>JARWLC010000004.1:106628342-107228342 GCA_033318265.1 Phyllotis vaccarum
CAACTCTTCCTGGGCAACCACTTCTGCCACTGTGACAAGCTCTGAAATCCGAAGCTGGAAGTAGATGTCACTTCTATTGCACACACTTGGAGGAAGCAAGTTTTGCAGCCAACAGAATAAAGATGGCTCAGGTCCCTGAGAGAACAAGGTGGACCTTTGCCTGGGAGGTAAGGAGCCCTGGAAGTGCACTCCACAGAGAGAAACTTGTTTGGTTGGTTGGTTGGTTTTCCTTCAGGGTGAGAGTCAGGGGCTTGGGGTGAGATTAAGAAAGAGAAGCAGCATGCTGTGGTAGGTTCCAGACAGTGACTCTACCTGATCTCTACTGGGCTGGGGGATCTCCAATTCTTCATCAGGAGAAAGCAAAATGGTTGTTTTAGTGGAGTTGTAAGTGTGGTAAAGCATTATTAGAATGTACCCTTATAGCTGGATAGTGATGGCATACATCTTTTATGCCAGTCCTGGGTGTGGAGGTGGGGCACAAAAGCAAGCAGATCTCTGTGAGTTTGAGGTCAGCCTGGTCTACAGAGCTAGTTCCAGGACAGTCAGGGATACACAGAGAAACCCTGTCTTTGGGGGGAAAAATTACTATTATCAACACAGTGCATTCACAGTGTGAGGTGACTTTCACCACACTTTGGACCCAGAACATTTCATTATCCCCAGAAAAAGTTACATATTTGCTAAGAAGTCATTTCTCATTTTCCACCCCCCTCGAGGTAGAACCATCTGGCCTTCTGTATTGCACGAATCCTAATTGGTATTAATAATAAAAACCCTAATTGGAGTCAGATATTGGGGCAAACACTAAAAGATCAGAGAGTCAGAGGAACAAGCCACAGCCACTTCTCACTTTGCCAGCTCCTCAGTCTAAAGGGATAGATCCCGTCTCTACGAATCCTCAAACTGAAGAGAACCCGAAGGGAGAACTCTTATGTTCTCCTGCCGCCTTATATCCCTTTCCCTGCCCAGCCACATCACTTCCTGTCTTAACTTTCCTAATGCTGGGATTAAAGGCATGTGCCACCACTCCCTGACCCCTATGGCTAACTCTGTGGCTGGCTCAGCCCTCTGATCTTCAGGCAAGCTTTATTAGACACACAATATATCACCATACTTCTCAATCAACTTTGCCTGTTCTTAGTGTCCCTGCCATCAACAAAGTGTGGCCTTTTATACCTGATGCTTTTCACTTGGAACAGCATTAATGAAATTATTCTGTATTGTAGCAGGAATCAGTACTTCTTTAGATTTTATGACTAAACATATTCCATCCCACTGTTATGGTGGTACATGCCATAAACAAACGTTGAAGATGAGGCAGGAGGATCATGAATTCAAGACCAACCTGAGATATACTTTAACAGAACAAATGCATAAAAATAGGCATATATTTTACTACAGAAATATGCCTACATTTTCCTCCTGATCAACTGATGAGATGGTGGACATGGGATGTCTCCAGCTTTGGACTTGGGTGTGCAGGTGTCTCTACTTCCTGCTGTTATAGAAGGCTATTTGGTTTATCAGAGGAAAGAGTTTAGTAATTAAACTTTCTTTTTTTCTTCTTTGAGAGTGGGTCTCAATGTGTTGCCCACACTGATCTTGAGTTTCTGAGCACAATTAAGAACCTATATCTACCTGATAAGATAGATGACCTAACCTCCTGATAAGATTCACTCCCCCCACCCAAATCCCAACCACAGGGGATCAAACAGAAGGCTCCTTATTTATTTTTTTAAAGCAGGACTGTGCTATGAAACCCAGGCTGGCTTTGACTCTTGGCAATCTTCTAAGAACTGAGAGGAAGTAGCTGTCCCACTACCATGGACAGAGCCCTGGGTTCAATCTTTAGAGCCATAGAAAATCAGGTATGATGGTGCATCTCTGTAATCCTAGCACTTGGGACGGGGAAGCAGGAAGATCAGAAATTTAAGGTCAGCCTCTGCTACATTGTGAGTCTAGAGTTAGCTGGGCTTGGGGACCTCTCAAAAGAAAAAAGTGTGAGCGCTACCATCCTAGACTGATTTTGATTTCATTTTACTTTATATTATTTGATTTTCCGTGGTGCTGGAGATTGAGTGAAGGGTTTTGGGCTGCGAGGCAATTGTGCTAGCACGGAGCTAAGTCATAGCTCTGCGATGCTTTTCTTCTAATGAAATCTTTCTCAGACACCCGATATAGTAAGACAGAAAACAAAAACAAACAAACCTGCTTAGCTAGAGGTGACATATTTTGAGAAATGTTTTGGGACAAAATAAAATAAGCTCTTGTTCCCGACAGCTTTTTGCTTGCCATGCTTGGACCAAGATCCCATCTACAGCAAGGTAGGATCAGGGTCTTCTCACTACTTCTGTGCTGCAGTGAAGACCTGACATCCCTTCTGTTTTGTGACTGGGTTTCACTATGTAGTCATCTCACCCTCCTGAGTGTTTGTCACCACAGCCAGACTTAAGTCACAGCTTAAGGGCTCTATAAACTGGGCATGGTGACCCAAATCCATAACCTCAGCACTTGAGAGGGTGAGGCTGGGGACTTCCAAGA
Organism: Phyllotis vaccarum; assembly: GCA_033318265.1. NCBI lineage: Eukaryota > Metazoa > Chordata > Mammalia > Rodentia > Cricetidae > Phyllotis > Phyllotis vaccarum. The sequence continues at coordinate 106,630,884 of JARWLC010000004.1, forward strand.
GTTTGATGCCAACTGAGTACAAACAAAATAGAACAAAGCAAAATAAATAATATCCAAACAAACCAACAGATGTGGGATCAACCTGGTACCAAGGATATCACCTGGCTGTCATCAAAAAGAAACTGCTACAGACTGACTCTAGACCCAAGAATGAGACTCTTCTCAAAAAGAAGTCTGCAATTTGCAACTTTTACATAGTTCCAGATCATGTGGATGCCCTAAAACTTGAGAGCCACCAACTGGGAAAGGCTGGGAGGTGACGGACTGAGAGAATAAATGGATGAGACTGATGGCCACAGAGCCGCTCCAGGTTCCCTTCTGCCTACTTCATACCAGGAAGGAGTTGGGATACAAGAACCAACTCAAGGCCATCTTGGCACTACTCCTTGTGTACAAGACTGTGTAGACCAGTCTCCTAGGACAAGGGCCCTCTGATGCCCCTCAGGAACTGTGTGCAGTGTTTAGACATCTCCAAGGGCTCAGTGTTTAAATAGCACCTATATGGTCACTTTTCTGAAATTAGAAAAATTCAAAAATAGCAAACCTTTCACAAACAGGCAATGACTGTTTCTGTGAGTTCAACCATCAGTAGCAAAGCCCTCCTTTGTGCTGAGAATCACATTATTTACTTGGGGAATCTTGCCCAGATTTCTGTTAATTCCTTAGCACACACTTTCTCCTCACAGTCTTGTGACTTGTTAAATTCTTCCAGGGTTGGGGAACAAGAAAAAATGTCAGAGATAGACACAACCTTCTATGTACACTGGCTACACTTGAACATTGAAAGATTCCCTACTTCAACCACTTCCCAGGGCAGGAACCCTCTTTTCAGGCTCTGCTGGGGTTCACCCAAGAAAGCATAAATATCTGATTGTGACTGTCTACTATTGTGTAACAAATATTGCCCAAATCTTATACACCATTTTATCACTGTCTCTGCTGGCAGCTCATCTATGTAGGCTGAGGGACATCAATGGGGCCTGCGGCATCTGGGGACTTTACCTACCTAGACTAAGAAGTCCAATGTGGCTCTTCATATGGCTGCTAATTGATGATGGCCATCAGCTGGGACATGAGCTATGGAGAGGCCTGTCTGCACCTTGCCTCCTATGTGTGTAGACCTACTACAGTGCTGGCTGGCACAATAGCAAGTGTCCTAAAGAGGTACCCAAATCTGTGATATTGGCATTCCAGAAGGAAGACACGGAACTGAGTGTAGTCTAGACTATGAAGTGAACTGCAAGTCAGCCTGTGTTACATAGCAAGACCTTGTCTCAAAATCCAGTAATTATTTGTTGCTTAAAAATTATTTTATGTGTCAGAATTTTGCTTGAATTTATATACATACATACACACATATACATACACACACGCATATATATATATATATATATATATATATATATATATATACACACATACATATTGCCTGGTGCCTGTGGAGGCTAAACAAGAGAACTAGACCTGAAATAAGACAGTTGTCAACCACTATGTGGGTGCTAAAATCAAATCCTGCTGTAGGATAATCCTTTTGTATGCTGTAAATATGTATTACTCTCATTGGTTATTATAAAAGCTGATGGCTTATAGCAAGGCATCGTAAGGCTGGGGGAAAGTCAAACTGAAAATTATGGGGGGAAGAAGGACAGAGTCAGAGAGAAAGAAAGAGAGAGAGATAAAGAGAGAGACACTCAAGGCAGCTGAGAGAGACTAGAGCCAGCTGCCAGGGAAGCTAGAGGACAGGTAAAGCCACAAACCATGTGGTAATACATAGATTAATACAAATGAGTTAATTTAAATGTAAGAGCTAGTTAGTAATAAGCCTGAGCTATTGACCAGGCATTTATATTCATGTATAAGCCTGGGTGTTTATTTGGGACTGGGCAGTCAGAATGGGAAATGTCCATTTATAAAATCCAGTTCCTCTGCAAGAACAATAAATGTTATTCTCACTGAGCCATCTCTCCAGCCCCCACTTATTGATTTAAAATAATTTTTCCTACATATATTTTAATCACATCTTCCCCTTCGCTCTCCTCTCACATCCCTTCCCAACCTCCCTATGTACTCAACTTTATTCTCTCTTTCTCTCTCACGCTAGTGCATATATGCATGTGCACAAACGTGCTCACTCGCTCTCTCTCTCTCTCCACACACACACACACACACACACACACACACACACACACACACACACACACACACACCTCCTTGCAGAAAGAGTGTTAACATTCCTGCCTTGTGTCAGGGTGGTCTAGCCTGTGACAGCTTTGAAAGGAGGATGCATGACAGTATGGTGAAGGCTGGCAGTGTCTGCTTCTTTGGACAGAGCCATCAGAACACAACCGTTCTGTATGGAGAGACTGCATGTGGAGGAAGAAGACTTTCCTTGGACCACAACACCAGCTGCCAGCTTGCTGAGGGAATCATTTTGGATCCAACTGAGCTTCAGTTGCCTACAGCTTCAAACAACCTAACCTGGAAGAGAAGGGTCACCATTCTGTGACCTGTTAACACAGAGAAATGACGTGCAAATACAGATGTTTGAAAAATAATTCCAGTTGGGTCTGCTGACACCCACCTGTGATCTCAGCATGAGGGGAGTGGAGGCAGGTAGATCAGGAGTTCAAATCCACCATGAGTTTGAGTCCAGCATAGGATACATGAAAAGTACACACATACACATAGTAATCTGATTTTAGGGTAACTTAGTGGCCAGCCTCAAAGATGGTTCTCATGAACCCCACTTCTTGATAGTGATGCCCTTTTTCTAGACCTTTGCATTTCCTATCAGAGCTGGTCTGTGTTAGGCCAATGGAATGTACCAGAAATATACATTCAGATGCATGATATGCTCCTTCCAAGATTAGTCTATAAAATACTTTCAACCACACAACTTTATATGGAGAAGCAAAAAAAAAAAAAAAAAAAAAAATCAGGATTGCCAAAACAAAACCTGTTCTATAAAAGAACTTCACAAGGCATCACCATCCCTGACTTCAAGCTATACTATAGAGCCACAGTAATAAAAAACAGCTTTGATACTGACATAAAAACAGACTTGTGGATCAGTGAAATCAAATTGAAGACCCAGACATTAATCCACACACCTATGAACACCTGATTTTTGACAGAGGCTAAAAATATACAATGGAAAAAAGATAGTATCTTCAACAAATGGTGTTGGCATAGCTGGACGGTAGTATGTAGAAGAATGCAAATAGATCCAAACCTATCACCCTACGCAAAACTCAAGTCCAAGTGGAACAAAGACCTCAACATAAACCCAGCTACACTGAACCTGACAGAAAAGAAAGTGGGAAATACCCTCCAACGCATTGGCACAGGAGACCACTTCCTAAATATAACACCAGTAGCACAGACACTGAGAGAAACAATTAATAAATGGGACCTCCTGAAACTGAGAAGCTTCTGTAAGGCAAAGGACACAGTCATAAGACAAAACAACAGCTTACAGAATGGGAAGAGATTTTCACCAACCCTACACCTGACAGAGGACTGATCTCTAAAATATAGAGAGAACTCAAGAACTAGAGGTCAAAAAACCAAATAATGCAATTTTAAAATTGGGTACAGAGCTAAATAGAGAATTCTCAACAGAAGAATCTCAAATGGCTGAAATACGCTTGGGGAATTGCTCAATATCCTTGTCATCAGAGAAATGCAAATTTAAACAATTTTGAGATACCATCTTCCACCTGTCAAATTGGCCAAGATCAAAAACACAGATGACAGCCTATGCTGGAGGGGATGTGGAGTAAGAGGAACGCTCCTTCATTACTGGTGGAAATGCAAACTTGTACAGCCACTATGGAAACCAATATGGCAGTTTCTCAGAAAACTGGGAATCAATCTCCACAATGATCCAGCAATACCACTATTGGGTACATTTGTACCTCAAGGATGCTCAACTATGTTAATAGCAGCATTAATCATAATAGCCAGAACCTGGAAACAACCTAGATGCTCCTCAACTGAAGAATAGATTTCTTAAAAAACTGTAGTACATTTACACAATGGAGTACTACTCATCAGTGAAAAATATGAAATTTTTAGGCAAATGGATGGATCTAGAAAATATCATCCTGAGTGAAGTAACACAGCCCCAGAAAGACAAATATGGTATATGCTCATTCATAAGCAGATTTTAGACGTAAAACAAAGGATAATCAGACTACATTTTATAATTCCTGAGCAGATAGGTAACAAGGAGGAACTTAAGAAAGACATCCATGGATCCCCCCTGGGAAGAGGAAATAGAGAAGATCTCCTGAGTAAATTGGGATTGTGGGGGAGAGAAAGGGGAGATGGAAAGAGAACATGAGAGAATGGGGTGGTTGAGTTGGGGAAGCAACTGAGAGGGAGGAAAAAGAACTAGATATCTTGATAGAGAGAGCCACTGTGGGGTTAGAGAGAAAGCTGGTGCTAGGGAAACACCTCAGTACTCACCCAAGATGACCCAGGCTAAGACTCCAAGCAATAGAGGAGAGGGTGCCTAAATAGGTCTTGCCCTTTAATCAAATGACCACCCTAATTTGTGGTGATATATATTTAATATAATTAGTCTGGAATGTCAGAGAGTCAGTCGACCACAATGCCAAGCCATGAAAGCCAGGCAGTGGTGGTGCATACTATTAGTCCCAGCACTTGGGAGGCAGGGGGATTTCTGTGAGTTTGGGACCAGCCTGACCTACAAAGCAAGTTCTAAGACAGCCAGGACTGTTACATAGAAAACTCTGTTTCGGGGGGGGGGGGGGGGGGGGGGGAGGCTTTGATACTAATTGCCATTATAGAGCCTTCATCTCACAACTGATGGAAGCAGACAGAGATCCACAGCTAAGCACTGGGTCGAGCTCCCAGTCCAGCTGAAGAGAGGGAGGAGGGGTTATATGAGCAAAGGGGTCAAGATCATGATGAGGAGACTCACAGAGACAGCTGATCTGAGCTATTGGGAGCTCACTGAGTCTGAAATGACAGCTGAGGAACCTTCATGGAACTAAACTAAGCCCTCCAAATGTGGATGACAGTCAAAAGATGGGGGCAGTTTGTGGGGCCTCTTGCAGTCAGACAAGAGTTTATTCCTGGTGCATGAACAGACTTCTTGGAGCCCCTTCCCTACAGAGGAACACCTTGCTCAGCCTTGATACTGGGGGGAGGGGCTTGGTCCTACCTCAACTAGATATGCCAGACAGAGCTGACTCACCCTGGGAGTCCTTACCCTCTCTGAGGAATGGATGGGGGAAGGGGGCTGGTGGAGGACTGGGAAGAGGGGAGGGAGGAGAAACAGTGGTGGGTGTAGTTCGAGGTTTCTGGCCCGGACTTTCGGGCCTAACCTCAAGGTCTAGGCCCACAGACCCACAGTCCCACAGTCCCACAGAGATACACAGAGGCTTCCAATAGTTTTAAGCTGATCAGCCTCAGGCCCAGGCATATCACTTGCTAGCTCTCTACCCTTCATCTAACTCATGTCTCTTGTTCAGCCATGCAGCTCGGTACCTTTCTTTAGAGCTGCATGGTTGTCCTCTGCTTCTTCCGGGCCTCTCTCTGGAATTCTCCCTGGTGTTCTGTCTGGCATTCTTTTCTCAGAGATTTTCTTAGTCTGGTAGTCCCGCCTACACTTCCTGCCCGCCTTTGGCCAATCAGCTCTTTTTATTAAACCAGTGGGTGGGACAATTATTTACCATGAAACAACACAATACCCCCACATATCCCCTTTTCTCTTTAAAACAAAAGGAACTACAATTCTAAAATTCTTTCCCCCCCCCCCCCCTTATCTATAACAGCTTATAAGCAACACTGTAAATAAACACAAACATCCATAATCCATGTTTTGGGAATGTGGGCGTCGTTATCTAGACTACTTCCTGCTGAATGGGGATGCAGACAATCTCATGGGAATCCAAAGAAAAATGTAGGATTATGGACAAGTCTTTAGTGGAGTAGTCTCTAAGGCTGGGTCATCTCAGCCAGTCTCCATGAAGTTGTTTTGGATTCAGAGCTCTGGAACTTCAACAGAGGTGCTCTGAAATGCTGAATTACCTGGTTCATCCATTTCCATAGGAGATTTTTCAGGGGGTCTTCCTCTATCAAACTTTATGTTCTTTATCCAGAAATAAATCCACAGCTTCTCATTTTCTGTGAAAATAAAAGGAAAACCTCTTCTCCAAAGTAGCGTATCTTTGCATTTCAATATTAACGTAAACTCATTTACAAAATATATACCTTGAATTAATCCAACAGCATTTATAGTCAACTGTCTTTTAGCAGCTTTTACTAAGTCATTTTCAGTCAAGAAGCTTAAAGATAAGACAGTAATATACAGTATCCAGACATTCTTTGTATTTTCCATCTTTACTTGGCTATTCATTTATTTATTTATTTATTTATTTATTCTATTTCTTTAAGGGCTTTCTCTACCTCTTTTTTCTTTCTTTACGCCTATGTATATATATTTTCAAAACACTCTTTACCACTTAGACTTTTTTTTAAAAAAAAACTGTCTTTACTATATATTTATTTCTTAACTTTTTCTGTCTCTGACCACACCTTTGCTTGTCTAGGGTGATTGACTCCACCCAGATTCTATTTCTTCTGTTTCTGAACACACCTTTAATCTGCCAGGATTAAAGGCTGGTATGATGGGTGGATGGCTCCACCCAGCTCCTAGTTTAATTTTATAGAATTTATCTTTTTAACCCAGGTAGTCTGGGAATTTTAGGGTCCATATAATTATCAAGTAAAGCTTTGCCATCTTCTACTCATTAACTCCATTTAAGTGTTAGGTAGCAGGGCCTCTTTAAAAACTCACAAGTGTTTTGCTTCTAATGCTGAATCAGGAAGCTTCTATTTAAAAAGCCCAGCCTCAGTTTGTTTCCAGCAAACAGAGCTGATCCATGAAAACATCAACACTTGAAAGCCATCTTTGATTCTGTTCCCTTTTTGCCCTTTTGAACAGAAACCTTAAATAATCACTTATAACCTTTTCCTTATATTGAGGGTCCTGTGAGACTTCAGGAACCAACCATTATATACCTTAAATTGTACTCCAAAAGCCTGCTATTGTAGCTCAAGCCCATGTGCCTCACCAGGGTATCTCTGTACCACGGCTCATGTGAGAGACACAATTCAGAGGCTGCTTTGGGCTCTAGACCATTTTTTAAGCTTTCTATGGCTTTTTGTGGGTATATTTGCCACACGTTGGGCTGCCATTTGCAGTATGAGGTTTCTGGCCCAGACTTTCGGGCCTAACCTCAAGGTCTAGACCCACAGACCTACAGTCCCACAGTCCCGCAGTCCCACAGAGACACACAGAAGCTTCCAATAGTTTTTGGCTGATCAGCCTCAGGCCCAGGCATATCACATGCTAGCTCTCTACCCTTATTCTAACCCATGTCTCTTGTTCAGCCATGGGACTCGGTACCTTTTCTTAAGGCATCATAGTTGTCCTTGGCTTCTTCCGGGCCTCTCTCTGGAATTCCCTCTGGTGTTCTGATCTGGCATTCTGTTCTCAGAGTTTTTAGTCTGGTAGCCCCGCCTACACTTCCTGCCCGCCTTTGGCCAATCAGCTCTTTTTATTAAACCAGTGGGTGGGACAATTATTTACCATGAAACAACACAATACCCCCACAGGTGGGTATGTTTAAAAAAATTTTTTTTAATAAAAAATATTTTTTGGAAAAAAAAATGCTTTCAACCTTGGTCACTGTTTCAGACCACCCATACTGTCAATAGCCTCATAAAGAAGCCCATAGAAGGTAACCAACTGGTCTTGATGTTACCTAGGACCATCTGGGTTTTAGCGTATAAACTCTTACATCCCGGTCACTCCCTCAGTCTTGGATCAGCCCAGATTGTTGCTCATCCTAGCCCATGTGGTACAGAATAGAAGCATCCATCCAAACAGCATAAAGAAGTCATCTTGGAAGTGGGTTCTCCAACCCAACCAAGCTTTGGCTTGACTGAGTCTCTACTGATTGTAGCATCCCAGAGGAGACCCACAGAAGGACCACTCACCTAACCTGAGCCTTAGAAACTGGGAGATAGCAAATATCTGTGGTTTTATGGCACTATATCTGGGACTAATTTGTTAGATGATAATAGACATTTTATATAGATGGATCGCATCTCCCATCGGATAATGTAGAGGGCATAAATGGGTTGTTCTCACTCTATCTGGAACAGCTAAAATAATCTATTTAGCACTCTCCCTCCCAGAAGAAGGCAGCACAATTCCTTCCTTGTGTTCCTAAGAGAACAGAGCTAGGCAGATCCTGGCTGCTGCTAGAGAAGCTTCCTCCGGTGTTATTTTTCTAAGCATCCGCCATAATCCCCAGGGGTCACGAGGCCCAGAAGGCCCTCTCTCCATTCCATGCACCTAATTTCCCTCAAGGCCTGAGGTGCCCACCTGGGTTGCTTAAACAGCTAGAAAGAATCCCTTGAGTTTAGCAACAGGGACTCTGTGTATCAAATAAGAATCACAATAACAAGGTGCCTATGAGGCATGGCAGATGTGTGATGAGGGTTTGTGAGAGTCTTGCAGAAGCTTCCAGGTGTAACCCACGGTGTCTGAGACTCCACCATTTCAGTGTGACTTACTCACTCAGCACCTGGGAGACTTGGTCAACCTCTCTCCCTGTCCAAGATAGCATGAGGGTGGTGGGAAAGTGACCCAAGGGGAGCACAAGAGGCAGGTGGGATCTGGGCAGAGCTGACCTTGGTGCCACATCACCATGTCATGTTAGATGGATTGAGTCTACAGAGTCAAGCTACAGTGCTGCTCCCCCTCAGAGAACCACAACACATTCAAGAAAGGCTGCTGTGTATACTTAGGGCTAATATAGTAGATTAAAATTTAATTCACATCCACCCCAAAACAAGGACTGTAGTCTGAATTCCAAACAGCAGAGATAGAAATCTTCCCCCCATTTGAATCTTCACTGTGTTTCATACAGAACATAATCTGTACTTGTTTGCTCTGGCTATAAAAAACAATTTAATATCAGTGCGTATACATTAAGGTTTGTGTGCGTGATTATATATGTGCATATATGCATGCATGTGTAGGCCAGAGGTTGCTCAATCTATGGTATCATTTCTCAGGTGCCTTGTTTTTGAAAAAAGATCCCTCTTCATTGGAACCTGAGACTTACTGAATAGGCTTAGCTGACTAACCAGTGAGCCTGGGCGAGCCTTCTGTTTCCACTTCTTAGCACTGAGATTACAAGTGTGTTCCACCAAACCTAGTTTTGTAGGCTGGTGCTGGGGAATCACACAAACTCACAGTAGCATGACAAGCAATTCATCAGCTGAGCCATCTCCCCAGTTTCCTGGCCCTTTCATGAGTTTTGGGGGTGTACACAAATGTACGTGAGTCTGTGCATTCAGATGTGAGAGGAATATGTGGGCCATCTTTCTCTATCATTCTCCAACTTACTATTTTTTTAGATTTATTTTTAATTACATGTACACTAGTAGATTTGTCTTATGGAGGCCTGTTTGTTTGTTTGTTTGTTTGCTTGAGACAGAGTCTCTTACACTTACTGAACCCGAAGTTCACCATCTCAGCCAAGCTTGCTAGCCAATGAGCTCACAGGATCCACCTTCCCCCCCACACACCCCCAATGCTGAGTCACAGGCACAGCCAGCAGCAAAGCGTGTGCTGGGATTTGAACTCAGATCCTCTTTGTTTTCACTGCCTTTCATCTACTGAGCCATCATCCCAGCCATGCTTTATTTTCTCTTAATCCATTCATTACAAAAAAAACTAAGAACCAACCCCCTCCCACCAATTTTTCAGCTGGGTGTGGTGGTACACATAATCACAGCCACAGCTGGTAGAGACTGGAGAACCCAAGGCCATCCTCAGTTGGTCAATGGAATTGAATCCAAGATCCAGAAGAAGATTCATATATCTATGGACACTTGATTTTTGACAAAGAAGATAAAATTATACAATGGAAAAAAAAAGCAATCTTCAACAAATGGTGCTGGCCTAATTGGATGCTGGCACGTAGAAGAATGTAAATAGATATATATCTATCACCCTGCACAAAACTTAACTCTAAGTGGGTCTAAGACCTCAACATGAAACTAGACATACTGAATCTAACAGAAGAGGAAATAGAGAAATAGACTTGAACTCATTGACACAGGAAACAACCTCCTAAACAGAACACCAATCTAGCAGGCACTAAGGTTGACAATAAATGGGATGTTGTGAAACTGGAAAGCTCTGTGAGGCAAAGGACACCATCAGAAGGACAAGACAGCAGCCTGTGGAATGGGAAAAGATCTTCACCAAACTCACACCTGACAGACAGCTAATGTCCAAAATATATAAAGAACTCAAGAAACTAGACATGAAAAAAAAGAAGACAATTAAAAATGTGGTACAGATATAAACATAATTCTCAACAGAAGAATCTCAAACGGCTGTGAATCACTTAAAGAAACATTCAACAACCTTCGACATCATGGAAATGCAAATCAAAACAATTCTGAGATTCCATCTTACACCCTCAGAATGGCTAAGATCAAAACCACAGGTGTCAGCTCATGCTGGCGAGAACGAAGCAAGGGGAACACTCCTCCATTGCTGGTGGGAATGCAAACTTGTACAGGCACTTAGAAAATCAATATGGCAGTTTCTCAGAACATTTGGAATCCATCTACCTCAAAACCCAGCTATACCATTCCTGAGCATATACCCAAAAGACACCCCACCATACCAGAAGGACACTTGCTCAACTATGTTCATAGCAGCTTTATTCATAAAAGCCAGAAACTGCAAACAACCTACATGCCCTTCAACCAAAGAATGGATAAAGAAAATGAGGTACAGTTATATAATGGAGTATTACTTAGCTGTTAAAAGCAACGGCATCAGGAAATTTGCTGGCAAATGGATGGATCTAGAAAGGATCATCTTGAGTAACCTAGACCCAGACAGGCAAACATGGTATGTACTGATTCATAAGTGAGTATTAGCCATAAAGGAGAATTATGCTACAACCTACAGACCCAGAGAAGCTAAGTAACAAGGAAGGGTGGGGGTAAGGGGGCAGTGACTCTCATTTGTGAAGGGGAGAGAGAATAATAGGACTGCATTTTCTGACAGCTCCTGAGCTGCCCTTCTACCATGAAGAGGTCAGCAGGATTGGTTCTTCTGTGGCTGCAAAGGACAATCTGTGCAAGGCCTTCCTCTGGTCTTCTGGTATTTTGCCAACAGCCTTTGATTTTCCAGGGCTGGTTGATGCATAATCCCCCACGCCTTCCTGCGCCCTGGAACAAAGCTCTTGTTGTGTTCATGTCTATCTGCATCCACGTTTTCCACCCTGAACATCTCAACTTGTTGTGTGCATATCTATCTGCATCTACATTTTCCATCCTGGACATCAGCAAAAACTATTTTCAACTACAGCCACATTTACAGGCACCAGGTACGTAGGGTCACAACATCTTTGAGGGGTACACAATTTAACAACACTGACTGTGCTGATCCAAGTGAGCTTGATCCCCAGTTATTGGAACTGTTTGGGAATGATTAAAAGGTGTGGCCTTGTTGAAGGAGATGTACCACTGGGGATGAGATGGGCTTCAAGGTTTCAAAAACCCACACCAGGTCCTGTCTCCTCTTTCTGCCTGCAATGTGCAGGTCAGATGTGCTTTCAGCCACTGTATCTGCATCATGTCTGCCTGCTCGCCTGCCCACCCACCCTCCAGCTTACTGGCCCTCCAGCCCACCTGTCAGCCTCTGTGTTCTCCACCATGATGGTCAGGGACTAACCTTCTGAAGCTGCAAGGCGCCCCCATTTAGCAGCTCTCTCTTATAAGTTCTCTTGGTCATAGTTTCTCTCCACAGTAATAATAATAGAACAGTAACTATGGCATTGACCATTTAGTTAATAAAAGTTACTATCCATGAAATGCCAGGCGTTGCTATAATGATTCAAGTAAGTTTTCTACAAACCTCAGAGTTTCCTCCACTGCACAGTTTTAGACCCTGAAGAAAAATGACTTGGAACTAGAAAGATTATATAGCTAGATAATATAGTTATAAGATAGCCTGGTGTGGCCTTTTTTTCTAGGTCACCTGGGGCAAGCTGTTTAACCTCTGCTGATCCCATTAGTAAGATGAGGGAGCAATAATAATTTCTCAATTTGCGCTTGTTATTGCAAGGATTTACAAAGACAATTGAAACATCATAGCAAAAAGCAATTTCTGAATTCTTAGTAGCTGTTATTTTTCATTTCAATTAAATTGTGTGTGTGTGTGTGTGTGTGTGTGTGTGTGTGCGCGTGTGTGTGTGTAGAAATGAGTGTACTGTGGAAGTCAGAGGACAATCTTGGGATTCAATTATCTTCTACCAACTGCGGGATTCAGGGATTGAACTCAAGTCATCAGGCCTGTACACAAGCACATCTACCTGTAGCGGCCAAGAAAAAATTTCCCTGCTGAGCACATACTCAAGAAGAAGGATTGAGAGTTTCAGTTCTCCTTGGCTCCTTAGCAAAATCCTGATTTGATTATGATGATGATGGCAGTGATGCCCGATCAACCAAGACATGAGAAATTCCAGCCACATGCTCCCACTGACATGCCTTTCCTGCCATAATGGACTGCATTCTCTTGACCTGTGAAACAAAGTAAATCCTTCCTCCCATTAAAATATATATATATATATATTGGTTCTGGTGATTAAGTGCAGGGCCACCTGTACGTTCTAGGCAAGTGCTCTACCACTGGCTACACATTCCTGGCTCTGGAGGAAAGAGTTAATGTTTATCTTCCTTGCTCCAGCACCTTCCTTCTTTTGTTTCTCCATCACTAGGAAATGCACACTTCTGCATGAAATCATCACAGTGCCCCACAAGGTGAACGTTTCTGCCTATACTTTATGGATGCCAGAAATGAGACACAGAGCATAGATGACCTACCTAACTGGCCACTCAACAAACACAACACACGAAAGTAGCCCCACTGATTCTAGTGGAACAGTCTTGCAATTCTCTATTATGTCTTAATAAATGATCCCATAAACTTGAAATGAAAACAAAGGGACTGTATTCCTCTGCCACAGTTTGCTCATAAGCTTTATATTTAAAACAGTGAGGAACTCGGTGTGGTGGCTGGTGCCTATAGATCGATCTGTACATTCAGACCTCAAGAAACCCAGGCAGTAGGATAACCGTGAGTATGAGGCCAGACTGGGTTAATAGTGAGTTCCAGATCACTTTGGCTACAGGGTTAGAGAACAAAAATAAACTAGAACTATGATTCAGTCAGTAGTCCATCCCAGAACTGTGACATTCTAAATAGTCAGCTCCTATCTGTACAAGATCAAGCTGGTCAACATTCAACATGGAGGGGAGGGGATTCATGAGCCCACCCCTAACAGAGGAGCTGTGCACAGTTGGTGGCTTCCAGGAGAAGAGTCAGTTTTCTTTAAGGTATTTCAAGCATGCTTCAGCAGGATGATCCCAAATCCAGAAGTATATGGGGAAGTTAAGGTAGGGTACATATGTTATTCTCAAAAGGGAAAGGACATGAAGTCTGGGGTGGGGGAAGGGGTGTAAGTGGATCTGGCTAGAGGGAATTAAAAAGAATCTCAGGTAAATGAATTTGAGCTGTAGCACCATCAAATACACACACACACACACACACACACACACACACACACACACATGAATAAATCTATCTGAATTCTTAAGTTGGGGAACTCTTTTGTCTTATGTTATAACTCAAGCTGTAGGAAAAATGGGATGGCCCAGAATTCCCTACTGCAAGAGAGATCAGTAATCTTTGGTCTGGTCATCTTCACAGCCTTTGGGACCTCTCACCTGTCCTCATTTCTCCTGCAAAACCTGCTGTGGCTTCCCAGAACACTCAATTATCTGGGCTGGACAGATCTATAGGGGATTTACCAAGTGACCCCAGGTCTATATGATCAAGGATCAGCCTACCGGAGCCCTGGGCAATGAATACCTAGAAGGTGGCTTGCCTTTCCCAAATCAGAGCTGTGCTGGAATGTTGCCTTGGTCACCCCTAACTGACCAAGTCCAAAAGAGAGGACTCTCCCATCGGCTCCTATATTCCTGCTTGCATCTCACCTCCCCAGTTATCTTGGGTGGAATCCTGTGTTATCCCGGCATCCTTCCCTTCTCCACCTTACCTTCCCTTAATCCACGTACCTACCAACCAAGGAGTTTTTCATAGACCCCAAGAACTTGACCAAGCCATAATTCCTCTTTCTTAAAATCCCTAAGTGGTAGCTGGTGGCAGTGCCACACACCTTCAATTCCAATACCTTGAAGGCTGAGGCAAGCGGATCTCCATGCTATGGTTCCAGACAAGCCTGCACCATAGCACCATAGAGTAAGAGCTTGTCTAAAAAAAACAAAAACAAAAAAACCAAAAAAGGAAGGTAGGAAGAAAAAAGAAAAAAACACCAAAGACATAAATTCAATAGATGAAATAGCTACCCATCACCCTTAAATAAAGACTAATTTTTAATTGTATTTTATTTCTGCCTCTTGAGATAGGTCTCCTGTAGCCCAGCTAGAAACTGTTTGTTGCTTTGTGCATCTGATTCTCTTGCCTCCGCCTCCTGAGTACTCGGATTACAGGCATGTAACACCCTGCACAGTTTTGATGGCTAAAATTCTTAACAGGATTTACAAATCCTTCACCCGGTCCCTTTGTGATAGAGGATTTATAATCTTTTCAAAACTGGTAAGCATCCTGGGATGATCTTAATTTTTCTGGCTGTCAAAGCCATTTAAGATGGATAAGATCTGGCTAAACTGCTCTGCGCAAAGGTGATTAAGTCAGCCTGAATGGCATGTGGATTCCAAGGGAGCTGGTTTTCTCCCACTCACCTTCTACTCCACCCTTAGACACAACAGCTTCCTCCTTCACTGATAGGGTGACCAGTTCTTTGAGGGCCTCCAGGTGGAAGGGGGAGGTGAGTGAGGAGGGACCAGAAAGCAGATGCCAAACGCAGATGGCCTCCCACCCTCTGAACTGACCTGATGTAACTTGCTTATTACAAAATTCCTTGTAATTCGCAAAAGGGGTTGGAGGGATGTAAATACTCATAACAAGGGAACGCTATGAAGATGATAGTTGGACTCATGTGAGGCCTTAAATGTAAAATGAGAGGGCTTCAAAGGCTTTGGAGCAACATGGAAAACCACATATGATGTCATAGTAAGTGGAATGTAGACAAGACAGGTGATGCAGGGATGTATGAGGGTGTGAGGAGGCTGGATTTTCCAGCTGAGTAGACCAGGCTTTGGGCTCAGTTCCCATTTCTCCCCTTGGTGGGCAGAGCGACTACCCACCCACATACACAAAGTCCCTTAATGTCTCTGGGCTTTTTTCTTCCCTCCCCCACCCCAAATGTAGCTAAAGCTGGCTTCTAATTTGCTATGCAGATGAGTTAGACCGTAAATTTCTGATCCTCTTGCCTCTGAGACTAGGTGCTTGCACCTCCACACCCCACCAAGGCTTGGGATTTTAAATGATAAATGCAATTTAACATGTACAGAGCTATTCGGGTTTCCACACTGGGCGTGCAACTGATGGGACCCTGAGCCTTGATCCTTTTTCTTGTCTTTAGGCCCTTGCTTTCATGATTGATGTTAGCTAAGTATAAGACCCCCCTAACAGTTTTGCTATAGCTAACAACTTTGTGTATGGCTGCTATGGTATCTATTTATTGTAGGAATTATTTACTGGCAATTGATTATATAAGGAATTAATATTTATCAAGGAGTTTATATAAAACACTCACTGATTCAAGATTGAACCTTAGGGTAATTCTTAGATGGTTGAAATGTCCCAGGCAACGGCAGAGGTACAGTGATCCTCCCTCCAACAACTCAGGGAATAAACAAGAAAGAGAAGCAACATGCAACCAGTCTTCAAAGGGGCTCGCCATGCCCCCTCCTATGGGGTCTTCAGGACCTCAAAACCATACCTCTAAATCTTGCTAAATATGCCTGATCACGCTATATCCATTGATTAAGTCCCATACCCCCAACTCCAGGAACTTGGAGTAGCCTTTATTAACTTGAGCTACAGCCTCTGCAAGTGTTTTAATTTTTAACATTAGAGACCTTTGACCCCTCAGGTCATGCTCATGCTGCTTTCTTTTATCATTTTGTTTGTTTATGTGCATGTGTAAATGTCACTGGTGCTTCAAGAAGCTAGAAGAGGGTATCTGACCCTAGAGCTGCAGTCAGAGATGATGGGTGCTGGAAACTGAACTTGGGTGCTCTGGCTCAGCCACTGAGCCATCTCTCCAACCCCTTCTTTCGTTATTTGTTTTGCTTTGTTGAGATAGAATCTCACAGAGCCTAGGGTGACCTCAAAATTACTATGTGGCTGATGCTGGCCTTGAACTCCTGATTTTCCTGCTCCTACCGCCTAAGTGCTAGATTACAGGATCTCACTGTTGTTATTTAACAAAGACTATTGTTACATACCTAGAATGGTCCTGCCTCAGACTGCTGAGTGCTAGAACTATCAGTGGTCACCAACACACTCAGCCTTAACTCTGCCTTTTAAAAACATGAGTCTTGTAAATAAGCATGGCATATGATTACTCTTGTTCACATTACCCATCAATCCAATTACCTTACCACAATCACTTTGTTTATCCCATAAATACCTTTACATCTAAGCCTTGGGAGGCAGACTTAAGATGGGGCCTTTTGCTCCACCTGCTTGGTAGCCATGCAAACACATTCTCTTTTGCCTTGCTACTTCGGTGATTAGGGTATTTTATAACAGACAAAATGAGTCTACTTCTGCATCAAGACAACTGCTATGCTGTGCCTTGTGTCATATATGGATAGAACAGATAAGCACCAGGGTACAGACATTTGGGGAAGGAAAGGCAGCTAAAGCTTTAGAGCCTAGCCTCCAGTCTGTGGCAGAAGGAGGTACCTGGGGACAGGAAGCAAGGCCATGTTCTCCCCCAGACTCAACACTTGAACACCTAAATATTTGACTGTGGTCAACCTGAAATTCTTACTAAATTTTGAGCAGGAGTCATATTCCAGTTTTGCTCTGGCCCTTGAAAGTGCTAATTACAGCTATCTTCTTCCAAAACTGTTTATGATGGAGAATTTTCCAGTGCCTTAGCAAAGGGGAGAGAGGGAGAGACTCTGAGAGAAAGGAACCATTTCAAAATCTTAGCTGCGCAGTAGACTGAAAGACATGCCTTTAATCCCGATGGATGGAGGCAGGGACAGGCAGATTTCTGTGAATAAGGGCCAGCCTGATTTATATGAGTTCCAAGCTAGGACTACATAGACTCTGTCTCAAAAATGTAAATAAATAAATAGACTGGTATCTTTCCACAGATGGGTGGGGACAGGGTATGATATTCTTGGAAGGGAAAAGACCCTGTGCAAAGATCCAAGGATGCATACAGCATGTCCTGGAGCTGAGAGACTTTTGCGTAGTTTTCTGGATGCATAGATGCAATAGTTTACACTGCTCATACCTACACTATTGCTACGTGTAGATGTAGAACATTATCAGCAATGGTAGAGATGGGAATTTTCTGATGACATCATCTAGGATTGTTAGGAAGCCCTTAACATTTGAAGCCAGCCTGAGATACATAGTAAGTTTGGCATCGCTCTGAGTTTAATCCTTGGGGCCCACATAGTGAAAGAATTGATTCTTGCCATTCGCCTCCTACTCATGCAGCCCAGGGTAACCTCAAAATCATGATCCCTCAGATGTGTTCTTGTGAATCTCATGGATAAATGTATGAACAGAGTAGTCAGGGTCCGGCAGAGATCCCAAAAGGCAAGTCCATAACACTAAGTGAAAAGCAGGAAAGATGGGCTGGAGAGATGGCTCAGTGGTTAAGAGCAATGCAACTCTTGTAGAGACCTGGGTTTGTTTCCCAGCACTCACATGCATACTCACAAGCATTTATAATTCCAGTTCCGTGGGGTCCATCATCTTATAACCTTTGAGGGGACCAGGCACACATGTTGTCCACACAGACACACGCAGGCAAAACACCTGTACATATAAAATAAAAAAAAACAAAGGTTAAAAATTAAAAAATAGAAAGGTTGCTTTTAGGCTTCATATTTTCTATTTCCAAGATGGAAGCCTCCAGCCATTCTGGGTATGTGAAGGCCTGGGGATCTGCTGATTGGGTTGGGATTTAATGCAGTATGTTGAGGTAGGGGAGAGGAGGTTGGAATCAGAGCTGCTCTGTCACCAAAGGGAAGCCTGAGACACACCACCCCTCAGAACCTTCGATTAATATGCTTTACTGAGGCTTACGGGTTCAGCATATGTCACTTTGGTCTTACTGATTTATAGAAATCCTTTTTTTCTCAAATGAATGATACCTGTTTTGTTCCTCCATCACCAAGCCTCGAAGATGCCCATAAAGATGAGATACATAAACAAGGTGTGGTGTAGTGATAGAGTAGGATAGGATCCCAGCCCTCGGGAATAGAGGCAAGAAGATTCAGAAATTCAAAGTAAGAATCTCAAAGAAGTTTCACGGAACACTATCTCAAAAAAATAAAAATCAAAAGGATGAGATTTGCTAGTAGCAAGGGGTCATATACAACATGGCCTCAGAAATGTCTACTTTTTATTCTTTTGGCATTTTCTGCCTAGGCTTTTTAACTGTACTGGGAGGTTTGAGCTCAGAACCATCCCATCAAGTTCCTAAGTTCCCAACCAGTGAACTGGGTCACAGTCCTCAAAAACACTTTTATCCCCTATATAACCATTTCCCAGCAGGATAATAAATAATTACCCAAGGCCACCCTTGCCCTGCTTCAAACCCATGACTTGGCTACAGGCCAACAAAGCCTCCTTCATTTGCACAGAGAGGAACTTGCCTGCTTCCAAGCAGAGGGGGAAGCAGGAAGTAGGGAGGTGCTAAGGAGCTGCCATGGTGACACTGGCCTCAAAGAGGACCTTGCAGTGGCCCTCACAAGAACACACTTTCAAACAGTGTCAGATCTAGTCAAGTCATAGTTCTGTCTTTTCCAAACAAGGCATTTCACTTCTCTATCTCAGAACTTTTCACCTGCAAAATAAGGCTGGTAACCACATCTCTGCCTTGTGAGTTGTGAGGGCACCATGAGAGGTGGTCATTCAGACCACTCAGCTCTGTCTAGCAAGTAGGAAAGACATAAGATGGCGCCCTGAACATAGGGCCCTTGTGGCCAGTGATGGATGGTGTTTTGATTACTGTATTTTGATCTGCTTTAACCCTGACTTTCATTCATCACTGGCTCTACAATGCATTCTGAGTAAGTAACTGTCCCATAGTAGAACATCAGTAAACATTTATGTGGTGATATATTGTATATTTAATAAAAAAAAAAAAACAGCCTGGAATATCAGAGGACAGAGTCACCCACAGCCAAGCCTGGAAGGTCAGGAGTGGTGATCCACATTTTTTTAAATCCTGTCACTCGGGAGACAGGAGATCTGTTTGGTTCTCTGTGAGTTGAAGGCCTAATAGCCAGGTAGTAGTAGCTCATGCCTTAATCCTAGCTCTAGCAGAGTTGAATCAGGAAGTAAAATAGCTGGGCAGGGAAAGAAATATAAGGCAGGAGAAGGCAGAAATTTCAGGCATTCTGTCTGAATGACCAGTCAAGCTGAGGACCCGTGAGGATAGGACTTAGCCCATTTAGGCTGAGAAGTTGGCTGGATAAGAACTGGCTGTGGGTGATTCTATCCTCTGATATTCCAGCTGTTTTCATTAAATATATATCACCACACATTTATTGGCCATTAAGGAAAAAATCAAAGTCCAGCTGCAGTGGTGCATACCTGTAATCCCAGCACTCAAGAGGTGGAGGCAGGGGGATTGAAAAAACAGTTCAAGACCAATCCAAGCCACATGAGACTCAGAGAGAGAGAGGGAGAGAGAAAAAATAAAAACCAAAAAAGAATAAGAGAGTGAGGGCCAGGGGCTGTGAGATATTTTTCTGTATGCTGTGAATATGTTTGCTCTCACTGGTTGATAAATAATGCTGTTTTGGCCAATTGCAAGGCAGAATAAGGTTAGGCAGAACATTCAAACTAAAGATGGAGATGGAGAACAGAGTTGAGGCAGTTGCTGCCAGTACCTAAGAAGCAAGATGTGAAAAAAAAAAATAGTAAACTTCAGCTACATGGTGACACATATATTAATAGAAATGGGTTAAGTTGTAAGAGCTAGATAGTAACAAGCCTGAGCTAACAGCTGAGCATTTATAAGTAATATTAAACCTCCAAGTCAATTATTTGGGAAGCAGTTACTGGGTATTTGGAAGTTGCTCACGGGACAGAAACTTCAGCCTATGGCCAGGTCGATGCCTTTAGTCTAAGCAGAGGCAGAGCAGAGACAAGCAAGCCTCTCTGGGCTCAAGCCCAGACTGATTTACATAGCAAGCTCTAGACCAGCCAGTGTTATGTAGTGAGACCCTGTTTTAATTAAAAACAAAGCAAAAGAAAATAGAAGGTGGTTCATGCATTGTTATTTGCACTTATTAAATGAAGATAGCTATTTGATGCCCTTGTTTTATATGCTCTCTTTGTGTGTGTGTGTGTGTGTGTGTGTGTGTGTGTGTGTGTGTGTGTGTGTGTGTGTGTGTAGAAGGCAGCCTTGGAGCTCCTGTAAATGGAGTCATGTAAATGGTTGTAGGCTGCCATGTGGCTGCTGGGAATCTAACCTGGGCCCTATGCAAGTGGCACTCTGAAAAGTCATGACTATATGCCTTGTGCTAACCTGACCGAGTCCTCGAGATGGCTGAATTGAAAGGGCCAAGAGACAGTGAATGATTTGCTTTCACCTGGGCACAGGAAGATTTCTCTGTATCCTTGTGTTCCTGGCCCTTCCCTGATTTTGGTGTGTGTGTGTGGGGAGGGGGGCTGGGGTGGTGGTGGATGACAATGCCATTGACCCACTGACCTAGTAACCAGAAATCGAGAAGCTGTGAGTCAGAAGCAGAAAATGCCAGACAATCTCACACCTTTCTGTTGGGTCATGAAGAAGAAACATGGACAGAGGGGTCAGGGACAGGGCAATCCTGCCTTGACAATGTAATTATATCCTCTGCGCTCCAGGATCAAAGTGATTAAGAGGCCATGTACTGTGGCAGCCGTTTGATGGCTCCCACAGAGGCCACCCATAGTAGCTTTTCTTCAGTGATTTTTTTCCACATCTTGCAAGCTAGGAGTTTTCTTCTGTCCCCAATAATCAATGCACAGGAGGCTGAAGTATACAATCACATAGTAATTTGTAAAGCTCGGTTTGAGCCTTCGGTTACTTGCTGCTGGGGCACTTTTTCAATATAAGCAATCCAGTGAGCCAAAGCAATCATCAGAGGGCTGGCTACTGAGTGTATCCTGAGAGTTAAGCAAGGCGTCTAGACATTGGGAAGCCATTTCATCCAAGCCGGGGTGGGGCCCCAGTGACTCATCTGCTTCACAGCAAGCAGGCTGGTCTGTGAGAGAATCAATTTCATTTCATGCTGCTCTTTCTTGGACAGTGGTGGGAAATGCTTCTGGTCTTGTGGCTTTATCTACCTGTTCCCTTCTAGTGTCCAGCAATCTCTCATTCTCCACCCTGCACCCTTTACAGGACACAATGGATTAGGCTAGTGGGCAGGCAAGTGGCATGATTCAGGAATTCCTTTGAGCAGGGGGATGGCAAGTTCAAAGGCTAGTCTGGGCTACACAGAGAGACTGAATCAAAAAAACAATAACAAAACAAATGTGGAATCTGGGGCTGTGAGATGGCTAGGTGTTGAGTTCTTATAAAGGACTAGGGTTTGGTTCCCAGCACAGACCATTAGGTGACATAAAATTACCTGTAACTCTAGCTCCAGAGGGTCCAGCACCTTCCTCTAGTCTTCCCAGGTACTGATTTACACATGTGCCCACCACACACACACACACACACACACACACACACACACACACACACACACCACACATACAATACACCACACCACACACATACACACACGCACACACAAGCACAGGCATACACTGTCTTAGGGTTCTACTGCTGAGATAGAACACCATGACCACAGTAACTTGGGGAGGAGAAGGCCTATTTGGTTTATAGTTTCATATCATTGTTCATCATTGGAAGAAGTCACGGCAAGAACCCTGAGGCAGGAACTGATGCGGAGGCCATGGAGGGGTGCTGATTACTGCATTGCTCCTATGGCTTGCTCAGCCTGCTTTGCTATAGAACCCAGGACCACCAGCCCAAGGATGGCACCACTTACAACAGGCTGGGCCCTCTCCCATCAACCACTAAGGAAGGAAATGCCCTACAGGCTGGTGTATAAGTCCAGTCTTATGGGGCATTTTCCCAGTTGAGGATCCATTCTCTCTGAGGTCTCCAGCTTGTGTCAGGCTGACATAAAACCAGCCAGGACACATATACATAATTTTAAAAAGTTTTATCAGGTCTAAGACAGTCAAATAGCCAGTATGTCTGCAGTCCCAGCTATTCATAACAGCAAGCTAGAGGAGCATTCAAGCCCAGGACTTTGAGGCCAGTCTGAAGAAAACAGAACCAAATCAAACCAGACAAGAAAATGAAAGCCTGGTGTGGTGGCAACACCTTAATTCCAACACGTGGAAGGTGCAGGCATGGCGCCCTATTTTCGCTTTAAATTGCTGTGATAAACACGATGACCAAACGTGACTGGGAGAGAAAGGAGCGGGTTTATTTAGTTCACACACCCTAGTCCCAGTCTGTCCCTTAGGGTGGTGGGAGGGGGGGCAGAGGCAGGAACTGAGGTAGAAGCTATGGAGCAATGCTGCTTCCTGGCTCTTTCCTTGGAGCACATTTCAGCTTGCATTTATTTTGGTACAACTTAAGAACACCTGCTCAGGGTGGCACTGTCCACAAAGGGCTGGGCCCTCCCACATTAACTGTTAACCTAGAAAATGCCTCCACGGATATGCTTACAGGCCGACGTGATGGTTGAGGTTCTCTCTTCCCAGATGCCCCTAGCACATAGGAGGATCGGGAATCCAAGTTCCAGATCAAACCTTGAGCCTCACACATGTTTGGCAAGGGCTTTACCACTGACCTATACCTCTAGTCTTATTATTCTTAACCTAACACAGAGCCTAGACACTGATAAAATGTTTTCAGACCCATGAATGAATGAATGAAAGTTACTGAATAACTTAGAAATCGTGCAATTATCAGCAGGGCATCAAACACATGAAAAAGAGAGCCCAAGGCCTTGTAAGGTCAGATATCCAGTCTGCCAGTAGTGACCTCAGGAGAGACACAAGCACTCACCTCACCAATCTCCACCCCCAAAATGAGTAAGGCCAGTTGGAAAAAAAGGGAAGGCTCAGTGGTAGTCTGTCTCACAAATGTTAGAAAGAAGGATCCTGGCCACCCTGCTTCCTGATGAGCTGTCTGGCCGGTGTGTGCTGCATTCTTGTGAGCTGAGCACTGGTGGAATTTCCAGCCTAGGAACCAGAATGGAACTCGGAACAAATTAGCTCAGCAGAAAAAAGCCCAGCAACAATGAGGATGCTCAGCTGCCCTTTCCCAGTTCTTGAATTCATAGAATACTAGAACTCAGCAGACCCTGGTAAATGGGGGAGATAACTGATGTCCATCGCAGTGGGCATTTTGAGGACAGAAGCCTGTTGTGATGGCACACACCTTTAAGTTCAAGCACTCAGAAGGCAGAGTCTTGGCTAGTCTAGTCTACATAGCAAATTCCAGGCCAGCCAGGGCTCCATATTGTCAGGTCAGAGACCGGAGACAAATGGCTAACTGAGGTACCTATTAGCATACCAGTGTACACGCTGGCCTCCAGGTTTGCAAATATCTGTTACAGAGGCCATGCTGGCATCCTGGCTCATCTCACTCTGCCCCTCTTAGTCCTCCACACACACACCCTCACCTCCTTTCAATGGCCATGTTCAGTCTACTACTTTCTCTCTCTGCTCTGGACTCTTCCAGGTGTCCCTGGCTGTTTCCTCCCTCATATCTACAATAAAAACCTTCCCTTCAACCATACCTTAGAGGGGTCATGGCTTCACTTTATTCACATGAGACCCTGTCTCAAAAGAGACAAATGGCAAAACCCCTCCCAGACTTGCTGAATACCCTAGAATGACCTCGCTGGTCACTTCCTCTCTCCTAGAAGCAAGGACAGTGAAGATCTGCTTGGCTTCAAAGATGGAGGAGGTCTGAATACTGGAAGACGGATGTGAAGGTTCCTGCAAGAGCTGAAGGATGCTTTGGAGATGGGGGTCAGATGAGGATGAAGAGGGTGGCCATGGCAGGGTACTGTGTACCTAGCTTTTTATGTGGTCCTGGATTCTGAACTCGGGTCCTCACACTTTCAAGGCAAGCTGCTGACTGAGGCATTTCCCTACCCGACTCTCTTCCTTTATGAACACACATTTACTTATATTTGAGATATCGTGCCTTATCAAATTCAAGTTATACCTGCCTTTAATTCTTTAATAATCTGGAAGACAAGATCTAGATACAAATAAATGGCTCCCTATCAATAATACATGATAGTCTTAAAGGAACCAATGCCTTGAGCAAACACAGAGAAAGATCTGCAGCCAAGGGTTGACACAGCACAATTCCCTCCGGTGTTTTGTGGTGTGATTAATGGCATACTTCCCAAACTCCATCATGTGTAAGAGACTAAGGTCAGGCCAACAGAGACCAGTGTCTCTGGGCTTGTGTTAGCTGTAGTTAGTCTTCCCAGTGGGAAACTGGTCCCTTCCTCTTTAACTCTCTTGTCCTGAAACCAACAGCAGCTGGTGCCATGAGTTGCTCTTAAGTCTCTCCCTGACCCTTCTTGTAATCCTAGTTCTGAGAAGGCTGAGGCAGGTAGGTCCCTGGTGATCAGCCAGTCTAGCTGAATTAGTGCGTGTCAAGCCCAGTGAGAAACTATGTCCCTAAAAACAAGGTGGGAAGCAAAATGGCTCTGTGGATAAGGCTGCCATGCCTGACAGCCTCAATTATATCCTCAGGATTCAAGCAAGTCGTCCTCTGACCTCTACATACATGCCACAACATTTATCACGTACATACTTACACAAATAATAATAATAATAATAATAATAATAATAATAATGATAATAGTAAAAAACCGAGGTGGATGATACTCAAAGCCTGGACACCTAAGGTTGTCCACTGGCTTCCAAGGAAATCATGCACACACAGGTGCATGCGCACCAACCACATTCATCTATACCACCACCACCAAACAAACAAACAAAAAAACCTTACAGATTTGGTACTGTAGGCCTATAATCTCAACACTCTGGAGACAGAGGCAGAAATGTTAACTAAAGCCCTGCCAGGGCTACACAGGAAGACTTTATTTTAAAGAGAGAAATCAGGGGGAGAGGTGGCCATGTGACTAAGAGTACTTCCTCCTGCTCCTGTAAAGGGTCTGTGTTCAATTTCCAAGCATCCGTAACAGGTGGTTCATAATCAGATGTAACTCTAGGTCCAAGTGATCTAATGTACACAGTTTCATACGTGCACCCACGCACACAATACATAAAATAAAAACATCTTCAAATAAAAAGAAAGAAAAGAAAGGGGAAAAACAGACTGGGGTTCAATTCGTAAAGTGGTTATCTAGGACAGTGAAGCAAATAGAAAAAATGGCGGCAGTCCTGAGGAGCGGCACGCACCCTTAATCCCAGCAGGGCGATAGAAGCGGGAAGATCTCTGTGAGTTCCAGGCCAGCCAGGGCTACACGGTGAGACAAGTCTGTACTTGGCTCCATCTATGTGGGCAGGGAAGGACAGAAAAATAAAGACAAACAAGGAGGGAAAAAGGGAATTTTAATAACAGATGTAAAGCAAAGGTGGTGGTGTCAGGTAGCGTTGAACTTGGCCAATGCCACAGAAAAACATGTGGTTCCACACAAGGAAGTCACTTAGGATCCATCCTGGGAGATTGGGGAAAGGAAACTAATATGTGTGCTTATTAGCCTGCTGTGGTGGCACACATCTTTAATTCCAGCACTCAGGAGGCAGGGGTGTTACAATAAGGTTTTTTGGTCCCGGGCGGCCAGAGGTCCAGACCCACAGATCTGCCGCCCCAGACTCCTTAGCTGCCCGCCGCTGCTCAGGCCCCCAAAAATGATTCAGACGCTTATATTAACTTTATGCTATTTGGCCTATGGCTCAGGCACATTGCTAGCTTGCTCTTACATCTTAACTCAACCCATTTCTATTAATCTGTCTGCATGTGGTCCGTGGCTCACCTATGTTCCTTACATGCTTCTTTTCGGGAGGCTGGCTCAGTCTGTTCCTGACTCCACCCTTCCTTTCCTACCTATTCTGATTCCCCCACCTACTTTTTCTATGGTGCCTGTCATGGACCAAAACAGCTCCTTTATTTAAAGATTGATATTCACAGCATACAGAAAGACATTCCCACATCACAGAGGCAGGTGGATCTAAGTTCCAGGACAGCCAGGGCCACATAATAAAACTCTGCCTCAAAAATAAACAAACAAATAAAAGGAAAGGAATAAAGGAAGGAAGGAAGGGAGGGAAAGAGGAAGGGAGGGAGGGAAGGAAGGAAAGAAGGAAGGAGGAAGAGTCTGCCTATTGTTGGCTATGGCTATAGGGCTCTTCTGGTTGGTTTTGTGTGACAACTTGACACAGCTAGAGTTATCAGAGAAAAGAGCGTCAGCTGAGAAAATGCCTCCCTCCATGAGATAGGCTGTAGGGCATTTTCTCATTTAGTGGTGGGGGAGGGCCCAGCCTGCTGGTCCTAGGTTCTATAAAAAAAGGTGGGCTGAGCAAGCCCGGGGAAGCAAGCCAGTGAGCAGCTCGCACCCATGGTCTCTGCATCAGGCTCTGTCTCCAGGATTCTGCCATTCTTGAGTTCCTGTCCTGACTTCCTTCAGTGATGAACAGCAATGCTGAAGCATAAGCCAAACAAACCCTTCTTCCCCAACTTGCCTTTTGGGCGTGATGTTTTGTTGCAGCAACAGAAACTCTAAGACAAGGGCTTTTATACTTCAACATATTAAGATCTAAGTTTTTCAATAGCCATGACTAGGTTAGGACTTCTAAGGGAAGATAAGGGGGAGTCGGAATGGAAAAGACATCTCTCCACATCCTGGCTAGGTTCTATCTTTTCTACAGGGTTATAGACCTAGGTCTGAGTCATTTCTTCAGTGATTATCAGAGCTTTCTCCTCTGCCTTTAAGAGGAAGCAGAAGTTTAAAAGCATATTTAGACCACTCTTAGTGAAGCATATACCTTTGATTCTGAGGGCCCCAAAGTCAAGTCAGGTGGAGACAGGGTATTTTTGGTTCTCATTTCTGTCTCATGTTTCCTTTCTCTGCCCTCGGATCCAAGATAGGAGCCAAAGATATACTGAAGCTATCACTCAAACTCCAGTTAAGGCAAGAGGATATCTAGGTGCTTTTTTTTTTTCCCTAAATCTGTGTTGGGTCATTGTTCAATTGATAGAGAGCCTGAGTAGAACGGAAATCCCCTGCATCACATAATATAGACAGGGTGGTGGATGTCTGTACTTTCGGCACTATGGAAGGTGGAGATTAGAAATTGATTATCTTTTCTATGTATGGCACCCAGAGCAATGGAATACATGAGACTCGGTCTCACAAGAAAATAACCTTCCCCAAGCTAACAAAAAGCTTTCTGGGCTGCAGAAACAATAGGTGCAGATAGGCTGCAGGCCCGGGGAAAAAATGGAGTTTTGTGTGTGCTTTCCTTTGCGATGTTGTGGAGGGAACCTAGTGCTGCTATGTGTCTGTGAAACTCTGTGCCATAAAATCACATAGCCAGCCATTCTCCATCTCACAAGAGCTAGCATTAGAAGGTCCGGTTTATTTAACCTGACCCTGGTAGACACATCTAGTCCAGGATGAAGTTCAAAAATCAGTTTCCCTTCATCTACTGTCTTAATAAAAATCCTTCTATAATGGAACTACAGTGCTAATCCGCTGCTCATCCCTGTTCATAAGAAAACAGATGCCAGACCAGAGGGGGTGCAAGCACAGAAAAGACCAGAGCAGGAGGAACAAGCTTGAACAGAGCCGGCTGAAGGTCTCTTTTCCTGAAAGTTCAGACGCCTACCAGGCCACAGTCCTGGCGAACAGACGCACGTGTAGCCTGCGCATGCGCGCAACCAAGGCACACACCGCCCCCTCCGGCTCGTCAGCATCAGCCAAGTCACCAACCCTCTAAATGCCCGCCCTCAAGGCAAAACCCTTGGCCAATCGGAGACAGGAGTTACTAGGGACGTCACATCTTTTGCATATACTCGCCTCTCCCCGCCCCCATGTCTGGCACCGCCCCGTCGGAGGAACGGATTGTCACCTAAGCGCTCCGTTCCGGCGTCTGATTGGCTCTCCCGGGAGCTCCGCCCCCATATCCTCCCGCCGCCCCCCCCCCTCGGCGTGCCCAGAGCGGCGGGCGGAACCGAGCGCGCAGGCGCGGCGCTGCCTCTCTCTGCTGGTGGCCCGCCCTCCCTCCTCCCCTCCCTCCCCTCCCCGTCCCCTCTCCCCTCCTCAAGCCCGCGCGTCTTCCTCCCGCTCGCGCCGTCGTTAGCCGAGCGCTCGCCGGTGCGCGCCTTCCTCGTCCCTCGGGCAGCGGGGCGGGTGCGACCCTGCTCCGCGCTTGTGGCCCCAACGAGGAGCGTACCACCGTGCCCCAGAGCGCGGGGGGGAGCTGGCCGCCCGCCCCTCGGCGACCCCACGGGGCTGAGGCGACGCCGCACCCGGCAGCCTGAGCGCCCAGCCGGCCTTGACCCAGAGCTCCGAACCGCGAGCGCCGCGTCCGCCGCCGGCCCCACCCATCCGGGCCGCGGCCATGGCCGAGACCGAGGAGCGGAGCCTGGACAACTTCTTCGCCAAGAGGGACAAGAAGAAGAAGAAGGAGCGGAGCAGTCGGGCGGCCAACGCGGCTAGCGGCGCGGGCGGGAGCAGCGCGGCGGCGGGCGCCAGGCCGGGCGACGGCGGAAGCTCGGGCTCCGGTGTCAGATCGGGCGACGGCGGGAGCTCGGGCTCCGGTGCTAGGTCGGGCGACGGCGGGAGCTTGGGCTCCGGTGCCAGGTCGGGCGACGGCGGGACCTCGAGGCCGGGCGACGGCGGGAGCACGGGCCCCGCCAAGGCCGTAACGAAGGTAAGGGTTGGGAGGCCGGCCGCATGTGCCCGCCCCCGCCGGCCCGGGAGGCCACGTGACTCGGGTTTCGCAGGTCGGACGGGCTCGGGGGGGCCCCCGGGGCTCGTCCTCGTCCACGGTTCTCCGCGCGCCGCGCCCCC
Organism: Phyllotis vaccarum; assembly: GCA_033318265.1. NCBI lineage: Eukaryota > Metazoa > Chordata > Mammalia > Rodentia > Cricetidae > Phyllotis > Phyllotis vaccarum. Next base: position 106,660,221 of record JARWLC010000004.1, read on the forward strand.
TGGGCCACGGAGGTTGGGATGAGCCACGGTCCCCCGAGTGACGTGCCCATCGCTTTCGCTCTTGAGCCTAGTTGGGGATGGATTTTAAGTCTCATCTGTGCACCCGGTGAAGCGTGGTTCCCAGCGGCGGCCACATGGTGCTAGAAATTGAGTTGTGAAATTTCTCTTGATTTTTTTCTTTTTTTTTAAACTCAGCTCTCCCTGTAGTTGGTTTTAAGTAAAAGCGGAGGCAGGGAGGGCGTTTGGTAACTAGGCACGTGTCGGGATCTTGCTAGGACACAGGCTGTACTTTACAATCCAACCACTAGACCCATTTTATATTTTGAGGGTCTCTCTCTGTAACCCTGGCTGGCCGCGAATTCACAAAGAACCTCTGCCTCCCGAATACTGGGATTAAGGGTTTGTGTTACTACTTCGTGCAATTAAAAAAAAAAAACAAAACACATTTTCTTATTTGTGTGTTTCGAGCGCTCATGTGTACGTACACACGTTCGGGGGAGGTTGGAGAACAGCTTGCTGGAGTGAGTTTTTCCTCCACCATATGGGCCTGGAGAATCAGACTCCGGCTGGGTGCAGGTGCGTTTACCGGTTCAAGAATCCTGGTTAGCCTTTGATCTCTTTTTTTCCTAGTCTGAAACCTGCTTCCTCGGATGTTTTGCGGGTTCCTTTACCAGCTGAGGAATACTGATTGCCCTTAATCTCTTTTTTTCTAGTCCGAAACCTGTTAACCAAGGTCTTTAATCGATCGGATGGTATTTCTTCCACAGGATGAAGATGAGTGGAAAGAATTTGAGCAAAAAGAGGTTGATTACAGCGGACTAAGAGTTCAGGCAATGCAAATAAGGTAGGGTGTGATTACAAACCCTGTTGGGGATAAAAGTACAGAACATTTACTTTAGACCCAAGTCTCCAGGTTTTGAGCAAAGGCAGTCCTCTGGTGTCATTTAATTAGCTACCAGCTTTAAAAATCCTGTGTTTTCCTACTTGGCAGCTGTTGAAATTTTTATTTGAGTTGACTAAAATGGATTTTGTCATCTTTAATTTTTAACACTTAGTATTTGATCTTGTTTCCTACCCCCCCCTTCCTGTAGTTCACACTGCTCTGAGGATTTACTGTGTAGCCCAGGATAACCTTGAACTATTTAAGTGTATGAGTATTTTGCCTGTGCGTATATCTTCATCATCCTTGGGAACTGTATGTCTGGATGCTGGGTAACCTGTACCCTCTGAAGACCCTGAGCCAGCACTGACCTTGAACTCAGCCTCTAGTCTCCACCTGAATCCACCACCAAGGCTGTGCTTGCGCTTGTTTTGTTTGGGGTTTTTTTTTCCTTAAAAGTATTTCATGTTTATTGGTGTTTTTCTAGTTCTCTTCAGTAAAAGAAATAGAATTCCAGGAAGGTGCAGATTTGTATTCACAGTGAAATCAGTTTGTATATGCAACACCCTAGTCAAGAAATTGACCATTTCTGTCATAAGGCAGGCCATCCTCTTCCTGAAGCCTTGCTTTACTGCCTTAATCCCCAGAATAACCACTATCCTAGCAATATGCAGGAGTCTTATCTGTGGGCCCAGGATGGCCTTTTAAAGGCCATCCCATTCCCCCAGCTACTTTATTTAAAGTCCCACAGATCTACTATTTCTGGCTCTGAAGTAACTTGTTTTCTAAAATTTAGGAAAACAATCATTTTTCAAAGTTCGATTGGTTGAGTAAGAGACTTTAAATTGAGCCTGCATTGTCAGGTTCAGTTTGTGATAGTTTTAAATACTTTTTTTTTTTTTTAAATAATGTGTTTTGAAAGATTTTTGAGTAGAAAGGGTAAGTATAGGATTCTATTGATTTAAGATTCAAAATCCTTTATTTTATGAAAACAAAATGATCTTGAATTGCCTTTGATTAAAAGCTTGTGATTGTAGAGAATTCTAGTGACCTTGTGGGAAATTGACTTCAGGAAATATTTTTTAACTCTAAACTGTGTACTGAAATCTAGAGCATAGTATTTGTGATCTTAAAGTAGCTTCTGTTGAAAAAGCAGCTAGTATTTTAATATGATTAATGTCTGTACTACCCAGGCGTTAGTGTCTCAGCTGTAAGTAAACATTCCTCTTAGTATAAGGGAACTTAGAAAGTGGTGTGGCTTCTTTTGTGTTGTCTTTTTCTTTAAAGATTTATTTTAATTGTTTATGTGTGTCTGGGTTGGAGTACATGTGTATGCAGGTTCCTGGGGCCAGAAGAGGGCATCTCTTGTAGCTGGAGTTAAAAGTAGTTGTGAACTGCTTAAGTTCATTTGGATTCTCTGCAAGAGAAGTATATACTGAGTATATTTTAGAAAATATTCCCATTGGACCTAGTGATCCAAGCTTTAGTTCCCAGCTACTGAGGAAGCTCAGGCAAGAAGATTGATAAAAATCAGGCCTATCTGTGTTAGAGTTCAAAGTTACCCTGAACAATTTAGTGAGACTCTTATCTCAGAACTTAAAAGAGTGTGTGTCTGTGTCTGTATGTGTGTCTGTCTGTGTGTGCCTTTTATCCTGAGGCTTGTGGAGAGGAAATTTATGGATTTCCTTTATCTAGGGTTTTTGGTGGATTGGATATAGTACAGTTCTGTGGTAGAATTGGGCCCTTGTTCCTAAAGACTTGAGTGGTAATTTTTGGCCGTGTTGAACTTAGTGATCAAAAGAAGCACTTTGTAAAGGGGAGGAAAAGACCTTAAGCTTATTTGGTAAAAAAAATTTGATTTTGTTAAGTCATGGAGAATATTTAATAACTATTTCCCCAGCAGAATGTAAAACCATTGCCTTTATTTTAGCTTCTTTTTTGGAGTCAGGAATTTGCTTTGTATCTCAGGTTTTAAGTTGGTTTCATTCTCCACTCTAGCCAGTCCTCTCCTAGGACTAATATGTACCACCATTCCCAGCTTATTTTGGCAACCTCCCCTCCCCCTTTTCTTTCTTTTAGTGCTGGGAATCAGACAGACACATAGTTTCATGTACCGTAGACAAACATTCTCCCACTGAGTCATCCTCAGCCCTAACTATGGGGGGGGGTTCTCTCCCCTCCCTCCCTCCCTTCTTCCCTCCCCCTCCCTCTTTTGAAGCAGAATCTTATATCTAAGCTAGCATTTAATTAAACTCCATATCCAGTCAAGACTGAACTTAATTCCCTAGTGCTTGCTTATTTGTTAAGACATGCGCAGCCCCACTGGGCTGCTGAGGTTAGCTCCCAAACTCTAGAGTAGACCAGCTTCTATGTTGTGTTTTCATTGATCTTAGCAGCAGCTTGTCATTGCTCTGCAGTGGTTGTTCTAGAAAGACTTTACTGATCTTTACTAATAAGTTTATAGACTAGGTGTGTGTTCTTAAAATTTGTGGTTATTTTACTTATTAAACGTCTCCAGGGAAGGGATAAGAAGAGTAGTGTCCTAGCTGAATGTGATGGGGTATATATCCCAGAGTTTGAAGTTGAAGCAGGAGGATCATGGGCTCATAAACCAACCTTGGCTACACTGGGAGAGATGTTGTCTTAAAAATAGGACTTTTACTTGATGCTGCTACTAATCCAAAATGGAGTTTGACAGTGTATGTCTGAATGTTCACTCCCACACTCTTAGAGTTGGGGTTATATTCTTATATCTCTCTGCCTTACTTTGTGAACCTGAATTCACCATTTTGGCTTGCTATTAAGCTCCTACGATCCAATTGTTCTGCCTACAATTCTGGGGTTACAGTGGTTGTCTGGCTTTCATATGGAGCAGGATTTACAGCAAATGCTACTACATATATTCAGTTGAGCAATTGTGACTTAAGCGTTGGTGAGGAAATAGATACAAAATGAATGAATAACTTAAAGTTACCCACTTCAGTTATTTGTATATGCTTCAGTATATACAAATGTAAGTGTCATGAAGGCCTGTTTGGGGATCTTCCCCTCAGATAGATTAGGTAGCTGGGACATTACTGGTCATTTGCATCTAGATGTGTACCTATTTCGTCCCTGAAGCAATTGTCATAGTATAATTATATTGATAGGGCTTCAAAATTTTAAAACAAAAAATCCTTTTGAAGAAATTCTGAAGTTTGGACACCAGGATAAATTAATAAACTTCATACCAGTTAATAAGCTACTGTTAGAAATGCTTTTGTTACATCTTGTCAGCTTTTTAAGATCCATTAGAAAATACCATGTTTCTATCTCATTTTTCAATGAAAACTGAGCTTTTTACTTCCTTTTGTGAAGGTGATACATTTATGCTACATGCATAAAATTTATATAAACATTAAGGCATCTATCAATGTTTAGATGCCAACTGGTCTTCAAGGTACTGCATGTACTAACTCATTTGCTCTTTATGTCATCTTTATTTTATCTGAAAGCAGGCTAGTGCCACCTTGAAAGCCTGACCCGTAAATGACAGCTGGCAGAAACAATTTGAACCATCAATCCTGTGTTTGGGCACTCAAAATACTCATTAAAGTCACATTTTAAGGGTTTACTCTTGAGTGTTTTGATATGTTTTAGTTGATGGCTTAAATGGTATGAACATAGTTTGTTATTATAAAGCCCAGTATCATTTTAAATGGTTGAATAGGTTATGTTAAAAGGGAAAACTGAAGTTTGGATTGGCCATATCCTTTTGTTCCCTTTTTTTTTTTTTTTTTTAAATTATAGTATATTTTGTGTGACCATGCATGGCATGCATGTCAGAGGAAAAATGCAGGAATTGATTCTTTTCCACCTTGTGGATCTTGGGGATTAAACTTAGGTCCTTAGGCTTGGTGGCAACTGTCATCTACTCTTGTAACCTTTTGTTTTTTTTTGGAGAAGGAATCACTGAAGTCACCATCCTCTTGCTTTTGCCTCTTGTGTGCTTAGGTCACCACATTTAGTCTTCAAATAGGTGATTGTTGTATTAACTTTTTGGCCTAGCCTCTGAGGTTCAGACCCAGAGACCTGCAGACCCGCAGCTCCACAGTCCCGAGAGACACAGACCCTTATATTAATTTTAGGGTGATCAGCCTAGGGCTCAGGCATATAACTTGCTAACTCTGCCCTTAAACTAACCCTTGATTCTTATCCTGTTCAGCCATGAGGCTCAGTACCTTCTCTCAGAGCAGAATAGTTGTCCTCTGCTTCTGCTGGCTTCTCTGGCATCTCTGCCCTGTTCTTCCTGTTCCTAGAGTTTTCTTAGTCTGGTCAGCATTTTTATTAAACTAGTAGGCATGGCAATTATTTATAATGTAACAGCACAATCCCACTATAGGTGATTACTTCCATGTTTGGTGGATTTTTTTTTCCCCCTAGTATTGGAGATCACAGCCAGGGCAATGAACTTGGACTGAGCTATGTCTCTAGCTTGAGTGATAATAGTCTTCAGTACAGGTTGAAGATGAAGTTGTTCCTCTGAGTGGGCATTGTAGGTCTCTAAATGCCATGGCTACTTCTAACTAGTGGGCAGTGTCTTTAAAGGATCATAATAAAGATGGGTATGGTGGTTTATACCTTTAGTCTCAGCATTTAGGAGCTAGGGGCAGGAAGATCAGCCAGAGCCATCCTTGGGTATGTACTGAGTTCAAGGCCAGCCTGGGCTACCTGAGTCTCTGCCTCTTTAAACTCAAAGGAGGGCTCAAAAAAAATTGTTTTGGATTCTGCTTATGGCTTAGTTTATTTAGCATACTTGTACAGCATATAAGACAGTTCAACTTAGACCCCACTCCCAAAACAAACAAAAGCCCTAGACAGAACATTTTAAGCCAGAAGAAATGTGTCTTAACAGCTAAGACACATCTTACTTTAATAGAAATATCTTTGAGGGGGGGCAGCAAGATAACTTATTGGGCAAAAGTGCTTGCTAAAGTTGATGACCTGAGTTGGCAGGTCCAGAACCTACATAATGGAAAAAGAGAAGTGATTCTCAAAAGTTATGCATTGGTTACATTACTGCACACATCCTTTACCTTAAAAAGTTTAGCTGGCATGGTGGTGTACATCTTTAGTCTCAGCAGAGGGAGGCAGAGACAGGCAGAGCTCTGTGAGATCTAGGTTAACCTTGTCTACATATCTGGTTTCAGTCAGGGCTGTATAGTGTGACCATATTTCAAAAAAGAAGTGTCCTTTTTTTGTAGATGCTTCAAATGGTAGCACATTCATCTAATCCCAGTACTTGGGAATTTAAATGTCCTTGTTGGTTTTTCCAATAGCGAAAAAGAAGATGATGATAATGAAAAGAGAGAAGATCCAGGAGATAACTGGGAAGAAGGTGGAGGTGGTAGTGGTGTAGAAAAATCTTCAGGTCCCTGGAATAAAACAGCTCCAGTTCAAGCACCTCCTGCTCCAGTAATAGGTAATTCTGTTTTCCTTTCTGAAAGGGCTAATTTAATATGGTATATGTACCTGTTGGGGGTGGGGCGGGAATCTGGATGTGTATGTTTCTTTCTAAATGGAAGGAATGTAAAAACTGAGTGAGATACTTTTGTCTGGTAGGCTGTCAATGTTTTTGTTTTTGGTGCTGGAGAGGATGAAGCCAGGTAGCTCACCTGCTAGCAAGCATTCTACCACTAAATTACATCCTTGATGCTACCCTTGGATCTTGAAGCCTGAATTCTCAGCGGGACTTTATGAAGAGAGTAAAAGTTCTTTGGAACTAGAAAAAAATCTTAGGGATATGTGTGTGTGTTATGTGTTTACATGTTTGTACAGGTGCTTATGGATGATCAGATGCTTGTTGTCATTATTGTCCAATTTATTTGTTGAGGATAGGGTCTCAAGGAACCAGGTAGCCAGCTTGCTTTTTGTGATCCAGTTTTGGCCTTGAGGGATTACAGGTGGCTACCATGCCTACCTAGCTTTACATGGGTCTGATCTCTGGTCCTTAAACTTGCTCAACAAACACTATATCCAACGAACCATCTCTTCAGCCTCAAGTTTTTGATTATTTTTAGTGTTAGAGTTGTACTAAGGGCCTTGCACATACTAACTGTACCACTGAGCTGTACTTCCACTAAGATGACTGTTACTTTCTTCAGGTTTAGATTATACCAGAGAGAAAGCTCACACTTACAAGTATCTGAACTGCACTTGGAATAGGCATATTTCATGTGTTATGGCAGGTGTGAATTTTAAGTTCTCAATGCTTATATGAACAAGTACTTTACAACTGAATCATCTCTCTAGCCTCATTAATGCTGAAGGACTAGTGTGAATTACCATGGTAGTGCTGCTTGATTTTTCTTTCTTGAATTTGATAACCTTTCAGGTTACTCCTGAATGCACCACACACAGCTTCGGTGGACTCTGTTTATATGCTTTGGGCTGGTATCTTTCCTCTTTGTGTCAAGTTTCTGAAACATTTTCTGTAAGCCAGATGGTAGAGGACCTGAGATGAGAGGACCTTGTGGGGGTCTCTGTTGTGCTGCTGTGGCATGGAAGCTAATATGGATAGAACAGTGATGGGTATAGCCATTTCCAGTTGGGCCAGATTCAGATTGTTTGCTAACATTTAGTTTTATGTGTTTGCTTCTGAATTATTTGTGTGGTAAGTTTGTGGAGCAGGATCTCTCTACCAGGTTTGTACAGAGAGAGTGTCTCTATCTGCCAAGCCATCTCACTGGCTTCCAGTTCTTTTCAGGTCTATTTAATCACCGAAACTCTCCTGAGCCCTTTATTAAAATGCCACTGTTTGAGGGGCTGAAGAGATAGCTAGCCTGTTGCTTTACTGGAGGACCAGAACTGTATCTCAGTACTCCTGTCAGGGGCTCAGAAGCAACCCTACTTTTTCTGTTCACTATGGGCATCTGTGCACACTCAGCCCCTCCCCTTTTGTCTTCTAGAAACTATTGCCCAGTAGACTTTCGGAAGGTGATGGAAGAGTGTAAGTGGTATAGTGGCCACTAGGCACATAGAGTTGTTGAGTACCTAGCAGGTGACTAAGTTCTGACTGAGGAACTGAAATCTACATTCCATTTTACTCATTAAAATAATTATGTGTGTCACTTTGAGTCCCAGCACTCAGGACACAGAGGCAGATGAAGGGCTACAAAGTGGACACCATCTCAAAAACGAATGAATGAGCAAATAGGCAAGCCTTGTATTGTCTGAGTTAAATGAACAGAATCCACTGTTGAAGAGAACTAATTCCTAAAAGTTTCCCTCTGATCTCCAACTTAATGCTTTGGTATGTGAGTCCACAAGTCACACCACCTACCCACCCATAGACACAAATAATGTATTTTTTAAAGCCATATGTGGCTCATGGCTGGAATATAGGGTCATAGATGTTTGGGGTTTGTTTTGGTTTCTTTGAAGATAGGTCTGAGCTGCTCAGGGCTGGCTTCGAACCTATGATCCTCCTCTTTCTGCCTCCCAAGTATTGCTTATAAGCATGTTCCACCACTCAAGCAACTTTTGTTTAGTGTTTGTATCCCAAGTGCAGTTTAGATACAATAAAGCATGTAAGCTTTCCGTCTGGTTTAACCTAAGCCTGTAGAAAACAGTCTTTTAAATATAAGAACATTGATTATGGACATGTTTGTGTTTTCATGGTGTAGGCTGTCCAACTTCTTAAAGTTTTTGAAAAGAGAACAGTAACACTGCTTGAAACCACATCGACATCAGTCAGAATATAGAAAAAACCTGGAAGATTGTGATCCCTAAATTGAGTCTTAGTAGAAGATTTGAAGCTGTTGGGGTTCTGTTTTCTAATCTAAAAGAGGAATTGAACATCCAGTGATCTTAGAAAATGAAATAAAGATAAGGACTGCCTTTAAAAAAATCAATTTTAGAATTTAAAATGCTACATGTGCATATGTTCTTTATATAAAATAACTTGTTTAGACCACCTTCCAAGTAAAAATGAATGTCACATTTAGTGATAGAAAGACCAAGGGCTGCAGTGTTGTGTTCCAAAAGGTAACCTCTTGAGGACTTGTCTCCTAAGCCAGGTGATTCCCTCCCTCACCACACTCAGAATGTACATACATGGAATGTCAAAATTATTCCCAGAGAGGTTAGAGAGAGCTTTCCACTCTGAGACATTTTCTCACAGAACTTTTGTTGTCTAGTCCAAATTCCTTCTAAATTAACTGGTTGCTTTTTTCATAATTGTTAAATTATGTTATCAGAAGGCCAAACATTTGAATGGTTTGTCTATTAGTTACAGAAACCCCGGAGCCGGCAGTGCCTAGTGGTGTCTATAGGCCTCCTGGGGCCAGGCTAACCACAACAAGGAAAACACCACAAGGACCACCAGAAATATACAGTGACACACAGTTCCCATCCCTGCAGTCCACTGCCAAGCATGTAGAGAGCCGGAAGTAAGTATGTGAGGTTATGAGTTAGGCTGACAGCCTACTGGGAACCAGGTGGGACTTTGGGTGCCCAGGAGGGAAGGAAGAGGGTGGGGGAAAGAGTCTGGAAAGGGCATGAAAAAGGATGCTAAAGACAGGCTTTGCTGTCTCTGCTTTGTTTCTGTCACAGCTATATTTACTTAGTTCTTATAAATAAATACATTATTACTGGCTTATATTCCTTTTAAATACGGAAACTAGAAATGTAAAGCATTTATCATTGCATTCCCAATAAACGGGAGTATATGAAAGATGTCGGCATTTACACATCTAATACTAAAAATAATCTTATTTCAGCAGGTACTTAAAATGAATGCTACCTGAAGTTAAATGACCACATATGGCACATCTACATCTTATTTAGGGACATGAATTTCAAAAGTAAATAAAATGGGAAGAAATGTAAAATGGCATCAGATGGAAAAAGTTTTTGGGTGGCTTTAAAGTAAATCCCAGCCTTTTCGCCTCATTGAGAGCACAGCTGGCTTGAATTTAGACCTCCAATCGGACTTGCTTCTCTACTCTGTCCTCAAATGTGTGAGGGACTCTGAGAGGGCAGTGACTTGCCACACACATCTTTCTTTACCTGATCTAATCAGACCACTCCCCCAAGGCAAAAGGGAGGAGAAATTGTTGAATGACGAGAACATTACTTGAAAGAGAAAATTGTTGCCCTTATGCATAAAGCTGTTTTATCTACTAACTGCTAAAACTCAGAAGGGAGTCTTAGGAATTTCATTATACAGCTTCTTCTGGTTGTCTTCAAGTTAGTCCCAAAATATTCTATTCAGAAGATGGGACCTTAGAACTTCAGTACAGTATTATATGTTTTCTGTTCAATTGAAGCCTTAAAATGATTTGATAAAGGATTTTGTATTTCCTTCCTGTCCAGGATTATTCTTAGGGGGTCCTTTTTTTTTTTTTTTTTCCCCCTTAAATTCAAGGAAGAATACTTTCAAAACTCCCCAGTAAAGAAGAAATATTTACTGATTACATTTCTTTTCCCTTAGGGATAAAGAAATGGAGAAGAGCTTTGAAGTAGTAAGACACAAAAATAGAGGTAGGGAGGAGGTTTCAAAAAACCAGGCCCTTAAACTTCAACTAGACAACCAGTATGCTGTGCTTGAAAATCAGAAGTATAGCCACACCCAGTACAGTTAAGTAATGGTCTTTGCTAAGCCTTCCAAGATAACTAGACCACAGCTAACCACCAAGAACAGCCATTCAGCATCTTGATTTCTGGATCTACAGTGACTGATGAAGACCTGGATTCCAGTGACTTTCCCTGTTGCACTATGGAAGTTTAAGAGTCACAACTGATCTTGATGTGTGTTGGATTTAGGGGTGTTTTCATTGTCTTTAAATATTTGTGAATTAGATTCAGCAGTGTTTCCATAGTTGCTCTGCATATAAAACCAAACCTGCAGCCAGTGGTCATTTCAAACATCTTTATGTTCAGATACTGAGCCTTTGCAAGGTTGACTACCTCAGATTTGCTGCACTTAATTGTGGATTTCATGTGGATTACAACTTCTGCATAAGGTTACAGCTATTAGTGTCGGTGTGAACCTTGAAACCAACTCTACTGGATTCCTGTCAGAAAGCCTTCAGAAGTCAGCCATCTGGGTTCTGATCTGCTGTAAAAGATGAAGAGTTAAGTGACCTTAATCAACCTTTTCTGTGCCCCCCACCCTAAGGAATACTCTGTAGGCTGTGGTTCTATTAGACTTCCCAGAACAAGCTGCTGTCAGAACTGGTGTGTTTGGATCATCTGTGTGGGGCTATTTAAGTTGTTAGTTGTAGTATGAGGTAACTACAGATTTAATTCAACCAAACTTGGATCCACCAAATGGGGAATGGGTCAGAGATAGTCTTGTTGGGTTTTTTTTTTTTTTTATTTTGGACTACCTTTATAATCAGATAGTGTTTGTTCTATTCCACATTAAGGCCTTGCTTTGACTTGGAGTAAGTTCTTTGACAGCATATTGTGTGGTGAAATAGCCTGAATGAGGCATTGGAATTGTAAAATGCCTGTGAATTTGCCAATCCCTAGGTGGAACCAGATAGCCAGAGGCCCCACTCCAGGTGCTGCTTAAGCCTCTAATCAGGTCTAAATTGAACTGCTGTGGACAGATTGGTGTCTGCTCAGGTTGGGAGGGATTCACTGACCTGTCTACGATTTCAAAGCAACAGGAGCAAAGCCTCTCCAACATGCTGAAATTGTTTAATGAATCTTGGCATGGTATCTGATAAATCTTTGTGCCCCAAATTTGAAAATACTGGCTGTTCTGTAGACACATTCTTTGTTCTAGCCAACTCTGCCCACCTTCAGAGTATGTTTGTGATACTCACTTGGAAAGTTAGGGCAATAGCCAGTGATGTAGCACTTATGTTCTTAGTAATTACAGTTTGGCTTTGCAGTAGTACTTCACAGCAAAGAGATTACTGCTGTTTTCCTTTCCACCTAATGAAATAGTCTAGCAGTTACTTCCATGTCACTAGAAATGGTTCAGTACAAACATTGGCAACTGACTACATGATGGCAGTGCCTGGATTTCTCTCTAATGATTCCCTTTGCCAAATGCAGTTCAGACTTGTTCACTACTACTGAAAGGAATGAGACAGGTAATGAGGGAAGCTCTCCCAGCTTGAGAAGTTTGGTAAATGAATGCAGAAGTGTAGGAAGCTGGAGGTGTAGTCTTCTGACCAGTCTGCATTGCTATTCTGGGCAATAATGTTGGCATGACCTCAGCCAGCCTGTTAGAGGTTGAGTGAATAGAAGTTGGAAGTTCTTGGTTAAACTGAAGATGTATTTGGGTACCAGAAACCTTAACAAGTAGTCTCACACCTTGAACCACATACTTCCCCTAAAGTATGTTTTACACCCCCACCCCACCCCCAAATTTGTTTGGGGTTAGAATTTGAAAAGTGAACGGAAGACAGATGTGAAGAGCTTTGTTTAATGACATACTGTACTGGAACACTGAAGATCTGCAGCAGATGTAAATTCCAAGTCTTGTTATAATTTTTAAGATTGTGAAATTATCAAAAATGCACATGAATCAAGTTTTAATACACTGTCTGGGTGGATGAGGCTGTCCATTGCACCATTTTTTCTTTGGGTTCTCAGGCATGGTTCACAGTGTAAGAACTCTGTAACATTAACATTGAATAAAAATCTATGAGTGGTAGAATGTGATACTTTCTGTTAATACATACTCCTTAGCCTGAGCAGTGTTAGGTCCATTTCTGGGGATGATGACCCCGCTTTCTATTAAGAGTACACTTGTTTGCTGAGTTTTGTGGAAGCTAAAAAGGTGAGGATGGCTCTAAGTCTAAAACACTCCTTATGGGAAAATGTTGAACCATTCTCTAGAAGCTTCAGTAGAATTTAATTTTGTCAAGGGGATCTAAAGGCAGGAAACTCATGTCAAAGCTCCCCCTGCCCCCTTTTGAGTAGGAGCAGAAGATGGGAGGTCAGAGGTCAAGATCAATGTTGGGTATATTCCTTGGTCATGATTTCATTTTTTAAAATAGCTTGTGTTTGCATGTGTGTGTGGAGGTCAAGGGACAACTTTTCAGAAAGGCAATTCTTTCTCAATAATTGCCTTGAATTCAAGTTGTCAGACTGGGGGAAGGATTTCCTGCCATCTCCGGGAATCTGTTGGAGATTGCAATCAGATCCTCATGCTTACTCGGGCAAATGTTTGACTTCTGGAACCATCTATGAGTTTTTATGAAGTATAAACATTTATAATTCAGTGTGGGGTGGGGTGTGTGATTATACCTGGGTCCAGAGCAGCCAGTGCTCACTCTTTGATCCTCCATTTCTCCAGCCTTACATGTCTTTCAAAGCAGCAGCAGTTCCAAGATTTGGTTTCTACCATTATAGTCTTATATCTCTAAGTCAGTTGAGGAATATTTTAAGTCATTTTTGACAGTGGACTCATTGTACTTGGCTATAGCTTTTTAAAGAAATTCGTGTATGCCCGTGATTTATATGCCACTTGTGTACAAATTGCCTGTGGAGACCAAAAGGTATTCGACACCCCCACCCCCAAATGTAGTTAGTTGCACCTCTCTGCAGGTGCTAGGAATTGAAATCTGGTCCTTGGCAAGAGCATCAAGTGCTCTTAACCACTGATGGATCTCCTTAACTGATTTATTTAAGAGAAAATATTCCCTTAAGGCTCCATACATGCCAAAGTACTCTACCAACAGGCTACATACAACCTCCTCAGCCTTTGAAGATTTAAAAGATATATATTATATATATATTGTATATATATATTATATATATATATAGTGTCTGTAGCTGAGGTGGGTGAAGCATGAACCTAATTGGGAGTCAGATGTTGGGGGTAACAACCTGAAAGATCAGAGAAGCAAAGGAGCAGCCGCCAGTCACTTAACTCTGAATCCTCGGATAAAGAGGCTGAGTTTTGAGATACTATCTCCACCTCCCACTTGTGTTTGCATTGAAGGCTTGAGTCTCTCAAGTGCTGGAATCAAAGGTGTGAGCTTACACCAGTGCTTAACTAGTCTGATCTTCAGGCAAGCTTATTTGTCAGAACACAGAATACACATTTGCATTTGACAAATTCATAAGAAATACTTCATTACCCTATCTTAGTCCAAAGTGGTTTACTTTCTATCTTAAGTTGCATTAGCACATTCCTATTAACCCCCACCCCTTTTACAATGAGATTCCTAAACCTAACCTTTGTTCAGCTTTTTTTTTTGATAATTACCAAAAACAGCTTGTAAACACCTCCCCCCATGGTAATATCCATGAACCATCTTTTGGAAATGTGGGTGTAGTTCTCTAGATTGCTACTGATTGGGGGCACTGGTAATATTATGGGGACCCTGAGAAAATTCAGGATTTTGGTCAAGTCCTAAATGGGGAATTCTGAGGCTGTTCTGGATGTAGAACCCAGGAAACAGGCTCTCAGAAACGAATCATCTAGCCTATCTGTTCCCATCAGAGACATCAGGGAATTTTCCTTGGTCAAACCTAACTTTTCTTAATGTAGAATGAATCCAGAGCCCCTCGTTTACTGTGGAAATAAAGTAGAACCTTGAAGTCGATATTTTAAAATCAACAGAAATCGGGAGTCAAATATTGGGTTAATAACCTGAAAGATCAGAGAGGCAAAAGAGCAGCCATTAGTTTAGTTACATCTCTGGAACCTCTGACCAAAAGGGTGAGATCCTGTTTCCACCTGATTGGGGGGGGGGGGGGGGGAATCAATGGTGTGAGCCACCACCATCTGACCTCTATGGCTATCTAACTTTTCCCTCTGATCTCTAGACAAGCTGTGTCAGAACACAGAAGTTCCAACAGACCTTTGAACTCTTGATCTCTCTTCTAAGTAGCTAGGATTAATAAGCATGTATTAGGCCTTAGCTTCCAGATTTTTTTTTAGAGATGTCTTGTGAATAGAAGCTTGCTCTGTAGCCAAGGCTGGCCTTGAGGTCCTGATCTTGTTTGATACCAATTTTACATAGTGGCTCATCTCTCTGTACTGCAGGGGCAGTTAGACTGTGGCCAAGCTAATCTACATAGCATATTCCAAGCCAGGCAGGGCTATATGACAATTCCCCAGTTGATGAAGTGCTTTGTTTTCTCAAAGGTATATACTCTTACCAAGCACCAAAAAGAAATCACTTACCTACAGTCGTCATTCTCCTGCCTCGCTTATTGCTCACCCCTTCAGGCAATCTAGGTTTTTCTCTTCTGAGCATTCAGATGAACAAGGATGTTTAATAGGTGGTCCTCTGTAATTGGCATTTCACTAACAGGCTTTTGAGGCCCATCTATGTTATAACCATAGTTCTCTTGCTAAACAAACCATCTGTATGGGCATAACATGTATGTTCCTCAGTGGGCTTTTTAGCTTGTTCCCACTCTGGTGCTGTGAATTGCCATGTTCAAGTTTTAGTGTCAGCAAGCTTTTAGGTATGCTTTTGTGGTGCGTAAATTTAAAGATCACTATTGACCTGGAATCCTTTTTAAGTGGCTGTGTATTCCTGCCAGCAGTGTATAAGGGTTCAGCTTGTCACCCAAAATACTTCACACTAACCCTCCTGGGCAGTGTGAATTATCTCTTTAATGACTTTAGCATCTCCTGTATTGCCCTTGCTCTTAAAAAAAAGGCACTCAGATTCCTTGTCAGCATTTAAATTGGGCTATTACTGAATTCTTTAAAAACAAATATATATATATATATATTTTTTCTAGGTGCTAGTATCTTATGAGATGTAATTTGCAAAATGCTTTGTTTCAACATTGTTTTAAAACAAAATTTCATGTAGCCTAGGCTGGTCTCAAATTTTCTGTAGACAGTGACCCTGATCCTATTCAGCCATGCCTGATTTTCTGCTGTGCTGCCAGACTGAACCTAGGTTTCCTGTCTGCAAGCACTCTACCAACTAAAGGGCATCCTCAGCTGTTGTATGTATATAGAGCCAGAGATCGATGGCTGGTCAGGTATCATTTGTCTCCTTGTTTTTAACTTTTTAAAATATTTACTGTGTGTGTTACACATGAAATCAGAAGACAATCTGGGTGAGTTGATTCTAATGCATAGCTTCTGGAGAATCAAGCTTGGTTGTCAAAGCTTGGCTCACCCTTCCCTGCTAAGCCTGGGCCTTTACCCCCGTTCACCTTCACCATATTTTTCAAATTTCACATTATTATTAATGTATATGGTTTGTCGGTGCTGCCTGGTACCATGGAAGCCAGAAGACATTGGATCCACTAGAACTAGAGTTAAAGGTGACTGTGAGCAACCATGTAGGTTACTGTGCAGTCAGTGCTTGTCCCCTAAGTCCCCTCCCCTGTACTTTTGGAATAAGGTCTCTCATCCAGTAAACATAGAGCTGTTTCTGTTAAGACTGCTAGCCAGTGAATCCCTGTTTAGATTGCCCTACACCTGGGCTCAAGGGAGTGAAACTTCTTTATACTGATTCATCACTTTACCCACCAAGCCAAGCCATCCCAAAGGGGTAAATGTGTAATCTGGGCCAGCTCAACACATTATTTTGAAGCACACATTTTAGATTTAGTTGTCTGTGGATGCTTCTGGAGTTGAAACCATAGACAGTTGTTAAGCCGTCCTATAAGGGTACTGGGAGCCAAATTTAGGTCCTCTAGAAGATATATGCTTTTAATCCCTGCCATCTCTCTAGCCTTTGATTTATTGGGCAGTTTCACTCTGATCCAGGCTGATCTAGAACTGATTCTGCCGCCTAGGCTGGACTCAACTCAATCACCTTCCTACCTCACTCTGACTGCTGGAATTATAGGTATAAGCCATCATGGCTAGCATATATATATATGAAACGTATAACAGATCCATGTGTTTGGAAATTATATTGCTAGAATTAAGGGGGGAAAAAAGCATTGGCTGTGAATCCCAGCAGGCAGAGGTGGGCCAGAGGGGGCTCTAATAAGGACCCCTCTTAAAAGAAATACTCTTTTTTTTCTTAATCCTAGCAAAATCATAAACGTAATTAGCAATTTAGTTTTAAAGTAAGTTTGGCAATCTTACTTTTTCGGCAGAGCTCAATGAACAAATACAATTGTGAGTTACTATTTTTTATTTTCTAAGTTTTGGTGCCCACATTTGGCAAACGTAAATTTATACATATTTACATATATACACATTTAAGTTTAAAGCCCCAGCTTCATTATTAAACTCTGTGCTCAGGCTGTTAAAAAGGGGGTAAAATGGCAAATATATATATATATAAAAGAAATCAGGGAAAACACGAAATAACCCCAATTCATAGCTTGTTGCTTTTATGAACTAAGACAGTGAAACAAAAAATCTAGCTCCTTGTTAAAACTACTATGACAATCTCAGATATTTACAAGAAAAACAATTATGCGCTCAGGCTGGCCTGACAAGCTAGTGCGGTTCTTTTTTATTAGGACAGTCAAAATTCCGTGATTCAAATTCAGATGTTAAAAGCATCGAGTTTCCAGGATCATCATGTTCTGAAGCAAAGTCCTTCAGATGTACGTCTTTAAACTACCACACAAAAGCATCACAACAACGTTCAGGTTGTAACTGGAATTTTTCTTGTTTTTGTGTTGCTGAGGATGGAACTCAGGACTTCAAGCATTCTAGACAAGCACACTGTCACCAGCCTGTGACCATTCGGTGGCTAAGGCAGTGCACTAGTGCACTCTAGGCCGTTTGATGACTTTCTCTGCAGGAGCTCTTCTCTTCTCGGATAATCTAGGCCCTGATTCTTTATTCTGGAGTAAAGCAGCTTCTGAGAGAAGGTAATTATCTGCACAAGGAGGTGATTCCTAGGATAGGGGAAGAAATTTTCAGATTTCAAATTTGTAGGCAACAAAGTATTGGATTTTATTCCTCTGCTTTTTCATAAGAAAAAAGAGGCAATTCCAGTTTCTTCAAAAGTTTATCAGTCCCTGTGAGACAAAGCTCAGGTGAAGTGTGACTATCTTAATGTTTCATAGTTAAAATATGGATTTAATGGGGAAGAGAGTTCTAGTCTCTCAGGTGTTTCCATCCCCATATCTATAATAAAAAGATAAAAAGTGTAAAGGGCTAAGTGAGAACAATAGTCACATCACTAGCAGATAATAAGAACAGCCTTCTTACCTGACTCCAAACCCTTGCATCTTTCACCTTTGCAGAAGACATTCCCAAAATAAATAGCCAGAAAATTTCCAGCCCTCCCATCACCTTTAAAAATAGATAAGGATCTGTAGGCCAAGCTGGCCTGAAATGCACTTTTCACCCCAGAATGTCTCTCTTGAGGCCTGGAACTGAACCTCTGTTCACCTTTCCAGATTAGAAGCAGAAGCCACCACGCTTGCCTTTTTGGATTTTGGGAACTGAATCCAATCCTTGTACCAAGTGACCCAGGTCCCAACCTTTTTTGAATCATTCCTCTGGTAGCAATGATAAATTCTATTAAAAGCAATTACTGTGAGATGCTGGAGACTAAATCAAATGATATACATATATGGCAGTTCATACTTTTTAGTGGTTTTTAGTTTGCGTGATACATGTTGGCTAACATCCTAATAGTAATGGCTTGAAGAACCAGACAGGAAAGTAACCAAATCCACAGAAAAGATTGAGAATCCCCAAAAAAGCCAAGGCTGGAAGCCACAAATAGTCTGTGGAGACCAGTCAAATCTGTGCTTGGCTTCTAAGCCATGTATGTGCTAAGGAGGCATAAGTTAGTTAAAAGGTTAACTGACAGGTGAGCTGCTTCTGTTGTGATTGGTGGTAAGTAAACGGAAGCAGATAAACAGTATTCTTTTTAAATTGTCAGGATCTAGAGTTTCTACAATTTACACTTGTATCTAAGATGTGACCCAAACAGCAGCATATTTTCAACCTATGCTGAAGAAAAAAAATACTTACGCAGAGCATGGAGGATAGTTTTCAAGGCTAACCTGGACTATACAGTGAAACTGAAAACTCACATGTATCCCTAAAACTGACAATAATCTATTCTGATAATCAATGGATGCTGTGAAGAACTTCAGATCTAATCTCATGTCACATACACCCACAGTTCCATATATCAAAACCAGCAATCACAGAGATGTTAGCACCATGACCAGCTTCATCAGAACTTCAGTAACTTAAAAGTTTGTCCTAGATGCATGTAAAATGCAGAGCTTTAGAAAAGGGGAAAGTGTCTAAAATGTCTACAAGGACCCTGAAAAAGCACTGAGAGCCTTACAGCAGGTTTATTATGTTAAGTCCCAATAACCAGAACTGTTCCCAGAGAGGAGAAGACATTACTGGGACAGTCCACGTGCTGTCCCACGAAATCCATCCAATTGAATCCTTATAAAGGTACAGAGGAAAAACAGTTCTTCCAACACACAGGGCTAGAACTGGGCATTTTTAGAGGAATATTCCCTACTTTTCTGATCCAAATCTCAGAAAGCAAATAGCTCAAGATTAACCATAAGTATGAAATTGTTAGGACTTCTGAAAGGGAAAATGGCCATAAGATCTAAAAACTAGGTAGGTAAAGGACTGACAAAGTCCATCCACAAAACAATGTTAAATCAGACCTCCTTACAATGTAAAATTGTTTCTCTGTCACAGACCCTGAGAGAATAAAGGGGGGGACGACACAAAACAAAGCACACAAACCCAGAAAAGAGCTGCTATTTAGGAGCAAACATTTTCAAGGTTAAACAATAACCAAAACAACTCGATGAGAAGTGGAAATGTGAGCTGGGCTGTACAGAAACCCATGGCCATGCAAAGGATGCAATAGTCCCAGAACTAAAGAGTCGCTGCAGAATAAAGACGACAATCCCAAAAGATACATATTCTACTCTTAATATGTTTTGTTTTCTAGCTTGATTTGAGACAGACCCTTACTGTGTAGCTCAGGCTAGCCTAAACTTGCTACTGGTCATGATAGCTTTTAACTCTGATCTTCCTGCCTCAGGCTCCATCTTGACAGAATTACAGGCTTGTGACACCACTCCCAAAGACACATCCTCAAAAAACTTGTAAAAGTTTTGAAAGCTATTCATATTTGCATAATTTGCATTCTAATAATGTTTACATGTATTAACTATAGAAATGGCACTAAAACTGAACAGGTCCGACTAGAGAATAGACTATTAATTAAATTAGCAAAACCAGGACTTGATGTGCGGCTCTATCTACAGATATAAGCATCTCTGGACATACGGAAGTGTGGGGCCAGCAGAGTGACTCAGTACAGACACGGTAGGAGAGAAGCAAGCCATTCCTTCAAGTTATCCTCTGACTAGCACACGTGATAATAAACGGAAGAGATTGTGACAAACCAGCATGAGAAAATCAGCGATATATTCTGTTTTCAAGCAGGTCATGTTCTGGGCAGCAGCCTCTGCTATGAAAGCTCTGCAGTCATCAGGTTTCAGTTTATTGAAGTCACAAAAAAGATGGGTAGCCTCATTAAATAAAGGTACTGGATGACCAGGTAACACCTAATGAAAAAAGGAGAAGTATCTTAATCCCCTTGTGCTCCACAGTGGATGAGCTGGGTAGTATGCAAAGGGAATAGAGACATCACAGAAACCTTGCTGGACAAGTACTGTGCAAACCTGCCAGAACAGCAGTAAATTAATCCAGGACAAACCTTTGCTCCTCCTGCCTGAAGAAGACGCTTAAACCCAGCTTCTCGGGGCCGATCAACATATAAAATAACCTTCCAGCCACTAAATGCTCCCTATTAAAAAAAAGAAAAAAAAGAAAAAAAGGTATATGCAATTTTAATATATTAAACATTCAAAATACAGAGGTTATGCATAAATTTATCTTGTTTATTGTCATGAGTAACTTTTGGTGAGCTTTTTTTTTTTTTCTTAAATGTCTACAGTGGTTGTCTGCGTTCTCTCTCTGCGCACATCACTTGCATATACAGTGCCTGCAGAGGTCAGAAGAGGGTGTCAAATCTTCTGGGACTAGATTTACAAAGACTGAACGACGCACCTTGTGGGTGCTGAGAATCAAACTGAGTCCTCTGGAAAAACAGCAGTTGTTCTTGACCCAGCCCTCTCTCTAGCCGCCCCTCCCCTTCTTTAAAGGACAAGGTTTCATATAGTTCAAGCTAATTTTCAGTTCCAATGTATTTGAGGCTGGCTCTGATGATTCTTCTGTCCCCAAGTAATAGGATTACAGGAGTTCCCTACAGTGGGTTTAATGTCAATAAACAAAACATACCTCAAATTATTCAATCAATCAACAGGCAAATGAAGTGAACCCAAAGTTCTCAAATAGAAATGAAGGGCTAGAGTGATGGCTTGGTGGTTAAGAGAGCATGTTCTTGCAGAGAACCAGGGTTGGATTCCTAGCACCCACACCTACCAATCATAAGCTCTAGGGGTCTAACACCCTTCTCATACACATACTTTAAAAACTGAAGAGTTTTAGCCATCAGAAAAAATTAAAAACTAAATTGAGATTCCATCTCACCCTAGCCAAAATAGTTATCAGAAAATAACTAGACGCTGGCAAGGACGGGGGAAGAGAGACCTTATACAATGCTTAAGGGAATGCTGTCATATAATAAATAGTACATATAATGGAGTATTTTTTTAGGCATAAAGAATGACATGTCATCCACAGGGAAATGAATACAACTGGAGATTATCACTTAGGCGAGCGTGTCAGAACAAGAAGGACAAACAGTATGTGGAATCAAAATTTAAAAAATTTCAGGTTAAGAAATTAATACCAGACATGAAAACAGGAGGGACTATATGGCACAGAGAAAGGGACCAGCAAGACAGGGAAGGATAGGTGGGGGAGGACAGTAAGGGGACAAAGATGGGCAAAGCACAACAATATATATACATGAAAATTCTTTACAAAACTCATGATCTTGTATGCTAGCTAAAAAAAAAAATGTTTGATATAAGAAAACTATTAATAGTGTTGTGACTTTTTGCCTAGATTTAATTAAAGAGATGCTAGCTTCAAATTAGTGATTTATTTTAGAAAGGACATAATTACCCTACTCAAAGTATATATATATAAACTTTGGATCTCAAGACTCCTTTGGGAGAATCTATGGACCCAGCTTAGGACTCCTGATGCTACACCCTGAAAAAAACAAGTTACCTTTAGAAGACCTCTATCATACTGAACAACACAATGCTAGAATTAAAAGCATGTGGTGCATGCACAGCTACAAAACACATTTTAGCTCAATATAGAATGTACAACAGACATATCACTTAAGGAATAAAAGATTATTAGAATGATCTGGTTAATCATACTCTCTGAGTCATATTTGTAGTATGTATATAGTCACTATATAATTACATATGTTCATACCTCAGCAATGCCAGATTCTTGTCTTTGCTGGATTCTTTTCCTCCACCTCATTGCTGCGAGGGCTAGTTTCTGCTGGTGCTCAGTAACATCTGTGAGAGCATCAAGGATGGTGCTACTTCCCCATTCATAGTCTTCTTCCTACAAAATCAGGCCAGTGGACTTTTGGGTTCCTCTAACAGAGGACTGTGCTAGGCGCAGGTTTCTGGCCCTAAGAAGCCTTCAGTCTATTAAGATCAAAGCTGTATGTTCAATTGTTAGATACAGAGAACACTAAACATTTTGTGAGCATGTAGAAATACAGACTCATTTGGTTTCATGTTAAGAATCAGGTACAGCTGGCTTTTAATTAAAACAAGAAATACTAACACAATTCCCAAGGAACTCAGATTGGAAGCTTCACAAACTACAGTGTAGATACTACTGTGCTGGCCTGTTTGCAACAATTAGTTTATTAAAAAGGCTTACAATGAGATATTTTAAAATCTTCTCATGTTGATATCATGTCAATTAAAAAAACACAAATTAGATAACAAGTTAGTAGGCCACAATAAAAGCATTTTTAAAACATTTAAGAAAAAGGAATGTGAATAAAGCAACCCGACTGTAAAACTGTTTTGTTACTAAGATTCCTACATAACTAAGTGTAATCTAACTGGCTATATGAGGTCAATTAAATTATATGCCCATTAAGTGTGTGATCAGGGATATCTTAAGACATTTACAAGAGAACAAACCTTCCTATGAACATGAATACACACCTGCACAAAGCACCCAGCTGTCCTGCAAGCTTCGAAGTAGGAGCGATGGAGCACCCATTTGCCAGCTGCCATGGAGGCTAAGTACTTCTCATTGCGCAATGGGTATCCCACAACCATGTGTGTGCACTTGGGGTCTGAGCACTGCTTCTCAATCACTGATCCACCTTATGTAGAGAAAACATTTTGTGAATACATTAAAAAAAAAAAAAACCTGCATTTTACTAGGATTTTTACCATCTTTCTAGAAAATCGTGTCCTCTAAGTGTGCTAAAAATTACTTACATAAAATGAACAACCTAAATAAGACATTGACATAAAGATATGTAAAAGTAACATTCACTTCAAATTATTACCCCTTCATCCCTGCCTTTAGCATACCATGATCTAGTAACTTGAAAGGTTTTATAAAAATCAAATTTCCAGTGCTGACTCATGTACACTTGCAATTCAGGACTTCATATGCATGCAGCAAGTGAGCCACATTCCCCCCAGTCCCAGCCCTATTTAAAAATAAATGAAACAAAACCCCCACTACTTTTATTATTTATGAGTATGGGTGTTTTGCCTGCATGTATAGCTGTATAGCAGAGACATGCAATACCTATGGAGGCCAGAAAAGGCGGCTGATCTCCTAGAACTGGAGTTACAAGATGGTTGTGAGCCCCAATGTGGGTGCTGGGACTAGAACCCTGTTCCTCTGCCACTGCTCTTAACCCAGAACCATCTTTCCAGCACTACCTACTCCTTTTTTTCCAGACATGATCTCACTGTGCAGTCCAGTGTGACCTCAAACTTGAAGTCCTCTTGCTTCAGCATCCCTGCTGACTGAGATCACCCATGCTTGGTCCTGTCGTTTCTCAATGTTTTTTTGTTGTTGTTGGTTTTTTTTATACTTTGACAAGCTGCGAGATCAAGGTCTCTTAGAGTAACTACGTTGACTCTATAGATCTATCAAAACCACTAAAAAAGCTAGTGTAGACTCAGGTGGCTATTTCAAAGGAAAAAACAAAACAAAAACAAAAATCCCTACAAAACATTTCACTAGTGTTTTATGCTGATTAAATGCTGAGTACTAGCTCCCATAAATATTTTCAAAGGTAATTTCACCTATTCTTACTTCCCAACATGTGGCTACTAGACAGTGTGGTGGGACCCAGGTGGCCCAAGTCCTGTTCCTACTGCAGTCCAGCTACAATCCATCAGGTCTTCCAGATTGCCACTCCCAGGTATCAGAGGGACAGTCTGACAGTTAGGGCTAAGGATAATGTTACTGATAACATTATCTCTGAGCGCTGGGAGGCTTATCACCAGGCCCAGTTAAATCTTTAAATTCTTAGGTCTCATGACCTAGTAATTTTGGATGTAGATTCTTTATAAAATCGAAACTCCAAAACTGGCTCAATGTGTAGGCTTAAATTAGTTACCCATTTAGCTTTTCAACATCTCCCCATTACACAGGACAGAAACATGACTGCACTTTGTATTTCAGTAATAATGTTAAGTTTTAAAGTGAAATACTGGAAGAAAAAATTCTTAAACAAATGTAAAATAGTGGTACCTAGTCTTTTAATCAGGTGACAGTAATCAATCCGCTCCTGAGAACTCAAAGATGACATCTGGAACACATACTGTTTTTTAAGTTTTTTATGACTGTCCCCCATTGCTTCAACCTAAAATGCAATAGTTTTATTTTAGAAAAAAAAAATATTAAAACCATTTTCAGGTAGAGCTATTTTATAGTGACATTTTAATCAAGGTACCAATATGTAAATTATAATATAATCAAAGAAATTTAATTTTCAGTAGAGATAAGTCTAATGCAAAGAAAAACTTCTTACTCCAGCATAAGAACACTCAAAGCCATCATCATAGCAAGGATAAACAAACCTTGTCCACAGGTTGTGGAGCCACAGGTGGCTTGACCAGGGAGAAAGCAATGCTGGGGGCTTGAGGCACCGGGATTAGATGCCCATCTGTTGTTGAAGTTTCTGGTTCTTCAGACATTGGGTGTTCTGGGGCTTCAGTAACACACAAGGCTGAGGGTGAGGAAAAAATGCAATGCCATAGATAATGTACAAATATAATTTAGAAAAAATTCTAGAGAATTTGTCTTGGCCAAAATAAAATTAACCATGAACTCTGCAATGAAAAAGTATACAAAGGCTGAGGGAAGGCACAGTGGTGTCTGCCTGTAACTCCAGCAACTCAGGAGGCTGAGACAAGTGAATCTCAAGTTGAGTACTGCATGGGTACAACCCTGCCTCAAAAACAATCAGTACACACAGAAGAGAGTAGTAACTAACTCTGAAAGGGCACATATGTCATCTGGGTTTGTAAACCCTTCCCTTCAGATAATCACCCCGTGTGAAGAAACAAAATGAACAAAAGGTGCCCAGAGAAAGCTCACAAAAGCAAAGAACAAAGACAATATAAGCTGGTGAAATTCAGACTTAAATAAAAAATGAGTTATAAGGAGAAAAAACAAAGGAGCTGCTGTGAGAGTCGTGTGTGTAAAATGGCTAATCCTACATTTCTACACTTCAAGATTTAAAAACATTTTTCAGTTGACTGATGCAGTACTAAAGTTATTTTTCCACGTGCATGTGAAATACAGGGAACCACAGTGTCAACATGCATGTAGTATAAATAAGCAGGTTTTTCTATTACCCTGCTCAGCATTTTTTGAGTGGTACCCAGGCTCTCGAGAAGGAGAATCATCCAGTGTTTTAAGGTCAACTTGAAGCTCAGAATACTGTGTGGCATGGCTAGGCCACTGCAAGTTGCTGGCGAGCCTTGCTCTCTCCTCCCTTGCTGTGGGGTCATCCCAAATGATCTGCTCATTCTGGGAGGGCTCTGTGTTGATATCAGGCACTATCTGTCGAGACTGCCTAAGGAATAAAAAGAAACACTTTTAAGTAACAGTCACTACTGAATCCAAGTGCATAAAATCAGTGAGTAGTACAGATGCACAATACTTGAATAAATCAATTTAAGATTTTTCTTTTTATGATATTCTCTTTATGGAGAACAGAGCTTTAAACTTGAGGTAACCCTCCTGCTCCTACGTCCCAAGTGCTAAGATTATAGGCATGCATTCTAGTCTGCTTTTCCACTGCTGTGATAAGACACCATGACCAAAAGCAATTTGGCAAGAAAAGGGTTTATTTCAGCTTACAGTTGTAGCCCATCACTAAGAGACGTCAGGGTAGGAACTCAAACAAGAACCCAGGAGCAGGAAATGAAGCAGAAACCAGAGAGCAGCGCTGCTAGCTGGCTTGCTTTCTCATATAACCCAGGACCACCTGCCCAGTGGAGGTATCACCCACAGTGGGCTGGGCTTTCCCACACCAATCAATAATCAAGATGTCTCACAGATTTACCTATATGCCAATATGATGGAAGCATTTTCTCAAATGAGGTTTCCTCTTCCCACATAATCCCAGCTTGGTCGGAGCATGCACCAATAGGTCCAACTCACTTATTTTTAAAATACTTCTATTAAAAATTTTTTTAAATGATTTATGTTTTTACTTTTACTTATTTTTGGTTTTTGGAGACAAGGTTTCTCTGTAGCCCTGGCTGTTCTGGAATTTGCTTTGTAGGCCAGGCTGGCCTTGAACTCAGAGATCTGATTGCCTCTCAGATTAAAGGCATGTACTACCACTGCCTGGCTCTATTTTATGTGCATTGGTATTTTGTCTGCATGTACCTCTGTATGACAGTGTCAGATCCTCTGGAGGTGGAGTAGAGGTAATTGTGAGTTGCCATTTAGGTGTTTGGACCTGAACCCAGGTCGTCTGTAAGAACAGCCAGTGATCTTAACCAAGCAGTTTCTCCAGCCCCTTCTACTGGAAGTTTAAAGGGACCATCTATATATTTATATTTCAAAAATAATAATTTGTTTTTGAATTCTAAAAGCTGTACCATTTAAAATGGGATCTTTTAGTTTTTTTGTTTTTTTTTTTTTAAATCTCTAAGTTAGGGAGACATGGTAATGTTTAGAAAACTGTAGTTACTGGGTTTGTTCTCAAGATAGGTGTGTATCCCAGGTGGACTTTACTTGCTCTGTAGTAAAGGATGATCTTCCTCCCTGTAGCTTCCATGTGCTGGGATTACAGGTAAACACCACCTTGCTACACATCACACACCCAAACACATAATACATTTTAAAAGATGTTCTAAATAGTCCACAGACCCTGAGTGTTCCGTGCTAGCGCAGAATAACAGAGCACTGACTGCACACTGAGTACTTCAAATGGAAAAGTGGACCGTAAGAAGCGCACAACTGCCTAAGCAAGAAGACAGAGGAACAGTCAGCAGAGGATGAGACAGGTGACAGTGGGGTATAACACATACTGTTTGGGCTAAATAAAGACCCAACACAAACCCTTTCACTGGTCTTAATATGCTGAACTTCTGCTTTATTAAAAAAAAAAAAAAAAAAAAAAAAAGTTAGCCGAGTCCCCAATCTAAGTGAGCAGGAGCCTCAGTCAGGGGCTTTCACCCGAACCAGCACAACAACAACAACCTGAGCGCCTCCAGGACTCGGCTTCGACTTCGAGCAGAGCGAGCGCTGTCAGGAGTTGAAGAAGCACTGTTGCAGCTGCTTCTTGACAGGGAAGTTCTCTGCGCCTGTGTCTTCACAATGCAGGTTGCTGACATGATCTCTTGCAATTGCTTTTGGAAGTTCTCTCTCATCTCCAAGGTCTGTGTCAGAGCTTGAAACAAAGGAGTCAGCATCAATCAAGAGACCCTGTCCTCTCCTCTCCTTTCTCCCCCTGCCTTGCTGGTATTTGAGGCAAGACTCTCAGTGTGTTGCCAGGCCTCCATACATCACCATACCCCATTATAAACCTGACAATCATATTTTAAACTACTTTCTAGATCTGGTTGAACAAAAACTTGACATTTACTGAATATTTATATAGAAATTAAGGCTAGAAATGTTACAAAACACAAATGCAGCCATAAGGACTGTATCTAAAATAATGAGGACTCCCTTGAGGAATACGTATTAGTCCCTTTGAAGAGCTCCCTGCTTGCTTCTGACCCTTTCTCGTTGTGCAAACTACACTGAGATTCAATAGTCATTTGTATGAATCTGACTGTCTCCAATAGTTTTACTTATTTGTTTTGGGCGATGAGATCTTTCTCGACACACAGCCCAGGCTGGCCTTGAATACCCTCCTGCCTCAGAGTCAAGTCCCGGGATTACTGCTTTATGTAAGTGCTGACCAAGCTTTCACTAATCTTTGAAAACACGGACCACACATACTCATCCTTCCTTTCTATTATAGACTAGACACTGAATTAGATACCAAATACTTTTGGAAGGAACAAAATGGAGTAAGTCAGAATGAATGTTTTAGTAGGCAAGACAGATAAGGAGAAGCCAAAGAGTAATACCTTAAAAGCAAGCATACATATCTAAATACAGTAATCAGTGCAGCACTATCTGCAATATAACCTGTCAATGCCGATTTTAACAAGAGACAGCAAAATAAAGCAAGGCAGTACACGTGCTGCATACTACACTACCAATTAAAACTAAGATAGATTGAGAAGCTTCTGTGCACAGACACATCTTACTTTATCATACTTCACAAACACTATTCTATGGCTCTTGAGTGCACACCCTAATGTGTGTGGGTTGAAGCATGGGGTGATATGGCATAGTGGGCAGAACCCTTAAGAATGAGACCTGTGTAAGGTGGCTGGATCATTAGGATCACTGCCCTAGAACTGGTTAATGTAGTTTTCAGGGAATTTGGGCTAGTTCTGTTATGAGTTGCTATGACAACAGTTTTTCCATGTAATGATATTTGCCCATTTGTATTCTTTCCCTTTCTGATAAATACTCCTGCCTTGATGGGATGTAGCCAGCAGACCTTCACCAGAGTCCAAATGGATCAACCTTAGACTCTATTCTCTAAGGCTATTTGAGCTAAAAATGTCTCCTTTCCTTATTTATTACCCAGTTCCAGTCATTGTTTTATAGCAACAGAAAACAAAATATCAGGGTTGGGGAGATGGCTCAGGGGTTAAGAGTACTGGCTGCTCTTCCATAAGTCCTGAGTTCAATTCCCAGCACCTACATGGTGGTTGGTTTATAACCACCCATAAGATGATCCAGTGCCCTCTTCTGGCAGGCAGGTGCATATGAAGACAGGATACTATGTACACAATAAAATAAATCTTAAAAACAAAAAACATTCCTTTTTCTTAGCAAACTGAAGGTTGTGTATATTAACCACTGTCCATAGAGGTCACTACTGTGTAAACCATTTTTATACAAAGGACAGAGTTAAATGTTGCATGTGTACTCTGACTGGTTACTCCCCATCTCTCCTCCTGGGATTTCCTCAATTGCCAAGAAACAATAATATTCAAATCTGTCAACTAATAGCCTACAATGGCTTAAGTGTTCAACTGAAAATAGTCAGCACACCTCCATCTACCGCTAAAGTGGAAGGCCGGCAAGGACTCTTCTGTAGGCACACCATGAATGAAATTAAAAGTGCTACTCCAGTGAGCACCCAGCTTACCACTGACATGAACCTGCAGGAGACTGCACGTAATAGCCAACTGAGGCTGAGAGGAGTGGGCGCTCCAGAGCTGTCTAACTAGAGAGGTCAGTGCCTGCCTTCAAAGACTGAAGGACAACCCACTTCTTGTTAGTGGCAACTGCAGCTGTGGCTCTAAGTCTACATCAAAATAAATGTTCTTAAAAGTAAAAAGTGAAGCCAGGTGTGAGCACTCCAGAAAGCAGAGCCAGGCAGGTGAGCCTCTGGGTTGGAGGCCAGCCTGGTCTACGGATCAAGTCCAGCACAGCCAAGGCTACACAGAAAACCCCGAGGGGGGCTGCTGTAAAGTATCTTACCTCCTTTACAGTCATTTCTTCCATTCCTACTCAATAGTGCTGAATCCTTGTTATTTGTGACCATGCTGTTTGTCTCATTTTCTTCTACAGACAAATGATCTGGCTATCCAAAAAGAAAAATTGTAATTTTTCAAACAAAGTCACTGCATAGTTTCAAGAGGTCTATTTGTAGCTTAGGAAGGGCAGTGTCCACACTACCTACCTCATTGTCCTTAGAGGCAGAAATTGCTGAAGGTACCCGGCTATTACAGAGCCAGCCATCTTGCACTGTACTGATATCCAGGCTCATTTTGGGATTGTAAGTGTGTGAATAAAGAGATTCAGGAAGATGTTTATGCTCTTGAGCACACTGAAATGCAAGTGTAAGTTTTAGAAATCAGTTTACAGTGAACAGCTCTATTGCGTAGATAACAAGTTGGGGCCTGGGAGATGACTTAGAAAATATCTTTGCCCTGTTTATTAATCTGATGACCTAAATACAATTCCTGTAACCATACGGAAGGGGAAGGAGTGAAACGATCGCCCCACTCGCCATGCACACATTATACTAATAAGTGTGTAACAAATCACCCTCACTATTAAAATGTAATGCCCACTATACTCTATTAATCACTCCAAGGAGTACTAGAAAGAGAAGCAGAGCTACAAAGTACGTAGGCATGCTAAATCAACTCTCCCCACAGACATTTTTCTCTGTTTATGTTGTGGGGAGGAGCAGGGGTGGAAGTCAGGGGATACCTTGTGGGAGTTGGTTCTCTTTCCACTATGTGAGTCCCAGGAACCAAATTTAGGTAGTTGGGCTTGGTTAGAGCCTTTACCTTTGAGGCATTTATTTTACTCTTCATATAATTTTCAATAAAAGAAAGCAATCAGAATAAAGTTATTAATTTAAAATTTGGTAAATGTTTAAACAATAAAGATCTTAGTTCTGAAGCTAAAAAAATTCAATGTTTGCAGCATGACCCACATACAGTTTAGATCTTGGGAGTCCCCAGAAGCCATTGTTATAAGCACAGTCCACACCATGTGATGTGTCCTGGAGGGGGCAGCAGGAGCTGGAAACTTCCTGTCACCTCTCTTTCACTTCCCAGCCACATGTGGGCACTTACTGCCCTGCCACCCATCCCACAGTTAATCAAGATTAGCAAATTTATTTGTGTTCACTGTAGCTGGCTTGTGCTCTGAAATGTTTGTACGTTTTTAATCAAGCAGGAAGGGAGGTAAAGTACTGCTCACCTCTAAAAGCCAATGCTCGGAAACAATGTGCACCCCTCTTTCTTTTGCAGACTTATATTCTCGATTGCTATCATTTGCCCGACCCTGATAAATGAAATGAGTCACTGACTCATCAAAACTCCACCTGAAACAACCAAATATGGCAAAAGGAGTGACTAAGGTAAATGCTGCACTGTAAACAGAAGAACTACAAGATAATAGCAAAACAGCAAATGTCAATGACTCCACTCTCAGGTATACAGTGTAGGATGATATTATAAGAATTATTTTTAAAATACTGCTATCTTCTTTATACTTTAAAAAATTCTTCCACTTTCTTTTGTAATGTATATCAATTTTTAATTATAGTAAAAAGTATTTTCAATTTAACAAAACCCAAGTCACTTCAATTCATTGTCTAGTCACTGGCCACCACCCTGTTTATTTGCTCTATCACAAGCTACCTCTGTTTCTGTGTTGAGAACTGATCTCAGACTTCTGTGTTTGCTAGGCAAGAGGTCTATTACAGCCTGAGACTATGTCTCTAAAGAAATCATTGGAGACAGGATCTCATTATGTAGCCCTTGCA
This sequence comes from Phyllotis vaccarum, assembly GCA_033318265.1. Classification (NCBI taxonomy): domain Eukaryota; kingdom Metazoa; phylum Chordata; class Mammalia; order Rodentia; family Cricetidae; genus Phyllotis; species Phyllotis vaccarum. The sequence goes on from JARWLC010000004.1 coordinate 106,691,850, forward strand.
ATCTTAGAACTCACCATACACACCTTCACAGAGATCAACCTGGCCCTGCCTCTCAAGTGTTGGGATTAATGAGAGTGTACCTCCATACCCTGCCAAAACACATTTTTTAAAAAAAATTTAAAACAAGTAAAATGTCTCATTACAGCCACCTTACTTTAGGAGAGCTTGCTATGTAGTCAGTACTACTACTAAATTCAGTCAGTCCCCGATGTACTGACTAAACCCTGTGAAGGTAAGAACTCCTTTAAAAAGATTATACCAATCATCCATGGATCACAAGCTTCTGGAATACTAACACAAAACAGCTTCACAATATGTGTTGGTTGTATATAAGAATGAATCATTACGTGGGGAGTATTTTCAAAGGAGTTATTTCCACGTAAATTAAACTGGAGAGGTTTTATTAGACAGTGTACACAAGCAGGCAAAACCAAGATTTCCTTGCAAGGGCACACAAGGTTTTCAGTTCCCTCTGAGGGGCAGCTGGCATCACCAACATAAAGCTATGCCTACCTGTACTCTGCTCCCAGTGAGGCTGCGACCCCATTTAATTCACTCTGCTTCTTACTGAGCTTTTTACTCACACACACCACAACTTTGTCAAGTGGTTTTGCAGCCTCTTCCTGTACATGGAGAATAAAGAAACAGATGAGTCATGATTCTTTGACATGCATTAGTGACATCTTCCACTTAATAAGAAAATCAAGTCTACCTTTTCCAAATGGGCACTCTCCGGCTGAGGGCTGATGTTTCGGGAACTATTTGCCAAAGCAACTTGTAGGTTTCTGACAATCACTTCAGAGAGTGGTGAGCTCAGTTTCCTCTTCTGGGTGGCAGCTCTTGGGGTCTCCAAGGCTGCAAGTGCATCCTGTGTTTGGGAACAGAAAAAAAGGAAGAAACAACAAAAGAGATAGAAGGAGGCACCGAGGGAGAGAAAGAAAGGAGAGCAGAGAGAGAAAAAAAGTATCTTTGCCCCTTTCTTCCAAATAATTAAAAGATGAACTGTAATTTATATTTTTATATAATATAAGGAAAAAATTCCACATTCTCCAACAAGCGTTGAATAAGGAGCTGGAGAGATGGCTTAGCAGTTAAAGCATCGACTACCCTTCCAGAGAACAGGCAATCAATCCCTAGAATGCACATGGTGGTTCACAACTGTCTGCAGAACCAGTTCCAGGGGCTTGGACACCTTCTGATTTTGTGGTTACCAGGTACTCATGTGGTACAGACATACGTACATATATACACAAAAATAAAAGATTTTAAAAACAGATAACTAAAACCATTAAGCTTACTTATCTTTTCAATAGAGCATGCCACATTTGCTTAAGAGTTAAAATTACAATACTAGAACCAGAGAAGACAGCCTCAAGCCAAAAAGCATTAAACAGGACAGGGCAGTTTGTAATATCAAAGGCCACATTCTACATTTTGACTAACCCAAGTCATAAATATTAGTGTGCTAACATAGCAACTACTTACTAAAAACAAAAAACATTTCAGATTTTGAAAGAAAAAGAATTACCAACACAAGAAACCTGCAAACATCACTTAATATATAGAACAGGTAAATAAACACCTACTAGAAAAGGACACAAAAGATTTAAGTCATTGAAAAGTTTTATCTTTTATCTATGTATCAAACTACACCTTAAAATACCATCTTATGAAAAAAATGAATTAATTAGTTACGTAGAACATGGGGAAATCTACACAAGAGAGGCTAAGCAAATCCAACCAAACAAATGCAAAAAAACAAAAACCCACAAAAGACAAAATAGACTTTAGGGGCTGAAGAGATGACTCAGAGGTTAAGAGCACTGGCTGCTCTTCCTGAGGTCCTGAGTTCAGTTCTCAGCAACCACACGGTGGCTCACAGCCATCTATCTGTAATGAGATCTGGTGTCCTTTTCTGGTCTGCAAGCATACATTGCAGGCAGAACACTGTATACATAATAAATAAACAAAAAACCAGACTTTATAACACTACCTATGTAAAAGCCAGAAACAAGCACAACAAACCTGTGAGCAGCTGTGGGGAGGGGAGTCACTTCTATGAACTAGAAATATGAAGAAGGGTCCACAGTAATCAGCAACTATCTGAACACGGACTGTGGCTCCTCAACTATTACAACACTGTACGCTATTCAGTGCAGCACTGCTTTTCTTTACTATTCAAGGGTCTGTGCTGGGCAGTGTTGCTCATGCCTTTAATCTCAGCACTTGGAAGGCAGAGGCAGGTGGATCTCTGAGTTTAGGACCAGCCTGGTCTACAGAGCAAGTTCTAGGACAACCAGGGCTACACAGAGAAACCCAGTCTCACAAAACTAAAAAGTTGTCTGAACTCACTTCATGACTCAACATGCTCCCACAACAAGAGCAATGAAGCTCAGAGAGGTTTACATGCTGTCACAAAGCAGCACAAAGTAGGGTGACCCTGACTCCAGAAGTCATAGCACCACGATAGTGGTTTTTCTATGGCTCGTGGGAATCATAGCACTTTGGAAGGGATTTTATGTAAAACCACATGACTTTAAAGAAACCATTTTGCCTTTCATGAAAGCCATCAGAACTGGTAAGATTAAAGGTATATGTTAGCCTGGAAAAATGCCCTGGATGTCAATTAATATTTATAGTTGGAAGATGAATAATCTGCCACCAAACACATTAGTAAAAATACCTAAAATGCACTTGGTTTTCTTGTGGTTAGAACCTAGGAACTTTTCATGTCTGCCAGACCACTATTCTTTTATGGATCCACCTACACAATGTGAACAAAAACGCAAGCAATTTTTGAGGCAGACCTTGAACTCAACATGTAACCTACAAAGTCCTGGACTTACGATCCTCCTTGTCTTCCAATTAACTGGAATTACAGATAGCACTACTAAGCCCAGCTAAAATGTTATTTCTTAATATTCCACAAGCAAACTATCAACAGGTAAATGGGTTCAAGGATACAGAAACCATAGGCAATGGCTACTCAGGTCAAAAGTTCCCAAAAAGAATGGTAGGGAAAAAATATCTTGGGGATCTGAAAGGAGACTATTTGAAAATGGCCTTTGAATTGTGAACACATTTCTAAAGATACCAGACCACACCTCTTCAGAACAAAAAGAAACACCACTCATCTCTAAGAGGACTGACTGAAAAGTTAAGACTTTCAGACTTTCCCAAAAAAGGGCAGCAACATGTTTGTTATTTTAAAACTTACAAAACAGTATCATTGTTTTATTTCATTTCAAAGTGATAATGGAGGTTAAATGATCTACCTAGAGCTGTATACATGTAGAAATAAGACTTGAACCCAGATACCTAACTTCACATTGTATGTAGACACAGCTATTATCTCAGCTCTGAGTACCTACTGATCACCATCTCTGGAAGACTTTCTATTACAAACTGTGATAGTGATGCTCAATGTAACTGTAAAACCATTAGCACTATTACATTTCCTTCAAGCCTTACCTTCACATCAAAAGATGGCTTGAAAAGTTTGTCCTTGGACAAAAACTTTGATGGTGTGTCCAAGTGTAAGGAGGGCTCCTTCTTAAGTGGCTTCTCAAGTGTTGAAGAGACTGAATCCTGTTGACAGTGCTGTGATATGACAGCATGGAAAGCTTTACTCTGAAAGCGGTTCATATCCAAAGGTGTAACTGCCACTTTTTTGTGCATTTCCAGATGTGTGTCAGGACATGCTGAAGAGTTAGGACTTGCAATCATTCCATTTGGTAGCTTGGTTTCTAATATTTGTTCTATAGGTTGAAAATGAAAAGAAACAAGCCACTAATACCAACTTTTTTTTTTTTTTAACAAATGAGGCGAAGTGACACTTTTATATTTTGTTAGGTTCCACAAATTATGTCAATACATTTAAAGCATAAAGTTACATTCCTATTTTCTAAGAAGCAAACCAGATAAACTTATGCTACTCTTGTACCCATCCAGTATTTCCTTCCACTTTTGCCCAACATTAAAAAACAAAACAAACAAAAAAAAGATACAAAAACAAAACCAACAAAAAACCCACTTTTGGCTACTTCATGCCAAGCTCACTGCTACAAAATAAAAATAAAGACTCCCCAAGAGTTTATAGTTTGTAGAAAAAAGGAAAGTAAACCAGTTTCGAGTGTAAAAATGAGAGAAGACGCTGCTGAGTTAAAAGTGCCTGTAACTGAAGAGCAAAGGAAGCCGGCTGTGCTGGCTAGTTTTATGTCAACTAGACACAGGCTAGTCTCTGGGAAGCAGGAACCTCAATTGAGAATATGCCTACCAGACTGGCTTGTGGGAAGCCTGTGGTACATTTTCTTGATGGATGACTCATGTGGGAGGGCCTAGTTCACTGTGGGTGGTGCCACCCCCAGGCAGATGGTCCCTGGATGGTATAAGAAAACAGACTGGGCAAGCCATAAAGACTAAGCCAGCAAGCAGCACTCCTCCATGGTCTGTATCAGTTTCTGCCCCAACTTCCTGGATGATGGAGTACAAGTCATAAAATGAAATAAATGCTTTCCTCCTCAAGCTGCCTTTGGCCAGTGTCTTATTATAGCAATAGAAAAGTAAGTCAGTATGCAAGCATTAAGTCTTCTGGAGGGAGCATGCAGAAGTCTACATGAGCAGCAAGAGCACATCAGCCACACACTGTGCTAGTGTGAGCCACAGTAGGAACCAACACTAAGTGGCATAGACAGATGCTCACATCTTTCAACGTCAACACAGAAACCCTGAGTGTGTACTTTATTAGCTTTCAGATCACAGTAACAGCACATGACACAGTGCACACTAAGCATCTGTGTGAAGAGCACACATCCATCTGGCCATCACTAACAAACACCCAACAAAAACTCATAGGACATAAACAGCAGAAACAAATGGAACCTTTCAAAGCAGGTCCTGGTACATTCATAGTTCAGAAGCCACCAAGTTGTAAAATACATAAACAAAGAGTTCTAACCTTGTGTAGGTGCACTGTCAACCAGAAAATGTCTTTCATCTGCTCTCTTTCCCATTCTAGCAGTTTCTAAGAGCCATGAAATAGTGACTGCCGGCAAACCCCACTTCTTTGCAGCTTCATATTTAGAACCATCTGGTCCTTTCACTATAAGATGTGTACTGGCGAGCATGCCTTTCTTTGCATTGGATTTTCGAACAAAGAATTCTTGAACACTAAAATTTACATGGAAAGGAAAGTAGATGGTTACATATAAATTAGCCTACAGACTGAGAACAAAGTTTCTCTTACAATAGCATCATTAGTTAACTTCAAGAAGACATCCACTCCAAGTGTCTCCACAGGGAGATAGAGGCAGGTGGATCTCTGCATTTGAGCAGGCCAGCCTGGTCTATACAGAGAAACCTTATCTTGAAACCGCCCCTCAAAGAAAACACACTAATTAAAAGGTGACAGATATTTTTTAAAAAAATTTTATCTGCATATGTGTGCAAGAACCTATAGAGTCCAGAAGAAGACATCAGATCATTCAGAACTAGAATTACAGGGGTTTGTAAGCAGCCCAACATGGGTGCTGGAAAGTGAACTTGGGTCCTCTCCAGTCCTGGTATAGTCTACCTTAAGTTAATCCTTTACAATTGGATAAAAACATGCTACCACAATTAATCTTTTATAAGACATAGGGAAAAAATAGCTTAATTACTAATTATATTCCCCTGTCCTTTCCTACCAAAAGGAGGTATGAAACAATTTTAGGAGCACAGTAATAGCATAAATACATTATCTTCTTACTCACTATAACATCCCAAATCATTTCCATATATAATCTGAATTAATAATCTCACTTTTTATAAATCTCAGTGTTCTTCAGGTAAGAGTAAAATGAAAACTAAGTGACTTAGTCAAGAGTGAAAGCATTAAGGGAATATGGGGTAGAAACTGAGTCTAACAAGTCTTTAAGACTGAGTCTGAGTAGTTTTCCAGTTCATATTTAACATTAACACAGCAATCCATGTGGCATGGTGATAGCTAATCCTGATTGGCTCTAGAATCACCACCACAGCATGTCTGAGAATGACGGAGTTTCAAGTAGGTTAGGAGAGGTTCAAAGATCCACCCTAAATGTGGGTGGCATTATTCCAACTCTTCTGTTTGATGATTCCTGTGGTTCTTCCAGAATAGTGGCTCTCAACCTATGGGTTGTGACCCCACCGATAACCGTCTGGTTCCAAAAATATTTATAATTCACAACAATAGGAAAATTACAATTATGAAGTAGCAACAAAAATAAGTAGCAACTGTAAAGGGTTGCACCATTAGGAAGGTTGAGGACCACTGACCTAGGAAAATAAGGATGCTCTACTGAGTACACTGACATTTTAACACCCATGGGAGTATCTTTACATACAGGACTCTTTTTTTTTCTGTTTAATGCCTTTTGACCTGAAGTTAAACCCATCCGATAGTACAACTACAACCTTCTTTTTGTCTGTATTTACTTCTTCCTTTGGCCATCATTTCCTCCGAGCATGTTGTCTGAAAGCATACGCCCTTTATGCTTTTAATCTAAAAATACTTCACATCAAATATGAAGTTGGTTAATTGATATGTATTGATATACCTGATCTCTACGCTTTTTTCAAATGCTACTATGTAATGACCAATCAGGGAGGTTAAGCTACTGAAGGATTTTGCAGGTAACTTTTAAATTAAATTTCTTTATTTTCAAAGTGTTCCTTGCATTCCTTGTAAAGTGTTGCATTTGCATTTCTGGTCAAGAACAAGAGAAGCAATGGATGCATATTAAAAAGAAAAAGAAAGGAGGATTCAGAAGAGGAGGAAATATCCTTTAGCACACTGAAGGTACAATACGTAGGCAAGCACAATTCAGTAACAGCCCACTTATCAGCATTAAACATTCCCATGGTGACTAAGCCAAGGGGAAAAAAGAACCAATGCCCACAGCCTTAAAGTTTGCCAAATATCCATCTAGTAGTATAAACGCCTCTGCTGCCATTACAGACACAATACCTACCCATCAACAACACAGACAAACCAACCCTTGGCCAAATGTAATTATAAACTTTCCAAAAGTCAAAAACAAACAAACAAACCCAACCATGATGTGGTTGGGATGCCTTTGTAGAGCCCTTGCTTAGCACAGACACTGAAAACACTACATACCTTGCTCCAAGGTGATTTGCTAAGAATACCAAGGAGTCTCTCTCTGCTCCAACACACTGACTGAAGGAAATCACACAGTCCTTTAAGGGAGTCATTCCCAACATTACCGACACTGGTGTGAAGAGGGGATTTGACTTGGGATCAACTAGTGTCTGGTAATCTATACACGTAACCTTTAAAACAAAAACAATAAAGCTATTCTAAGTAATAAGAAGTTAAGACAGGCTCGAGTTACAATCCTAACAATTTTTGTTTAAAACAGGAACTTTACATTAACAGTCTTGAGCATGTTCATTCTCAGCACACCCCAAATAATATTCAAAGAAATATGCAGACATTAATTCTTTATATTTGCATATTATATCATGCTCTCTTCACCCTTGAGACACTGACAAGTGCATGCTGTGCACTGGCTGTGTGAAGTAAGATGGACTACAATGATGTCCTGACAGTGAGTACCACTGACAGAGCCCTGTGACAGCAACTTCTGAAAATCAGTGGTAGGACCAAGAAGTACAGATTTCTAAATTCCTTAAAAGATATTTCTAATGTGTGTGTATGTATGTGTGAGAGTGTGTGTTTGTGCAAGTGAGTGCAGTACCTACGGAGGTCAGAAGGATGTGTCACATCACCAGAGCTGGAGTTACAGAATGAGGACGAAGAAGCTGAAGGTTTTTAAATTATGGTTTTTGTGTGTGTATGCAAATACATGCATGACAAAATGCAGAGTGAGAATGAGGGAGAGGAAGAGTGTGCGACAGAAATCAGATGACCAGCATTGCTGCCAGGCTTCCACAGCCAAGGATCTTTACTCACTGTGCCATCTTGCTAAGTAAACTAGATTGCTTCAAAAGTAAACATTAATACCTTGGCAGCCAAAAATCCTTCAATATAGGATTTCAACTGTCCAGCGTTTCTTACCAGCCATGTGTTTGTAACAACTTCTCCCACAGCTGCTTCTACTTTACACCCCAGCAGTGGAACCACAGCATAGTCAGCAACAGCTCTGCTGGGAAGGGACACAATCTTTCCAGCATGCTCTCTTATGATGTTTGCAATATTACATTCATTTTCAATACTAAAGCCCAAAACAAAAAAGCTCTTTTGGCTAAATAGGCCTTCCTCAGGAACTGCAGGGTCATCAAGGAGACCATGGCTGACTGAAGACTGGTCTTTCTCTTGCACAGAAATGTGAGTGGAGTCACCACAGGGCCCGACTTGAGGCTCTGCAGCTTCACCTGAAAAAGAAAAAGGCAGGCTTCTCCATCTGACAATCACTCAACTTCAGAGTTAATGACCACAGGGCTGTGATCCTGACAGACACTGGGGAAAACAGAAGCAGTTCAAGGCCAAATTGGCTCACACAGCAGTTTCCTAAACAACCAAAGCTACGTAGCGATTCCCCAGCAAAGACATTAATGTAACATAGAGAGACCTTTATACACAATAAAAGGAGGCTCAGGATTCATCCCATCTTTAGGGGGACTACGAATGTCACAAGTAACGTCACCTTCAATTGAAAACACAACTGTCATATCTGTTCTAAGTAAGAAATTAGAGTATAAGCCCAATTTTTGCCTAAAAATGATGTTTTAATAAACAAGCCTTTCTTCTTCTTTTTTTTTTTTTAGTGGTTTTTTTTGTGTTGTTTTGTTTTTCACGACAGGGTCTCTAGTCCTGGTCATCTTGAAGCTTGCTATGTAGACCAGGCTGGCCTTAAGAGCCTCTTGCCTCAACCTCCTGAATGCTGGAAGAGTTGAGTGCCACTGAATAAAAAATTAGAAAACCAATAAAAATCTGCTGCCCACAATTAAACATTTAAGATTCTCTAAGAACTGAAAACTGCATGTCAGAGGGGTAATAGAGAACTACAAAGTATATATACTTTATGTAACTTGCACTAGATACAGATGGCCCCAGGGGAACAAAGCCTATAATATCAACTGCTCAGAAGGCCGAGGCAGTTGATGTCACAGGCCTACCTGCCCTACTCAAGAAAGTCCAAAGCCAGACTAGACTTTAAAACCAAAAATAAAACAAGGGTAACAGTTCAATGATACAGTCTATGTCTGGTCACACCTCAGCATTGTAATAAAGAAACAAGTAAATAACCTAGATACAAAATTCAAAGAATCATTTAAAGGCATCCACATATGACACAAAGCTACAAAGATGGACTTCACAGGAGGCTCTTGGCACAGCGGTATGCTCTACTTCCATACAAAAACAATGTGACCACTCATCACAATATTCTTTTGGTATATCAAATATTTCATAAAAAACTTTACTAAGAAAAAAAGGTTAGTCCTAACTCTTTGTTGATAATCTGCCTTACCACACTGACAAAGTATATGCTGAGACAGCGTGAGACTTCCCAAATCCTAGCCAGAGAGCATTTGTCACAAGCTTATGCTATTACAATTAACACAGAGATGCCAAAGAGATGGCTCAGTGGTTAAGAGCATGTATAACTCTTACACAGGACCTGAGTTCTATTTCCAGCATCCACATTAGACAAGAATATTGGCAACTCTATTTTCACAGGGTTCTCATCTCTGGCCTTCAAAGGCACCAGCACACACCCACACCCTCTCCCTCTTAAAACAGGTTCACACTCAAACTAAGCATGGAGCTCCTCTGAGAAAGAGAACAGGAGAGAATGATGATTAAATAATTCAGAGCCTGGTGGCCTTGCTTGGTTAGAAAAGTTACAAATCTAAAACTTTTTGGAAATAAAAAAGTTCATAGAAGCCAGGCAGTGCTAGCACATACCTTTAGTCCCAGCACTCTGGGAGGCAGAGGCAAGTAGATCTCTGAGTTCAAGGCCAGCCTGGTTCAGAGTGAGTTCTAGGACAGCCAGGGCTACACAGAGAAACTGAAAAATCAAAATATAATATATAAAAAAGTTCATAGAAAATTTGGTGGATATTATGCATGTATGCATTGCTTCCTAACTATAAATTCTAATAAACTATTTCTTACCTATTGTGGAGTCATCATTTACATACTGAGCAAGCAGATCCTCATCAGCTTGCTGGAGCTTCTCATTAGGAGAAAAATCTTTCTTAGACAATATGCTGCTCTTTTCTAAGATCGTTGTCTGGTTTTCAGGCTGATCTGAAACTGGAATTCCAGCTGGCTGGTAGTTAGCGTGGATATATGGCTCTTCAGGGAGTATATATCCTTTACTAAAGCACTCCAGCAACCACTTTGGTCCTACTACATGAGGCCTACAAAAGAGCACATAGTTAAGCTCTAGTATAAGTGAGAAAGATCATTATCCCTCTTGCCATGCATTCCCACAACCACACAGACATGCAAATTTAACCCAAATCATTCCAGTACAAAGTGGTCTGAATTACAGACTGACAGGACCTGTGGGATGATTTGCTCCAAAACTGTCTCAGGTCATCCTCATAGTCCCCCACAATTACATGTGTTACATCTTCATTAAGTTGATTAAATCGAACTCCACCACCACTGTTAATAAGTCTTCTCAGCTTATCTAACTTTCTGCCACCAAAACCACAAAGATATATCTGCAAACAAAGAAAAGATTTGCTTTGGATTAACATAGTCAACAGAAACAAATATAAAAGAAATCTATAGCCACTGTGTGTAAATAAGACACTTTACACACATTTTGGGATATGCAAGGAGTGAATTATATTCTGAAATTAATGCATGTACATTCATACTGGCAGCTAATAAACTGCTGGGATCTACTTGTCTCCCCACAAACTGCGGGACATCATCACTCACATCTCTTACATGGGTGCTGTGTGGTGATATGTTGTGGATCTCATAAAGTTTTCCTGAAGATCAGAGGACAGAGTCAAGCCACAGACTTTAGCCATAAAGGTCAGAGTGGTGACCCACGCTGTTAATGTCAGAACTAATAAGTTTGAACCAGGAAGTAATACTGATGGGCATAGAAAGGTTTATAAGGTGCAAGGAGACAGAGCACCAGCCTGCCCTTTCAGCTGAGGACTAAGAGGCATTCAGTCTAAGTGTGAAAAGTAGCTGTGGCTTGTTCCTCTGATCTTCAGGCAAACTTTATTAGATACACAATATATCACCACAGTGCTGGGAATCCAAATTCAGCCCCCACCTTCTGCTTTCACAACAAGTACCTGAACCACTTAGCCATCTCCTCGGCCTGAAATTGGTATTTTAAACATCTGTTTATAGACCCACAGCACTGTCATCTCTCAGTAGAAACCTGAACGATGGTTGAGGACAGACTTCAATCTGTTCTAAATTTTGGTGCATACCTTGTTAAAAGATTTTCACTTGTGTGTGTGTGTGTGTGTGTGTGTGTGTGTGTGTGTGCATGCACATACATGTCATACAGCATATGTGAAGGTCAGAGGACACTGTGAGGGACTCAGCTCTCTTCCACCTTATGAGACTGAGGACTGGAGCTCAGGTTGTGGGCTTGGAGGGTGGCACAAGTATTCAACCATGAAGATAGCCTCTGGACTTGTACAGATGACTTCTTGTAAATGTGATCAATCACAAAGACACACTGTAGTTCACTGTAAACTCAGAGCATGGCTGGTGAAATTAATCACATGACCTGACCTTAAAGCTCTGAGCCAACTTGTTCCTATGTATGTATCTTTCCTGCAATTTACTTTCTAGTTGATTTAAACAAAACAGCAAGTCACAGAGCTGAGGTCAATGCTTTGATGAGACATGCACAAGGGATTTTAGTTATAAAAGTGTATGTTTAAGCCAATTTATAACATATAATTTTTTCCACTCCCATAGTAGTGTTTTGTTGTTTCATTGTAAATAATTGTCCCGCCTACTAGTTTAATAAAAACAGATTGGCCAAAAGCAGACAGGAAGTGTGGGTGGGACTACCAGACTAAGAAAACTCTGGGAACAGGAAGAACAGAGACACCAGAGAAGCCAGAAGATTCAGAGGACAACTATACTGATCTGAGAAAAGGTACCGAGCCACGTGGCTGAACAGGATGAGAATCATGGGTTAGATTAAGGGCAAGAGCTAGCAAGTTATATGCCTGGGCCCCAGGTCAATCAGCATACAATTAATAAAAGTGTCTGTGTGTTTCAGTGGGACTATGGGTCTGTGGATCTGAAAGTCCAGGCCACGAGGTGAGGCCAGAAATTCTGGGCATAAACCTATTACTACATATTCCCATCTTTTAAAAAGTTCAAAGATGACATTCTACTTCCATGTGTTCCAAACCATCACCATTACTAGAATAAATCCTAACAAAAATTAAGACTCAAATGCTAGCTACATAAAAAGAAAAATTCAAAGTCGCATCTACAATTAGTATGTTTTAAGATGTGAGAAGAAAAGATTAGAAAAAGCACCTTTCTGTCCCACCAGTAAGTTGATAAATCTTAGGAAGATAATTGCCCCTTGATAACAAAACACAGTTTAACTTTGCCTGCTCTGAGAGTGAATGCATAGGCTAATCACTCTATTAATAGCAAAGATGAATTATGTGGGTTATGGAAATAGAATGTCTCCATTATGGATCTTATATGCACACACTAAAAATAATCTCAGAATTAATTGAGCAGAGAAATAATCTTTATGCTAAAGTGTAGGGAGATTATGTTGTTCCATTGTAAATAATTGTGTCCCCCCCATGAGTTTTTATTAAAGCACTGATTGGCCAAAGGCAGACAGGAAGTGTGGGCGGGGCTACCAGACTAAGAAGACTCTAGAATAGGCGGAATAGAGCACAATGCCAGAGAGAAGCCAGAAGAAGCAGAGGACAACTATACTGATCTGAGAAAAGGTGCTGCATGGCTGAACAGGATAAGAGTCATGGGTTAGATTAAGAGTAAAGAGTTAGCAAGTTATATGCCTGGGCCTTAGGCCGATCAGCCTAAAACTATTGTAAGCATCTGTGTGTCTCTACAGGCCTAAACCTTCCTTGAGGCTAGGCCCGAAAGTCCAGGCCAGAAACCTCCTACTACACTAAAGACTCAACCTAAGGCCCTGTAGACAATTAAGAAGACAGAGTTTCAAGGGACAGTAATGCACGCCTAGGACTCTGGGGTAGTATTTTCCTACATTTTAAGTTTACTTTTATTTCTTGTGTGTACATGTGTGTGGGAACATACCACATGCACACGTCAGGATAATTCGCGGGGTTGGGTTCATTCCTTCTAGCACATGGGATACCGATTACTGAGCTCAGGTACTGACTTAGCAACAGCATTTCACCCACATATCCCTGAAAAAGGATTTGAATCTCCTAAGTATTACCCTCAAGGTAACAGGCCCTTTAGTTATTCATGAGAATTAAGTGATATTCTAAATAACATAACATGAAATAATTAGTGGTATTAATGTACTGTAATTAACAAATGATAGCTACAAATGAAATATTTTAATCTAACTGGTCAGATTTCAGAGAACTGAAGAGTAAAATGAACTTTGAGGTCTAACGATGAAGCTACATCTCAGGCACAGACTCATAGCCACAGTATGAGCACAGTGAATGCCAGCTTCCTTATTCAACGGAGAGTTTGTTTACATGGATAAGGAGCAAGTCCAACTAAGAGGGGTCTTCAGAGTCTGGCTGAGGCTTCTGAGCCGCACTGTAGCCCAAGCTGGCTAAACTCAGGGCTAAAGATTATTAGCATTTACTAAATGTATTACATAATACATACCCGACAGCCATCTAGCAAATCTTCAGGTGCCTGAAACACACTGATGTCCAGATTTTCTAGGTTTTCAAGTGTACATTCAAATTTGCTAGTAGTTGAACCGAACATTGTTTCATTTACACAGCTGCCATTTATGTTGGATATATGGCTGACATCTGCGAGAGTACGACCTACATACATAAAAATAAATTACAGATTCAAGAGGTAAACAAATCATTACATGCTTCCTTACAAACTTTTTCCTTCAGTCATAGGGGTATGAACAAATTACAAAGACTCAGAGGTTTTTTAATGAAATCTTGGTGACAAAGTATAAAAAGTAAAATGAAGTTTATTTCATTATTAAAGTGAAAATATAATGTTTCTTTAAAGTGGCTTATACCCCATAAAAATGCAGTTGCTGGCCTTAAGGTGCAAGAAGCGTACATTTGGGGAAAAAAAAAAAAAAAAAAAAAAAGGACAATTTTGCTACGTGGCCCTTCTAAAATAGTGAAATTAGCATTGACTGAATACGCTGCCTTAGCTGACACATCTAAAGAAAATCACAAAGGGGAATGCCCTTTCGACTTTAAGGTTTAAAGAGTTGTATCTATTATTGTTGTGTGTATAGTGTGTGGGTATAAGTGCATGGCTGTCACAGAACTCCTATGGAATTGGAACAAACAGGCTGTGGAGTTGGTTCTTTCCTTCCACCTTTTCAAGAGTTCTAGGGATGGAGGATGTCTAGTTTACACATCAAAACACTTTACCTGCTATATCATAAAATTTTTGGTTTTGTTTCTTTTTTGAGACAGGGTCTTTCTATGATCTCCATCAACGGTTCTCAACCTGGAACTCATGGCAATCTTCCTGCCTCCCAAGTCCTAGGAATATAGGAGTACTACCATGCTAAACCAAAACAAACAACACAGCCTGAATTTTTATATAATGATAATCTATAACCATCACAGCAAACCAATAAAGAAAATATAGGCTGGTCATGGTGGCATTTGCCTTTAACCTGTCACTTAAAAGGCAGAGGCAAGTAGACCTCTGAACTGACGGCCAGCCTGGTCTGTAGAGTAAGTACCAAGATAGATAGGACTATACAGAGAAAGTCTGTCTTAAAAAAATCAAAAAGGGTGAGGGGAGGGAAAATATATATATATATATATATATATTAGTATATGAGTCAGGAAATAATTATAAATATACTTCTGGGCTGTCAAGATGGCTTAGGGGATAATGCACATGTTATCTGAAAGCCTAATGAGCTGAGTTCAATCCCCTGAACCACATAAAGGCAGAGTGAGCCAACCTCATGGTTGTTCTGTTTCTTCCCCCACCCCACCCCAGACAGGGTTTCTCTGTTTAGCAGCCCTGGCTATCTTTAAACTCAAAAGAGATTAAAAACCTGCCTCTGCCTCCCAAGTGCTGAGATTAAAGGCGTGCACTGCCTCTGCCTGGCCATAGATGTTCTTTAATCTCCACAGATGTGGTATGGTAGGCATGAATATACTCCTACATATTAGACATAGAATCTTTCAAAAAAACCCAATTTCTTGCTAGGCATGGTGGAGCATGCCTTTAATCCCAGCATTTAAGGAGGCAGAGGCAAACCAATTAACCAATTAAACAATAAAACCCCATTTCTCTTAAGGCTATTTATTTAGTGTTTTGTTTGTTTGGTTTTGGATTTTCAAGTCAGGGTTTCTCTATGTAGCTCTGGCTGTCCTGGAACTTGCTTTGTAAACCAAGATGGCCTCCAACTCAGAGATCTACTTGCCTCTGCCTGAGTGTTGGAAATAAAGGCATGAAACACTACCACCCAACTTCACTAGTGCTCTTAATTCACTTCTTGTAGGATGTAGAATCTTTTTTATAAGAAAGAATAAGGCTCCATGTGTATTTATTTGGGAGCTGGGTTGCAGGCCCCCACAAAAGAGCAAAGAGTATAAACAACCAATTAGCACAATCCCTCATTCTAAAAGGAATACTAAAGAAATTCTGGACAGCTTTCTATACAACTTGGTTATTTTGTTATTTAGTTCTACCCAGAGGCCTAAGGAGTAAATAAAGTCCCTACTACACTCCAGTGATCAAACTTTCACTTTTTCCTTAGTGTTTGGGAGACTAAGACCCCAGGCTTACATACAGAAGACAAAAGTGTTCCACTAAGCTACATCCCCAGTCCAATACATCAATTATCATATGGACAAATGTTTATTTTAATCTAGAGGAGACTTACTTTCGGCTGCTGTACTGCTCTGAGCAGTGGGAGTTGAAGTATCAGGCACTGTCTTTATGTCTGCTCCGGGTTCAACCTTGTATATAGATTCATCCCGACAAAAACCTTTCTCAATACTGTCATGAAACCACTGCAGGGTCACACAGTGCACATTCCATCTCTTAGCACATTCATATTTTTGTCCTATAGTGTTAATCACAAAAGAAATAGAGAAATATTTAAATTATGTTAGCTCATAGTAAATTATTTTTTTAAAATTTACCTGAAATAAAAGTAATGATTAAAGATTACCAGTAATTACTTTTACCTTAAAAAATTATTCATTTGCTGAGTGGTAGTGGCACATACCTTTAATCTCAGCACTTAGATGTATAGGCAGGCAGATATGAATTTGAGGCCAGCCTGGTCTACAAAGCAAGTTCCAGGACAGCAAGGGCTACACAGAGAAACCCTGTCTTGAACACCCCCACCCCCAAAACACACACACACAAACACCACATTGTGTGTGTATATGTTTGTTTGATTTTTAATTTGTGTGGGTGTTTTGTCTGTCTACCCCACTTGCATGCTCAGTGCCCAAGGAGATTAGAAGATAGCCTTGGATTCCCTGTCACTGAAATTATAGCCAGTTTTGAGTCGACATGTGAATGTTTGGCAAGCAGACCAGGGTCCTTTGAAAGAGCAGCCAGTGCTCTTAACCACTGAGCCATCTTTCCAGAGAACCTCCTTTGGTAACAGGACTTTACTATGTAGGCTTGGCTGGCCTGAAATGCACCGGACAGACCAGGGTGGTCAAACTAAGAGCAATCTGCCTTCCTCTGTCTCCCAAGTGATGGGATTAAAGATGTACTCCACTATGATCCCCATTATAGGAACACATAACATAATTGCAGACACTATAAATGTATGCAACATAATAAATACTATCTTTGACTAGACTAAACAAGTGCCCAAGTAAAGGAGAGAAAGATTTGGAATTTTTTCCAATAAAGAACTTTAACAGTATATAGTATTACAGAAAAATTGAAGTCAATATATAATACATTTTTGTTGTATTATTGTTCGTATTTTTGAAACAGAGACCATGTAGTCCAGGCTAGCCCTAAACTCTTGTGTTGCCCTCCCGTCCTTTAATATCCAGCTCTATTTTGGTGTTCCAGAGTCATGGAGCAAGGCCTGGTGGAACCAGTCTATAACCCAGCTACTTAGGACTTTAAGACAGGAAGGTCACCAATCTATGTCCAGCCTGGTAAACTTGATGAGATCCTTAACAAAAGGACTAGAATGCTCAATGGAAAAGCACTTGCTTGGCATAAACAATGTCCTAGGCTGACTCTCTGGAACCTCAAGAAAGTCAACAGATAGTTCAGATTAATAAAAGCAACAGCAACCACCCAGTCATAATTGCAGTACCAATGTCCTGATCAAATGACAATTATCAAGTAACTAACCATTTTCCCAAATGCTCCTTATCAAGGTAGCTTAGTAAAAATACAAATGTAATAGGAATTAGTAAAAACCCAGCAAATCTTCTCCTTCATCTGTATAGATTTTAGCAATCTTAGTAAAGCTATTTCTCAGAATAAAGTTCTTGAAATATCAACACTAATTTTAAAGATTTCTCATAAAAGCTTTTTATACTTTTACTTACCTCATAATCTGCACAGTATATGTTGAATTTAGAAATTCTAGCTCATAGACAAGTTGGGAATATGGCACAGTGGCAGGGCACTTGCCTAACATGCACCTTGGTTCCAACCTTACCAAAGCCCCACCCCAACCCCAATCCTCAGTCAAACCAATTCATTCCACTAAGTTAAACACTTAGTTACACATGTAATTACATGATTATCTGGCCAACTGTGGTCAGTCAAGGTCTAACAGGAGATGAAACATCACTGAAAACTTTGGATATCTTATATTTATTCTATGTCCTAGATAAACACAAGGATGGTTGCTTTTTTGCAAGAATTTAGGGAGTTATAAACCAGATGACTTAGGGCAATGACATGTCAGAAACACAAAGTGATCTACAGAGATTTAAAGTGTTAAAGCAGAAATTCCACGCTTGACTGCCTCTAAAGTAGTTTTACCTTTTGGTTCTTGTACAATGAGGTGTGTACATTCATTCATCTTCAACTGCCCCATGTACTGGCCTCCATGCTTGGTTGTGAGTTGTTGAACTGTCTTTCTGTGTATAGCATTTAAGCCAGTCACACAGATAATGCAACCAAGAAAAACAGGACATTTAAAGTCTTCCATGTTTATGTCAGTGTATCTCACTATTTTTCTGAAGAAAATAATGTAAAAAGAAAAAAATTACATACTGAATATTCAGATAGTTTTAAATATCATTGCTTTCCTTGTTTATTTTTAGGATTTATATACATTTGAGAAAGGAAAAACTAACATTGAGGATTACAGTAACTGCTCATCAAGCTCACTTCCATGTTGCTAATAAAAACTTGTATTTCAGCAAGTCTGAAGACTATCTTAAAAGAAAGTACTATTAACAAAAGTACTTGCTAGTAAATATGCAACACTTGGCAAAATTGTAAGACTGAATCTCCACTTAAAAGCTAGTGTTCATTGGATGCCTGATATAAAATAGACTTAAATTCTTCCATTATTCTTTTTTTTGGGGGGAGGAGGATTCGGGACAGAGTTTCTCTGTGTAGCCTTGGCTGTCCTGGAACTTGCTCTGTAAACCAGGCTGGCCTTAAACTCAGAGATCTGCATGTCTCTGCCTTCCAAATGCTGGGATTAAAGGTGTGTACCACCACTGCCTGGCTCTTTCATTATAACTTCCGGCAGAGCACCAACAAAATTAGAACAGCTATTTTGTTGCTGCAATAGACATATTTGTTAATTTCATCATGCTAGTACTAACTAAGAAACATATTGGGTATATGCTGAATGGTGTTGAAACAAGTGCAAAAAAGGGCCACAGAATGTTGATATAATTCAAACATCTGGACTTATGACCATAAACCAAGTATTAGGGAAAACATACCTCCAACTCCATGAAGGAAATTCCTGTCCTATACTGATCCCTACATATACCGAATGTCCAGGCCAGCCAGTGTATAAAGTAGGCTCAATTTACAGAATGATCACATCTCAGCTAATGGCTTATATTCAATCTTCTTTACTTCTCTACATCCCACAAGAGGGAATAGGGTTACCAAAGGAGTTAATTTGGTCTCCATCTTCACATTGGGGCACAGTATTGCAGAGTGCAACACAAAAGCTAAACTGATTTTTTTCAATTATTTTAGACACATTTGCTGCAAAAAACAGTTTTATTATCAAAGCATTGCCCTCTGGTGCTGAATCTACAGCCCGTCTTCGTTGACGGTGGCACTCTTTCCCTTTCACTAGAGAAATGGACAATGACCCCACTTTTTTGTCCCTCAGTAATAAACCCAGAGATATCATAAAGCTTTTCCACAAAACCCCAAGTGTGTGCCAACTTAAACAAATGTATTATTTTCTCCAGAATACAAAGCATACAAATATGTCTTACTCCTCCTGTGACTTCTCCCAAAGTGTTTTTATCCAGGAAGGAAGCAAAATAGGCTTATTCAGATTAGCAGCAACTAGATATTTTTTGCTCCCAACTTCTCCTGCAATAAGGTGAGTGACTGATACATTAAGGTCTCTGTACACTCGTCCACCCATCATTTGTACATATTTATGAACTTCTTCCTGTAGACCAAAAGAAAATACATTAATGAGGAAGAAAATAGCTCTATTTAAAAAAAACTCCATAAAATGTTCAAATATATATATGTTTTGCCTACATATGTGTCTATGTACTATTCACATGCCTGGTGCTTCTAGAGGTCAGAAAAGGGAATCAGATCCCCTGGAACTAGAGTTACAGATGGTTGTGAATTACCAAGTGGGTGCTGGGAACCAAACCCAAGTCCTCTGTAAAAGTAACCAGTGCTCATAACTTCTGAGCCATCTCTCCAGCCCCTCCCCCATAAGTATCTTTTACTGTTGCTAGCCTGAATACACAAATGTTTTTACCACTAAAAAAATCAAATCATTAATCAAATTATTTTTGAAAAGATGTGTATTAATTTTAAATTTAAAATGTGTAGACGAGTGATATAGCTCAGTAGAATGCTTGCCTACCATGCACAATGCTCTGGGCTCAACCCATAGCCTTCCCCCTTAAAAAAACAAAACAAACAAACAAAAAACCTGAAAATAACTGTTTTCTTGAACAGTCACACACTGCTTAACAATATTTCAATTAACCAACATTTATAACAATGTGGTCTTGTGGATTAATATTGCTAATAACATCATAACCTTCTTAACTTAAGTATACTTAATAACAGTCACCTAGAGAAACATTTCAGACAGAATTATCATTAAAAGTCACTATATTATTTAAAACTACATAACTTAAAACTAAATTGCTTCTGATTACATTTTTACATGCTCTATTTCCATTTCTATATAATACACAAAACTATGATTTGCATTGCCTTTTATTTCAGTTTTCTAAGGTAAGCCGATCCACGCAGTCCAAGCTAACTCAAACCTGAAGAAGTCCTCTTGCCTCAGGCTCACAAGTCCTGGAATTATAAGCGTAAGCCACTATGTCTAGCTATCCTTTCTTCCCCTTGTTTTTTGCTTTTTGAGACAGTCTTACTATATGCAGCCCTGGCTGACCTACATCACTAATTTGCCTTTCCCTGACTTCCAAAAGTTGGGAATAAAGGCATGAACCAAAACACCCAGATCAGAATCTTTTCTAAAGATTTTTTTTTGTGCTGAAATTTATTCAAAACCAAGCTTACTGACTGTAGAAAAGAAAAAAAAAAAAAAGTAAATTTTCTTTTGAATCAAAACAAAACACTTCAATTAAGCAGCTTCTCTATAAAACACATTTCACTTTCCCCAGGAAGGGACACACCAACTGGTTATCTAACACCAAATGGTCAGTTCTAAAAATATAAGTAACATTTAGGATTACATATACATTTACATATATGCATATAACAATGAAAAACAAAGGTCATGAGTATAAAAGACAGCAAGGAGTGGTATATGGGAAGATTGAGAAAGAGAATGAGAAAATAATGTAATTATATTACAATCTCAAAAAAATGAATACCATTAGGAACCGCACACCGATGCCTGTTAAACCATGTATGTGGTCTTCAAGTTACCTCCCACCAGGAAAATCCAGTCTGGGGCCAGCACGGCTCCCTTCAGTCCTTACCCTTTTTTCTTTATCCAGGCTTGTACAAGATACAGTTACATCAGACAAAATCATATTATAAACTGGATGCTCAGCTCTTGGTACACACTGCTGGTGGCGCATACAAAACGTGACTACTTGAGGACCAACAATTCTGCATCCAAGCTATAAAAAGTTAGGGAAAAGATCACCAGCATCACAAAATTAAATTTGGAACATTTACCAGTTATTCACAGAAGCTAATACTACCTCAAAAAGCCACCAACTGTTTGAAGAAAAAAAGACTGTCACATAACTTCTCAGGCATACTTAGTATTAAATTAACACAAATACTAAAAAAATCAAATCAAAACATCATTTCATAACCACCATCAAATTTTCTTCCTTTTGTGTGTGTGTGCGTTTCTCTGAGCAGCACTGGCCGCCCTCAAACTCATAGAAATCTAACCGCATCTGCCTCCTGAGTGCTGGAACTAAAGGTATGTGCCACCACTACCTCAAATTTCAGTCTCTAAAACACACTTAACCTTTTTTCTTAATATATTTTAGGGCTGGAGAAATGGCTTAGCAGTTAAGAGCCCTGGCTGTTCTCCCAGAGAACCTGGGTTCAATTCCCATCACCCATATTGTGGCTTACAACCATCCGCAACTCCAGTTCCAAGGGATCCACTGCCCTTTTCTGATCTCCACAGACATCAAGAATTCAAGTGGTGCACCAAACATGCATGCAAGTAAAAACCCTTACACATAAATTATTAAATATTTTAAAGATTTATTTTTATTTGCAATTTTATGTAGTGTGTCTGTTATAGATATATGCACACTTTGTGCAAGTACACTTGAAGGTCACAGTACTAAAGCTAGCATTCCAGTCAGTTGTGAGTGACTTGACATGGATGCCTGGAATTACATTCAGGTCCCCTGATAAGTATGTGCTCTTAACCCACCAGGTCACCTCTCTGGCCCCAGAAATAGGATTTTAATACAATAATCTAGTGGCATAATAACTGGGAAATATTCAAGTATGCTTTTCATACAAAGCACCAGCCAACCAGCCATTAAAACAGTTTAGAATCTAAGAAACCCAAGCCCGAAATTACTCATAATCAGTAAAGAATTCATGAAGCAATGAGACCAGGTGATTTCCAGCAAAACACACACCCCAAATAAAAAAGAGCAGAAGCAGCAAAACCACCACAAAATAAGTATCTTAGAAACAGCAAACCTGTTTAAGGTGATCAAAAACAGCACCGCTAAAACGGTCACAGATATAAAGTGACTTGTCATTCTCCTTTATCTTCAACGCCTCTTCTTCCGTGAGAATCTGAAGATAATCTTCTGACTGCAATTCCTTTATTGACTAGGGAGACGACAAGAATGGAACGTAAGTTAGTATTCTACATTTAGTCCTACCAATTCTTAAAAACCCATTTCTTACAACCATTATTTCTCACCTAAACCACTACAGGCACCTCTGGATTGGTCTCCTCTTAAATTTATTATTCACACAGTCAGTAAGCTTTACAACAGTGAGGAACACATCTCAAAAATTCAGATTATGCTACTCTCTGCTCAAAACCCTCTAATGACTTTCCATCACACTCAGAATAAAATCTCCATCTTTTAAGAGTTTCAGTCTTTCACCACTTTAACTCATAGGGAACTGTGGTGAGATTCACGTGTCAGCTGATTAGGTCCGAAGATGCCTATCCAGGGTCCCGGGCTCTGAAAGGGGGAGTGGCCAACCCTATTCATAAAAGGCTGCTGGGATCTTGGGGCCATTCTTTCTTTTTTTATTTTTTTGTTCCCTGACCGGGAATCAAACCCGGGCCTCGATGATGAGAGCATGCAAAATCTTAACCACTAGACTGAGCCACAGCCGCCCCTATTGGGATCTTGGGGTCCCATTCATTCTCTTTCCTTTTTTTTTTTTTTTTTTTTTTTTTTTTGTTCCCTGACCTGGAATCGAACCCAGCCCACAACAGTGAGAGTGCAGAATCTTAACCACTAGACCAAGAAATGGGTTGAATTAAGATGAAAGAGCAAGCTAGCAATGTGCCTGAGCCATTGGCCAAACAGCATGAACTTAATATAAGCGTCTGAATCATTTTTGGGGGCCTGAGCAGTGGCAGACGGCTAAGGAGTCTGGGGTTGCAGATCTGTGGGTCTGGACCTCTGGCCGCCAGGGGACCAAGAAAACCTTACTGTAATAGATGGGTGTCCCTGGGTGAGCATAATATCCACTTAAAGCCCGAGAAAGTTTATAAAGGGTTTTAGCACAGAAACTGAGCCAAAGTAGCTGCCAAATTGTGTATCTGAAGTGTGTGGGTCATTGTACAGAGAAAGCATGGCACCCGGATCACATTCAAAATGGCGCCGGCGGACTGGCAGCAGGCAGTGTAGGCTGCAATCAGGTCAGTTCCTGAAATCTCACAGAAAACTCAATAGCATGTGATTGACTTAAGGTTTCTGTTTATTTTGAACAATAAGGAAACAAAGACGGTTACTTAGTAGCAGCATTTTCTTGGGTCTGCTCTGTTTGCTGGCCAGGAACAGAGATGCGGTCCCTTTAAGAGAACTTACTGATTCAGCTTTATCTGCAAAAACTATGCAGCTCTTTAAGAAAATGTATTTTAAAAGCTCTTCTAGTTGGAAAATGATTAAGTATTCACAATAAAACAGATTCAGATTAAAAAAAACTGTAAATGGGTTATAGGCTTCAGAGAGAAAAGGTAGGGAAAGTCCTTAAAAAGAGAAATAGAGTAATAAAAATATAATAAGCCATGTAAAGATGGAAAATAGACACAAAATCTGGATTTTGGTTATTATTGTGTTTTCTTTTAATTTTTAAGCTGTTAATGAGCTAACTGTAGAAAGACAATGGGTTGCAAATGCAAAGGCTACTAAGTTAAATAAGAATATATATTTTAAAGGTATTTTGATTTTGCAATTTGTGTCTAAGGATTTATTGCTTTGGAAGAGTTCTGCTTTTGTTTCCACAGAAGATGAGAATCTGTGGATTGCTTCCAGGCAAATATGGTTTCATCAACCAAGACCCCCTGAAAAAAACCTGTGATGGGAAGAGATGGCCATATCAGCTTCAGGCCTGCAGACTATGATCCAGGCTCAAGAACTCATGAGATTTTCAACGCCCCTTAATCAGCAGGAAGTAGTAATGGAAAACTATGCCCAAATTCCCAAAATATTGCTTATAAATGTTTGTTTTCTTTACAAATGGTTAACGGTCATAGTTAATCTCTTTCTAAGAAGAAAAAGAGGATATGGTATATGATTTTTTAAAAATTAGATTATTGAATTTACTTAGATCAGAAAGTCAACTGTTAATCTCAAAATGTTTAACATTGGTAGGGATTTTGGATCATTGATACAAATTTAAGGTCAATTCTCTTATGTTGTATATATTTTTCTACTCTTGTTTAAGATATGATGTTTATGTAACTGATTTAAAATTGTAATGTATAATTAAGACATGCATATTAGTTAGATTTTTAGGTATACAAAGATGTAATTCAATCATATAGGTGATCTTCAAACACTTCTAAGACCTACAGAATATGGCATTTAAAATGTTTTAAGAACTTAAGACTTTTCTGGACAGTGAGACACATCTGCTCCTGGCAGCACTAATTTACTTCAAGAGAAAAATGGGCACCGAAGAAATTCTATATGGAGATTTGTCTCTTTGTGGCATCGGTTAGCCACTGGACACGAACCTGTTCTTATATTGACTGCTTGACAGAATGCTGTTAAAAATGGACATGCAGGTTCCATAGGAAGGTGACCTCTGGACTTGGCAGAACAAGCCAAGAGGTCATTCAGGTTCCTGCTTTGCAGAGAAAACTGTCAGGCATTCTTCAGAACTCAAGGAGAGGATTTCCTGCTTCACTGAAATAAAGAGAGACTCTGGGCCTGTAGGCTGAAGATGGATGCCCCAACTTTATAAAGGAACTTTGGGTGACTGTCCAGGCAGATAAGTGTCATCTGTCATTTCTAGATTTTGGAAGTTACTTGAACTTCTGGTTTACTTGGGTAAATATATCCTTCTGTGGTCTTTGATGTAGTTGAAGATTAGATAGTTATAGGTATAGTCTTTCTTAATCATTTGAAAGGTATATTGGATATGAAACTTTAGATTCATAAGGATAAGGTAGATGATAAGAGTATTTTCTTTAAGTTTGCTAAATACAAATAGACTATACGTTGTAACTAATTCTTGTTTAATGGCTGTTTTGTTATATGTAATTTTGCTTTCTTAAAATTGAAGCCTTTTTTATTAGACAGAAAGGGGGAGGTGATGTGGGAATGTCTTTCTGTATGCTGTGAATATCAATCTTTAAATAAAGGATCTGTTTTGGCCCATGACAGGCACCATAGAAAAAATAGAAGTCACAGCATAGGTAGGAGAAGGGCAGAGTCAGAGGCAGACTGAGCCAGACGCCCAAGAAGAAGCAAGCATGTAAGGAACACAGGTGAGCTATGGGCCACATGGCAGACAGATTAATAGAAATGGGTTGAGTTAAGATGTAAGAGCTAGCTAGCAATGTGCCTGAACCATAGGCCAAACAGCATGAAGTTAATATAAGCGTCTGAGTCATTTTTGGGGGCCTGAGCAGCGGCAGGTGGCTAAGGGGTCTGGGGCTGTAGGTCTGTGGGTCTGGACCTCTGCTGCCCCGGGACCAAGAAAACTCACTGTAACAGGGAACTGCCACAACAGTATGACTTCTTCCCATCACTTCTCCCTGTTTCCTCTGGGTGCAGCAGGCTGGAGAGCCAACCCTTGTGCCTTCCCTTTGGCTTCCTTTTTTGGCTGACAGGTTTCCTTCATTGGTTCCAGGAAGCTATCTCAGACCTTATGAATGCTTAGTGTGCTCTCTATGAACATTAATCCTCTTACCAAGAATCTTGCCTTTAACTTTACAAAATCAACAGCACGGTGAGCGATGCTGTAGATTGATTCCTCTAAATTTGCAGTGCTAACACCTGTAAGGCATGCAAAAACGCCAGATTCAATCCAATACATGGCAAAGAAACAATTCCATGTCGACTACATCTGTGTGTGCAGGTGCCCTCACAGGCTAGACAGGAGCTTGGGATTCCTAGAGCTACAGTTAAAAACAGTTGTGTGCTACCCGGCATGAGGGCTGGGACCTCAGCCTTATCTCCAGTCCCCGAATCCATGTTTCTGGAAAACAAAACCAAATGAAACAAAAAAAATCCTAGAAAACATATACCAGATGCCTCTCCTCTTTCCCTTTGTGTTTGTCAGGCTGGAAAACTGACTGCTCTGGCCAAAAGGAAGGTCTAGGGATCAGGCTCGAGTCTTCCCTTTTTTATAAGAGTCTTCAAAACCATAAAGTTTAGTCCTCGCTTACCTCCCTGGCTAATTCTATTCAGCCCCATACCTTATACCTTGAGCAGGCTAATGCCCTCACTTAGAGGTTTTGTGTGGGCCCTGATGCAGGGAATATTCTTTTGGTTTTTCACCTGATGCAATTCTTCACTTCAATCAGGTCTGCTTAAATGTCACATCCTCAAAGATACCTTTTGTGATCATAGTGGTTTGCTTTGCAGCACTAGGTATCAAAACCAGGATTTTATGCACACTACACAAAAACTAATACCACTAAGCAACACTCCTATGTTTCTTAAACATTTTCCGGCTTTCTAAAATACACTTCCTCTAGCCCTAGTATCTGTTTCATGAAGAAAAGAATATAGGTATTTTATAAATATGCATATTTTTATTTCTCCCCTGTAAGAATGAACGGCTCAACAGTTACATCAAATGCTTGCCGTTCAGCCTGAGGACCCGAGTTCAATCCCCAGAACCTCAAGGTAGAAGGAGAACCATCTCCCTCAAGCTGGCCTCTGACCTCCACACACACACTGATGCGAAGGTACACAGGAGGACACAAACTCAGATGGATAAAGACATGGGGACAGACAGACAAAGACACAGGTGTTTAATATATTGCCTGCAAGCATGTCCTGATACTTAGTACCTAAAGCAAGGCCGTGGGCACAGTGAACACTGAGGAAAGGGATCGCTGAAATGTAGTAAGGAGGTAGAATTAAATAACAAAACAGATTGTGGAGAAAGCTGTCCAGAATTTCTCTTGTATTCCTTTTAGAATAAATAATTGCTTTCTTCTACATCCCAATTTACACAAGAGGGGATGGACACTAGTGTGTAAGAAATAGTTTGTTGTTGTTCGTTTAAGTTCTACGTACTATCGTGATATCATGTGTGGTGGTAAAATCCCCTTCATTAAAAGTCAGGCTTCACAACAGCTCCTAAGGACATCCATGACTTCTTTAGCATTCTTTAATACTCTTCCCCACCTCTGATTCTGTACACTATAACCATACTAACCTTGACAAGACAGACAGACACAGACAGGCAGGCAGACACACACACAACTGCAGATCAACATTCAATTGCCATAATAGATCTCAATCCCTCCAAATACTTAATGGTATACTTATATTAGCTATATTGTAGCAAAATTCCATTAAAATATCTACTTCTAAGATATCAAACCAAATAAATGAAAACATTTAAAACATGAAAAATGAGCTCAGAGCATCAAATAAGGCATCTCCAATTACTCTTACCTCGAGAGCTTTAAAAAAACCTTTTGAATTCTCTGAAGACTTTAAAAATTTCACAAGAAACGGTTCTTGGTCATTTCTGGACATTGCTGAACTGTAAGAATAAGTCAGTCAATAAGAACAAAAATAAATTAGGTAAGGAATTAAATGTTCAAATCAAATCAACATTTTAAGACAGGGTTTCTCTGTGTAGCTCTAGCTGTCCTGGAATTCGCCCTGTAGACAGGACGGCCTGGAACTCAGCAATTCACCTGCCTCTGCCTCCTTAGTGATGGGATTAAAAGGCGTGTGCCATCACTGCCCGCCTGCACATCAACTATTTTCTTATGCAGACAAAAGTGCCTAAGGAATAGACATCTGGCTTTGCCCACGAATTCACTCAAGATGTTAGCAAAAGTTCCCAGAATGTAGGGGAAACTCAAAGAGGCTCGGGGAGAGGGGGTGGACGAGGACACACACACACAAAGTCATTGAAAAGGCGGGTGGGGACAAAGTCGAAGAAGCGGGCGTGTGTGTAAAAGGCACCACCAATTTTTGCAAATCTGAGAACAAAATTAACGTCCTTGATAGAATACACTGAGGCCCTTGATATGGGCCTCTCAGTTAACAGACATTTATTTCCTTTGTACAGGGCTTAAAGACAACAAAGAGGGCGGCTGCCGGTACCCACGGCCCGAAAGATTTGCTAAGTCAACTGACTTTAAACGCAAGCAGCCACTGTGCAAGGTCATGCACGCTCACCCGAAAGACCCACGCGACTGTCCCTAGCTCCTAGGGAAAGGGCAGGCTCGTGGAACGCCCCAGGCCGCAGCTTCCCGGGTGTCTGAGGCCCACCCACCGGTTACTAGACCCGCGAAGGCCGCGAGACGCCGGGCGCCCAGCCGGCCGGGAGTAGCGGGTGCTCGCTCACCTCGGTGGAGCCTCAGGGCCCATGGGCACCAAGTCGGGGGGCGCGCGGCCAGCAGGACGGTGGCTGAGGTCGGGCGCCAGCCCGGCGCGCAGCCCCCGCCCCCGGCGGCGCCCCCAGTCCCAAGCTAAGGCAGCAGAACCCGGAACCGCCAAGGCCGGGAACCGACTTTCGCGCCAAACAGGCGGACGTAACACCTCTTCCGGAGGAAATGGCGTCATCAGGGCCAGCGACCGGAAGTGCAGCAGTCGGAAGGGGGCGTTCCGCGCAACCTCTGTCTGTAAGCTTGTAGAAACCTTGATTGTGTTTACTGCGGCAGGATCCTTTGGTGCAGGGTGAGGAGCTACAGGCCAAAGCACAGAAATCCGAAACGAGTAGAAATAAGGCCACGGGTCCCTCGGCGTTTGCTCCCCTGCACGCCGGCAGTGCACGGGAAAACACTTGTAGCTGCGGCTCCGCTTTCAAAGTGCTCTAATTAAGGCCAAGTGTTATCATGCAGCTTGTAGGTGGAGAAACTAGGTTAGGTCAAGGTGTTTCTGACTCCCCTGACAGGGTAGGTTTCTCTCCTCCGTAAGAATACGGTCACTTCTTACCAAGGCCCAAAATTTTAACGGTAAGAAGACGGGGTGAAAGACATGCTTATTTTTTTTTGCTTAATTGTATATTCTAAATATCCTCTTGTCGGGTGTGTAGCTGGCAGAGATTTTCTTCCATTCTGTATGCTTCATTCAGCTTCTTTTTTCCCCTGTATGCTCGGAGCCTTAATTTTATGCGGTCCCATTTTATTTGTCGATTGTTGGTATTATTTCTGAGCAAGTGGGACCCTGTTCAGAAAATCCTAGCCTGTTTTTCAGGTCCGACGTTAAGGTCTTCGGTCTTTGATCCATTTCGAGTTGAATTTTGTGCAGTGAGAAAGAAGAGTCTAGTTTCATTTTTCTACATACGACTATCCAGTTTTTCTGGCATCATTTATTAAAGAAGACATGTTTTCTCTGGTATGTGTTTGGCATCTTGTGACAAAGAATTTTACTTGGCCAAACTGTAGTCTTGACTACTGATGTTCTAGCATACCTGCCTGTGTAGCACTTGTAAAATCCCGTTAGATTCCTCCACTCTATAGTTGATGGCTCTTCACATCTTCCATCATCCCCAGGTGATGTCTGACCACTCTGACTTGTTTGCATTAAGAATCCTCTTAGTTTCTAACTACAACCCCCTTTTTTATGTTACGTCTTAAAAATTGCTAAGACAAAATTATTGCTAAAATGTTTAAAATACTTAAAGGTCAGAGTTGGGGTAATTATTGGTACACAATATTCAGGGTTGAACCCAAACTCTTGCTCTCAATACAGAATTTCATCCCTGTGGTTGCTGATCACTGAAGTGACCCTAATGGTGACCATAATAGTCTTGCTTTAAAAGTATCATTACATTTTTCATTAACAAAGATAAATGGCAATTAGTAACATAAACTAAGAGGTATATACCCATTAGAGAGGGAAAGGGATATACTTTTTTGTTTGTTTGTTTAAAGTATTAGAGTTGAGGGGCTAAGGATGTAGCTTAGTTGGTAGAATGCTTGCCTAGTATACACAAATCCCTAGGTTCCATCTCCAGCACTATATAAAAACGGGTGGGGCCTAGCTAAGCAGGAAGTATCCTAGGATACAGGAGACTTAGAATTATTAGAGCTGAAAAAAGCTACAGTTCATGCTTATAATGCACTTCTGTCCTGAAGCTGGATTCTGTTCATAGGGCACTTGATAGTCCACCAAGGACTGAAGAAAGTCAGGGTAGAAAGAGAATCAGAGGCCATGGACAACCAGACTCGCTTGCGTCCCATGGCTTACTCAGCCTGCTTTCTTAGACCACCTAGGACCACCTGACCTGGGGTAGCACCACCCACAGTGGGCTGAGCCCTCCACATCAATTATTAATGAAGAAAATGCCCTTCAGACCTGTCTATAGGCAATTCTCAGTTGAGATTCCTCTTACCCAGGTAACTCTAGCTTCTGTTAAGTTGACAGAAAACCACAAACAAACAAACCAAGTAGGGTACTTGTCTCAGAAGATAAGAGAACCAGTGATGGACATAGATACCTGAGTTGGCCTTTGGCCTCCATGCATGTACTTTTGACACACACAATGAAAATTTAAGCATAGAAAGCTAAAAAGACTTTGTTTTACTCATGTGGTTTTATTTTTAAACTCCCAGTGTTCTCAGTAAATATGTATAAATACAAGTGAACTTGGCAAGCAGCCTCTATTGCTACAAGGCTAACCATGGGTGCTTGGTTGATAGCTTCAATAATTCAATAATTGATAGCTTCAATAATTCAATAATTGATAGCTTCAATTATTCGGGGAGAAGACAGCCTACTGATTCCGTGAGCCCCAGGGAGGAAGCTGTAAAGTAGAATGCCAGCAGCAAGTACATACTGCTCCTAGCTGTATTTAAGTGGGTGTTATAAGAAGGAGACACATTCAGAAATGAATGGCTTCTTTGCGATAACTAAATAAATTAAAATTTTAAAATCCAATAAAGTAGGGTGTTGTTAGAAAAACTGATTGCATCTAGGTCCTAAAAAGTGAAACATGAGAGGTGTTTGAGTATTGACCATTACTACCTGTGTAGGAAAGTTATAGTCGCACGAACCTCTTTTTCTGGGCTGAGTAAACAGCATCAAGTGGGGTATATTCCCATCCCACAAACCATGGCTTTATCTTTGTTACTTTTGGACTTTGGCAGAGACCATGGAGAAGACTCTTAATGTTTTGC
Organism: Phyllotis vaccarum; assembly: GCA_033318265.1. Lineage (NCBI taxonomy): Eukaryota > Metazoa > Chordata > Mammalia > Rodentia > Cricetidae > Phyllotis > Phyllotis vaccarum. The sequence continues at coordinate 106,723,415 of JARWLC010000004.1, forward strand.
CCTTACATTATCATCATCATCATTTTCTCCTCCCTTCTTCCTCTTCACTTTTGATTGTGTGTGTGTGTGTGTGTGTGTGTGTGTGTGTGTGTGTGTGTGTGTGTGTGTGTGTGTGTGTGTGGTGCAGTCTCATGTAGTGGTATATTCAATAAAAAAAAAAAAAAAAAGCCTGAAATGTAAGAGGACAGGGCCATGAAGGGCCATGAGTGAGTACTGGAGACTAATCCTAGCTGGAGGCAGAGATTCTCTGGATCTCTGTGAGTTCAAGGCCAAAGAGAACCAGGCAGTGATGGCACATATCTTTAATCCTAGCACTAGGAATATTGAACAAAGAAGTAGAATAGATGGGGGAGGGAGGGAATATAAGAAGATCTGCACTTTTGCCTGTGTGACTTGTGGAGACAGGATCTTCCATTTAGCCTGAGGAGTTTGCTGGGTAAGAATTGGCTATGCTTTGCTTCCTGTCTCTCTGATATTTCAGTTTTGCCCTAATATCTGGTTCTGGGTTTTATTATAATACTAAATAGAATTTAGGTTTTGTTAAAATACTAAATAGAGTTCTTGCAATATCCTTACTTCATAATTAGACTGGGTTGGAACTCTTTATGTATCCCAGGCTGGCCTTGAACCCATGCTGTTTATCCTGTCTCAGCCTAGCAAGTGCTAAGACATGGTAACAGTCACCATGACTGATCCGTGCTTACTCCCTGTATTACTTTTCTGTTACCTGTGATAAAATAACAGAAACAAGGCAATTTGCAAAAGAAATTTATTTGTATTTATGGTCCCTAATGGTAGGAACAGCACAGCAGCTGACAGCTGAGAACTCCCATCTTGAACTATTAAGTCAAGACAGAGCAAACTGCAAGTAGCAAGTCTTTTTATTCTTAAAAGCCCAAACCCCAGTGTCATACTTTGTCCAAGCATGACTGCATCGACCTGGACCAGCAAGTCATTCTTCAGTGACAGGATCCTAAGTGGGAGGTAGCAACTAGATGGGAAGATAAAGAAGGTAGATAGAAAATATGGAATCAGGAGATCTCACACAAGCTATGTCTTATGCCAAGAAAGCTTATTAAAAAGTAAAGCATCTCATATACTATTTCCAGGGAAGAAATGGGACAAAGCCAGTAGAAACTGTCATACACAGGAACTAAGTCAACAGGAAGCTAATCAAACAGTGTTGCACAAGGGGAACACAGGGTATCTATCTCAAGAACATTATATGACCAGTACACAGTGACCTTGGACTGTAACCATAGCCCCATACCATGGGAAGATTTGGGTCTAGGAACTGAAGCCAAAGGTCTCATGATCCTGGCCCCAGGGCATTGCTGTGTCTGTCCAGTGTGTACCTTATCTGAACATCAGGGCCTCAAAGAAAGCCTTGGTCAATCTGGCCATCAACAGTGCACCACTTAAACTTCCCTCGAGCACTGCTTTTAGGATTTTTATTGCTGTGATAAAACACCAGACCCAAACGCAATTCAAGAAAAGCTTGTTTAATCAAATAGCTTGTAGCCCGTCATTCAGGGAAGTCAGGCCAAGAATTTGAGGCAGGTATTGATGCAGAGGCCACTGAAAGGTGCTGCTTACTGGCTTGCTCAGCCTGTTTTCATATAGTATCCAGGACCACCAGCCCACAGTGAGCAGGACCCTCCCACATCAGTCATCAATCAAAAACATGGGCCACAAGGGAATCTGGTGAAGGCATTTTCTGAACTGAAGTTCCCTTTTCCCAAAGGACACCTTTTTTTTTTTTTTCTTTTTCTTTTTCTTTTTCTTTTCTTTTTTTTTTTTTTTTTTTGTCTGAAGACAAAACTAGTCAGTACAGCCACCAACCAGGGACCAATTGTTCAAATGCCCAAGACTGTGGAAGTTATTTCTCATTTGGACTACTACATGCCTCTCATACACTTCAAGGAATTTCCACCATCAAGTGTTTCTTTTCATGAAGGTGCTTTCTGGCATGTGATGCCTGCTGTGATGCCTGCATAATCAAGCACATTTCTGGAGGATGGATGTATGACCCATGGAAAATAGCTGACAGGAAGGTGTATAAAATCTTTATTTGTGTGCCCCTTGGATGTGATCACTTATTCTGGTTCCCAGAGTTTCTCCAGTGAAATCAAACCTTTGTCTTGACAGTGATAACTCCTCTGATCTCCAAGAAGTTTTATTTGTCAGAAAACAAACAAAATACAAAATACCATATGTTCAGTTGGAAGCCTAGCCCAGGTTTGATTCAAAGCATCACATAAACCTGCAGTCCCAGCACTTGGAGGTAGTGCAAGGAAGAGCAGAAATTCATTGTCATCCTCGTCCACATAGTGAGTTCAAAGGCAGCCTGGACTTATATGAGATCATATCTTTAAAAAAATTCTGGTTGGGGGGGGAAATAGGGAGCCCTGAGCTAAAAGATGCAAGACTTGTGTGCCCCTTTTATGTGACTATTCCCGAAGAAATGTGAAAAAGAAAGTCTATTTATCCCAGAAAGAGGTGATCAAAGAAATGAATGCACTCAAGTTCACCTGGTAAACTTGGGGTAATTTGCAGAAACACTCAACTCAAAGGCGTTGCACCACCGAAAGGTCCACCCCACCATTGAGATGACTCATGAACACACTGGAGCTTACTGCCAACTTGCTGCAGCCACAGGGAGCCAGCCTCTTCCACCCTAGCAGCTGCTGACGGCTTATATTTTTATGTGGAGGGTCCTTGTTAGTCTTGTAATTTTTCTGAGCCCCTAAGTTTCATAAACATTGTGCATCTTACAGGAGGCCTGTTTGAATGCAGAGGAAATTACTACACAACAGCTTCCATTTCATGGCATTGTGCTGAGCCGGAAAGAGGTTTCCAGCCAGGGATTCCATTTCTGAGGCATGCAGATGCTGCTAGAGAAGGGAATTGAAAGCTCGCTTCCTAAGTGAGCTAGCAGGGACTGTGAGTGGTGAGAATAATTTAAATCCATATCATATCTCACATCTCAGTAAGTGGTTCTCAACATTTCTAACCCTGAAGCCCTATAATACAGTTACTCATGCCATGGTCACCCCAATCATAACATTATTTTTAGCTATAATTTTGCTACTGTTATGAATCATAATGTAAATATATGATAGGCCAGATATCTGATATGCAACCCTTGTGAAAGGATTGCTGGACACCCAAAGAAGTCACAACCCACATGTTGAGAACCACTGATCTAAATGAAGGTCATATGGCTGAATTATGACCAATAGACCATATATAGGGATTATGTTTATCATTTCTAGTTCCACGAAAACCTCTTGTACCATCTCCCATGTTTTTTCTTATTCTAGATAACACACTGGTGAATGTTAAAAATGGAAGATCTGGAACTAATGAGATGGCTTAATGGATCAGGGCAACTTTTTGTCAAGCCTGATAATCTGAGTTCAGTCTCCAGGTCCAAATATTAGAGGGAGAGAACCAACTCTTACAAGTTGTCTGCACACACACATACACACACACACACACACACACACACACACACACACACACACACACACACATGAACACTGATTTTTTTTTTAAATGTCATACTTCTGAGTCTAGATCTCTGGGTGACTGAAATGATTCCACCTCTGTGAATCACCACCATGGCTGCCAGCTGAGCTATAACATCAGGAAGAAGTCAACTGCTCCATTAAACCACTGAGACTTGGCAAGTCTTATGACAGCAGATGGCAACATAACCTATTCTGAATTGGTTGCTCTTAGGTCTCAGGGAATGCATATGTTCAGAAATATCAATCTGGTTTCATTTAAGATGGACAATAGAAGGGTTTCTGAGATAATATCAGCATTCCTCAGGAATTTATGAAACAAGTTCCCTTTGGGGTTATAGCTAGGGTATAAAATTGTACAAAACCACGAACTGTGGGAACAGGTGCTCACTTTGACATACTACTAATTGGACCTTGGGCACGTTTCTTAACCTCTCTGTTTCCCTCTCCTCCTGGATGAAACAAAAGTCAAATACTACTTATGAGTTTATCACAAATTATCATTAAAAACATTTAACATAGTGTCTGGTACACAGAAACAACACATGCCCAAAGATCACCCTTGGCACAAAATCTTTAAAACTGTCTCTTCTTTTAGCCTTCCAGAATTTGGTTTGGTTTGATTTGGTGTTTTTTGGGGAGTCTCATGTAGCCCAGGCAGGCCTCAAACTTACTGTGTGATCAAGGCTGCCTCTGAACTCCTGATTCTCTTGCCTCCCAAGTACTGCAATTACAGACATAAGTCACGATGTCTGGCTTTTTAAACTTTCCATCTGGTGAATGACAGCCTGTGCCCCAGAGGTGACTTTAGCCCTTTGGATGTCCTTCCTTGGCTATATGAGTTTGTCTCTGGACACCTGACATTTCAGAGCATGTTCGTTCAGGTCAGCAAGTACTTTGGCCCTTACAGATTTGGGGAGTATTAGCTTTAGGTGGATCATTAACTCTGGGAGGAACGGTCACCCCGCACCTATGTGTTTTTTTGCTTACAGATCTGATGAAGAGATTGCTCAACATACTTTTGGGACATTTTTGTGCATTTATTCATCAGGTATCATAATACAATCCAGGGTTAGAATGTTGAAGGTTTCTTCTTCAGAGCAAGGTTAAATCAGGAGAGCAGAAAGTTCCAAGGCAGACCGAGTGCATAGCAAGAACTTCCCCTCCCCCCATGATGTCACTTCTACGGGGGAAAAAAATAGAACAAGATAAAATCCAAAGATAGTCAATAAGAGAAAAATTAATGAAATAACATGAATGTACAATTCAGAAAGAAACAAAGTCCAAAGTTGGAGGGGGAATTGTTTTAAAGATTTATTTTATTTACATTATATGTGTCTGTTTCAACTGTACACTATGTGAGTGCAGATAAATGCCAGTGGAGGATAGAAGATGGCTTTGGATTCTTTAGAGCTGGAATTACAGGCAGTTTTGATCTGTTTGATATGAGTTCTGAGAACCAAAGCTGGGTCCTTTGCAAGAATACTAAGTGCACTTATCTACTGCACCATCTCCTCAACCCTGGTTTGTGTGCTGTTAAATTAATAAAATAGAACCTTGACAATACTAATCAAAGAAAAGGAGTAAACAGAAATTACCAGTGTCAATAATGAGAAAGAGAGTATAGTGGGATTGTCCCTCATTCAGAATGTCATTTGCCAAGTTGTGGGACACAAGTCTGTGAGCTAAAGTTCTTGGGAGGCTGAGGCAGGAATTTCATATGTTCCAGGCCAACCTGGGTCACTCAGTAAGACCTTGTGTTAAAACAAAAAGTGATTTGAAAAGGTGGTGGTGGTTAAAGATACACCTCAGTGACAGACCGGGTGCCTAGGAAGTGCAGGGATCTGGATCCAATTTCCAGCTCACAAAACCAAATGATAGTAAAAGAGAATAAAATGAGCAGCCTTTGTGGTGGGATTCAGGCATTATTGAGGGAGACCTAGAAGTGTAGCTCTGGGGTCTTGAGGATCCTGGATGGGACGTGGCCAGCCAGCCCCCTTTTTTGAAGGGTTGTGTGCTGCCTGCCTTCCCCGTTGGTTCTTGCATTCTCAGAGAGAGAATTGACAGCCTCACTGCGTGGGACAGTTCAACTTTCCAAAAATTTCCTTAAGGTTCAATTTTATTTATATAAACCCCTTAATAAATATTAATCCTTTATATAACCAATTGCCAATAAATAATTCCTTCAATAGCTGGTGCCCAACATGGGTTTCCAGACCTCAGTGCTTCAGTAACTTTGAAATGTAGGTCATTTCTTGTGTGTGTATGTATGATGTACATATGTATATGTGCATATGTGGTGTGTGTGTGTGTGTGTGTGTGTGTGTGTGTGTGCATTTGTGTATTTGTGTGTGTGCACATGAGTGAGGTGCATGTACTTGTGGAGGCCAGAGATTGACACTGGCTGTCTTTTTTAGTAGCTTTCCAGTTTTTGTTTTGTTTTGTTTTGTTTTGTTTTTTGTGACAGTGCCTCTCACTGAACCAGGAATTTGCTGATTCAGCTAGGCCAGGGATCTCTGCCTCCCCAGCTCTGGAATCACAGTCTCCACTATGCCTGGGTTTTTGTTTTGAAGACAGTGTTTCTCTATATACCTCTGACTGTTTTGGAACTCTGTAGACCAGCCTGATCTTGAACTCAGAGATATACCTCCTAACTGCTAGGATTAAAGGTGTGCACCACCATGCCTGGCCAAAAGAATTATGTATTTTAAAATCATTTCTAACCTTCCATGAGAGTGCTGGGAACTTGAGCCTTCTGGAAGAGCAGCCAGTGTTCTTAACCTCTGACCCACCTCTCTAGCCATTCTGCCTGGGTTTTTTAACAGGATGTCAGGAAGCTGAACTCAAGTCCTCATGTTCACATAATAAGCACTTAACTGACTGAGCCATCACCTCAGCCCCTAGATGAATTTCTTCAAAGATAATATTTGGCTGAAGTGATGGCTTAGCAGTTAAGATCACTGGTCATTCTTCCAGAGGACCTGGGTTTGATTCCTAAGTAGTTGGTTCAAAGAGTAACTAATAACCATTAGTAACTCCAGTTACTAATCCAATGACCTCCACAGGCATGTGGTGCCCAGACACACAGACAACCAAAATGCTCAAACACACAAAAATAAATGGAAGACAATACATACCTAGAGTCAGATATAAAATATTAAACATATGAATATTTCTATAGCTATAAAATCAATCTGGATTAGTGATGTGCATCTCTGCTCTTAGCTACTGGGAAGGTTGAAGCAAGAGAATTATGTGAGGCTAGTCTGGGCTTCATAGTGAGATCACGTCTTAGAATAAAAGTGAAGAGCTGAAAGATTATTCTTTGGTTCGGCTCTTGCCTAGCATGTAAGAAGCCCTGTGCTTAATCCCAACTACCAGAGGAAGAAGGGGAGGAGATAGCTTAGTATTTTAGTAAAACCTTTCCACAAATAAAGCTCTAAACTCCGAGGTCATTGCTGATGTCTTATGCACACTTAAGAAAAGGGCTGCTACTCTTATATAACCTTTTCCAAATAGAATCAACATTCCTCAGTTCAAAAGTCAGTGTAATGTTAAAGCAAAAGATATAAGGATATTAGAATAAAGAGAAACTGCAAGATTATTTTTCTCTTTAAAAAAATAAATGTGTGTTTTAGTTTTGATTATGTGTATGTGAATGTGTGGGTATGTTGTACATGAGTTCAGGTGTCTTGGGAGGGTATCAAATCCCCTATAACTGACAGTTATGAGTTACTTCATATGAGTGTTGGGAACTAATCTCTGGTTCTCTGGAAGATACTGAGACATCTCTCCAGCCCCCAGAATGACTGTTCCTAAAGTAGATACAGAAAGGAACCCTAAAATAAATATTACCAACTCAACAATATATGGGTAATATTACACATAATGACCAAATGAGGTTTATTGCAAAAAATATAATAGTACAGTGGCTTTATGCTTAAAATTAATTAATGGGACTGGAAAATCTGCTCAGTGATTAAGAGCATTTGTTGCTCTTGCAGAGGACTCAAATTCTGTTCCCAGTATCGACATAGTGGCTCACAACCAGTTGTAACTCCAGTTCCATGGGATCTGACACCTGGACTGACTTTCACAGGCATTGGGCACATATGTAAGCAAAGCACTCATAACACACAATATTAAAAAAAAATTCAGTTATCAGGTTAGAGACATAGTTCAGTGGTGGAATGTTTACTTAACAAATATGAGGTCCTGGATTCACTCTCCATTAAAAACAAAACCAATAAGGAAGATGTGGTTAAACATCCCCATAGTTTTCAGCCCTCAGGACACCAAGGCAGGAGGATCATAAGTTCGAGGCCAGACTGGTCTGTATCAGGACCCTGCCAGTCTCAAAAAAACAAACAAACAAACAAACAACAAAACAGAACAAAACAAGAACAAAACTAACATTCTACTAGATTAGTTTTCCAAGCTAACAGAAAAGGCAGGAAAAGCATAGCATTTCAGTAAGAAGAGAAAAATCCAGTCTCAGTTATGTTTTTAAGCATATAGGCAACTCATGAAAGAAGGGCGAACTAATAACATCTAAAAGTAAAGGGACAATAAACATTTTTCTGTAATAACCATTTTTGGTGCTTCTTGGCATGGCACTAAGAATTTTCAGGATCTGTTAAATTAGGACTTTATCTATTTTTCAGATTCAACAATTGTTCTTCTGGCAAAGTGCTCTGAAGAAATGCTTGTCTGTTTGCACCAGAAGGCTTATACTATTCCAGACTATTCCAGAACCCCTAATGATTGCAGTTAACCAAGCCTGGGTGGAAGGAGGAATGATAAAAATCAGAAAAGAAAAAAAAACTTCCATATTCAATGAAAGATATAAGAATATAAAAAAAGCACTGAAAAGGAACTTGTGTTTAATAATAATTTAATCACTTAGCAAAATCACCAGGTCCAAACTCAATGTACAAAAACTGTGAGGTTTTCTGATTGTCTTTTGTTTTCAGATCCTGGCTACATATAAAATGAAATTAAGATTTTGTCTCTAGCAGCACTATCTGTAAAAACTGGGGACTACAGTCATCAGAGTTGAGAGATGAAATGTTCTATGCGGCACTGAGACTACACGACTCTGCATAGGTGAATTGCACCAGTTTAACCTTGAGTGAAAGAAGCAGGCTTTGCATTATATGATTTCATCTCTACAGAATTCAGAATGAGCAGACTTTGGTTTCTGTTAGAAGTCCAGGAAGGGGCCATCTATATGGGAGATGCTCTGCAGGGATTCCCTCATAGCAACTAATTACGGTGCCTGCAGGATTTGCTGCACACCTACTGTGTGTTAATTTGAAGTTCTCTCCCCCCCTTTTTTTCTTTTTGTTCTTTTCCTTTGTGGGGGCGGGCGAGACAGGATTTTTCTGTGTAACAACACCTCTGGTTGGCTATCCTAGAACTCTGCCTTGTAGATGAGGCTGACCTCGAATTTACAAAGACCCACCAGCCCATGCCTCCCAAGTACTAGGATTAAAGGCATGCTCCCTCACTGCCCAGCTAATTCGGGGTTCTTACAGTTTTATTTAATCTTTCAGATTATTTCATAAGTAGAGGTCACAGTCGTTTGGACAGGGCTGCTGCTTTCGAGGGCGAGAAACTCTGTGAGGGTCAGAGTCGTGCCCGACCCAGGTCTCATGAAGATGGGACAGCGCTTCTGGTGTGTGTGGTGGGAGGGTAGTGGGGGGTTCTCACAGGAGGCACAGCGCTCCGGGCGGTGGCAAGACAGCGGGAGACCTCGGCTTGATCAACCCGGAGAATTTAGGGAGAAGTGAGAATTCCCTAAAGAAAACTGAGTTAAGGTCAGGTGCAGAGACCCCCCCCCCCCCCCCCGAAGCACTGCTTTCACCCAGTGCCTGAGGCTGGCGATCCCCAGCAGAGTAGGTTTCCGATTGGCCAGATAAGGAAGGGATGGAGGGTGTGGCGGTGACAACTAGCGACGAGTGAGTGGGGCTGAAGAACCTTTCCCAGCAGGCAGATTAGATTCGTCTATCAACCTTCTGCCTGCTGGGTTAAATGCACCTAGGCTGGGGGAGCGCTCCCAAGACACAGCCGAGAATGAGGCTGGTTGTTGGTGTCCTGCTATGCGCGGGGACCTTAGGTGAGTGTGCTGAGAGGTGGTGGCCCTCTTGGGTTCCCTGGGGGGGAAGGGACCAGGAGCCAGTAGCTAGCCAGCCACCTTGAGGACCTTGTACGTTGGACAGACTGTGATCCCTGAAAAGAGTAATCACTCTGGATTGAAATCCACCGGCCACACATTGTTGTGTAACCTCGGGGCTGCCCTTTGCCTTCTCTAAACTGGTTTCATTGAGCACAACCTGTGTATATGCCCGCTGGTGGCTCCCAGCACTCAGGAGGATCTCAGTGAGTTCGAGGCCAGCCTGGTCTACAGAGAGTTCAAGCACCCTGTCTCCAAAACAACAACAGAAAGCCCAAACAAACTTGTGTTTACCGATTCATCAGGAAGCAAAACATGACTGACAACGTAAGATTCTCCGGACCCGGTCGGTAGGAGGGAACCTACTCCTGAAGACTATCCTCTGACTGCCACATGTGGCATCCACACAATATTCTTTTTTTTTTTTTTTTTTTTTTTTTAAATGTGTTTCTCCAACAAACACACAGTTGCTGAAAAATAAGATAATGTAGTTAGAAGCAGACAGAGTTCTAAGCACATAAAGGCAGGAGGCCCCTTCTTGGGTTGAGAGAGCTTCTTTCTTCAGGGAAGGATTCATCTACAGAGAAGAGCCCTCCCTGGCTCAGCCATGATTGCAACTTCCTCCTCTTAGCTTTGCGTAGTCGGAGACGGAAGTAAATAATATTTAGGGTAGGCATCTTACAGGGGGGGGGGCAGTATTCCCCCTTGCAGACAGAGGGAAGGCTGCAGCAATGATAGGTGTGTATCAGCCTCCTTTCCCCTGTGTTGCCACCTGCAGCTGCCTGGTGCTCAGTCTGAGTGCAGCTCTCTGGTCTCCTTCAGAATTCTGCTGAGTAGGACTTGGGTTTGTTTTGCTTCCTGCCTCATCTCCTGACAATGTTTGGCACTGATCATTTTCCAAACAGGCTTCGTGTTTACATATCAGAGACTAGAGATATCCCTCTAGATCCCATCCCCTCGAGACCTGTCTCCAGGCTAGCAGACCACACTGGAGTGTAGGGCCTGTGTTCTTCAAAACTTGGTGTTCTAATCCAACAAGAACACTTGTGGTGACAAGTGAGAAAAAAGCAGCCAAAGCAGTTTAGACAGGAAACAGAGAACAAATGGGACACATATCCTAAGTCTTGCAAAAGCCAAGAGCCAGTGGTCACTTCTGGGGCCCAAGAACACTCTCCATTTAGTGAGTGAGCTAAAGATCACCAGCAGCCCCTCCCTTCAGTCTGAAACAGTCATTGGGCTCAGGCTGTCCCTACAGGTGGCCAGTGGTGGAATATCTACGTTAGCAGACTCCACTCACTCTTAGCTTGTTTGTCTACAGTCTCTTTTTTAAAAAAAGTATTTCTATTTGGGGCTGGAGAGATGGCTCAGAGGTTAGGAGCACCTGCAGGTCTTCCAGAGCTCCTGAGTTCAATTCCCAGCAACCACATGGCAGCTCACAATCATCTATAATAAAATATAGTGCCTTCTTCTAGCATGCAGAAATACATGCAGACAGCACTGTATATGTAATAATAAATCTTTTAAAAGATATTTCTATTTGTCAAACCAGGATGGTTATAATGGCCCAGTGATGCACAGGCTGTGAATGAATTCACCGAAGACAGAAAGAGAAGTAGAGTTTATGAGCTACACTGTGGTACAGCCATAGTGGGCAAGATAATGGAAACTGTCTATCTACACAGAGTCATTCAAAAAGCGGTGTGTGTGTGAGTGTGTGTGTGTGTGTGTGTGTGTGTGTGTGTGTGTGTGTGTGTGTGTGTGTGTTCCTATATAGGCAGTTAGGCAGCATTTCAACATCACAGTTCCTGGAATAGTGGCAGTTGAGGCTTATGAAGCATCAGCTTGGACTTGAGGTAATGATGGTCTTGCTGGGACACAGAATTGGCTCAGTCCAACGACCATTCCTAAAGTGACTGTTACACCAAGTCTGTTATGTGCCACGAAGAAGGAGAGAGACAATGCTTACGGGTTCCAAAGATTTTATTAAGTCACCACATAAGTGGGTCACTGGTCAGTTAGGGCTTCAGGACAAGGACTCAGGAGCCTTGTTTCTCTTGACAGCCCCGAGCAGGACAGAATCAGGCTTTAAGCACAAAAATCACAAACATTTGTTGATAAGTTACAGTTACAATTTTCACCAATCAGGATTTAGATGTTAGGGACCTCCTTGAATGTCCATCATATAATGCACACTTTTCAGTCCAACTAATCAGATCCATTTGTTCTCTCTGTTGTCAGGAACAGCCATGATGTTCTTAGTTCTAGAGAACTAAGGAGCATAACGGACTATTTCTTTGGTTTAGGGAAGAGGTTGGTTGCCATTGGAAAGTTCTCAGCTCCCCTAGGGCTTGGGAACCTGAACTTTATTTCACCCTGCAGGTGAAATGGAGTCTGAAGTCAAAATGGCAGTAGTTAGACCAAGGTGCTTATGCCCGCTCCCTTTAGGGATATCTATCATTTTTAGTAACGTATCATTTGTTACCATAAAGTCTTTGTCATGTGACAATAATTCTGTTTAAAAGAAGTAGTGACCTTGCTCTGAGACCACCCTGCTTTGAGAGCAAGTTTGAAATGGCTCAGTAATGTTCCTCCACACTATTAACATGCCATTTACAATAGACAAAATATACTCATTTAAGGATATATACAGGACAGCTATTGCAGCTGCCTCCATAATCAAGAAAAAGAACATTCCTAATTTTTCAAATTGCCCTTATTCCTCCTCAGACATCTCCTAGTTACACTGTAAGTGTTGAGTCTATTCTAGGCTCGAAATACGAAACCATAAGTACATATTCCCTTTTTATTTTTTACATTTATTTCTTTAGTCTCTCTCTGTCTCTCTCTGTGTGTGTCTATGTCTGTGCCTATGTGTCAGCATTCTACAGGAGATGACTTTTGATTTTATCCTTACACCATATGGATTCTGGGAATCAAACTTAAGTCATCAGGTTTGACAGCTCCAGCTCTGTATGAGAAGTCAGGGTGTCCCCCCTACCCTGCCAGCATGCCAGGTTTTCCAGTTAGAAGTTATTTTATTTGTGGTTTTGTTTTGGAGACAAGGTCTCCTTTTGTAACCTGTGTGATCTGGCCACAAACTTACATTCTTTCTGCTTCTGTCTGTCCAGTGATGTAATTACAATTGTGTATGCACGTCAATCCAGCTACAGTTAGCCATCCTAACAGGCAGATAGATAAAAGAATTTCACTGCGGTTTTAATGTACATTTCTCTGGTGATAAACAGTGTCAAACACCTTTTATCAGCCATTTTGTATATGTATCTATGAGAGTCTCATTATGTAGCCCAGTCTGGTCATGAATTTTTGCTTTGGCTTCCTGAATGCCAGCATCACAGGTGTGCACCACAGTGGCTTGTATGTCTTCTTTATGAAGAATCAGTGTAATCTTTCCCCCTTTTGTTTGTTTTTAAACAGGGTCTTATTCTGTAGCTCTGGCTAGCCTCTGTTCATTCTCTCCCTCCCTCGCTCCCTCCCTCCCTCCCTCCCCCCATCTCTCCCCCCCCCATCTCTCCCTCCCTCCCTGTTGGCCCTCCACAAAGGCCCTTGCCCAGTACAGGTTCATTTCCCAGCTTGCTCTTACTCTTGGTTCCTGCAACGGAAGATGCTCCCAGTGAATTCAAGGGAATCCATTTGCCCTCCCTTATCTTTGAAACAGGTTTCCGTCTTAGGTCACCCAGCACCTCTGTCTCATATTATCTGAGATTAGAAGCCAGTTTTAAAGATCAGGGTTTGAATTCAAACAAAACAGGGTGACTCAAATATTAAATTATTTAATATCCCTTATAGCTTTTCCCCCTCTAAAACAGGAGCAATAATATTCAAGCATCAGGACATTATAAAAATTAAAAGGCAGATGCTCAAACACTGCCTGTCATACAGAGGCTGTTTTCATACCTTTCATTTCTATATTTCACTTAACATAATGTTTGAATACCACAGGTTTGCAGACAATGTTTTGTCTGTAAGTCTCCCCATATTATTACAGCCAGAAATGCCATTAGAGAGGCTTTGATTCTTATGACACAGAGTCATGTTAAAAGAGCAACCATTAAAATAAAGATTAGATCACAAAGGGTGTACTGGCTGGTTTTGACACAAACTAGATTCATCAGAGAGGAAGGAGCCTCAGTTAAGGAAATGTCTCTGTGAGATCCATCTGTAAGGCATTTTCTCAAGTAGTGATCAATGGGGGATGGCCCAGACCATGGTGAGAGGTGCCATCTCTGGGCTTGTGGTCCTGGGTTCTATAAGAAAGCAGACTGAGCAAGTCATGGGAAGAAAGCCAGTAAGCAGAACCACCCCATGACCTCTGCATATGCTCCTGCCTCCGGGAACCTGTCATGCATGAGTTCCTGTGCTAACTTCCTTCAGTGATGAATCAAGATATGGGAGTGTAAGCCAAATAAATAAATCCTTCCACCCCAACTTTTTGGCATGGTGTTTCATAACAGCAATAGAAACCCTAAGACACCAAGACCAAAGCTCCAGTGCACTTTCATATCTCTCTCTCTCTCTCTCTCTCTCTCTCTCTCTCTCTCTCTCTCTCTCTCTGTGTGTGTGTGTGTGTGTGTGTGTGTGTGTGTGTGTGTGTGTGCACCAGTTGTGTGCAGTACCCCTGGGATCCCAAAGAGAATATCAGCTCTCCCTAAAACTGGAGACACAATTAGCTGCCTGCTATGAATGCTGGGAACCCAACACTAGTTCTGAAAGAGCAGTAAGTTCTTTTAACTTGCTGAGTCATCTTTCCAGTCCCATAAACTCACCCTTTTTTACAACCGTTATCTTTCTGCCTAGGGATTGGTACCACCCCCTGTGGACTGAACCTCCCATATCAATCTTGAGTCAAGATAATTTCTCACAGACTTGTCCCAATATGATCCAGGCAATTTTTCAACTTGAGGTCTCTCTTCCCAAGTTGTATTAATTTGACAATGAAAAACTAACCAGCTCTATTCTTACCACTTCAGAAGAGAACTCATTATCTTTTGAATGATCAGCATTGATTCCTTTCTTACCTCAGAACATGGAAACCAGCTATTGTTGCACAAATAAAGGAAACTCAGAGCCAAATCTCTGGGAAAGGCAGAGATATCAGAGAAGAAACCACAGTCAGATCTCACCCAGCTGTCTCCCAGCTTCCTCAGCCTTGCTCCTCCTGGCTTCTCCTGCCTGTTCTGTCTTTCTATGGCTGCTTTAAATATTTTCTCTGTGCAGTTAAGGCGTGGCATCACAACTGCCTGCCTGGGAGCCTGGAACTCCTTCTGTAAACTAATATGACCTCAAACACAGATTGAATTAAGGACGTAGGTCACCACTCCTGGGATATTCCCTGTTCTGGGATTAAAGTTGTGGGTTACCACTGTCTGATCCTCCTAGACTGACTGTGCGTAGATCCCTCTGATATCTCCACTGTTTTTATTATATTTGAAAATATCCCCATAAGAAGGTTATGGATAACATAAGAAAAACCATATAAATAGGTACAATAATTATATACAATATATACAAACAATAAATGAGTAATGTCCAGGCATTAACAATTGACAATTCAAAGAAAATATTTCATTAATTATCCTATTTTGATGAGTCCAAAGGATTATACCTAATTCATTTTCTTTCTAACTTACATTACTAACTAAAAACTATTATTTTGATGCCCCTTAAACTTATACACTTTAATTTTAAAGTTTCTTTTCTAAAACTGTCACTAGAAAACTATATCATCTTCAGCTACCTCAGAGACCCAAGAAGGAAATATTTACCCAAGTAACAGGAAGTGCAAGCAACTTCCAAAATCTAGAAATGACAGAGATGACACCTATCTGCCTGGACAGTCACCCAAAGTTCCTTTACAAAGTTGGGGCATCCATCTTCAGCCTACAGGCCCACAATCTCTTTTCATTTCAGTGAAGCAGGAAATCTGCTTTGCCCAATCTGGTACAGTTCATCAGTTGCTTCTCCTTGTGTCCTGAAGAATATCTGATAGTTTTCTCTGAAAAACAGGAACCTGAAGGAACATCTCAGCTTGTTGTGTCAAAGTTCAGAGGTCACTTTCCTAGGAAACCTGCATTCCAGTTTAAACAGCATACTGTCAAGCAGTCAATACAAGAACAGGTTCTTGTCCAGTGATTAACCATTGTCACAAAGAAAGTAGACTCCATATGGAGTTTCTTCAATGCCCATTTTTCTTTTGAAGTAGATTGGTGCTGCCAGGAGTAGACCTGTCTCACTGTCCAGAAAAGTCTAAGTTCTTAAAATATTTTAAATGCCATATTCTATGGATCTCTGAAGTGTTTGAAGACTTGTTCATCTAAAATATATTTGTTTGATCTTGAAAACATATTTAAAGCTAGTAAATCCTTTTAAAAGAAGATTCAATAATCTATCCTTATATCCTATATATCTCTATCCCCTTTTTATTTCTATTTTTTAACACAAATCTTGAATGTAATCATTTTTGTTTAACTTTTTTTCTAACCGTAACTATTAACAATTTTTTATCAATTAACCTAAACAATGACAATCATCCATAATCCACTGAATGACCAAAAACAACCCACCCCCACCTCTTGGGAATGTGGGAGCCGTGTTCTTAAATTTACTTCCTGCTGTCTGGGGGGCAACAGAATTTTTAGGGGATCCTGAAAAGAAAAGTTTTGTTAATTGTCAAGTCCTGAAACAAGTAGCTGTGTCATTTGTTGTCCAATCTCTGCATTATAGGAAAGTGAATGGTTTGTCTCAAGTCCTGGTGATAGCAGTCTGTGAAGCTGGTTCATCACAGCAAGCTGCCTCAAAACTGTCCTGAGCAATTTGTAATCCAAATCTGATCTTTGATTGGTGTTTGTCAGCCTAGTGGCTTTGTCAGAGTCCATGTGAAATCATCGTTGTGGGGCTCCATCTTCCTTTTGGATACTTCAAGTTCACAATTAGGAATTGTCATGGATCACTGCAGAAAACTGATAAGAAACTAAAACCCAACACAGTGTACAGGAAGCTAAATATATAAGTATTTTTTTCAGCATAGGGTTAGTAATGATAGAATAGTCCCTTATTTTTAGTTATTCTTCTGTCCCATATCATGTGGCTACTCTGATATGATAGAGATTTTGTATTTCCTTTAACAAGTATGCTTGAGTTTAGAGAAGGAGAGAACCACACTCCAACTCTAAAGCGAGCTTTAAATTATAATTAAACTGAGACTTCAACTTACAAAAAAATAGACAGAGGTTAAGCAATGAGATTTTACCCTATGTAGTATAATGGTACCAATAGATCTGATATTCTTCTCCTTGTAAACTTTTCTGGAGAGCCTCCCTTTTGCTTTAGATGGCTAGATGTCCACGGTCTTTTAACTTCTTGAAGATGGGTATTTCCAGTTTTCTATAAAGACAAAAACAAAAACCAGCCCTCACCCTTTGTTTTTTCTTACAACTTAAAGAATTATAATATGGGTGGATGAGCTATCAGTTCTTATTTTCATGAAATTTCTCTTGTTCAAATAGAGTCTTTATTAATTTTGATGGTATCCATAACTTTTCTTTACCCGTGGAAACAAAAGCAAAACCCCTTCTCCAACGTAGCACATACCCTGGCTTCCATCCAGAGGTTAGTATATCTTTGGAGTAAACAGGCTGATTTAGTTCAGCTGTTTTTTCTATAGTCCAATGCCTTTCAGCAGCTGTTTTTCCTTTCTCATTAGCATTGAGAAAATTCAAAGTTAATAAAGCACTATGTAGTCTATCTCTAGGGGTCTTTGTTATTCCTTTCTGTTTATTTAGTATAGCCTTTAAATTTCGATTTGATCTCTCTATGACTGCTTGCCCTGTAGGATTGTGCGGTATTCCTGTAATATACTTTATATTATAAAAGCAAATAATTGTTTCATTTTACTAGAGACATATGCTGGAGCACTGTCAGTCTTAATTTGTACAGGTATTCCCATGATGGCCATAACTTCTAGCAAATGTGTGATTACAGAATTAGCCTTTTCTGAACTCAAAGCAGTTGCCCATTGAAATCCTGAAAACATATCTATTGTATGATAGACATATCTTAATTTCCCAAATTCTGTAAAATGAAATAAATCCATCTGCCAGATTTCATTTCTATGTATACCTTTAGGATTATTTCCTACTGGCAATGGAGTTTGGTTATAGAAAGAGCAGGTGGGACACCTTTTTACAATTTCTTTGGCTTGTTGCCAAGTGATAGAGAAATCTTTTAAATCCTTTGCTATTGATGTGATGATTTTTATGAAATTCTGAGGCCTCTAGTATATTTCCTATTAATAATTTATCAATTTCAACATTACCTTGTGCTAAAGGGCCGGGCAGACCCATATGGGATCGAATGTGTGTTATATAAAAGGGATAACTTTTAGTCCTGATTATTTCTTGAAACAGAATAAATAGTGAAGTTAATTCTGACTCATCATTAACAAAATCAGCTGTTTCAATGTGTAGAACATCTCTTTCTGCATACTGAGAGTCAGTGACTATGTTAAGAGGTTTGGTAAAGTCCATTAATACCATCATGATAGCATTTAATTCTGACTTTTGAACAGAATTATAAGAGCTTTGAGCCCCTTTACTTATATGTTCTGATTTGTAACCTGTCTTTCCTGATTCTTTTGCATCAGTATAAAATGTAGGGGCTCCAGAAATTGGTTTATCTCATACAATACGAGGAAGAATCCAATTAGTTTTCTTTAGAAACTCAATTTTTTTGCTTTGAGGATATTTGTTGTTAATATCTCCCTAAACATTACTTCAGGCCCTCTTTGCCAAGGTTCACTTTCTACCCATAATTGGTCAATTTCTTCATTAGTTAAAGGTGCAACAATTTATGCTGGTTCCATTCCTGTCAATTGATGAAGTCTTAATTTTTCCTTAAAAATAAGTTCAGAAATCTTTTCCACATATGTCTTTAATTTCTTACTCAGTTTATGTGGAAGAAATATCCATTCCAATGTAACATTTTCTCTTTGCATTAAAATTCCTGTAGGAGAATGCTTAGAGGGCAAGATAATTAGAATGCAATTAAGGTCTGGATCCACACGATCCACATGCAAATCCTGTAATTTCTTTTTCCACCAAAGCTAATTCTTTCTCAGCTTCTCTCAGATTATTTAAGTCCTTGTCACCATTTAAGGTTTTGAACAAATTATCCAGTTCATCATTTTTAATTTCAATAGTGGGTCATAAATTGGCAATGTCTCCTAGTAGTCTTTAAAAATCATTAAGTGTCTTTATCTCTCCTGATAGACCCTTTTGGGGTCTAACTTTTTGTTGGCCTATTTTGTAACCTAAATAGTTAATGGAATCCCCTCTTTGTATTTTTTATGAGGCAATCTGTAATCCCCAAGCAGGCAATTTTTTTTAACTACTTCAAAAATTTTTTTCTAAGGTATCGATATTTGAATTGGCCAACAAGATGTCATCCATGTAATGATAAATTATAGATTGTGGGAATTTGTTATGTATTTGTTCTACTGGCTTTTGTACAAAGTACTAGCACAGAGTAGGGCTACTCAGCATTCCTTGAGGGAGGATCCTCTACTGGTATCTCTTTACTGGCTGAGACTTATTATACATGGGCACTGTAAAGGCGAATTTTTCTTTGTCTTCTTCTTGTAAAGAAACAGTCTTTTAAATCAATAACTATAATAGGTCATTCTTTAAGTAACAGAGAAGGCAAAGGAATCCCAGACTGTAGAGAACCCATTGGCTGGATCACCTTGTTTACTGCCCTTAGGTCTGTTACCATTCTCCACTTTCTAGATTTCTTTTTAATAACAAATACAGGAGAATTCTAAGGGCTGGTTGATTCTTCTATATGCTGAGCATTTAACTGCTCCTGTACCAGCTACTCTAAGGCCTGCAATTTCTCTTTTGTTAGAGGCCATTGATGAACCCATAAAGGCTTCTCTGTTAGCCATTTTGGAGGTAGCGCTGCGGGTGTTTTTGAAAGATCAGCAGCTGTTTTGCCTTGTTTCTGTATAACCTGAATGGTCTGTGACTGTTTCGCATAATACCTTCTAATGTTTTTTTCCAGAACCATGTGCTAGTTTATGGCTTATTTCTGTGTGGTGGAGGAGTATTAATCTGTGTGTTCCATTCCTGTAGTAAATCTTGTCCCCATAAATTAATAGTAATGTTAGCCACATATGGCTTTAATATTCCTCTCTGGCCTTCTGGTCCTATACACTTAAGCCATCTTGCACTCTGTTTCACCTGGGATATCGACCCAATACCCAAAAAATGATCATTTACCTCCTGAAGGGCCAACTTGGATGCCATGATTCTGGTGAAATTATTGATACATCCGCCCCTGTATCTAATAAGCCTTCAATAATAACATCATTTATTTGTACTTTTAATTTTGGCCTTTGTTCATTGATAGAAGCTTGCCAAAATAATCACTTCATAATTTTCCTTCATTTTTTTCTATAGATTTTCTACCATTCAGTTTAGTATGTCTTTTTTAAAATAGGTTTTAATTTTTTTAGTTGTTCTGGGAAGGTGTTTCCTCCACAATGGCAGGGTAAGACTGAATTCGATTTGATATGGGGGCTTTTGAAAGCCCCCTTGAGGCAATCCCCAAGGGCAGAAAGTTACCTTGTCTATCCCTTGTTGATCTGCACTCATTAGTCAAATGTCATCCTTTTCCACACCTTCTGCATACTCCAGAAGGGAGGGGCATTCTCTTGGGATTATTCCTAACAAAAACACTGTTTCTGGGAATACTTTGTTTACAGTCTTTTTTATGTGACCTTGCCTTCCACAATTGGAACATTTAACATTTTGACTTTTTCTTATACCTCTAGAAATAAGCTCTCCTACCCAGTTATTAACACTATCATAAGATTCTAGATTAATTGTCTTATGAATCCAATCCTCCAAGGGTGCTGACCTTGCTGTTAACAGTCCAAGTATTTTTCTACATTGTGCATTAGCATTCTCAAAAGCCAGCAATTCAATGATTATTCCCCTGGCTTCTGAGTCTGGTACCATTCTGTTTTCTGCTGCAGTTAATCTGTGCAAAAAGTCTGTAAAAGTTTCTTTTGGGCTTTGAATTACTTTCATGAATGATTCAGTTTTCTTTCCTATTTCTTCAATCTGGTCCCAGGCATTTAAAGCTGCCATGTGACATAAATCCAGAATGTGTTCATTGCATAAAGACTGCCTTTCAATATCAGCATAATCTCCCTCCCCAAGAAGTTGATCTTGGGAGACTTCTATGTCTCTGGCCCTGCTTCTTTATTCTATTGTTTTAGCCTCCTCCCTCCACCATGATTTCCACTGTATAAGCAGTTCTGCCTCTAACACAGCTGTAACCATATCAAACCAATCTTTACGGGTGACCTGGTTACAGCATGACCAGCTGTTCAACATTTGTTTTACAAATGGTGAATGCATCCCATATGTTACAATTGCTTCTTTCACTCTCCATAATTCTAGTATTTGTACTGGAGCCCAGCTAGCTTCTGTATCATCTTTGTCATTCTTCATTTTTTCAAAGGTTACTGGGTATATTAATGTTGCCTGTTTTTGTCTAATTTTAGATGATCTTGCTGAAATTGGTTCTTCATAGTCCTCTGTTTGAATTTGAGCATCTTTGTGTTCTCTCTCAACAGGTTTTTTTAAAGACCTTTTTCTTTACATTTATATTAATTGACTTTTTAAGTGATAAAATAGAAATCAAACAAAAAATATTCATAACACACAGTATGATAAGCATTATGATAGTCCCTTCTACATTATTTATCTTTTCCTTCACTGATTCTATTATCACATCATCTAGAGAAAGATCACAGAAGGACCAAGCACCCTCCATTGTCTTAAACAAATTCCCACTTAAAAAAAAATTCTATTTGCTCACCAATTTCTTGTCTGTGATGATTCAATTAATTGTGAAGTGGGGCAGCTACCTAGTGTGATAGCAGCCCAAGATGGGGTCCAAAAAGAAAAAAAGAAACAACCCACCTGGAGAAAAAGGTCACTGTCTGAAAAACTTCACCCAGATGAGAGTGAAATGAAAACACGTGTGGCCGGAATGCCTAAGGTTGGAGGCTAACTCATAACAGAAAGCCTAGACAGCCAGTAATTACTCCTCCAGCCACCTGATGCTCTGGCTGGCAAGTGCTGTTTTGTTTGTTTGTTTTGTTTTGGTAGGTAGGGGGGAATTCTTGCTGCATGTTGGGCACCAAGTGTTGCACAAATAAAGGAAACTCAGAGCCAAATCTCTGGAAAAAGCAGAGATATCAGAGAAGAAACATCACAGTCAGATCTCACCCAGCTGTCTTCCAGCTTCCTCAGCCTCACTCTTTCTGGATTCTTCTGCCTGCTCTGTCTTTCTATACCTGCCTTAAATACTTTATTTGCTCAGTTAAGGCATGGCACCACTACTGCCTGCCTGGGAGCCTGGAACTCCTTTTGTAAACTAAGATGACCTCAAACTCAGTTTGGATTAAGGGCGTAGGTCACCACTTCTGGGATATTCCCTGTGCTGGGATTAAAGGTGTGAGTTACCACTGTCTGATCCTTCTAGACTGACTGTGGGTAGATCCCTCTGACATCTCTGACTGTTTTTATTATATTTGAAAATATCTACACAAGCAATTTGCTTTCTTTAGATAGGAATTTTCTTTTTGAATTTTCTTTCTCAATATAGTCAATTTAGCTGAAAATTATTTCAACTACCAATCTTTCTAAGAGCTTATATTAGACACATCTACCACCATGTCCAATTTATATGATGCTGGA
This sequence comes from Phyllotis vaccarum, assembly GCA_033318265.1. Taxonomy (NCBI): domain Eukaryota; kingdom Metazoa; phylum Chordata; class Mammalia; order Rodentia; family Cricetidae; genus Phyllotis; species Phyllotis vaccarum. Next base: position 106,745,905 of record JARWLC010000004.1, read on the forward strand.
GATCAAACCCAAGGTTTCTTGCATGCTGTGTAAGCCTTCTACCAACTTAGCTACATCCTGGCTTTGTTTTAATTTAGTTTTTTAAAAATTTATTTACTTTTATTTTAGATAGGTGTTTTTCTTGCATGCACATCTCTAGCCTATGTGTGTACCTGGAGCCATGGGAAGGTCAGAAGCGGGTGTTAGATCTTTTGGAACTAGAGTATCTCAGGATTTCTATTGCTACAAAGAGACACCATGATTACAGCAACTCTTATAATGGAAAGCATTCAATTGGGAAGGCTGGCTTACAGTTCAGAGGTTTAGTCCATTATTCTCATGGCAGGAAGCAAGGCATCATGTAGGAAGATAAGATGCTTACATCTTCACCAACAGAAAACAAGAAGTAATTTGAGACCTCAAAGCCCACTTCCACAGTGACCCATGTCCTCCACCAAGGCCACATCTACTCCAACAATGACATCTTTTAGTAGTACCACTCCCTATGAGCTTATGGAGGACAACTTCATTCAAACTACCACACAGAGATACAGACAGTTGTGAGCTACCATGTGGGTGCTGGGAACCAAATCTGGGTCCTCTGCAAGAGCAGCAAGTGCTTTTAATATCTGAGGCATCCCTCCAGCTCCTTTTTTTGTTTTTTGTTTTTGTTTTTGTTTTTGAGACAGAGTGCTTCAACCTCTAGGGAAAGGAAAGCATCAGAATAATAGGCTGTGAGAATTCCCACAAGGAAAGCAGCCAATTTTGCTTGTGGATGACACTCAGTCAGTTCTATTTTTTTTCTTAGCATTAAAATGTTTATTTTTAATCACACACACAAGCATTAGGAGAGTTGTGCATGTGAGTGAAGTACCCACAACAGAGGCCAGAAGAAGGTGCCAGATCCCTAGTGCTAGAGATAGAGGAGGTTGTAAGCTGTCTGACTCAGGTGCTGGCAACTGAACTTAGGTTCTCTGAAAGGGCTGGATGTAGGCTTGAGCACTTTTCCATCTTTCTGAGCCATTGACCCAGGCCCCTTAGTCAGCTCCTCATCTGGTGTTTGGTCCTTTCTGCCAGTAAAAGAAGATGAGTGTCATGGGTCCCTGACACCTCTAGTATCTGTCCCCTAGGGCTGAGCCTGGCTGCTCCTGAGAGGACTGTAAGATGGTGTGTTGTGTCAGATGGTGAGGCCATGAAGTGCTCCAGTTTCAGTGAGAATATGAAGAAAGTCCTTCCTGAAGATGGTCCATCTGTTAGCTGTGTGATGAAAACCTCATACTCTGAATGCATCAAGGACATCTCAGTAAGTCACTGCTGTCTGAAAAAGAGCTGAAAACAGTTTCTGTTCTGTCTTTTTCTATGCTTTTCATTCCATGGGAGGCTACAAGCTGTTTAGCATTCACAAGTAGTAATGTAATCTTAATCAAACAGCTAACACAGGATTCAAGTGTAACAATTTATCTATGACACAGCAAAATCTTATACATCAAAAGAATCTATATAAACTCAAAAATAAATAAGAAAATTTCTCTGTACAGATCAGGATGGCCCAGAACACCCAGAGCTCCTGTTTCTGGTTCCTGAGTACTGGAACTAAGTGTGGATCACCGTAGCTAATGGGTTTTCATTTTTAAATACAAAATCTGTTTTTTTTTAATCATGAAATTTGCCTTTGAATGTTTATGTGTGTACGTATGCATGTGCGTGTTTGTGTGTGTGTATGCATGCACATGTGTGCATGTGGGAGAGATAGAGACGGAGGCAAAGACAGATAACAGGGGAGTGGAGATGGATTTGTATAACCATTTGTCCTTATGCCATTGCAGAGCAGGTTAAACTATCTAAGACTTATCTTCTTACATTTGATATTGAAGTCTGCAGAGAAAGGATTCGGGAAAGGAGGGTGTATGAAGTGGAGAAAAGCCATCATGAACTGGAGCCCTTGGGTATGGTTGGGGCTCATGTCTAGTCCATTCATGTTGATTTTCATCTTCCTTCCTTTCTTTTTGTATTTATTTATTTTTATTGTACGAGTATTTTGCCTCTGTGCATACCATGTTTGCATACCATTGTGACAAAGGTCAGAAGAGGGGGTTGGATTCCTTTGAACTGGAGTTGTGAGTAGTTGTGAGCCACCATTGGGTGCTGAGAATCTGGGTCCTCCCTAAGAGCGACAAATAGTCTTAACCACTGGGATATCCCTGTAGCCCCGGACTCCAACTTGATGTTAATTGTGTGACAGCAGTTCTCAGGCTTAGTGACCTTTAATATTAGATATGTCCTTTTTCAAGTTAATTTGAGTTGGCTTCTGATACATGCCTTCATTAATGTCCCAGTTTATACACACAAATATGCATATACATACACACATATATGAATACATGTATTACATATTATATTCCAATTATAATGTAGAATTTGTAATGTCAAACAACTACAGATCAAAAACTGTTTTTTTAAAAAATTATATCTGTATTTAACATGTGCAGACTCTTTTTATTTTCATTCTTTGAATAGCACAGTGTGACAACTGCTTACACAACTTCCACCTTGGGTTAGTTTCATATGTAGTCTGGAGATGGTTTAAAGAATGTGAGAGGATCTGCACAGGGTGTGTGTAGAAGCACTACATTTCTTAGCAGGAATTCGAGCCTTTGTTGACATTTTTTAGCAGTGTCAGAAGAAATCTCCCTCAGATGCTGAAGAAGGCTGACTGTGCTAAACTGTGTTCTGAAAAATCCAGATTACTTTAAAAGTGAATTTATAAATGGAGTCTGGTGGCACAGGCCTGGAATGCAGTTAATAAGGAGGCTGAGATAGGAGATTGCAAGACTGCAGATCGCCTGGGCTAGAGAGTCTCAAGTTCAGTGTGGGCAACTTAATTAGTCCCAGTCTTAAAAAAAAAATTAAAGTAAAAGTGGAAAAGAGGGCTGGAAATATTACTCAGGGATAGAGAACTTGCCTAGATGGTCATGATCTTACGTTCATTCCCCAGTGCAGGGCGGGGGTGGGGGGCGCTGTCAATTACTGAAGAATAGAGGGAATGGTTTGCATTGTGGGTAGGAAATGACTCAACTTCATCCTAGCTGGGAAGTGCTGCTTTCTGGAGAAAGGAAGGAACCCTTGGCCGACAGATCAGGAAGATGCAGCATGAATTCTCATGGATGGATGCGTGCATTCTGCACGTCTCCTACTCAGCAAACACATGTGGACCCCTGCCCACACTAGATGCTCATGTATGTGCTGAGAGTACCCAGAGAGCAAGACATACACGTATTCCCACATTCGCAGACCTTGTATTCCAAGGTTGAGGCTAGTGAACCAAATGCCAGTTGGCCAACAGCTAAAGAAGAAAACAAAACAGTGTCCATACGGTGGAAGCTTTCTTTAAAAACCCTCAACAGCCCCACAGAGTCGATAGGAACGAGATGAAAGAAGTCTGAGCTGCAGAAGATTCTATTGAGCCAGAGTCTCTGGCAGGACACTAGGAGAGTCTTCCCCAAGGATGATGTATTCATGTCTGGTCTCTTTTCTTTCAGGCCAACAAAATAGATGCTGTGTCCATTGATGGAGCTTTTCTGGTTGAGGCTGACCTACCCCTTCATGACCTGAAACCTATCATGGCAGAATACTATGGATCAAAAGATGGTATGTTTTCCCGGGGGCCCAGTATCACTGGTATCACATGATGGGGTTGGCAAGGACTTTGCCAACTGGGTTACTTTTGTTGTGGTGGTGACAGAATGATCAGGAAAAGAAACTTGAGGAAGGAAAGACTTATTTTGGCTCACAGTTGGAAAGGATACAGTCCACCACAGTGGGAGAAGGAACATACAGCAACTGGCTGAATTTGCATCTGTAGCCAAGAAGCACGGAGAGGAAGACAGTGGGAGAGAGTGATGCAGCCTGCCTCCTTCTCATTTTAGTTATTCCAGGACCCAGGCCATGGCATGATGCCACCCACATTCGAGGGGTGGGTCTTCCCTTCTCAGTTAAGCCTCTCTGGAAACTCCCCCAAAGATACTCAGAGGTGTGTCTCCTACGTGATTGCAAACCTGGCCAAGTTGACAATGGAAATTAATTATCACACTAAAATGACAGGGGATCAAGTCTCTGCAGCTCTTTGGATCGACAATGTTGTGCATGGGCCCACAAGGTTTGGGGAATTTCTCCACAGGAAATTGGCTTTTTGTGAATCCTTGTGGAAATATTCTTGATTCTGTAGTCTGTGGGATGGTTATATCCTGAGAAGGGTGTTATCCAGAACCTGTCACCCACCACAAGGGCTGTGTTAATGAGAGACTGTTTCTGAGGGCATACAAGGCTCTTCCTTACACTGTCTCCTGCAGGTCATCTACAACAGAGATCTGTGTCCAGTGTGAAGACAGGCACTGTGTAGTAATAAGTTTATGAACCAGACTTTTGGGCCTAGCCCAGAGGTTTGGACCCACTCTCAGCCCCACTGCTGCTTAGGCCCAAATAATCACACAGATGCTTGTATTAATTTTACAGTAATTGGCATAGGGCCCAGGTATATAACTTGCTAACTCTTTACTCTTAAACTAACCCATAAGGCTCAGTACCTTTTCTCAGCACCATTTCAACTTCTTTCCTCTGCGTCTCCTGGCTTCTCTCTGACATCTCTGTGGCATCTCTGCCCCGTTCTTCCTGTTCCCAGAGTTATCTTAGTCTGGTAGCCCCGCCCACACTTCCTGTCTGCCTTCAGCCAATCAGCATTTTTATTAAAGTAGTAGATGGGACAAGTATTTAGAATGTAACATAATACCAGCACAGCTCTGGGGCAGAATATGAGGGGAGATTTAGCTCTCTCCCACTCTGTCCATTACTGTTATCAGTGTGTGAGAACACACCCTAGCTCAGTCTTCCTCTAACCTGCAGGCCCCTATTGTGTTCTGGGGACACTCCTCGTCTTTTCTCTTCTCACACCTTCCCCTCTGTGACTGAGCTGTAAGCGGAGAACCAGAGAAGGAAGAAAAGTCCATTTAGAGGAGCAGCGGCGCATTGACTAAGATCTAAAGCTTGTGGTCCCCGGAGCATCCACTACAATGGAGAGGTCAAGGCTCTAGGTCTGCAAGCTAGGGCTGACTGGCAGAAACAAACAAACAGCAAACCACAGCAAAGTGACCCTGCAGGAATCCTAACCTACAGTGGACTTATGTCCTGATGAAACCATTATAAACTAAAAATGTAGGAGTCCAGATGCTTTCAATAGCTAGTCTGGCAAACATCCTAGCTTAGCCAGGCAGTATTGCAGACTCTCTGCTTTTCACCATGATCCCATGGCTGACTGCACACCCATGGCTGCCCAGCCTCGGAAAAGGGCTCATCATGCGTTTGAAAAATCAAATTAGAAATTCAAAGAATGCTCTTGGCACTTGCCCCTACCATAAAGCAAACCTTCCAAGTCCAGCTTGTAAGTCAGGGAGCATCTATAATATTAATGTATTGCCTTGCAAAGGGTCAGTTCACTCCTCCCATCTGATAAAGAATTTTCTACTTCTTCTTTTGATCTTCTTGCTAGGGGTTGGTGCCAGTGCCCAGAATCCTCTGAAGTTCCACATGGCAAATGCCTTGGATGATTAGTTACAATGATGCCTTTCCTTTTGGCTTCTCTTTCTCTGTGCTTCATTGCAGATCCGAAAACCTATTATTATGCTGTGGCCCTGGTAAAGAAAGGTACAGACTTCAAACTGAATGAACTCTTGGAGAAAAATTCCTGCCACTCAGGCCTGGGATGGTCTGCTGGGTGGTACATTCCCCTCAGCATATTGCTTACTTATGAGTCTCTGGAAACAGGTGAGGCAGTTGGGGCAGATGGGTGGTCTAAGTGGATTATGTTGGGTTTACATAGCATATCAATCATTTGTTTGCTGCTCTGAAATGTACCCAGCAAAAGCCGGTAGAACATATCTGAGCTCATGGTCTGAGTGTACAGTCAGTCCGTTATGATGAAGACATGGCAGCAGGACCTTGAGACATTTCTGGTCCTCAGCTTTCTTCTTTTATTTAGCCCGGGGCCCCCTGTCCCATCAATGATGACACACCCATATTCAGGGATCTTCCCTCTTTGGTTAAGCTTTTCTGGAAACAGCCTCATAGAAACACCCAGATGTGTGTTTCCATGATGATTCCAAATCCAGTTGAGCTGATAATGCATGTTAAACACTGTCTAGTCACAGACAAACACATGTGTTTTATGTTCTCTGAGATGGTGTTAAAGTGTGCATCAGCAGTCCGTAGGAGCTGGCTGAGTCTTCTCTCAAACAGAAGTGGTGCTTCTGTTTCTCTGAGCTGTCAGTTTCCTCTTCCCAGGATTCACAGCAGTTTGTCATGGCAACAGTATCCTTGAAAGGCACCAAGGAGGGTCATCTCCCTCCAAGTCTCCCAGGAAGGTTCTCTGGGGCTCCCAGAAAGATCACTAGTCCTCCAGATTTCACACATTAGTGTGAGTGTTCGGGACACATGGTTGGGTTAATGCTAGGACATCCCTGAGTGCCCCCAGGCTTCTTGAGAGGTTAAGATGAGCCACAGTGAATCTAGACCTTTTCAGCCCTTGAAGATGACTGTCATATCCTGTACTCTGCAAAGGTGCACCTTTTTTTGAGCTGTCAACCTTTGCAATAGTCATGTCTTTACAGGGACAAGCACAGGGACAGGCACAGGCAACTGTGTGGGTCTCTAGAGTCTGATAAAACATAGCCTCAGCTCTGGCCATGTTTTGTCTTTTCTAGGATGTTAGCTTGCCTTAGTGACAGATACTAATGGGCATCTGTCTGGGCAGTTAGGCAGGAGCTGCTGTCTTGATTCTCTGCTGACCCACCAGCAGGATTTACAAATTCTTCCCTCAAAACAGGGAGCCCATGAGCCACCTCAGCTTCTGCATACAGAAAGGTTGGAAGTGGGGTAGGCTCATGTCTAAGGCAGTAAGTCACCACTACTGGGTGGTAACCTGCAAGGGCTCCTGCCTTCTTCAGTATTCTATCTGGCCCTGTAGGGTGCTGGTAAATTAACAGGGTGCATGGCACTGCTCACATCTTGTTTCCATGTGGGTCAGCAATTCTTATTCATCCTGTGGCAGACAGGCTTGGAAGCATTTTCATAGGCTTGAGCCCTGAGCCCATGTAAGCATGATTCTCAAACACACAGGGCCCTGGGTGGGCCATTCATCCATCCATCCACCCACCCACCCACCCACCCACCTATCCATCCATCCATCCATCCATCCATCCATCCATCCATCCATCCATCCATCCATCTACTCTGGCACGAGCATTGTCTATCATGTAAGGCAGACTCGTTGCACATACTCACTTCCTAGGAGCAGTCTTGGGAGACGTTCACAGACTTAGACACTCCCACAGGACCCTCTCTCACACACGTACAGTCTGAAGGTTTTGGTCAGCTTACACCCTGTGACTCATATCTCTCTGTTGAGCAGCAGCGGCCACATTCTTCCTCAAAAGCTGTACCCCCTGCGCGGATGGAAAATCGTTTCCTAGCCTATGCCAACTGTGTGCAGGAAAGGGGAGAGACAAGTGTGCCTGCTCCTCCAGAGAACCATACTTTGGCTACTCTGGGGCTGTCAAGTGAGTGAGAACCCCCGGCTCTGAAACTGGGACGTTAGTTATTGTTCCTGTAACTGTGACTGAACACCTGACAAGAAGCAACTTAAGAAAGAGAGGATTTGAGAGGATACGGTCCATCATAATGGGGAAAGCATCATGGCAGAAGCCTGAGGTGGCTGGTCACATGGAGCAGGGGATGCTGGTGCTCACCTCATTTCCTCCTTTCTACTCATTGCTAGGCTCCAGCCCATAAAAGAATATCGCCCACATTTAGAGTGGGTCTCCCTACCTTATTAACCTAGAAACTCCTTCACAGACATGATCTATGCTATGGGATCCCATTTAGTTGATAATATCAACGATCCTAGAGAGAAAAAGGCACAGGATTGAGGGGAACAACCCCCCTGGCATCCAGATGGCATGACCGTCAAGGTCCTGTCTTTCCCATGACCTACTCCTGCTCCTAACCATCCTCAGAACAATCTTCTTTGTGAGAGACTGCACTGTCTCCTCCATACTGGGGCCATAATATGCTATTCTTCATGATAACAGAAGTGTTGGGGGTGGGAGGAGGGAAGACTCACCTCTGGGGACTGGGATCTGTAGACACAAACCAGGAACCTCCCAGCTAACTACCCTGCTGCTTTCCCCGTGTCTTTCTATGCTCTGTAAGAGGAGAAGGTAACTGTTCAAACCAGAGCAGGGCTAGCTGGGCTGGGAAGCTATCTGATGACTTTTAAAAGCCAAAACCAAGCCAGTTGCTTGGAGCTGCTCTCTGAGAGGAAGGGACAAAGGTCCTACCTACTGCAACATCCTTCTCCAGAACTGTCCCCAGGGCTGGTTTCTAGGCCCCCTGTTTGCTTCAGGTCTCATATATAGTCATATGACTATAATGTTTAAAGGCCTCAGATAAGGCCATTGCCTCTCTGAAGATGCCCAAGAAACTGTGAGCAAGGCTCCAGCAGATCCTAAGTGGCATTGCACAAGAGTCAGGTGAGGTGTGTTCCCAGTGAGTGCCTGACCTTGGCTGTCCTGTTTGCAGATGTCTGCAGGATGGTGCAGGGGATGTGAGCTTTGTGAAGCACCTGACAGTGTTTGGTAAGCGCTGGACAAAGAGTATAGTGGACCCCAGCCTGGCCAAAGGCTCAGGGTCTTGTCTCACTTCTAGAGAAGAGTGACATCGAGACAGTTAATGTGACAGCCCACTATTTCTACACGATTTAGGACCTCACTTTTCTCCTTAGCTCACACCTGTCTCCTGAAGACCACTTCCATATCAAGGACCTGTGCTATCCCTCTCTTGCTCTCTCAACCAGCTAACGTTCAGCTGCCTCTATAGATCTAGTGAACAGGACTTCTGGACTGTTATTACTTACTAATGAACAAGGTCATTTCTGCAACGCCAGACGTTAAACCAAGTACTTTGTATGCACTAGACACATGCTTTACCCGTGAGCGTTTACCCGCGAGCTTTACCGTCTCTCTACTCTAATTTATTTTTAAATTTTAAAAGCAAAAATAACATGACAAACCTTTCCATCATTTTGGACAATTTATCTCAAACAAGTAAAGCAACATTTTTAGAGAAGTTAAGATTAAGATGATATATTCTGGGACTTGTGTGTGTGTGTGTGTGTGTGTGTGTGTGTGTGTGTGTGTAAGTTCTGTGCACTGACCCCAGAACCTTCCATCACAGAGATGTATTCTTATATCTTCTTTTGCTTTTCATTGGTTATTTTTGGTCATTTGAGACAAGATCTCACTAAGTTTCCCAGCTGGTCTTAAACTCATTTTGTAGCCCAAATAGGTCTCAGATTTCTTCATACCTTCCTGCTCAGCCTCCGGAGTATCTGGGTTTACAGAGAAAAGACACTATAGACTTGGCCAGATTCTTGGTTTTATATCCAATTAAATATCAGATACAAACACACTATGCCACTCAAAATATTTAAAGCTCATGCTAAGTTCAGTTTTTATAACAAACACTTCCAGAAAGTTTCCAAGTTCTCACAGTTTACTCTGGACTTTGTTACAACCTAGATGCCTTCCCCCATGATGACTTCAACATCCTTTGCTCTGTTGCTCAGCCGTTCACAGCTCACCTTCTTCTTAGTGCACACTGGCCTGGTGTGTTAGCATCTTTGAAATAGAAGTGTGTCCTAATATCAACAATGTTCACGACTAAGGCCATTTTTGGGTCTTATCTTCCAGAAACAAGCTATTCCAAATAATTATTGTTGTGGCTTTTTAATGCCTACGTTACTATGGTTGTGTCAGTGGGTGGCATCTCCTGGCTAGTATGGAGATTTAAAAACACCTCCCTTGAGGAAGGAGCAAGCTGTCCTGGATCATTCTGGCTAACTTTGACTGAAGGTCATTTTTCCACTATATTACAACCTCCCCTTGCCTTCCAAGGAGTTTTCTGAAGCACTCATCTACTTGGGATGTAAGGGACTATTAGTGGTGATCCAAGGTCTGCCACCATCACTGTTTTGGCCATCTAGTGTATGAGGTGGAAACACGTTTTCTTTCTGAGTTTGTTAGAGCATATGGATATTTTTTTTTTTTTTTTGCTTAAATCATAATGTTACTAAATCACTAAATATTTGTGGTCTGGTAAGTTAGTTCATGCCTTTTACCCTAGCTCTTGGGAGGCAGAAGCAGGAGGATGTTTGTGAATTTGAGGCCAGCCTGGTCCACATATAGAGTTCCAGGCTAATCAAGGCTATATAGTAAGACCTTGCCTACAATAAATAAAAATTTAAAAATTAATTTTTTCTTTGGATTTTTCTTTTTTCTTTTGTTCTTTTTCTTTCTCCTCTTCCTCCTCCTCCTACTCTTTTGAGACAGGCTTTCTTTGTATAACAGCTCTGGCTGTCCTGGAACTCAGAGATCAGCCTGCCTCTGCCTCCTGAGTGCTAGGATTAAAGGCATATACCACCATGCCAAGCTCTTTGGATTTTTCTGAGTAGTGTGATTACAGGTGTGTGCTTCCATATTTGGTCAGTATTTTTTTAAATACAGATTTTAAATACTAAATTTAAATCGTAATGATACCCAGAATCTATTGGAAACTTCCTACTTTCCTCCCCTCCATTTTTTTTTTCAGTACTAATTGAAATGTGGGCTTTGCACACCCAGCAAGTGCCATATCCCAATCCCTTTTTAAACTTTCTTCATTGTGAGACTTAGTCTCACTGAATTGGTTGAATTAGTCCTGAACTGACTTTATTGCCCAGGCAGGCCATGAATTTACAATCCTCGACCTCAGCATCACGAGTAGTTGGGATAGGTCTGCACCACCAGACCAGCTTCACCTTTCAGTGTAAGACTTACTGCAATCCTAAAGACTGTCTGTGTTCATTTTCCAGACCTGCAAATACCAAGTGCCCCACTCTGGGGTGACTTAAGCAACAGAAAGTCATCACACCCTCCTTCTGGAGGCTAGAATTCAAGGTCAGGATGTCAATGGGGCTCATTCCTTCTGAGAATATAAATAAGACTCTCCCCTGCTGCTCTCCTGGCTGGCTAGCCATCTCTGCTGTCCCTTGGCTTGTACATACACATCTTCACTGTCTGACTTCATGTTTACATGGCAGACTCTCTTTGTGCACATCTCTGTCCCAACTTTCTCTTTCCACAGGAACACCAGTTGTATTAGATTAGGAGCCCAGTGTATTCCAGGATGGTATTATCATACTGGTGTACACTTATAAGGACTTCAAAGTTACATCCCACTTGGAGATTAGGGGACTCGGGATTAGGACTTCAACCTATGAATTCACCGAATCCACAACTCCTAGACAGACATGGCAACATTCTTTGCACATGCAGAGTTCCCAAACTGGGACCCTAGGCCTCCTTTTCATCCTTGGTTCTCTTCTCACTTTACCTCAGCAGGCTGTTTCCAAGGACCTTGCCTGCTTTTGTGAGGGATCTGAATTGGTCCAGGATGGTAGCACCACTGAAGCTTTGACTAGTTATCTTAAGTCTTTGACTCTGTTTCTTCATGTTTGGCCTCCTTTAGGTTGAGGGAGTTAAGTGTAAAGAGGCCTCGTTGGCCATGAGCATTGTACGCTGTGTAAACCAGTCATCGCCCCCCCCCCACTATAAGTCCTCTGCTCTCTTACCTGTGTAAAGTGTGTTTGAAAAGCTCAGTCTACTTCAGGCCACTCACTCCATGGTGTGTGTGTGTGTGTGTGTGTGTGTGTGTGTGTGTGTGTGTGTGTGTGTGGTCAGCACAACTCCCAGCTCAGCCTGCTCACCTGAGCTTTTCTTCTCCTCAGAGGCAATGCCACAAAAAGCAGACAGGGACCAGTATGAGTTGCTCTGCACTGACAACACCCGCAGGCCAGTGGATGAATACAAGCAGTGCTACCTCGCCTGGGTCCCTTCTGATGTTGTTGTGGCTCGAACTGTGGATGGCAAGGAGGACTTGATCCAAGAGCTTCTCAGAGTGGCCCAGGTACACCCACCCAACATCCTTACCCAGCTTACAACTTCCTGCTTCAGTGTGTGTGTGTGTGTGTGTGTGTGTGTGTGTGTGTGTGTGTGTGTGTGTGTGTGTGTGTGTGTTGTGGAGGGAAGACTTCCCTTTGCCATCTGACCCCAAAGACTAGAAGTCTTTGGGTATTCAGGACACAATAGGTAGTGCTAGTATGCGATCCCTTCACTGACAATCTACTGGTCTGTGTTCATTACAGACAGTAGACACCATAAGGGCCATGTGACTGGCATCATCATCCCTGGAGCTAAAGACTCTCAGAAGCACTTCTTGTCTCATTTCAACTTTTTCAGTTCTAGAGAGTCCCCTCTTCCTCAAAAACATGCTCCCTTATGACCCTCCCCCCCCCCCCCCCGTCTGTGACTCCCCTGACAGAGGTTCCAGAACATGAACATCGTCTCTGTATTGGTGGCACTCTCTCCCAGCCAGTGTCTGTACCCTGTCCCATTTCTGCCAACAGTGTATTCAGAGATGAACTAGACAGAGTTGTCCTTCAATCCTCGAAGGCACAAGGAGTGCACACATTGTCACTAGGAGGGATTGCACAACCTTGAAACTATGGGCTGTGGACTTTGTGCTCTAACAAAGGAATTTATTTGAAGAACATTCTGGGAAGAACATGAGCCCTGTGTATGTCCAAAGGAAGGGTGGAGGATTGCTAGGGAAAACAGTAGGTGGCATTCCACGCAGAGCCACCACAAGAGCAAAATACAATCATTTGATTTTTGTTATTGTTTTACTTTGATTTTTGTTCTGACAGATCTCATGTGTAGCACAGACTGGCCTTGAACTTACTATGTAGCCAAAGGTGGACTTGAACTCCTCAACCTCCCTTTCCAGCCTCCCAAGTGTGAGGGTTTCAGACATGTGCCACAAAATGTAGAAATGCAGTCCTTTGAGAGAGCACATGGGCAAGTACTACTATAAACTAAAATCAAGAACAGTTGGTGGCCAGGCCAAGGAGACACAGGCAAAGGCACTTTAAAGTATCTGAAGGCCTGAAAGGAAAAGAGACTGTTGGATTCTTGTGGTGATATATTTAACAAAACCAGTCTGGAATATCAGAGAAAGGAAACAGACTACAGTTGATTCTCTCCCAGCTATCTTTCAAAGTCCTCAGCCTACAGAATAAATCTCTGTCTTCCTACACTGTCTTAAATACCTTCTTGGTCCAGTTATTTCACTTCCAGGTTCAACTCTGCATCATATTCTAGAGTTAAGATTAAACGTGTGAGCTACTACTATTTGGTAGTTAAGTCCTTGAACTCACAGAAACATCTCTGTCTCTGGAGTTATGGGATTAAAGTCATAGGGCACCACTCACTCTTTCCCATGCTGGGATTAAAGGCATGAGTTACCACTCTCTAACCCTCCTGGCTTGACTGTAGGTGGGTCTGTTCCCTGATATACCAGACTGGTTTTATTGAATATGAAATATATCACCACGGGTTCTCATAACTGGTTCTTAGCAACAAGCCTGGAGTAAAGAGAGGACACCCAAAGCCCTAGTGGCAACGGTGCTGGAGCAAGCAACTTCAAGGTGAAGTGTAGCATCACCACCAGGACAATCCATCAAGCAAAGACAGCCATTACTCTGTCCATGGAAGCACACAGCAAGAGCCCTACTGGAGACAGAGGGGCAACTGTGTGGCACATGAACAACTCAAACCCCTTTCTAAAGGTCTTCGGGCCAGGCCCTTGTATTTCCCTGAGTCTACATGATTCAAACTAGATGGAATTTGAGTAAAACTGTCCATGAAGAGACTTGTTAGAAGCCCCAAGCACTGATTTTGTACACAAAATATCTCCCTTTATCTATGTGTAAGAGGTTACTTAAAAATCTTCAGTGGAGCCAGGTGGTGGTGGTGCTCCCTTTAATCCCAGCACTCAGGAGGTAGAGGTAGGCAGATCTCTGTGAGTTCAAGGACTGCATGATTTACTGAGTGATTTCCAGTACAGTCAAAGCTGCAAAGAAACCGTGTCTCAGAAAAAAAAAAACAAAAACAAAAAAAAAACCCAAAACTAAAAACAAACAAACAAAAAACCCAGTAAGTCCCAAACCCTACAGATATACATACATACATACAGACAGACAGATAGGTAGATAGATAGATATTCCTTGAGGCAGTGAACTGTGTTTCAGTAAGTTCTCATTGTACTAAAAAAAAAAATAAATAAATAAGATCAAAGTCAGACCACGGTAAGTCAGAAACTGTCCTGTATTTTTTCTGTGCTCTCGGATGTAGGATAAAGATTAATAGATTAAGCATAGTAAGAAATTATCTATAATAGAAAATACAAGCATACTCACACTATTAAAAAAGCCATTTAAAATGTATTGCTTCCTTCTGGGATGTTTTATTTAGTATTTTCAGAGTGTTGTGGACTGCAGGCAACTGTAACCGCAGAAACTGTGGCCAGGGATGACTGCATGGCCCCCCACTCTCTTCTCCTTACCTAGGTCAGGTTTATTTTGTCTTCACCCCCCCCCCACTATGGCCCCCTCCGAGTGCCAACAGTGATCCTCCATTCCTTTCCCTGCCTCTGAATAGGAACATTTTGGAAATAACAAGTCATCAGCCTTTCAGCTCTTTGGCTCCCCGCATGGAAAAGATCTTCTGTTTACCGATGCTGCTCGTGGATTTCTAAACATTACTCCAAAGATGGACATCAATACATACCTGGGAAATGAACATTTTTCTAACATTAAGAGTCTAAAGGGAGGTATGTGAGGCCTGGGGAGGGACTCGCAAAGCCCTCACTGCAAGGTGAGGCAAAGGCCATGGACTGAGATGCAAGCTTCATCTAACCTTATTGGCTTGTAAAGTCCTTGAGAACTGATCAGTACATTGGGTTAATGAGCAGATGTTCTGCTGAGCCAGGAGAAAGATCTAAGTTATTTAATGACAAAAAAAATTGTTATATTTCTGGAGGTGATGCTGCTGGGGCTTGAACCCAGAGCATCACAGATGTGAAGCAAGGACTCCACTACTGAGGTGTTCTTCCAGTCCCTACAAAAGGGATTTGAGGACCTTTATATTATAGGCAATTTAGAGCAACAGCGGCTCTGGATTCTTATGTTAACTGGGTCCGCTCACCTAGTGATAGACAGGTCTGTTCAACAAGGAGGATCATTCATTTTCAGCTGACATGGGAACGTGGCCATGACCACAATCAGGAGCAGAACTACAAAGAAGTTTCAGAGGCTCTGAGTGCAGCTGCCACCCCCACCCCACCCCTCTTTCCCTCTTCTTCCTTTGCTTTTTCTATGGCTTTACCCTCCATTTAGTTAAACAATAGTTACTAAGGATCTCCAGAGTGTTAGATGTAAGCTCACACACTGGGTGAGCGGGAGCAACGAGACCTCAGAGCAGAACATGTGATTTCCATGGGCTACTCCCTGGATGGAAATTCTGCAAAGGAAAGTTCCAGAAGGCCCAGCTTTGGGATAGAGAGCTGAGAGCCTTCCCTTGGGAGGCGATATTAGGAGGGAGGGAAAAGCTCTCCCATCACCATTTTTTCACAGACACCTGGATCTCTCCTTCTCCTAGACAATGTCAGGTATCCCTAGGAACTGTGTCATGAAATTGCCTTCAGCAATGCCCCCACTGGGCAGCATTCTGCAGCTACTTGGAGCTTTTTAGGGGGAGGTCCTTATACCATCTCTATGCATCCTAGGTTTTAAGAAGTCAGCCTATGACCTGCGGTGGTGTGTAGTGGACCAGCAGGAGAGTTCCCCATGGAGATACAGGGAGCTTTACTCTTTTGAACATGTCTTGAAGGACTTTGAACATGTCATAAAGGACACCACCGAAGACTGCATTGCTGCCATCATGGTAAGAAATCCCACTTCTTCTTCTGGACCACTGATTTTGGGTAGATTTCTTGGCACTAACCCATAAGATCCAGATTTTGCTAAGTCTGTAGTTTCCAAAGTTTGACAGTTGTAAAGATTACAACTTGAGCATTCTTGAGTAATTGCCTGGTGTAGAGTAATCTGTTAATAAATGTTAGCTCCTTTTACTATTTATAGTCTTAGACACAGAAGGTACACTTTCTTAGATAATGAAACCTTCAGTTAAAATATGTTTTTAATAGCTTCACATCCAGGTGTGGTGGTGCACACCTCTAATCCTAGCACTTGGGAAATGAAAGCAAGATGATCGGTTTAGGGCTATCCTTGGCTACATAGTAAGATTGAGGTTATCCTGGGTTACAGGAAACGTTGTCTCAAATAAACAAATAGCAAACAACTCCTCCCAAATTCAGCATGATGTCCCACTAAATATTTCTGCCTCAATTTATCTGGCTAATTTATAGTGTTTATATTTGAGTTATTTAATAAATCCTTTGCTATTAAACATACAGAATTGGAATTTTTATCCCTGCAACTGTCAGTATTTCTGAGTTCATTGTTAATGTTAATTGGTAACTAATGTTGCTGCAAGCTATCCTGTGTGGCTTGTAAACTTCCATTAACTCTCTTAAACCTCATTTAAGCCCACAGGATACTTTTCATTCATTTAATGCATATAAAATTTGCAGATCAGTGATGGTACAGGACTTTAATCTTAGCATTCAGAAGGCAGAGGGAAGATGAATCTTTGTGAGTTTGAGGCCAGCCTGGTCTACAGAGTGAGTTCCAGGACAGGCAGAGCTGTTACACAAAGAAATTATGTCTCGAAAAAAACATGTGCATAGTATAGTAGTTAGTTCATAGTAATGTACTTAGAATAGCCAGGTCCTGGAGGCTACTGTGGCTCTTTGGTTACTGTGGGAAATAGACCATTCATCAGAGAAATTATTTAACCTCTTTATTCTTTTGTTTGTTAGTTTATCAAATGAAACTTTCTGTTTTATCTGACTTTATGAGACATAGTGAGTGATTCATTGCTCAGTGTTTAAACATGTCTGTTTACAGTGCGTCACTTTGTAGTAAGAGGTTTCTGGCCCGGACTTTCGGGCCTAGCCTCAAGGTTTAGACCTGCAGAAACTTACATTAATTTTAGGCTGATTGGTCTAAGCCCCAGGCATATAACTTGCTAATTCTTTACCCTTAAACATGATTATTTTTCTGTTCAGCCATGTGGCTGCTTTTCTCAGAGCAGCACATAGTTGTCCTCTGCATCTTCTGGCTTGTCTGGCAACTCTGGAGTCTCTGTGGCATTTCTGCTCTGTTCTTCCTGTTCCCAGAGTTTTCTTAGTCTGGTAGCCCCTCCCACACTTCCTGTCTGTCTTTGGCCAATCAGCGCTTTTTATTAAATTTGTAGGCGGGACAATTATTTACAATGTAACATCATGAATCCACTACATCACTTATTTAATTAATTTTTTACTTTATTTTTGAGATGTGTTTGTTGTTTGGCTGAGACTGGGCATTAAACACAGGGCCTTGTCTTCCCACTGAACTACATCCCCAGCCACTGCACAGGATGCCTTTTTTCCACCTTGATTAGCTTTGAGATTTTTGAGGCAGTCAAGGAGTCAAAAGGGAAGCATGTATATGAATGTGCATTGGTGTTTCTGGTGTTTGACACAAAATCTCATTCTATATCCCTGGCTGGTCTGGTACCCAGTATATTGCTCAGGCTAGTCTTGAACTTGTGACAGTTCACCTGCCTCAACCTTACCAGTGCTGGAATTACAAGGATGAGCTACACACCTTTTAACTATTTTTATCTCAGTGATCTTATTTATGACTATAAGAATACATTAGTCACTCTGTTTGGAAAAGTGATTAAAATATCAAGTTAATCATGAATGAATTATTCAATAGTTGTTCATTATTCTGTACACTGTTAGTTGTTTGTTGGAAACATTTCTTGCACTATTGAGTGTGTTGCTGATGGGATTTGTGGGACAGATTTGATTCCACTGGTTAAAAGAAAATATTTTCTATGAAACAGGCTAAATATAGTACCTGAGTGTGGCCATGTGGGTTGCTGAATTAAATGACAATGGTCATAAAAAATTATTCCGTGTGTATGTCTAGGAGGATTCCTAGGAAAATACATGATATTCATAGAGCATGACCTAACTTGGGCCCTTGTTTCAAACCAATAAGATAAAGACAGGTCTAGTTTTCTAAATTCCATATTTCCATTGAAAAAGAGTTGGGAGTGCCACAGTCTGGTTATATAAGTGCAGATAACAGGAAAATCATAAGACAAAGACTCTGAGGGTCAGTGGGATGGAAGACGGCCACACAGTTCATGACTGATTTCTTTCTTAACTTTAGAAAGGAGAAGTAGATGTCATGAAGTTGGATGGAGGATTTGCCTACATCGCAGGTCACTGTGGTCTGGTCCCTGTCCTGGGAGAGAACTATTGTAAGTGGAGGGTGGGCCATGGGGTGGCTGAAAGGTGAAGAAATAGTATCATTTTTCTGATAAGATAATGATAACTATGTTTGTACCTTAGGACCTTTTGAGGTAGAATCTTCTACCCTGCAACAGAATCAGCTCAGCTGCAGATCCTGTTCCCAAAAGTTTGGGGGTCAAGATCTGGACCTCAGCAGCCATGACAAACTAAGCTCAGGCACTCCCCTCAATATACCAGTTTAAGAGTCACAGAAGAGGGAGGGGGAGGGGGAGACAGAGGGACGGGGAGGGAGAGAGAACTCAGGCTGGCAGTAGTACTTGGGTCTTTCTTTTCTCCAGAATGATATTCCTGGAAGAATTCCAGTTCCTTGGGGGCAGTTTCAATAATCTGACAGCCAAAGTGAGAGAAACAAGTGCCAGTATCTCTGCCTCTATCAGAACAGTTACGGACAGAAAGAGTTCAAAATCATACCTCATGTGGCTATAATGATAGTGGAGAGTATGGGGTGGGTAAAACCATCACAATGCTTTCCACATAGCCCATGGATTAGATTTATTGTCAGCTCAGGGAAAAAGTCAGATCCAGACAGCTACTTCAAAAGGATCTCTGCCAAAATCTTCAGAGGTCTTTTTTCTCCTCCCCTTCAGTGGACATCTTATTTTATTTTATATGTTTGAATGTTGAGGAGATTCTGAGATGGAACCAAATGTTCTGGTAGCAAAAGGCAGGGGGAGAGGGGGCTAAATGTGCCTCTAGAGCTGTTACCAGTTGATAACGCAGTGACAGATCACTAAGCTAACATTTCTCATTTTCGTCATTCTCATTTGAGATTGAGAAATTCACAGTTTGGATAGACCTTCCATAAGAGTTTAACATGGACATTATGATGCATTTATCTAATTATTATCCATAAGAACTCAGGAGTCAGATATGGGGCAAGAACCTGAATGATCAGAGAAGCAGCAAAGAAACAACCAGTGACCTCCTGTTTCTTTCATTCCTCCTCAAAGCCCCGCCCTACTACTTCCTGTCTCTCTATCTGTCCTCAGTCCTCCAAAACCTCTATGGTTAACTTTGGTCAGCAAGTAGTTAGCTCCACCCTCTACTTCAAGGCAAACTTGATTGTTAGAATGCGATCAAAGTATCACACAACAACTTTCAGTGTTTCTATTTTTCTTTCTAGTGTCTACAAATGACACCGAGAGACCATTGTCTAAGTGTATCATAGCACCTTTTGAAGGTGAGTGAGTCAGTAACACTGGAGTTCAAAAGCAGAACCTTACGCTCGGAAAGGGGTTAAACGAAGCCTTGAAAACAAACACCATTGGAGACTGGAGAGGTGGCTTAGCGCTGAAGAATGATTATTGGTTTTATAGAGAACCCAGGTTTGATGACCATTACTCACATTAAGTGGTTCAGAAATAGCTGAAATTCTAGTTCCCGCTCTGGTCTCTCTTCTGGCCTCTGCTGCTACCTTCATGGATGTGTACATTCGTGCAGGCACACACACACACACACACACACACACACACACACACACACACACACACACACAAAAGTTAAAAATAATAAATAATTAATAAAACCAAACTTATTAGAGTTGAAAAGAGAAGTCCAGGTTTATGGTTGACAAGCCAAACTGTTCTAAGGCAGTCATAATAATTGATGCTCTCAGGGACTTCTGAGACTTCTGCTAGTGTGGTTCCTGTTTATTCTCCTCAGCAATCTGGTAGAATGGACATTAATTGCTTCATGAGATGTATACAGGGTCACTGAAGCCCAAGGACTAGGTGGCTTCCCAGGAACACACAGCCAGAAGCTGCTATAGTTGAGCTTGAGAAGAGTTGAAGTGAGTGGGGGGACACCCCCCCCCCCCCCCCCCCCGCGCGCCTCAATCTTCCGGACACAGCACTGGGTTCCTGACATGAACCTTGTATAAAGGTCAGCACTGGAGCAGACAGCCATCCACCTATAGGAATAGGTGAGGCCTTGTGTGAGGAGGTTCCCAGGGTTACTAAGGAAAAGGAGGAAATGGGAACCACCCTGAGGTTACTGATAAGGGAACCAACCTGGCCTTTAGAACAAACCACCCTGTCTTAGGATTTCTATTGCTGTAACAAAACACCATGATCAAACAGCAAGATGTTTTATTTATTTAACAGGAAGGGTTTATTCAGTTTACACTTCCATATATACAGCTGTTCATTACCAAAGGAAGTCAGGATGGCAACTCAAATAAGACAGGAATCTGGTGGCAGAAGCTGATGCAGAGATCGTGGAGTAATGCTGATTACTGGCTTGCTTGCCATGGCTTGCTCAACCTGCTTTCTCATAGAGCCCAGGACCACCACCAGCTTGGGGATGGAATTATCCACAATGGACTGGGTCCTGACTTATTGTGCTAGTTTGAAGGAAACCATATTGGGAGGTGTGGCCTTGCTGGAAGTGTGTCACTGTGAAGGCAGGCTTTGAGGTCTCATAGATGCTCAAGCCACGTCCAGTGAGGCAGACAACTGTGGGTCAAGATGTACGATCTCTCAGCTCTTCCCTGTCTGCCTGAATGCTGCCTTGCTTCCTACCATGACGATAATGGACTAAACCTCTGAACTGTAAGAGAGACACCACAATTAAATGTTTTCCTTTATAAGAGTTGCTGTGGTCATTGTGTCTCTTCACAGCATTAGAAACCCTAAGACACCATCAATCACTGAATAAGAAAATGCCTTACAGATGAATCTTATAGAGACATTTTCTCAATTGAAGTCACATCTTTTCAGATAACTCTCATTTTTGTGTCAAATTGACACAAGACTGGTCAGCACACACACACACACACACACACACACACACACACACACGCACACGCACACGCACACGCACGCACGCACACACACTCAGGAGATAAGTTCTCTTGCCTGGCCTCTCTACATAGGCTTAAAGAGCTTATATCACTCCTGAATTGTTCAGTCTTGAAGTAGGTAGAGCAAGGTCCTTGGGTGTGGTCCCTAGATCAGCATTATTAGCATCATCTGGGAATCTAACACTCCCTTGCTAAGTCTGGGAGACTGTTTTGTTTAATTTAATGATAAAGTTTAAAAATCCACTGTGACGTGGAACCTCAGGGTGAGAACACCAGAATCTTACTTAGGATCAGCAGAGATCTGGGGAGCTGAGGATTTGGCCCAGCACAGCAATATGGCCTATGGTGTGGTTTGTCCTTGTTGAGCACCAGGTCACAGAGTACCCTGGGCCATCCTTCACAATGGTCATCAGAGTGCAAAGTTGAAGTGTCAGGCCCTGCTTACTTACAGCAGCCCACCCTAATTTCCCTGTGAGACAGGACCCTGAATCTTTCCCCTTTATAGATTCATGTCTAAGAAGTCTTCTCAGAATTGTTTCCTCGTCCCCAAACCAAGATCTGGTTTCTTGTCAACTCTGTATTCTTGTCTGATCATTTATGGTTGGAAACCACATACCTTTTTCAAGAGCAATAGAAATTCCCAGGAGGTACAGTCACGTGAAAATGTAGGTCAACATGCAAATGTAGGTCAACAAGGATGTTTAGAAGAGAGTTCAGACAAATGTTGGCTATGACAGAGAAGGTTTAGTCAGAGTATGGATAAAGAGGGCTTTGTATTTAACCAAGTGAATCAGTTTTTTTTTCTTGTTGCTATGGCAAAAACTTCCTAAGGGAAGAAGGGTTTTATTTTATAGTTCTAGGGGATGCAATTCATCATAGTGCTGAGAGCATGGCAGTGGGAGTGGGAGACTGATGCCAGGATGATGCCATGATGATGCCAGGATGATACCAGGATGATGCTAGGATAATGTCATGATGGTGCCATGATACCAGGATGATGCCATGATGATGTCATGATGGTGCCATGATGCCAGGATGATGCCAGGATGATGTCATGATGCTGCCATGATGATGCCAGGATGATGCCATGATGATGCCACATTGATGCCAGGATGCCAGGATGATACCAGGATGCTGCTAGGCTGATGCCATGATGATGCCAGGATGATACCAGGATGATGCCAGGATGATGCCAGGATGATGTCATGATGATGCCAGGATGATGCCAGGATGATGTCATGATGGTGCCACGATGCCAGGATGATGCCAGGATGATGTCATGATGATGCCAGGGTGATGCCAGGATGATGTCATTGTTCCGCGCCTATCTCTCGCCCGCAAGAAAAGGCACGGTACACACACTTAGGATCCTTCTGCAGTATAACTTTAATATATCTTTGGGGAAAGCATTTAGCTTGTGGGAAATGGAGAGAAGAGCAGAGAGAGGAGGGGATAAAGAGACCGCCGCGGCGCAGGAACCCGCAGCGACAGGCCTCAGTGAGGAGGGATAAGGCTAGAGAGAGAGAGAGCTAGGCCCCGGCGTGGTTTGGGCCAGGCCATCAGCCACGTGGCCTGAGCCCGTGTCTAGAAGCCGGGCCGGCGTCCGTGCGCAGGGCGGGGCGGGGAGAGAGAGAGAGGAGGAGAGAGAGAGAAGGGAGCACGAGGCAGGAAGCACCCGGTTTTTAGACGACCAACGGCTCTTGCTTTAGACGAAACATCTCCCTATTGGTCGCAGTTCAGAATCCCATATGACGCCACGGGAAAGGCGGAGAAACCAGACCAGTCTCGCGAGAATACCAAGCGCATGCGCTCTCTATGACTCAGGCGGGTTGGCCAGCGCCAGATAATGGCGCCACCTAGCAGAGCTGGAGCCAGTGGCCTCCAACATCTCACCCTTCTCAAATATTAAGCAAGAGAAGGTCCTATAAGAGGGTGGAGACAGTGATCATCTCCCAGAACACATTGTGGACTTGCGTGGGGGTCACCCCTAATCTCTCGACAGATCGAGATGCCCCTAGCCTGTCCTCTGCCTTTTGCTGGGAAGGGGGTTAAGGCAGGTACCCTTATGCAAGATGATGTGCCTCTCGGGACATAGGTATGTCTCCTGCGATGCCCTTGGCTCAGCATCCCTCTTAGGACACGGGCTGAACGCTCCACCCAGTGTGTAGGAGCTGTCTAAGCCACAATATCTCTATTGCTTTAGCATAATTAGTCATACCTCTATCGAGGTTTCTGAGTCTAGAGCCATTAAGGCTTGAGCCGAAACTGCTTTGTTTCTCTGACTTTGGATTTTGAACTTGCAAACCGTCTAGGGAAGAATGACTAGTCCTCCGCAAAAGGCCAGGTCAGACATATCCACCCCCACCCACTTTTTGGAGTAGGGGAAGGAGAGGGGATTTATGGAGTGAGCTCTCTGGTCAGCGACAGGTCTAGCCGAGTGGAATTGGCCTGGACGATCGCCACTTGCAGGTCACGAAGGGTCTGTTCAAACTTAGACGACCAATTCTGTAAGAAAATTGAGAGAGGCTTTTCGAAAGATTAGTTGTCTTTGTAAAGTTTTTATATTGAATAGAGGTTATGTATAAGCCAGCAAGTTATTGTTCACACCTCAACTGTGTCAATTATTGGGGTGGACAATTTGTTAACCGCCTGTGCAGTCTGCACTATTTTGAAAGTGCACCAGCTGAGGCAGTCACTGAGGCCCCTATGGCAGCTGTGACAATGAATTTTATAATACCAGCAGAGATTCTGAAATCTCCTTTTTGTCTAAATGGCTGTGAGTTACTGGGGAACCACGGTGGCGTGGGCACAAATCGTGGCATGTGGGCCGTTGCTGCAAAGAAATAAAGCTGAGCATCTCAGCATAAGGCATAAAGGCAATTATCAAATTTGTATCTAAATTTGTCTATAATTTTTGAGGCATTGTTAACAATCTAAATAAATGGTGGCCAGATTGGGAGGAAATGAAAATATTTTAGGCGTGGCCCAACCTATATTTTTGGATTGGCAACTGTTATATGGTAAAATTGAATTTTTATCTGGCCTGCCTGAGCAAAAGGAAGCCAATTTTGGTTTTATTAAACTCTGTTTCCTTTGTCAGGCTGCCGAGAAATTTTTAGTAATATATCTGAACTATTTTTAACTAAAACATAAACTTCTCTCTAACCCTAAACTTCTATTTTCTTTAAAGCTATGTCTAAATCTTTATACATCACCGGCATTGGCAGAGGGAAGGTGGGCATTATCTTCTATCGCTGTCACCAAACACATCAACTGGAGAAGGCGAGGATTCTTTTTCTTGTAATATTTTTCTGGTGAGGCGCTCTGGGATCCAAACTGGATTTTTTTCATCCTGTGGAAAAACACAGACAGCTCCCCGGGATCTTATTAAAATAGGATCCGGGCCTTTCCATTTATTTTCCCCCTTTCTGTTTTAAAAATAGGATTTTAAGGTCTGATGTGCACGTTTAATAATGCCTTGTCCTTGAGGGTTGTATGGTAACCCGGTAAGGTGTGTCACTTGCATTTGTGCACAAAATTGGGCGAATTTTTGGGAGCTGTAAGCTGGCCCATTATCAGTCTTGAGGTAGGCTGGTTTGCCTCAGGCGCTCTATGCCTCTAAGCAATGTTGAATAACATGTATGGTCTCAATAGAAACATGTACAAATTGAAGCTTTTTGCAGCTTACAACGGATTAGCAAAGGCAGCAGCGACCAGGCGTGTAGCTTGGTCAGCCAAATTATTTTCTTTGTTCATAGGGCCCGGGAGTCCCGAATGTGCCTGTATATGGGTGATATAGAAGGGCTATGGTACAAAACAGAGCAGACACTGTATTGGAAGGATTAATAACACTGGCCGTTTTAAGTAACTGAAAGGCATTTACCACATAATGGGAATCAGACACAATATTAAGCGGACAATCAAACTTTTGTAAAACTTCTAACACAATTAGACATTTAACAATCTGGGGTGATTTTTGACCAGACACAATATTAAGCAGACAATCAAACTTTTGTAAAACTTCTAACACAATTAGACATTTAACAATCTGGGGTGATTTTTGACCAGACACAATATTAAGCAGACAATCAAACTTTTGTAAAACTTTTAACACAATTAGACATTTAACAATCTGGGGTGATTTTTGACCAAAATCTTTGAAAAATGTCTGTGAATTTATAATATAAGCACCCCTTCCATTTCCTGAGCCATCTGTATATACAGTTAAGCCATCTTTTAAAGGCACTGAGGAAGTAACACGTGGATATACCACAGGGTGATAAGCCAAACTGTAACAAAGGATATTTAGGATAATGATTATCAATTTTTCCAGGAAACATCAAACAAAGGCTTTAAATCTGCAGTGGGAATTTTCAAAAAAGGTCTAAGCCAATTAATATATTCTATGGAGAAGTGGAGGGCTTAAAAATATGTTTTCTAGCAAGCTGTTCCACAACAGGCTCAATCACTGCCTTAAGCTTGTCAGAGGTCAGTGGCCACTGAGGAACCCATACTGGCACCTCTGTTTTTCAAGGTATGAGTCATGCTGTCTCAGTGGCACCTAAGAAAAACCTAGGCCGTCTTTGCCTATGAATCTTGGGCGTGGTTTGTCTTTGTCTTAACCGCCCCAGGCCCTGTCTTTCCTCATACCACGAGGAGCCAAACTTTAAATTTAAATTTTCAAGTTTCCGTACCTTTTAGTTTCTGGTTCCCTATCTCCCCCAAATCTTTTATTTTTCTGGGGGGTCCTTTTTAACTTATCGAGTATTCCTATTTTCAAGTTTCCGTACCTTTAGTTTCTGGTTCCCTATCTCCCCCAAATCTTTTATTTTTCTGGGGGGTCCTTTTTACTTATCGAGTATTCCTAACTCCCCCATATCTTTTATTTTTCTGGGGGTCTTTTTTCACTTTTTTGGCGCGCGCCTAACCTCACACGGCTCCCGGTTTCTGACATGTCCTGAACTCTCCCTATCAGGCCTCGCCCTTTAGCTACTAGATCTTTACAGGCTTTATCTTCTAAAATTAACAGCACTGCCAAGACAAGCCTCAAGGCCTCAAAAAATCCTTTCAAAAGTCCCAAACCAAAGTTCAGTTCAGACATACCTCTCCGAGTAACCTGTCCGCAGTTCTGAATCCTGTCTGGCGGTGCAAACGATGTAAATTCCCGGGATTTCGGCACCACTTGTTCCGCGCCTATCTCTCGCCCGCAAGAAAAGGCACGGTACACACACTTAGGATCCTTCTGCAGTATAACTTTAATATATCTTTGGGGAAAGCATTTAGCTTGTGGGAAATGGAGAGAAGAGCAGAGAGAGGAGGGGATAAAGAGACCGCCGCGGCGCAGGAACCCGCAGCGACAGGCCTCAGTGAGGAGGGATAAGGCTAGAGAGAGAGAGAGCTAGGCCCCGGCGTGGTTTGGGCCAGGCCATCAGCCACGTGGCCTGAGCCCGTGTCTAGAAGCCGGGCCGGCGTCCGTGCGCAGGGCGGGGCGGGGAGAGAGAGAGAGGAGGAGAGAGAGAGAAGGGAGCACGAGGCAGGAAGCACCCGGTTTTTAGACGACCAACGGCTCTTGCTTTAGACGAAACATCTCCCTATTGGTCGCAGTTCAGAATCCCATATGACGCCACGGGAAAGGCGGAGAAACCAGACCAGTCTCGCGAGAATACCAAGCGCATGCGCTCTCTATGACTCAGGCGGGTTGGCCAGCGCCAGATAATGGCGCCACCTAGCAGAGCTGGAGCCAGTGGCCTCCAACATGTCATGATGGTGCCATGATGCCAGGATGATGCCAGGATGATGATGTTGTATCAGTGGTCAGAAAGCAGGGAGAGATGAATGTCAGGGCTTGGCTAGCTTTCTTCTTTTTATGGAGCCTGATAATGGTACCTGCTTTCCCACCTCAATTAACCCAGTCACCCCTCACTGACATGCCCAGAGCTTTATCTTTAAGGTGGTTCTGTATTCTGTCTAGAGACCATTAAACCATCACACCAACTCTCTCTGAGTCTCTCTAACCTTCCTGTCCCTGCGATCTTTCTCATCTTTCTTTCCTACTGGTCTCTCCCGTCTCTCTGTCTTCCCCTTTCTTGTCTTTCTCTGTCTCTCCGGTCTGTCTCTGTTTCTCTCTCTCTCTCTGTCTCTCTCTCCTTTGCACATACACACAGAGTCAAAACGAGATGATAGTATTCAGTGCTGTAAGTATAAAAATCTTAGACCTGAAGACGGTATTAGTACTTTATTACTAGTAGATAGTATATGGCTACTTGCCACCCACAGCACTGCTGGGAACCCACTTATTCACCTGTTCCCTCCATTCACAGCAGGAGGCTCAGCACACACCAGATTCTCTCCCAGGATGAGTTTTTGCCATCCATCCTTTTTCTGAAGAGAAATGTAGGCACATATAGAGGCACCTGAGGCCACGTAACAAATGCCTCAGCAAGTCTTCCACTTGCCATTTTGAACTCCATCTTTTTCCACATTTGAATACATACAGGTAGACCAGAGTGTGTATATAATGGAGGCAGTGGTGAGACACACCGTTTCCTAATTCTGAATATTTATAATTCTATTGAATCTTAACAATTCCTTCTTCAGAACAGACTCACTAATGAACACAATTCAGTAGTGTATCCTTTGGATAGGAATAACTGGTGCATAGATGCTAGTCTCAGGAGTCAGGAGAGCTGCAGCATTATCATAGAAGTGAACGGCATACGATAAAAAAAAAGAAGGGTGCTGAAGGAGATGCAAAGGTTCCCTTCTCACACATCCTAAGGTCACATTTGCAGGCAAACATTTGCTGTGCAGTTTCTATATATCAGCTAACAGATGGAATAGAATAGAAAACGGGAAAACCAAGTTCTTATTCTCCACCACACAGAGATGCCATGGAATGTCATGGGAAAGGGGTGTGTCACATTCTGCTTTTGTCTGCTCCTTTTCTCCAAACGGTAAGAGCTTGTGTCTTGGTGTCTCCACTGTCAGGTTATTATGCTGTGGCTGTGGTTAAGAAATCAGACATTGACATCACCTGGAACTCTCTTCAAGGCAAGAAGTCCTGCCACACAGAAGTTGGCACGTCTGCAGGCTGGATTGTCCCCTTGTATTTAATACACAACCAAACTGGGTCTTGCAAATTGGGTAAGTGTGTTCTGAAGGTGATGTGGAATCTTTGGGGCTCGTACCTGAGATGGGGGAAATTCAGTTCAGTGACTGGCAAGGAATATTCTAAGTAGTATTCAGTGAGCCCTACCCACTTTCTTCTCACCCACTTGCCCTCAGGGCTATGCACTCCCATCAGAAGCAAATGGGTGTGGAGAAAGGGGAGGGGTGAAGAGGACCCGGTTTGGTTTTTCTCCTGCTCCTACAAGAGCCCATCTTTTCCTATCTGGTTAAGAAATAGTTGAGTTGCATAAAGTAGTTCTTTCCCTGGCCTAAGCCCAATCCCTACATATTCCCATCCACGTACAGCTCAGTCATCAATGCAAAACTGGGTTCTTGATATGCACTGGAGAAAACGATGGCTGCTACTGTTCTTACTGTGTCTAAAGGGTGATAACTTCCAAACACAGATTGCTCCTTGACCCCCCCGCCACGCACTTATGAAGTTCAGCTTGGCCTCAAACTCATCATATAGTTGAGACTGACCTTGAACTCCCTACCCTCCTGCCTCCCAAGAGCTGGGATTACTGGCATGCACCACCACATCCATCTCAAACATTTGCCTACTGAACTGTCTATTGCCATATCATATCTACTTAGAATCTCAAAAGTCATTAAGCTCACCCTGTGCAAAACTGCATTCTCTTGTCCTACCCTGGTAATGTTCCAGAACTGCCTAGTGTAGGGGGATTATGTTGTTCCATTTTAAATAATTATCCCACCCACTGGTTTAATAAAAAACACTGATTGGCCAAAGGCAGACAGGAAGTGTGGGCGGGGCTACCAAACTAAGAAGACTCTAGGAACAGGTGGAACAGAGTAGAATACCAGAGAGAAACCAGAAGATGCAGAGGACAACTATGCTGCTCTAAGAAAAGGTACTGAGCCACATGGCTGAACAGGATAAGAGTCATGGGTTAGATTAAGGAGGGTAAAGAGTTAGCAAGTTATGTGCCTGGGCCTTAGGCCGATCAGCCTAAAACTATTGTAAGCATCTGTGTGTCTCTGCGGGTCTGTGGGTCTGCTGGCCTAAACCTTGAGGCTAGTCCTCAAAGTCCGGGCCAGAAACCTTCATACTACAGCCTAGCATAGTGGAGGACTCCTGAGCCCTGCTTGTCCAGAAAAGGCAGTTTCTCTGCCTCCTTCCCACCTCTCATTTTACTCTCTTCTCTCCTGACCCACTTGAGCCGCCTGCCACCTGAGCTGTACATCAGCTCTGGAACCCTTCCTCAGGTATATTTCTGAAAAGTGTGGATAAGACTGTGCCAATGCACCAGGCCCAGAAATGTCCACATCACTTCAGAGACTCTCCATTTCTCTAGGGAGTAGCTACACAGTAAGATTTCTTGGGGTCTGAATTTTGCTCCTGCTCTACTCGCCTCTCTTGATGGTCTACTCTAATGGCCTCCATTAAGCTTTCTGGGCTATGTCTAGACCCTGCTCCTACACAGACCTTTTCAGACCCCAGTCTCTTATCTGTAGGCTCTGCTCTCTCCCCCTCCCTTGGGCACCATCTACTCCTCATCTCTGGTCTTGACTCCCAGGTTCCCTCTTCATGGAATCACAATTCTTCTTTCCAGAGCAAGAGGGGATATGCAGATCCATAGCGTAGTATCTTGAGTTCTGACAGGAACCCATAGGTATTAGGTTGTAAGAGGGAAGGGCCCAGGCTCAGTGTCCTCATGGTCCCTAGAACCCGCTGCTAGGCTTGGAAGCCATGGCTTTCCATTCCTTTCCTTACTTGAAGTCACAATGACAAACTTTGTAAGGGAAGACCAAGATACCAAAGATCAGAAAACACTGACGTAGGTTACATAAGCCAGTCCCTCAGCCCCTATTTCCACTCTGTTAGGGCTAAACTCCTCTTTCTGTCTGTCATCACGTCTGCCCTGTGTGGGGACAGGGGTGGGCTTCTGTGAGCTCACAGTCTGGTTCATCTTCTGCCAGTCCCTTTACTTTTTATGTCTGGAATCTCTTCTTTTATTTCAAAAGGTTCTTGTTCCTTTTTTAAAAAATTAGTTTTGTATGTGTGTGACTACGTGGGTATGGGTATGTATATATGCGGGTACATATGTATGTACATGTGTGTGGAAGCTGGAGGTGGATGTTGGGTGTCTTCTTCAGTAGACCTCCATATTACTATTACTGTTCAAGTCTCTTTATGTCACCCCGACACGCCTGGAACTTGCTGTGTAGACCAGGCTACAAATTTGCAGATCTAACAGTCTCTGCCTCTTGAGTGCTGTGATTAAAGGCCATTATCTTATTTTTTGAGGCAGGGTTTCTTACTTAACCTGGAGTTCACTGGTTTGATTAGGCCAGCAAGCCAGTGAGCTGCAGGGGTCTGCCTCTCTCTACCCTCCCCGAGTTACAGACTTATGCTGCTGCACCCAGCTTTTTCTTAGGTGCTGAGGATCCGAGCTCAGGTCCTCTTGCTTGCACGGCAGGTACTTTTCCAACAAAGCCATCTCCCCAACCCATTAATAATGTTGCCCAAAATCCAGCTGTGTGCTTGTGTGACAGGCAGTCTTAGGGACAAACTCTGGGGCTTCCCTGCAATCACAGGAAGAGCTGACTCTGACTGTCCTTCTTCACAGATGAGTTCTTCAGTCACAGCTGTGTCCCAGGGTCTAATCCGAACTCCAGTCTCTGTGATTTGTGTGTTGGTGACAACAACGCAGCCTACAAATGTGCTCCCAACAGCAACGAGACATATTATGGCCCCAGGGGAGCGCTGAGGTAGGCTAGCTGGTACCTGTGCCTGTTTTTCCTCTCAGCATCACCCCATTGACCCCCTCCATATCTTCATCATTCTAGTATCTGGGTGTTGATTTAAAAGGAGCCAGAATTGGAGAACAGGGTTACTGCAATTCTAGTGGTTCGATGGTTTAATATTCAACCTGAGTTCAGTTCCCAACATCCATGTTGAACAGCTCAATCACCCATATTTCCAACTCTAGGCAATCTGATGTCCTCTTCTGGCAATGCAGGCATCTGTATGTACATGATCATAGTCACTCAGACACACACACACACACACACACACACACACACACACACACACACACACACACACACACACACAGCCTGATTTCCAAGCTTGAGGGAACTTCAGGGACCTGGAGCAAGATCAGGCATCCAGGTATACGTTCTCTCCTTTTTTCTGTATGACTGTAGATAATCCATGGGCTCTGGCAGAGCTCAGCTGTCAATCACAAAAGAGACCCAGACACCTGCTTCCTACATTCAACTGATGAGTATCTTTTATAATAGATTTATCTAGGCTCCTCCACCCACTCAAGATAAAGGAGACATACTTACTGAGCACTGAGTGCCAGGAGCTATTCTAGGTAGTCATTGCAGCAAACAAGACACCTGGTCCTGTCCACCCCACATCCCATTAGAAGAGCAAGACAGTAAGCATACATGCAAACAAGCTTCTTCTTCACTGCATACGCTGTAAAGAGACCAATGGGAGGCATATGTTAGGGAGCTTTTCATCCTTGTAACAAAATGTCTGAAAATCAACTTGTAAGAAGTTCATTTTGGCTCATGGTCTTTGAGGTTCTAGTTCATGATCAAGTAGAATCAATGTGGCTAGGGTCCAACTATTCCTTTCAGAGGCATTCCTCAATGACCTAAGGAATTTGACAAAGATCTATCCCCTGATTTCACCTCTAGTACTAAGCTGTTTAAAATTTAATTTTAATCTTGATGGTCATGTGCATGTGTGCATGTGTGTGCATGTGTGTGTGTGTGTGTATGTGTGTGTATGTGTCTGTATGTCTATGTGACCAAGTGACTATGATCATGTACATACAGATGCCTGCAATGCGATGCCAGAAGAGGGCATCGGATTGCCTGGAGCTGGAAATATGGGTGACTGTCAACTGCCCAACATGGGTGTTGGGAATTGAACTCTGGTTCTCTGGAAGAGCAGTAAGTGTTCTTAACCACTGAACTTTCTCCCCAGCCCCCATAACCAAGCTGTTAACAGTCATGTACTTTTTGGAAGATAGTTAAGATCCTAACACAGCAAGCAGTTATGTGACAGTGAGGCAGGGAACAGTTTTAGAAAAGGTACATGGGGAAGGCCTTCAAGAGCAGAGGGTCAGGAGAGCAGAGAACTAAATAATGATAGGAATTTGACTGGCTTGGCAAGAGTAACCCAGAAGTGAGTCAGCAGAAATGAGGGCAGTCATGACACACTGGAGTAAACCATACGGTGAAAGGTCAGCAATAGAGTTTTGGAGACTGAAGTGTGGGAAGGAGAGAGCTGGGTCAGAATATGGTGGCCACATCTGTTGAACCCTGTAGACTTGGCTGAGCAAATAGCAGACCAAGTTCTAAGTATGATGAGCTATGATGGACACGTTCACGTTGTGTGTTGGGGGGTGTGCTGCCTTCCAGCCTCTCAGTCTGGATACTTGTCCTCGCCTGGTGGAGCCCAGTCCTGCACCTGTAGAGACACCTTTCCTGCCCATCTAAGGGCTCCATCAGTTCTCTTTCTCCTGCATCATCACACTCTCTTTGTCTAGGTACTGTGTCATAACCCACTGAACCGCCAGCGTTCCACACTTCCTTATTTACTAGGTCATTCCCACCAGCATGTAAACATGCTGTTATTTTTTCCATCAAACAAACAAAAATTCAAGCCTCTGTGAGTTCTTCACTCTTTTCAATAAAAAACACTCGAAGTTGAATATCATTGCTCACCCTATTTTCTCTTCTTTCTTCGGAACCCAGTTTAAGAATCTTTTCAGGAACTGGGGAGGCAGTTCAGTGGGTAAACCACTCTGCTTGAGTTCAGTTCTCAACACCCATATGGCAGCTCAAAACCACAGGTAACAGGAGGACCCGATGCCTTCTTCTGGCTTCCAAGGACACTGCATACAGTGTAGACAGCATTTTATGTAGGCAAAACATTCATACAAATAAGTAAAATAACAAAAACAAAAACAGAAAAGGCACATAAAATAAAGAGACTTAGGAGCAAAGAAAGATAAAAAAATATATGAGAACAAGTTTAACTGTGGCAGATGGTTCCTGAGATCATGGGTGGGGCTGGAATCAGAGTACCTGGTGAGGATCTGTGCCCCTGGGAGACAGACCCAGCGTCTCCCAACTTCCTAGAAGAGGAAACTATTGGCAGGTCTTTCAGAGGACCACAGGGGAAAAGCCACCACATGATTCCTGTTTTCTCTGGGAAGCAGGAGGCACAGAATAGATGCATCCTGGGAGGAACAGGAATGGCATAGGTTAGTGAGAGTGGAGAAAAGCACAAAGTGAATGGGTGGCCATCTGATGCCGTGGTTCTCAGACTGACCATAACTCAGACTTTTCGGGGGAGCAGGGCTGGGAAAGCAGATTCCAGGTTATCATTCCCACAGTCTCCCATTCACAGTCCAGGCCGGTGGGGCTTGGGCACCTGCACTACAGTTCAAAGATGCTGGTGTTGATGCTGATGGGCCTTAGCCTTCAGCCCTGAGGACCACTGATCTGGAGTAGAGAATGGGGACTAGGTATGTACCTTCGAGATTCAAGAGCAGGCAGTCTTGCTCAGTTTGCCTTACCCTGAGGTGCCGACTCATCTAAGTCAGGTAGCCATGCTCATTCAGGAGTGCGATTCTGTATGAGGAGACCATGAAGAAAAGTAAGGCGAGGGGTTTTCATGAGTCTGAATGGGCACAAATGACCCTAGTTATAGACAGAGCCACCCAAGGACAAGAGAGAAAGAAAAGTTTGTGACCGTTTTTTATGGTGGTGACAAACACCCAAGACAGTTTCTTCAAGTTTTGGCTAGTGGCTTTTATTCACAGTCATCTTCCTCCACGGCATAGGCCTGGAGAACATCATGATGGAAGGGCATGAGGAACAAATATCTCACCTCATAATGGCCAAGAAGGAGCTAGGATGGGACAGGATCAGGGAATGAGCACATGATATGCTCTTCAAAGCCATGATCTCCCAACTTACTAAGGTTTCTACCAACTGTCAAAATAGTGCCACTAATTAGGGGCTAAGCTTTTACCACACAAGCCTGAAGGAACATTCCATATTCAAATCATAAGTGTCCCTGACAATCAATAGACATTTCCATCAGGCTGATATTACAGAATTCATTTCTTGTTTAAAAAAAAACAAACAAACAAAAAAAAAAACAAACAAAAAAAAAACAAAAAACAAAAAGAAAAAAACAAAAAACAAAACAAAAAAAAAACCATGAAATGGAATCAAGGGTAAGTCCTGTCTGAAGAAGCACATTCACTGTTGTCAGACACAATAAAACTCCTTCACAGCCATGGTTCCACACCGATTGTAGCATCTTGTGGTGTGATACAACACCACCTTACATATCTCTGTTGATGGGGGAACATAAGCTCTCTGTCGGGAAAGTGGTGAGGACTTAAAACAAGAGCCTAGATGGTGGTTTTTACAAATAAAAGGCAGTGAGTGTTCTGTCTTTCCGTTGCTTTCTCCCTCTACCACTCAAGGGCCTTGTAGGGACTACAGTTGCTTATATGGGAGTTCAGGAAGGGGAGAGGGGTGTGACTCCCTTTGGGTGGCTCCCTTTTACCTCTGTTTACCCTTGTGCAGGTGTCTGGTTGAGAAGGGGGATGTGGCCTTTACGACGCACTTCGCAGTTCTACAGATCACTAAAGGTAGGTGTCCACAATATGCTTTGCTTCCTGGGAGTGTTCCTTGCAGAGTGGTTCCCCAAGAGGCAACTGGGGAAGTTTAATAAGCCTAGAACACTCCAGTGACTGGGTCCTAGCATTCTAAATTAATCTAGCATTTTAACATACTTCCAATCTGTTCAGACTTGGTGATGCTAATTATTACCCTGGTCTGACCCCAGATGACGAAACACACAGACACATGGACTATGTCAGTATGTCTGACTCCCTGATTGACAGGCATTCTTTTGATATTAGAGATTAAAGTTTTGACAGCTATTGATTTTGGAAAATATCTTGCACTTTTCTGGGGGGCTTGCCTTTTTACTTTCTTTTTTAAAGAAAAAAATTTGTGAGTGTGAGTGTGTGTGTGTGTGTGTGTGTGTGTGTGTGTGTGTGTGTGTGTGCAGGAGCCCAAAGAAGTCAGAGATCATTAGATCCCTTAGAACTGGAGCTGCTTGATGTAGATGTTAGGAACTGAACCGAGGTCCTTGGAAGAGCAGTATGCTCTTAACCCTGAGCCATCTCCCCAGACCCTGAGTGGATAGTTTCTTGTTCTTTTGGTTTTTTGTTTGTTTGTTTTTATTTTTTGAGACAGGGTTCTCTGTGTAGTTCTAGCTGTCTTAGAACTCACTTTGTAGACCAGGCTAGCCTCAAACTTGTAGATGCACCTGCTTCTGCCTCCCAAATGGTGGGATCAAAGGCATGCACCACCACTGCCTAGAAACAGTCTTAATTTTAACATAGTCTAATTTATGGCATTTCTCCTCTTTGGTTAATACTCTCAGGACTGTTATTTTCATTTTTTATTCAGTTTTGGAGTACTTAACCAAGGATCTTGAGCATGATAGTCAAGTGCTCTACTACTGGGCTATAGTCCCAACATTTTGTTTATTGACTGATTGATTTTAAATTTTATAAGTATGAGTGTTTTACCTGCATACATGTCTGTATACCACATGCCTGTACACCTGTTGCCTGTATGACCAAAACAGAGACCAAAAGAAGGCATCACATTCCTTGGAGCTGGAGATACAGACAGTTGTGAACCAGCATGTGGGTGCTATGACTCAAAGCCAGGTTCCCTGTCCTTTACCTCTGAGCCATCTCTGACCATTCATTATCATTTTAAAAACATTGATTGATTGATTGATTGATTGATTGATTGATTGATTGATTGTGTGTTTGTTCTGAGGTCAGAGGACAGCTTACTGAAGTGAGTTCTCTCTTACTCCATGAGCCTCAAGGATTACACTCAGGTCCTCAGACTTGGCAGCAACACCAGCTCCAAGTATTTTTTTTTAAGTTTTAGGAAGTGTCTTGCTACATTGTTCAGACTACCTTGAACCCATAATCCTCCTGCCTGAGCCCTTCCTTGTTTTGTGAAGGGTGGAAAAGATGACTTACCTCTAGAATTACTGAGAAGAGCACACAGGCTAAGTCACATAAAGCATGCTTTCCCTTCCTGTCCCAGCTCTAGCTCTGATCTCTGATTATGAATTTCTTCTTAGCTTTGTAATTCTGGGCATGTCAAGTCCTATCTGATCTATCCATGTCAAATGGGGTTTAACACAAGTGCGTACACACACACACACACACACACACACACACACACACACACACACACACACACAGACCTTGTGCTCCTTTATAAGCTATCTAGCTGAATGACAGGCTCAGTATTGCTGATGAGCAGCATTTCACATGGCAAAGCCAGGGGCTCATACACAGATTTGCCTGTTCCAGGACTGTTAATACCATGGAACTACTTTAAGAAATCTTTGCCTTGAATATGACTAATGGAGTACTAAACATGAAAGTTATGAATTTGTGGGTTTCTTTCTTCTTTTTGTTTTATTTCTCTGTGTAGCATGACTTGCCAAGCACTAGTGGCTGATCTCATTCCCTTTGAGGGCACCTGGACCAAAGCTGTAAGCTGTGACTGATCCATCTTTCTCTCGTTAGGAGGGAACACTCCATTTTGGGCTAATGATCTGAAACCAGAAGACTTTGAGCTGCTGTGCCTTGATGGCACCAGGAAGCCTGTGACAGAGGCTCAGAGCTGCCATCTGGCCAAAGTGCCAAACGATGCTATGTTCACCAGGATAGATAAAAGGAGCTTTGCTACCAGAATGATCTTGAACAAGCAGGTATGGGCACCCATACCTACCTACTCCCCGTGACTCCGTGTGAGTTTCCAGAGCAGCACAGATCATACTCCTTCTCCCTGAGACAAGAGCCCTGGGCCTTCTAGTCCATCTCTGGTTATATATGATGTTCATTTATTCTGTAGCTCTCTAAGAATCCAAGAGAACAGCCTAAGATTCACAGTCTTGGAATCTCTTGGACTGCCTCAATTCTCCATGAAAATCAATCACTTCTCTCTCTCTCTCCTGGTACAATAAGTAAGGCTTATTGTCTGTGCTAAGTGTTGGAAAAGCAAAATGGCAGCTTCTCTAGCTGACTTGTCTCAATCTGAATTTGTCTCCTTAACCTGGATAGGCTGGACACCACCTGAAGTTAAAGAGCAAACATCTAGCAAATATCTAGATACTCTATGACCTTACTGGAAGTCAACAGAAACTGATCTTATGGAGTAGAAGTTGACTAACCCAAATTATCTAATGGAAAATCCATAGTCTCCTCTGTCTGGGGCAGTAAATGCCCTATTCTTGGAGGTTCCCCAAAGAAGAAATCTATGTTTTATCGTATTTCCCCTTCACATCCCTACTAAAGAAGGATAGTGGCCTGATATCCCAGTTTGTTTCTCTTTGCTGTGCTAAGAAACAAACTAAAAACAATTTGGGCACAGAAAGAGTTCATTTGGCTTATAAGTTATATTTCATCACTGCAGGAGATCAAAAGAGGAACCTGGAGGCAGGAACTGAAACAGAGACCAGGGGGGGGGGAACACCACTTACTATCTCGTTCCAGGCTCACAGTCAGCTATCTATCTTGTGTTGTCCTCATCTGCTTGCTGAGAGATGGTACCACTCACAGTGGGCTGGGGCCTTCTATATCAACTACAAAGAAAATACCCCATAGACATCCCCATGGGTCAACCTGACAGAGGCTTTAGTTAACTGAGAAGCCCTCTCCTATGTGTGTCACAATGACGGTCAAGATTAACTTTCATACTTAGGAAAACCATTAAAGTAAGAGAGTCTTGACTGTGGACACCTGAAGGGAAAGTCTCACGTAAGACAAGCTGCCATGCAGAATTACAAGGGAAATAAACCAAGGAAGGCATCTAGGATGGAGATTTGGAACTGGCTGGGTTCCACAGAATAGGAGGAGCAAATCAGCAAGAGTTTCAGGTATCAGATAGACATGGGGGTGGGGGTGATTCAGACAGCTGGGAAACACCAGGCACTGGCTAGCTAAGTAGAGACATGGCCAGCTTTCTAACTACGCTCCTGTACATACATTATTGCACAATGTGATCTTACTGTCTCCACTTACAAATGAGCAAACTGAGGTTGACTCAGCTTAGTAAAGAATCTTCCTAAGTTCACATAGCAAGGAAAGATAAAGCTAGGATTCAAATTCACAGACCATGCTTTTGGTTATTACAGCATTTTCTAAACTGTTGTTGTACGCTGGGATTCTCCAAGGGCTGGAGCTGAGAAGTCCCGAAGCCTTTGTAGACTTCTCTATGCTTTCTGGCACCCTTGGTAACTGTCTGTTTGTTCTAATTTAGAGGTTATTTGGAAGGATGGAGAGTTTAATCAATGTTCAATTTCCAGATGTTTGACACTCTAGAAAATGACTTGATATTCAGTGATGGCGCAGAATGCTTGTCTGGCATTCCTAGACCACTGTATGATGAGTACCTAGGGCCAACGTATCTTTCCATGATGGCCAACATTAGACAGTGCTTGTCTTCTGGTAAGTAGAATGGACCACCAAGGAGAAACAACATGATATTCAAAGTCAATGTGTTTATATTAAGAACTCAGGTGTATCGAGTGCTCAGCTAGTAGAGAAGTGGAAACTTTATACTGGTCTTGCAGAAGGATTCAGCTTCCACTGAGTCAATTCAGTTAGACAACAATGAAATACACCATCTATGAAATGCTAAGTTGTCTGAAAGAGACAAGAAGCGTTACAGAACTTGAGACCACTTAGGAATGAAGCTCTTCTCATGCACATTCCCATTTTTTTTTTTCTAATCAGCTGGGGGCTTGGGAAATGAAACAGGCTTTCATACCACAGGACTGATCGAAGGACTTGTTTTTGTTGGTTTTATATAAAATGCACAGCATTGATAAAAACAAATACAACATGGCTATCCCTAGAGGAGTCTCGGTATACATATTTTAGGTGAAATGGCCATCTAAATAGAATGGAACTGGGCAAAGAAAATTAAAACTGAGATAAAAAGAATTATTGGGCATATGCCTAAATTTCTGTAGCATTATATTACATGCAACAGATACTGAAAGCAAGAATAAAGGACAGTACAGGTAGTTAAGGATAGACATTTAGAACGGAGAGTGGCTATGAGGGTCTTAAATCATCTCAACCATCTCAATTAACCATGGCTTATTTTTAGAACACAGTATTCCCAATGTAAGTATTTTTTAAGAACTTTGCCTTAAAGAGCATAGGAAATTGGAGCAGAGACAAGTGTGGCAAGGGCTGGTGGGGAATTGATGTTCTTTTTTCTTGTGTTTCACTTCGCAGAACTGCTGGATGCCTGCACCTTCCACAGACATTAAACACCATTCAGCTGGGGCCACACAGGTTTAGGGGACCCAACTGTCTCTATGTGGACATGTGCTGACATCTTTATAACTCTGTCATAATTGAAGCAAAAAGAATTAAAACAAATAAAAATATCTTCTCAGAAAGCTTCACTGAATGTTCTGGGGGCAAATATATTTGGGACAAACAAGACTTTCTATTTTTAAATTGCTCTCCTAGGTTTATTATCTGCTAAAAAATATATCTGATAAGCTGGTGAGATGGCTCAGTGGGTAAAAGTACTGATGTGAGTTTGAGCTCTGGAACCTACACAGTGGAAGGAAAAAGTGGGCTCCACCAAACTGTCCCCTGACATCCACATGGCCATAGTGGCCTGAGTGTGCTGCCACACACACACATGCACACGCACACACACACACACACATATAAAACACACACCTTTGGGGAGATGGGTTAGCATTTATTATGAAAGCATGAGAACTTGAGTTTGAATCCTTAACATTCATGTAAAAACTGATTGTGGTTTCATGTATCTGTGAGCCCAGAGGCTTGTGGTTACTTGGCCTAGTTGAAACAGTGACCTTTAGGTTCATCAAGAGACCCTGTCTCAAAAAAATAAAGGGAAGAGTGATAGAAAAAACACCTGGCATATATAGCCTTTATATGTTAATACATGGGACTGTGCATGCATATAACATGCATACACATACACACAGATCTTAAAAATAAAGGTACCATACTTTTGAGAGTACTCTTCCAAACTAGATTGGCTTATCTCCTTACACTCTGATATTTTATATGAGAGACAAATCATTAAGTTATAATTTGAGCAACAAATCTGTCTGAATATCATCCAAGCAGTGATTATAAGATCTCTCTCTCTCTCTCTCTCTCTCTCTCTCTCTCTCTCTCTCTC
This sequence comes from Phyllotis vaccarum, assembly GCA_033318265.1. Taxonomy (NCBI): domain Eukaryota; kingdom Metazoa; phylum Chordata; class Mammalia; order Rodentia; family Cricetidae; genus Phyllotis; species Phyllotis vaccarum. Next base: position 106,786,619 of record JARWLC010000004.1, read on the forward strand.
TCTCTCTCTCTCACACACACACACACACACACACACACACACACACACACACACACACACACACAAAACAACATCAATACATTTAGCAGAAACAACTTACATAATAACAAGAAAGGACAAGGAATGATTTTGTGTGTTTTTAAAATACAATTTTGGAGTTTGAGAGATGGCTCCATTGGTAGAATGCTTGCTGTACAAGCATAAGGACCCAAGCTGGGATTCTCAGCACCCATGTAAAAGGCTGGGTATAGTGATGTGTGCTTGTGATCTAAGGCTGGGAAAGTAAAAACAGAAGGATCCCTGGAGATTCCTGGGTGGCCAGGCTAACTGAATCAATGAGCTTCAGGTTTAATGAGAGACTGGGTCTTAAAAATGAAAGTGGAAAGAAATAGAAGCTAATACTGGACAGTGACCTTCGCTCTCCACATTCACTACCATGTATGCATACATAAAACATATTATGCTTTGACATTTAAAATTAATGTCACAGGCGATCAAAGTCTTTGTTAATGTTTTCAAGAAATTATTAAAATTACTGCCAGCGTTGTATCTCGCGGCTTGTTTGACCGAGTTTCTAAAAGTGGTGAGTGAAACATTTGTTTCTTTCCGGTTCTTTATCAGAAAATTTACCATCTCTAGTTATTACTACAATGGCAGCTTGTGACAGCCCCTTAGCAAGTGAGGAATTGGGGCTAAGATCATATGTTGTTAGAAGTCAGATTTATAAGAGTGAGTGAAAGAATGGCCAGAGCAGAACGTACCCTCCTTCCACAAACAACTAAAAATCAGGGAAAAAGTGAATGAAGCCGTTCTTTGTGGTTGAACAATAGCAGTGAGGGACTAGGAACCGTGGAGGAAGGGAAACAAAGGGTGAGAAGATAACCTGGCCTTCTGCCCGGCTGAAGTTTCCAGAAACAGATAGAAATCTGAGGTCGATGTAACCAGTATCGAGTGCCAGAAAGGATGGGATTTTGCGGGGAAACTGTCCATGATCTGCACTGCAGCATCCTTTATGTACCTCCGCCAGTACAGACTGAAATTAAAACCCACAAGGCTGGGAATAAAGAGACTTAAATAGTGCACAGTTCCCAGGGCTCCCGAGGTCAACAATCATGCAGGTTTCAACACAAAGGCTTTCACTATGGGGTGTGCCTTGGAAGTAGGGGTAAAATGGCCACTGCTAGGGCTACACAGATGACTTAGCAGTTAAGAGTACTTCCTGTTCTTGCAGAGGACTTGGGCTCAGTTCTCAGGACCACATCAGGCAGCTTACAGCCACCTACAATTCCAGTTCCAGGGGATCCAGTACCTTCTAGCTGCTGCAGGTCCTGCACACATGTGGTGGACATAAACTCATGAACGTAAACACACACATACACATAAATTTAAAAAATAAATACTTTAAGTGCTCATTGATTAAAGGTTACTCCTGAAAAACCTTCACTGAAGTTGGAAGGAGCCTCAGAACATCCCACTGGTTGGCAGGCATCTTAACTACCTTCTAACACAAACTCCAATACCATGAAAGGAAAGCAGTGAAATTTACATACTCAGATGCATATTAAATAAAAACATCTTCAGATATGCAAAGAAGCATCAAACTCTTACAACAAAGTCAGGAGCAAATCAACCAAAAACATATTTAAAAACACAGAGATGAAGGAATTTGCTATGGGACTATGCTCTTGTACACTGTAAATATCTGTCACTCCTATTGGTTTAATAAAATGCTGATTGGTCAAGTAGCTAGACAGAAAGTAGAGGCAGGGCAAACAGAGAAGGGGAATTTTGGGAAGCGAGAGAGCAGAGCAGGAGATGCCAGCGAGAGAGAGAAGAAGCAGGATGAGATGCTGCACTGAACAAAAGGTACCAAGCCACATGGCTGAACATAAATAGAAATATTTATCAAAATTAAATTAAATTAATTTAAAGTATCAAAATTAGCAAGTAATAAACCTGAGCCATAAACCAATCAGCTTGTAATTAATATAAGCCTTTGTATGATTATTTGGGACTACGAATCTGGACCTCAGGGCTAGGCAAGGCCAGAAACTTCTCACTACAGGAATTCAAACAAAAACTTAAAAAAAAAAAAGATTTAATTTAAAACTTAAAAAAATTGTGTCATGTGTCAGCTGGTTGTGGGTTTGTATGTGTGAATGTGGTGGCCATAGAGGCTGAAAGAAAGTGCATCAGACACCCTGGACCTAGAGTTGCAGGCAGTTGTGAGCTTCTGAAGCGAGTATTGGAAACGAAAGTTGGGTTCTCTGCAAAGGCAGCTCCTGATGAGCCACTTACAAGTGGAACTCTAGTTCCAGTCCACTTATAAAGAGGGGAGAGAATTCGTGCCGGGCACTGGAAACCCAGCCAGCTACAACTACCCAGGGCTATTGAGGTCATGGATCTTAGAGGAGAGCCTAGACCAGTATAATTTTTTAACTACACTCTTAAGTAATTATCCATATACCCACATGTAGCTATTTCTCCTCATCAAAGAAGTTTCCTTTTGTAGAAGATAAAGAACATTACAGAAAGCCACAACTGATCAACATGAAAAAAGCAACTGACTGTGGGGAACCCATCCTCAGTTGGTACAACAGAACCCCAGAAGGCTCAGGGGACATAGGAAAAGAGAGACCAAAAAGGTTGAGCCAGAGCACCAGCAAGTACTGTGTCTTCAATACTGTATCTTCCATATGAGTCTTCTATATATATAAGAGGGAAGCTGTACTCATGAAATTTCAGCACTTATGGCTGTCCAAGCCATATCTGAGCAAAGACAACATCAGATGACTTAGTAATACTAATGGGACAAATCACATGGGATTCTACCCCTTGTGTAGTGGTTCTCAACCTTCCTAATGCTGTGACCGTTAATACAGTTCCTCATGTTGTGGAGACCCCCAACCATAAAATCATTTTATTGCCCCTTTATAAGCATGATTTTGCTACCTTTATGAACTGTAATATAAATATCTGATATGCAGGATATTTGATGTGTGATTCCTTTGGGGTCGTGACCCCAGTTTGAGAGTCACTGCCCGTGATGAAGAGCTATGGGCAATTAATGGCTGGCTGAGAGAATTATTCTTCCAGAGAGATGAGTCCCTTTACTGGTTATTCAATGACAGTGATCAGCCCTAACAACATACACATAAGCAACACTAAATGGATTCAGCAGGTTATGCTCACATATTTATTTATAATAAATTAAGGAGGCTGTGCATTTTAGAAGGATTAAGAATTGGAGAAGGTTGGAGGGAGGAGGGGAAAATTATATAAATATAATACTAATGTATACAATTTACAAAAGTAAATAATACCAATAAAATACTTTTAAAAAGAAAGAAAGAAAAAGGGTTGGCTTATCTCGCAGTTTGGGAGACTAGACATCCTGGAGCATGTACTTTCATCAGCTTGATTTCAGTTAAGGGTCTTGTGCTGCCTTCCAGACAACTCCAGAAAGGGGTGTGATAAATACACCTGAGGAGTGAAGGGAAAATACGTGACTGTAACAAGAGAAAACTTGTGTAAGATAGAACCAGGGGGGTAGGAGAGCCTGATCAGCAGTGAAAGGTGCTTGCTGTTCTGCATGGGACTGATCTTTCACTACAACACATGTCACTCCAGCTCTGGGGAATCCAACCCTCTCTTCCAGCCTTAGCAAGCAGGCATCTGCACATGTTCACATACTTACACACACACACACACACACACACACACACACACACACACACACACACACACACACACACACCACAAAACTAAAGGTAAAAGGCCGTTGGTAACAGCTGGGTTTTTTTCAAAGAACTTCTCCATTTGAGATAAGTTGAGCTTTGCCATGAAGTTCATTAGACTATTACGCTGTGTTCTTGGTCTCTGTAGACCGTGCAGCAATGCCCTATCTTCCACTTTTGGCACGAATGAGGATATTCTTCCCTTTGCTCAGGCTAGCTAAAGCTGCTGCAGTTTTACTCCACATTGCCAGGAGCAGAGTTTGGGTTTTATAAATCACCACTGTTTTGATTTTCCACCGTGGCCCTTACATTTTGCTTTCGGCTTCCTTTTTATTTAATCTGATTTTTTGATTCTTTAAAATGTTGATTTGTGCATATTAGTCATATGCAATAGAAGTTATATGGTGATATTTCACACATATATAATAAACTTTGACTTTATCAACCCACTTGCCACCCTTTTCCTCTTCTCCATCCATTCTTTTTCTCTGATAAGTCCTTTCGACATCTGTGTTAATTTCTTCTGATTGATTTCACACTTGAGGGAAAGCATGTAATACTGATCATTCTGAGCTTTATTTATCACATTTTGATTTATCACACTTCGCATTTCCTCCAACTTTCCTACAAGTATTATGATTTCCTTCTTTTTTATGAAAACTCCTTTTGTGTGTGGGTACACACACACACACACACACACACACACACACACACACACACACACACACACATTGTGTGCATGTGTCCATCATTTGTTTTCTTTATTTGTCTGTTGCTGGACATCTAGACTAGTCCATGACTTGGTCATTGTGAACTGTGCATAGATAAGCAGAGATGTACAGTGTCTTTGTATGCTGCCTTAGATTCTGTTAGGAATATGCTCAGGAATAGTACAGCTGGAGCATATGGTAGTTTCTAATTTTAGTTTTGCATAATGGCTGGGATAATTGACTTTCCTATCAATAATGTATAAGGAATTCTACCCACTCCCAATCCCGCCCCTCTCCCCTCTCATATGTCATTTCCCTGTCATAGCCTCTTTGCTTGTTTCATAGCAGACATAATTTCCATAAGTAAATGCATATATATACACATGTATACACACACATGTTAAATACATAGACACATTAAAATCTATGGTCCAGATGTAAGAGAAAATGTGGTATTTGTCTGGGTTTGGTTCTTATTTCCCTTAACATAATATTTTCCAGTTCCATCCATTTTTCTATAAATATTTCTAGCAGCTTTAAAAACCGTGTATGTGTGTTTTGCCAGCATGTATCTCTGTGAACCGATTGCACGGAACCCGCAGAAACTAGAACAGGGTATTGGTTTCCCTGGGATTGGAGTTATAGATGGTTGTGAGCTACTGTGTGGGTGCTGGGAATTGAACCCAGGATCCCTGGAAGAGCATCCAGTGCTTTTAACTGCTGCTGATTCACCTATCCAGTAAATCTCTAGGAGTGCTTTATATTCAAATTCATTTCAATATTCTTGCTTCAAATCTGGCAGTTTTAACTTTATATAATATGGTCAAGATGCTTGAGCCAGAAATTCACAAAATAGAGCTCAGCTGCTGTGGGACTATCCTCTTGTACACTGTCAATATTTGTCACTGTAAATATTGGTTTAATAAAACTCTGATTGGCCAGAAGCTAGGAAGACAGGAAGAATATGAAGGGTGACCAGACAAGGAGAATTCTGGGGAGAGGAAGAATATATACAGTTCAGATGCAAAGGAAGTGAGATGAGAAAGCTTCACTGAGAAAAAGGAACCAAACCACATGGCTAAACATGGATAAGAATCATGGGTTAGTTTAAGAGTAAGACTTAGCAAGTAATATGCCTGAGCCATAGGCCAACAGTTTTTAATTAATATATGCCTCTGTATGATTATTTGAGATTAAATGGCTTTGGGACCAGCCAGGTGGGACAGAGAAACTTCAGATTACAGTCAGCTTTGAGAAGCTGTAGTCAAAACCATGTTGTTCTAGTCTGGGGAATTGGGAGGAAAGGATGGCTCCAAGACAAAGTCCTCCAGATGTTTCCCCAAATGTCAAGCTCCAGTCTCCAGGCCTTTATTTATCCAGCTAGCCATAAGGCTTCCTTTTCCAGCTCATTCTACTATCAGAGCTGGAGTATCCATGGAATACTATGGGGCACTCCCTCCTGTAGCCTAGGATTAAATTTTCAGAGAGGTAGAAAGAAGGTTTCAGACTGAACTGGTTAGTTTTATGTCAACTTGACATAAGCTAGTTATTTGGGAAGAGGGAACCTAAATTGGGAAACTGTTCCCACTAAATTGGCTTGTGGACAAGTTTGTGGTACATTTTCTTGATTTATGATTGATGTGGGTGGGCCCAGCTCACTGTGAGAGGTGCTACCTCCGGGCCGGTGGTCCTGGATGCTGTAAGAAAGTAGGCTGTGCAAGCCATGGGAAGAAGGCTAACAAGCAACCCTCCTCCATAGGCCTATGCTACAATTCACGACTCCATGTTCGTGCTTTGAGTTCCTATCATGACTTCCTTTGATGATGGATTGTGATGTAAGTGACCTAAACCCCTTTCTTCTCAGGTTGCTGATAGTCATGGGGTCTTATCACAGCAATTGAAACCCTAATTAAGACAAGCTCAGATAATTTCTGGGGACAGAGGACTTATTCCTTCTGGGTCCTATGCCATCTCCCTGAAGACTGCCCCAAGGAAGCCACAGACACACCAATCCTTTATGCCAGGGGTTCTGGAAGATTCTTTTTCAGAGTTTCACCTGCTGCAAAATTTCCAGGCTGTCAATCAAAGTTTTAGACACTATTGACTGTAATGACCTTCAGTTTCTGCTACCACTTGCTCTGCCTGGAAAGCTAGCCTTGCAGTCCTATGTGACACAGAGCTGGGGTAAGATCTTGACACTTTGGTCCAAGTGATGTCTTTTATTGGCATTGGGAACTGGTGTCAAGTACCTGCACCTCCTCCTAATCTCAAGAACTTGGCAAAAACAGCAGAGATTTTTGACATTTTGAGGTAATGGATCTTATTGAAAACTACTAAAGGCTAGACTCTCACCCTAATCAGACCACACCACACACAATCACACACACACACACACACACACACACACACACACACACACACACACACACACCTTTTGGTATATAGCTTATGCACATTTATAGTTTTAGTTCAGTGAATCTTCTAAGACCTCTCATTTTCTTCCTCATGGCGGAGAAGAGTTGGAATGGAGGCTTGTTCATTTCTTTTAGGTAGCTGCTAACCTGAGAGGCTGGTAAGTCTTGCTGAATTGCATATACAAAGAAGTTATGCAGTAGATGAAAGACGTATCCATGAGTAACATTCCTGAAAACTAAAAAGATAAAGTCATCCACTTGTAGAAACCAACAGTTGGTCACAACAGTGTCTAGGTCTGTGACTTTGTATAGGTCTGAGGCTTAATTTGGACAAAGCTAGGAAAGAAAATGAACTTTGGCCCTTTACTTCCATGGAGAGCAGGGACATTAAACAACGCATAGACCTTGGGGACAACAGAGAGATTAGCGTTCTGTTTGGTTTGGACCTGGAAACACTGGACTCTGTTCGATTTAGCTGACTACCTGTCTCTCAAAGTCTTAACTTCTCTTGATGAGAAAAAAAAAAAAATAGAATTAATTTCTGAAGCAAAGCTGGGGGAAAACCTGAATGGTACTTTCCAGGAACATGACAAAGGGGACAGCCCAGGACACCAGCCCAGTGCTAGGTTCCAGTGTCCTTGCCCTACTGGGCAGCAGACCAGCTATATCCACTGTCTGGCTCTGGTTTTTGTTGTTTTTTTGAAGTGTTTCTGTGAAGTGAGGTAGTTATACTCTCATTCTGTGGGCCCTTGTCGGGTAATCATAGAGAGACTCATGATTGCTACAGGACAGACAAAGCCAGCATCTCAGTAGCCAGGTCAGTAATTGTCATAATAATAGGGAAGAGTTTGCATTGCTATTGTTAATGAGATAATGGAGCTTAAGAATAAAAAGCTTGCCTGTTATTAGATAGGTTGCTTGTGTCCTGAATTTGAAGTACGGTCTCTACCTGTTCGTTACTCCATGGATGGCTCATGATAGTACCCATTCCAGGTCGGACATATAGAGGGAGGTCATGAGTGATTTGTTTACAGAAAAAAAAGCCCCAACAAAGTCTGTTTGGTTTCTTCTAGAGTGCACTGTCTAGGATCTAGGCATCAGCACTTTTGAAAATCTTCCTGAAAAAAAAAAGGGGACCTGAAAGCTGGGTACATGGGAGGCAGAAGCAAGTTGTGAGTTTGAGACCAGCCTGGTCTATAAAGTGAGGTCCAGGCTAGCTGGGGATACGTAGTGAGACTTTGTCTCAAAAACCGAAGCAAAACAACAACAGCAACAAAAATCCCAATAAAAATGACCATGAACAACAATACACAGTACCTGAGGAGCGAGGCTCAGAGGCTGGCTGCAGGACTTAACAGGGACTGTATACACTGAACAGATCATAGACAAAGACGAACAAGAGAATAGCAATGTATCCGTCCTGTATCAGTTCAGTTAGTAATTTCTATGCTGGGATCCCACACTCTGGACTCTTCATTTATCTGCATTCACATGCATACCCTCTGCATCCTGTCACATAATTGAAAATAAAAATAAAATGGGGGGGGGGGGAGGGACTGGAGAGATGGCTCAGTGGTTAAGACTCCAAAGAACCTGAGTTCAGTTGCTAGCAATCACACCAGACAGCTCACTAATTTAGATCCTATAATTCTACTAAATAGACAAAAGGAAAAAAAAAGAAAAAGAAAAACCAAACACACAAACAGAAAACCGGGGTTTCATATATCCCAGGGTAGCCTCAGACTTGTTATATAACTAAGGTGACTTTGAACTCCTGATCATCCTGTCTGTATTTCCCAAGTTCTAGGATTTCATGCACGTACACTGGTGTGTGTGTGTGTGTGTGTGTGTGTGTGTGTGTGTGTGTGTGAAAGAGAGAGAGAGAGGTCAATGTTGGCTATCTTACTAAGTCACCCTCCACCTTATATTTTTAAGACAGCATCTCCCAATGAGCTTGTCAGCTAGGCTGGCAGGCTCTCAAGGCAGAGCAATCCTTCTGTCTCGCTTCCCCGGTGCTGAGGTTACAGGTATGAGCTGCCATATCTGGCTTTTTACTTGGGCACTGGGGTTCTGAACTCAAGTCCTCAAGTTGGTGTGACAAGCACTTTACCAGCTTAGTCCTTTCCAGCCCCCTGAGGTAGATATTACTAACCTTCCCTATTGCTCAAGGAGCTTAAGTAACTTGCTTAGTTCACTACCTAATCTATGAGTCTTCATTTATGGAAGCGCATAATCAAGTCCCTCTAGCCTTAGTGGCATGACCAAGGGGAAAGAGAACCAGGTCCCTGACTTGTGTTTCCCTCTGAGCCCTCCTCCCCTGTTTAAATAGTTCCCTTCTACCAGGGTGGCATTGTGGAGGCCTTCTACAAAGTAGGATTTAGGGTCAGCTTCACTCCTGCATGCACTGCTCTGTTTGAGATTCTCCGTGTGTTGGAAACTCCAGACTCTTTGCCATCTTGTCTTCTGGCCCACTTTATAGTTCTCAGAATTCGCTGCCTTCATTTCCAGGCTGACGTTTTCTACTTTTTCCCCAGGAAGAGGGATCCCTGGAAATGGGGACTGAAGCAGTTTCTGTGACAGATATCACCTGTTTTGCATCTCCTCCCCAAATCTGCCCATGCTGACATTAAACTGTGACCCTGAACTCTGATCTCCCCCACCCACCACCACCACCAGGTCTGTCTAGGTATCCAGTAAACAGCATGCCAGAGAAAGCCAGCATTCCTGCAGACCTGCCTTTGGTCAGGGACTTTTGTTCCTTTACACATGAGACTTCACGAAGTCCACTCTATTCCAGGGTCAGCGACCTCTCTAAGTGTTAGTTGGGGTGGTAGATAAAGCTGGTCCAGGTTGAACATTGGACTGAATGAAGAAAGGAATTTTCTTAGCAGGTCCTCACTCGCAGAAAGATGTCTCAGGCTTTCACAAACGGCCCCGGCCTCTCCCAGTTCATCACGGCAGGGTGAACGAGTGTATGTTTCGTCGGAAGGTTCAGAGTCTCTGCTCAGATCTTCATTCTGAAGTGTAGCCTGTGCTCTTCACAGTCCTTCACATTTAAGAAAATGATACATCTCTCCACCTCTCTTCCCTTCCTGCTTCTTTCTCTAGTCCTTTTGACTAGAAACAAACAAACAAACAACAATAACAATAACAAAAAATAAATCCATTCTCTCTCTTCTCCCCTTGAGTGTCTGGGGCTGGAGAACCTAAGAAGCTGAGTCTGTGAAGCATCTGGAGGATAAGGATATTGATGGGCAGAAGCAAAGAGAAAGGAGGTGGAGACGGGGTGGGAAGAGGACCCATTTCTCACAGGGAGAAAGGGAAGGGAGGCAGTAGAATGTGGGTTATGGTTCCGCTGAATTAAACTCTCACTGAAATGATGGGACACAAAAACTAGATTATAAGCTGTGGCTTAACTGGGGCCGGTCAGTCAGTATGAATTCAGGATTGTCAGAGAAAAAGACAGAAAAAGTGAGAAAGCACATACACACAGATGGGATGCAAAATAGGTACCGATATTTGTGTGTGCATACACACATGTACACACAAACATATACATGCATACACACACGTGCTTCTTAGCTCTGTCTGCAGAAGAGTCCTGGTGTCAATGACCCCTCAACAGCAGGTACAAGGAATGCCCTTCTGAATACCACTCTTCTTTACAAGACCACCGAGTTTTTGGTTCCAGAAACACAAAGCCCAGAGATGGAACAGAGAAAACACAAGGTAGATTTGAATGATGGGACTTTTTAAGAGCACACAGCTGCTCTAGGCATTAAGAGATAACCAGGGCAGGTGTGATGATTGAGTGAGCAAAGGGGCTTGCCACTAAGCCTGGTGACCTGAGCTCACCCCGAGGAATCTGCCACATATGTGTCATGACACATGGGGCTCAAAAAATACACATGCAGGCACAAAATTAATAAGTAAGTATAAGCCAGACAAATATCTATTGAAAAATAAATAAAGTGGATAATAACATTCTGGGTTATAACCTACTACATAAAATAGGAGTCCATAAGTCCCCACTCATCTAAATGATAGCAGGATAAGTATGTGAAAAAGGGGAGAATTTTCCTTGGTAACACTTGATAACCAGTGCAATCCCAGTTCATTCTGCAAGAATCACTAATGAATGTTGAGATCTTTGGGGGGGGGAATAAGACATGAAATATCCTAAAAGGGTTTCTTTACAGACTTCTTACTAGTTGAAAATTAGAAATGCAGAGAACTACAGTGGCAAAACCTACCAGACACCATCACTAGCAAACAGTTAACATCACAGCAAGGCAACAAGTCACCATGGTAGCCTGTGACATTCAATACAATGTCACTGCCAAAATCAGGAAATCAAAGTCTCATGATGAGGTAATTCCAGAAAAACCCAGGTCAGGGGACTCTCCCCAAAATAGCTGTCAAATACAAAAAAGCGCACTGAACCCCTCATCATGACACAGATCAGCCAAATCCAGAACACTGGAATTTCCACAGGACAAAGGTCCAGTTTCTTTGATAAGTAAACAGTATAATATGCAGGTAATCACTCAGAGCATCAGAGACTCTGAAACTAATAGACTCCACGCAGCACGGAGATCTCAATAGTTCCCACATAGTATATGGCTCTCAACAGACCCCACACAGCACGTGGATCTCAACAGACCCCACACAGCACGTGGATCTCAACAGACCCCACACAGCACGTGGATCTCAATAGACCCCACACAGCATGTGGATCTCAACAGACCCCACACAGCATGTGGATCTCAACAGACCCCACACAGCATGTGGATCTCAATAGACCCCACACAGCATGTGGATCTCAATAGACCCCACACAATGGATCTCAGTGAGGATCTACTTTGAGCACCTAGTTAAATTTTCTTGTTGTCAACATAGGAATGTGTATATTGACTGGATGGTTAGAGAGCTGGGAACAGCTTAGTAGCTAAGGACATTCTGTTCATGTCAGACAACCTGAGTTCCTCAAAGCCCACAGTATGAGGAGAGAAACAGCAGTGAAAGTTGTCCTCTGACCTCCACGCTTGCTAGCAAGTGCATGTACATACATGCAAACACAGATAACAAATGAATAAAATAATTTCAGATATTATTAAATAGGCGGTAGTAATTATTAATTTCTATAGATATAGTGGTATTGTAATGTAAAAATTCCTATGTGTTAAAGATAGGTTGCATCCTGGGGTAAGTTTGATAATTGTCACTTCAGAAAAAAAGAGAGTGAGGAAGGGAGAGAGAGAGGAGAGACAGGTTGAAATAAAATCGACAGAATACTGAGCATTATTAAAACCAGCAGTTGTCTGCGGGCCTTTACTATGTTATTAACTCTAGTGTCTGTTTGAAAGCTCTCATAGGAAGGAAGAAAAGAAGTATATTAAAAGAAATTTAAATCACAGAAGTAAAATCAAAGGTTTATTTTACTTCTTAGTATAGGAAATTGGGTGAAAATGGTGATTATCCGTTTGTGGTGATGTGTAGGCACACACCCTTAAGAATGTGGTTGGATGAACCAGACAAGGACAGCAATAATAGGTGACATGGATGGGAGAAGCCTTCAAGGCCTCAACCTTATGCACAGAACTATAGACACCGAAGGCATGCTGGGAGTAGGAAACATAATCTTCCCCAGAGAAGAACACAGCAACTGGTTATTAAATACCAAACAGCCAGTTCTGAAAACATACACGCAAGTCATATTATACAGACTGAGTAGGCTGCACTTTTGTATTTAGGGATATGTATGAATATGTATATATACATATCACAATTAATGAAAAAGGAGGCCATGAATTTGGAAGTGAGAAAGGAAGAGGACACTGGAAGGTTTTCAGGGAGGAAAGAGAAGGGAGAAATGACGTAATTATAATCTCAAAAAATAGACAAAGAATTTCTTTAAAGAAGAATGTGGTTGACTGTATTGTTTTTCTCAGTTCTGTTTGAGATTGTTCTAAAACACAATCCACACCTGAGTTCAACCAACTCAATGATTGTACTCTCTATCTTGGTGCAGGGTCGGGCAAGGAGGTCAGAAAAATGAAAGGCAATCGATTCTTGTACTCCTGGCCTTGCACAACAAGCGCACGGAGACTTTTCTATTTGTGTGTGGACTGTAGAAATGTATTGTCAATTTACGCCCAGTATATACAAACGTGTCTTAGGAATTTGATGGGGAATATTTGGAGTACTAGAATCGACAGTCGTTTTATGTAATATCTTTTACTTGTTCCTTGGCAGCTCCATACATGTATGCCATGTGTCTTCATCATAGAACCCCGCCTCCTCTCCCCACTCTCCCACACCACCCCCAGAATTTTCTCCTTGTTTTCACCTTTTCCTCCTTTATTATTTTCCCTGACTCACCGAATCTCACTGGTGTTGTCTGTCGGAAAGTCGGCTGATGATTTTGGATTCATCTCCTGCAGATTGTCCACAGGTACCCAGAGCTTTGGTGAGCTCATGGGTGCAACAGCCATGTCACGCCCAGGAGACAGCATTTCATAACTCTCCCCCTCATCCGCTGGCTCTTACAGGTTTTCTGCCTTGTCTTCACTGTGTTCCCTAAGTCTTGGGTGGGGAGGGGGGAGGGGGAGGGAAGAGGATTGACATAAATGTCCCAGTTGAGACTCATTATTCAACAGTCCCTTATTCTCAGCACTTCAGTAGCTTATGCATGTCTACATTTACTGTTGCCCATTGGGCAAAGAGGCTTTCTGGCCAAAGTTGAGAGCAGCTCTAAGCAATAGAGATGAACATCAATATTTAGAAGGAAGCGTTTTGTGTTTTAATTTTTAAAATTTCATTCATTCATTCATTCATTTATTCATTCATTCATTCATTGTGTGTGTGCATGTGCATTCCAAGTCTTGCCTGTGATGGTCAAGGTGCAGCCCATGGGAGTTGGTTCTTTCCTTCTATCAGTAGCATCTTGGGGATGCAACTTACGTTGTCAGGCTTGGAAGCAAGCATCTTTAATCACTGAGCCATCTAACAGGCCTTAAATGGCAGTTTGACATGTTCATTTAGGACAGCCAAAGTAGTGCATTCTATAAACCTTTTGAACTTTTGACCAGCTTTATAATATGAAGAATGAGTTCCCTTCTGAGGAGGCCTTGACCCAATCAGAAAGTAGCTTGTTACCACCATAACCTCAAATGCACTATTGTGGCATATGTTGCCTGGCAGGTCAGTGTTGGAGCATTCAGGGTTCACTGCTAAGTAATACACATGAATGACGCTTCTCCCCCAGCACTCTCTAGCACTATGACAGCCAGCCAGTAGGAAGGACATTTTCAGGTCAGCTCCAGTTTGATTTTGCTATGTCCTGAAACCAATTTTCACCGGTAGGGTCTTGTATTCTAGCTATGGTATGCAACCAAAAGCAATGATTGACAGCCCATGTTGTATTGATGGCGTTCTTGACAAAATAATTTTTAGAGAGGGACCCCACATCTGTTAATAAGATCTTCACTTAATAACACATGTGTTCTGGCAAGAAGCATTGTCTGTCCAAGCACGGTGCCTGTATTCAAACGCCTTTTTAAAAAAGTTATATATTTTTAATTGCTTACAAAGTAGTGGATTTTCATAGAGCTTCATTTGTCTCCCATTTCTGTCACCTATCACTTTCTCCCAGCTTCTGTTCTCGTGTCCATACCTGAGTAAACCGTTCAGGCCCAGTACGCCCCACCCTTTTTATCTACAAATTACCTTGAAGAGAGGCCTTCAGAAGGCTCACTCTTGTACTCCATATACAGGGTATAGTTTTCCACTTACCTCAGGTTTATTTTTCACAAAATGTTTAATCATTCAGCCAATGACGATCCAGATGTCTTTGTTCATAAGCATTTGTTTTTCCTTAGGGTAGAATTCTTCGGTTTTTAGATTTTGTATATAGAATTGAGTTGGTTTCGTATAATTTACCTTCCGTTCTGTAGCCCATTTATCCTATAAAAATAAATTTATGAATTAAGCCATATATAAAAATAGGTGTTTTTGTCTTTTGTCATTTTGCTTCCCCCTTCTTTTCCCTGCCTAGAGGTCTGACTCAGGCCTCCACTAATACATTGAGGGAAATGGTAACAGTGGTTGTTTTAGTACCCTGGTTCTCAAAGAGGAAGGTTCCATTTCACATTCCACCACGGAGCAGGATATCTGTAGATCTTTATTAAATAACCTTTACCAAGTTGAGGAGCAAGTTTGCCAAGAACTTTCATTATGTATGGATGTTGAACTGTATTAAATGATGTTCTGATGCTGATGGATGCTGTCATTAATTTCCTCCATTAATATACTGATTTACTCAACTATATTAATCAATATTCCAAAATATAATTTGTATTCCTGGATAAATCAGATTGAGTAATTATTTATAATCCTTATGTATGTTAGTGGATCCTATTTGTGATTTTTTTTTTTTTTTTGAGATGTTCTCATTTAACCAGACTGGCCTGGTGCTGATTATATAGTCAAGGTTATATACTTCTGCTGCCTCCAATTTGTGAGGTGTGTGTCCAAGCCCACATTTATGCAATGCTAGAGATCAAACCCAGGGCCTCACACACACGCCAAACAAGCACTTACCAGACCTGTTTGTGAATTAAATTTTTTTTTGCATAGGGTTTTTGCAACTTTGTTCACAGAAGATATTTTGTGTTTGTCGAGATGTCTTTATTGATTTTTTTCCTTTCAAAGTAAATATTCTGTTCTCAAAGCATTATCAGGACTTTTTTTTTTTTCTAGACTTGGTTTCCAAGACAGTTGTGGTTTCTCTTAAATGTTGGCCACGAACTGCTGTTGAGAAGGCGATTTTTGTGGTCTGTGGTCTCTTATGTTGCAAGAATAAAACACTTTCATTGTTCTAGGACTTCTGAGAGGGAAGGGAGACAAAAGGAGGAACTGGCAAGGAGGAGGTGCCACATGCCATGTCTGAATGCCAGTTTCTCATGACGTGCCTGCCCCAGTTTCTACCCTTTTCCCACATATCTTCCCTGACCCAGCAGGCTGGCAGAAACTGGCCTTGTGGGTTTTACATCTCAGGCTTCCAGCTTACTCCCTCCCCAAGATGACCCAATCCTGAGATTTCAGAAAAGGAAGGCTCTGGTGTGGGGCAGAGAACACTGTGTGTTTGTGGGGGGGGTGGGTGAGAAATGCTTGAAGCAGACAGAAGCTCTTTGTTTGCTCTGTTTCAATGAAAATTGGGCAACATTTGTAAACAGCAAATATTGGTTCAGAGGCCCACTGCCTTCCTGCCCACCCCCATCTGGGCAGCACCCCAACTCCCCTGCACGTACACACAATTTCAATGGCTGCTACCAGAAAGCCAGATCTGTGGTTGAGATAGAAGGATTTTACTCTGCTTGCAGTACTCAATTTGGGTCACGAGTGGGTTGGTCTGAAACTAGAAGCCCCCTCTAACTCCTCTCTCAACCCCCTCTGTCTCCTTTCCCCTTTTTCTCGCCTTTTAAAACTGAGTGACCAAATATTAAGAATGCAGCTATGCTCTCGGGAAGGCTAGCACCAGGAGTTCTGAGGTCCACAACCAAAAGCTTATGAACAAGGAGCCCACTCTCATTTTCACATTCTGGTTGTGACTGGAAGCATCGATGCTTACTTCATTGGCAGGGCTGTTGATCGACACTGCAGACAGAACCTAGAACGTGCAAGGGGGCTAAAACTATGTTTTCCTTCTACTAGACACATCCCAGGCATTCCCATCTGAGGCTCTTTAGTCTGGTGTTCGTTCTTCTCAAAGGCTGACCAGGCCCTTAGACAGCAGAATTGGCAGCAGAGGTTGGGTGAGGTGGGAGAGTGCTTGTAGGAAAAAGGCAGAGCTGGAGTCCATCCATGTCTGTCACCTCCTCTGTGTGACTGCAGATGGGCTTTCTTGGCCTTCATAAGTCCTGCTTTGCTGGAAGAAGCTGTGTCCTTGGTTGATGAGTTAACATACAGTCTGTGTGATTTTGTATGTTTGCATTACCACTGATCTTTGGCAAGACATTTCCCCTCTGATTTTCTTGTCACTAGATGGAGATTCTCTTATATTTATGGTTGTGAGGCAAGCCCTTAATGGCTGAGCCATCCCTCCAGACCAAGATGGAGATTCTCAAGCATCAGTGCCAGGGACTATGTAAGAGCTCACTGAGTCCCCCCACCCCCTGCAAGGTCTCAGCCATTGTTAAGATATTTGGGAGAACAATGAGTGTCTGGAGGGTCTCTGGTATAGAACTAAACACACAAATGAGGATACAGATACAGCTGTCTGGGGCCACCAGGAACACTGAGCACTGTGATGCCAACCTCTCATCCCCACACACTGTACAGACACAGAGACCTGGGAACCCAATATTGCCAGGGCTGTATTCACATGTACACCCCCAAAGTAGTCTTTGTCCCACCTACCCTCTGAAGAATGACAGACACAAGGCTTCTCCTGAGCAAGAACCAATGCCCTGGACCTCTCTACCAGTCATGTGTGAATAGCAGGGTAACTCTAGGTACCCAGGTCAAACTGGCACCTTATTCCTGTCCTGTGCACCTCTCTGGGCTTGGCCTCACCTCAAGTTGGCTGGTCTGGTGAGGACCCAGGGAGACCAGAGACTTGGCTAAGGCAAGGCTGTAAACCTGTGACTGGAGAAGTAGCTTGAGGTGGGCTTGTTTTGTGTGCATAGGAGAGGACAAGGGAGAAATAACCATTTTCTATGTCTTCATGCCCTGCTCTGAGCATGCCCAAGTCGGTGTCACAGATTCAACACCCTCAAATTCCCCTTTCCTGTTTCCTGGCATCAGCTGGAAGTATGCCTGTTGCTCTCCATATCTCTTCTGTCCCTCCACCCTCCTCTTTATGTTCCCACTTCCAGGGGTCAAATGAATCCAGACTACATCCTAACACCTGCCAAGGGGTGGCACTGGGAATGTAACCTTCCTTCATAAGGAGCCATGAGAGAGCCAGGGACAGAACCTAGAGCAGCAGAGGCTTCTCCTTCCTCATTAGTGAGGCAGTGTTTGTCCCATGTCCCTGCTGATACCATGGTTAAACCAACCGTCTCTAAAACAGCTGGTGCGTCTTCTTTCTACAGGAGACCATCTACCGACTTAGGGACAGTGGCTATTACAAAGGATGAACAAGCCGGCACTTGTCCTCAGTATGTGGGTTGGTCCTCTCTTCTCATCTGGGTCCATAGGCTGGACAGCAATATGTGATGCGGAGCCTCTGAGGTATCATGAGGGAAGATGAGGATCCTCTCAACAAAGGTTGGGCAAGGGAGAGGAATGTTGGGTGCTTGTGGCATCCTGTCCCTGTTTTTCATTTTCAACATTTTTGTTTCCATGTTTAGGGTTTTTGTGTGTCCAGTTATATGAGTGTTAGGTTAGAACTTCTGACCTTTGGGCTAATGAGATGGCTCAGCAGGCAACGCAGATTTCGGCCTGGCAACTTGAACTTAATCTCCAGAACTTCCATGGTGGACAGACAGTGCTGACTTCTGAAAGTTGTCCTCTGACCTTTACACTGTGACCTGCGACATGTGATACATGTGTGCTTGTGCTTCGACATATGTGTGTGTGTATCACAGTAAATAATATTAAGAAAATACAATTTTCGTTCTAACCCTCTCAAGATATGCACATGCCTTTAAAACATTCCTATCAGAGACTGGAATCACAGTGGAAAAAAGCAGACTGTTTATATTCCCAAGAACCACTTCACAAAACCAAAGCAGCCAGATTAGCATGTTTACTGCGCCTGGCATGAGCTCTCCATCAGCTAAAATATGAAGTAGACCCACGTCACTTGCCTGCTCTTGGTAGAGAGGTCCAGGCTATTGGTTCTTGTCCAGAAGAGGGATGGCAACAGAATCCTGTGTCTGACTTTCTTCTGAGGGGTCAATAGGAAAAGGCTAGCCACGGGGATGGACATGTTGCATGGTTGCACAGGAGGCTCAAGCCTGTGTATGCCTATAGGGGTGTGTGGGGATGACAGGTTGACATCACAGTGTTCTGTGTCCTTGGTGGTCCCAGACATCTGTATCTGTGTCTTCGGTTATGTTCAGTTCTATACCAGAGACCCCTGGACATTCATGGTTCCTCTGAACACCTTAACAATGGCTGAGATTTGCTGAGAGGGTCACTGGGCTCTTCCCACGTTGGAGCTTTAATACCACCACCTTTTAGATTTGATAGGGAAACTGAGAACCAGAGTGGACAACATCTTGACTAAATTGAATAAGAACTGGGTTTTGAAAACCCTAAATTTTCTTAATGGTTCTAAAATCTGGATCTGCATTTTGCCTATAGTGCCTTCATGTTTTCCCGAGTGTATATTGTGTCTTGAGATAGTATAGGAGGTAATATTCCCAGAGGGACATTTTCAAATACTTATTTTATTTTTACTTCATTTCATAATTTTCCAGTCTATTTACAGGGCTGAAAAGCACAGTTATAGTTACAGAATATAGCACATGGAAGGCACACGAGCAATATTTTTTGTGATAAAATCATAGAATCAAATCAGTTTGATGATTACTTCATTAGAGGGGAATAGAGATGGACGTGTGGCATCCTCCCAGGGTGTTCTTTGTCTTTACACTGGCCCTTTGTTCTGAGTCTCCCAGTTAGTGACTGTCCCACCAGAAGCTCAGGGACAGGACACTTTCTCAGCCCCAGAGAAGGCTCTGTCTGGTGGGGGTGGAAAGAACATGGTTGAGGTGTTCCCAGGATCACCTGCAGAGGAGCGGAGACTGCTGTCTCTAATCACAGCCCAACCTTCCTCTCTTAATGTTCCTTCTCCAGTTCTAGTCTGGGATTCAGGGCAACTTCCTCCTCTTTCCAGCCTCACTCTCCCCTTGCGTAAGGCTGATGAAGCTGCTGGCAAGTAAGTCTGGCACCCAGGGTTCCGGAGCATGACATCCCTGCCCAAGCGGCTGTAGCCATGCAGCTCCTGGCACGGAGAGAGGAGTGATAACAAAGAGTGGATTTTGCTTTGGGCTTCCTTCTAAACAGCCCCCCCCCCCTTTTTTTTTGCTGGTGGTGGATTCCATCCACAGCTCTGTCTGACAGATCAGGAAATGAGGAGGATCATCAGGGCAAGAAAGGAAGGGGGTGGATGCGAGCGATTGGGCAACTGGGCTGCACAAACACGAGAGGTCAAAGGTTGCACTCAGTCGGCCTCCCTCTGGGCATAAAAGAGAGCGCATCACAGGGCGGAGGTGCAGAAGCGGGTCAGTCTGTGCTCCCCCGCTCCTCGCCACACACATCAGAAGGAGGATGAGGTTCACCGTGAGCGTCCTGCTGGCCTGTGCTGCCCTGGGTGAGTGTGGTCAGAGAAAGAAAGACTGCAGAGTGCTGGCTATGCATTGCCTGCAAGCTAAAGGCTGGAAGCCCAGAGGTCCTGCCTTTTGCTTCCTCCCGGTCACATCTCCATCTTCTTCAAAAGCTTAGGAATAACCTTGTTTCTTGGGAGTCTGGGGCCCTGATCCAGGCTCTAATCTTTTATTATGGGCCTCATGCTGCCTTCCCTATGTCCTATGTAATTTGCAGACATAGTATATGATAAGTTAGAAAAATTTTAACCAGTTTGCCCAGGTGCTACCTTGAGCCTCTAAGTGTAGCCCAAACAGCTTGGAGTGATCATCAGAACTTCTGGGATCTAAGCCTGCTGTCTTTTTATTGTCTGACATCCTTTGGATGCCTTTGGCACTGCTGGCTTAGACTACAGTGTAGCATTTGAAGCCAGAATTCTTGAATTCAAATCATGCCTGTATTTCTCCTGTGACAGGTGTAGTTGCCTAGGAGGGTCAGTGAGGGTGGGGTCGCAGGTGTCAGTCATATATCCTGCTGATTCCTCTCCAGATGGGGTCTCGAAGACCCAGGCACCTGCCGTAGGTAGTTAGCATTTTGTCACATCGTTGGGGCCTTCCTTGAAAACCTTGGAAGTCACCTTGGAAGAGGCTCCCATGCTTGTCAGTACAGGGCACCTCCTGTGACTGTGCGCAGGGGCACATGACCAAGGACAAAATTTACAATTTAGACGAATTAGTTTGAAGGTGGTTTAGGGACAGTTTGCCATTTGGTCTCTCCCCCAGTGGAAGAGTTGGGGCACCTTTCTTATCCATACTGAAGGACGATTGGCCTGCCCACCTGACCCCATACTTTGTGCTTTGTGGACCTGTGAGTCAGTGAGTCAGCCCTGCTAAGTTGCCCTAAGGGGAACAGATAGATGTAATGAAAGTTGGGAGTACCAGATCTTGCAATCTCTTCATCACACCGATCTTAACAGTGATACAGTTGGGAAGATGGTTCAGCTGGGGAGATGATTGCCATATAAACACGAGGACCTATTCAGAACCCTAGCACCCATGGAAAAAGCTGGGTACAGCAATGCTCTGGGGAAACAGAGACAAGAAGATCCCAGGGATTTTCAGCGAGCCAATCTAGTAGAATCAGCAAGGCTCAGATTCAGTGAGAGACCCTGTCTCAAAAAAAAAAAAAAAAAAAAAAAAAAATCAGGCAGGGAGTAATAGCAGGAAACACCCCCCCCCTCCATGTTGCCTTTTGGCTTCCATGTGTACTCATCTGTGCACATGCCTATGACACATACATGCATGCTCTCTCTCTGTCTCTCTCATGCATGTGTGTGCATGCACACATACACACACCCCCATTTATATAAACACATACACACAAATAGTGATGCACATGACTGTCTTCAGCTGTTTCTCTAAATAGAAGTCAACAGGAGGTAAAACATGGAGGGAAGATTTGGTGGAAGCAGAAGCTTGTTGAATAGAAGGGAGTTTCTAGTTATTTCTAAACAGAAGATAGCTGAGAAGTATCCTGGGTGATTTCACAATCTAACTGCTGCCCAGAGAGAGAGGCAAAGCACCTTGAGTCTGGGCTGCTGATAAACAGGGTGACCTTGGACAGTCCTGCATCAGTCCTGGAGTCCAGCTCTCTCATTTCCCAAAGCTGGCATCCCTTTTCCCAGATTCCTAGAATGTGTGCCTGAGATGGGTGCTGGCACATGGATCTTCAGCCATGACAGTGAGGCAAAAGAGGTGGAGAAGAGTGAGTGGTCACCTTCTGATCTCCCAGCAATCCCTCCAAGCAGCCCAGGCTTTGGTGGGAAAATGAGAGAAAGGTCACCGGGGAACCAACCACTCTGTTCCCAGTATCAGAATGTTGTCCTGATCTCTGACAGGAGTGGAAAGATGGCAGTACAGAGGGGAGGCGCCATTAAAAACCTTCAGAAAGCGGTGCGTTCTCTCCCCTGGCACAGGTCCCTTATGCTTTGCCTTCTCTCCTACAGGACTATGTCTGGCTGTCCCTGACAAAACCGTAAAATGGTGCGCAGTGTCAGAGCATGAAAACACCAAGTGCCTCAGTCTCCGTGACAACGTAAAAGCCATCCTTCCAGCTGACGGTCCCCAGCTTGCTTGTGTGAAGAAAACCTCCTATTCTGATTGCATCAAGGCCATTTCAGTAAGTCCCGCTGCCTCACATGGTAGAAGGCTCCAGGGTTTGATTTCTTTAGTCATTTTGGACGATGGAGGTCCGATAGGAAGCAGGTATGTGGCGTGGTCACCCCCTGCTGCTCCTCAAATCACTTCTGTTTACTGTCCATAAGGTGAGCGACACTGTACTCTGAAAGGTGTGTTGAGGCACTTAGGTTCCATGAACTCAGGGGGAAAACAGGAATGTCTGTGGTATCAACAATTCCTTCCTCTTTCCTCCCTCTTTCTGTCTCTCTTTTGTGTGTGTGTGTGTGTGTGTGTGTGTGTGTGTGTGTGTGTGTGTGTGTGTGCGCGCACGCTGCTAGGGATCAAGCCCAGGGTTTTGGAAAGCTAGGCACACACTTTAACACTGCATTGCATCCCCTACAACATAGGTCCTGGATATGTCTTTGGACCTATGGGGTGGGTGACAGTTAACTCTGGTTTTCACACTACTCCTCCAGCATTGCCCTTGTACATCTGAGCATGTCAGTCCCTTATTAACCCATGAAGCTGCAAGATTGGTTATCTTTACCCTCTAGGTGTCCACAGCCTAGTAAGAAGAGAAGATACAATCCCAAGTGAGTAAACTATTAGTGTCAACGAAGGGAAGGGATAGTCTCCCAACAGGGACACACAGAGGAAATATTTTTGGCCCCTGTAATCACCGTCAATCTCTTTGAGAAACAAACAATGAAGTTAAAATCCAGCAGATGGCCCAGGGTAGGGCTCTCTACTAAGAGCCATGGATACACACCAAGAGTAAACAGCACATCAAAGGCAGAGCCAAGTTGTTAAACAGAAAACCAGAGAAGTAGTAAAGGACAAACAAGGTGTGTAATTGTGAGTACAGCCAGAAGGGGGAGAACTGAGCTCCAGTCTGGTGTGCGCAGAGGTAAAGTGGGCTTTTTGATTAAGGGAGGGGAAGTTTGGAATTCAATGGAATTATGGAAATTAGTAGCCGAAGACTCCTCAATGTGAATCTGGTGAGGCTAGTGGTGTTGGCTGACTGGCAGTTAGATACTTAGGGTTCCATTTTCACACAGAAGTGGAGAGACAGATGCCTTGTCCTTCCTGATGGATATATATGTTAAGGGTGTGTGTGTGTGTGTGTGTGTGTGTGTGTGTGTGTGTGTGTGTGTGTGTGTGTGTGTGTGTGTGTATCTCCCAGGTCCTGGACACTTCTGAGTTGCAAGAGATGCAGATTCACACCTGTAACCCTTATTTTTGCTTACAGGGAGATGAAGGCCTGTCTTAGGTTGTGTTAGCCCAAAGCAGGAGTACATTTTTCCTGAAGGTTTTGTGCTTTCTCAGACAGGCGCATGGGAGGGCTGGGGTCATCCTAGGGACACAGCCTTATACTAGACTATGGTCAAGCTTCTTCTTGCAGGAGTTTGGATAGACTTGTCGCATGGAGACAGTTCTCCAGTTCTCTGAGCAAAAGCAGGACAGACCAATAGGCAGGAAGAAGTAGGATCAGTTAGTACAGATTGCCTGGTCTCTTTTGAGGAATTAGCATCTCATATGAAGAAATGGCTTTAGAATTTATAATCCTCCTGCCTCAGCCTCCCCAGTGCTGGGATTACAGGCTTGACCCATCATTCCTAGTTTTAAACTGGGGATGTATCTCAGTGGCTGGGTTCAATCAACAGCATTGCAAAAAATATATATATTTTTTAAAAAGACGTTGAAAAGTCAAATGTCTATGGATAGATGAATGTGGTAACAAAAAGT
This sequence comes from Phyllotis vaccarum, assembly GCA_033318265.1. NCBI lineage: Eukaryota > Metazoa > Chordata > Mammalia > Rodentia > Cricetidae > Phyllotis > Phyllotis vaccarum. The sequence continues at coordinate 106,810,720 of JARWLC010000004.1, forward strand.
AGAAAATGCATACAATGGAATTATTCCAGCCTTAAAAAATATATGAAATTCTGACAAAGGTTCTAGTGTGAAGAAGGAACCTTGAGAACCTAAGCTGGGGTTGCTGGGACAATACTGCAGGATTCCATTCATCATTAGAATGGGGTTTCTAGATGCACGAAGCTGGATGACTGGTGTGTGTGTGTGTGTGTGTGTGTGTGTGTGTGTGTGTGTGTGTGTGTGTGAAATGTTTAATGGGCAGGAAGATGGATTGCTGTTACTCCCCGTTATTAGGGCAATGGAGGTTGGTAGAGTCTCACTGGGGAAGATGAGAATGTTCTGGAGATGGATGGTGATGATGGTTTCACAACAATGAGTTACTTAAGTGTCTCTTTTTAAATGGCCACAGTGGTAATGCCTGTGCCTATTTTATGACAATAAAGTTGACTTCTAACATTAGTTGAGTTCACTCAGACATACTTCCTTATTCCTTATCTATAATATGACAGAGATCATGAAACCATAGTTTTTACCTTAAAAATTGATCCTTTTTCAAGTTTCTAGATCAGTGGTTCTCAGCCTGTGTGTCTCAACCCCTTTGGCGATTGTTGAACAATCCTTTCACAGGGATAGACTAAGATATTGGAAAACACAGATATTTACATTATAGTGCATAACAGTAGCAAAATCACAGTTACGAAGTAGTAATAAAAATAACTTTATGGTTGGAGGTCAGCACAACATGAGGAACTGTACTAAAAGGTTGCAGCATTAGGAAGGTTGAGAACCACTGTTGTAGATCAAAGGCAGATGGGCTCACTTTAGGACTTTAAATAAAGGGCCACCCATTTGTGGGACTCTTTCACTGCAGGGAAGTGCTCTTCTTTTGAATAAACCTTGATAGACCTTTTAAAAGAAAAGAATTTAAGGAAAGAGAAAAAAAGTTGTTGACATGGTGAAATAGTTCAAGTGACTTATTGATTTAAACATAAGAACCCAGTGGGACATGGGGGTGTGTTGTAAGTCTAGCACTTGATAGGCTGAGGCAGAAGGGTCATGAGTTCAAAATCAACACAGATTCATAAACTACTTTAAAACAAACAAAAATACAAAAAAGTTGGACATTTCACAGAAGCGTAAAGTAACCAAGCAATCTTCAAATAACAACAATAAGAAAGAAATTAGACTGTCTGGCCCCAGAGCCCAGCTGAATGTCTTAGCAGCCATGTGACATGCCAAAGTGGCTTAACCTTCATATGACTTCATTGAGAGGGTGCTCCTGGGGTAACGGGTGTGTGTGTGTGTGTGTGTGTGTGTGTGTGTGTGTGTGTGTGTGTGTGTGTGTGTGTGTGTGACCATGGCTAGTTCCTCCTGTTTCATCTTTCTTGGGGGCCACTCCACAACAGCATCCACAGAGGAGGGCTGGAGTCCAACTTGAGCGGGATTCTTATGCTGCAGGACAGATGTTCAAAGTTGGCGAAGGAATGAAGAGTCTAACCATCAGTTGTCTTTCAAACTGATGGCCCCGACTAGCTCAGGCCATCTTAATTTATACACGTTCTGATGCATTCCAGCATGAACATATTTCAAACGATTTCTCTTTAATTGTTTTCCAGGAATCAATAACACTTACTCATTATAATTTCTCTTCTTATTTTCCACTCCCATAATATTATTTACCAAATCATAATGCAAACCAAATGTTTGTCTCTAGCCAGGTACAGCTTATTCTGCTCTGCCCCAGCCGGCACCAAAGATGGGGTGACAAAATATGAAGGCTAAGCCCTGTGATCAGTTCTTAACAATATGAAATCAGCTGAGAAAATTATTGTGCCTAGAATATGATTTTTAGGTGTATACCAGTTTCTAAGTAATCTATGTGTCATCTTTATTATGTGGATTACAGTTATGATTCTATTCTTTCTAAGTTCTCAAAATAATAATGTTTAATACCTAACCCTTTAACTGTTAGGACTAAATTTCTATTTTTCCTGAAAATTTGTGCATGTCATTTTCTTTTAAGGGAGCTAGAAGTTTTAAATCCTTTTATTGACATTTTGACGTTGAAAAGCTCTCTGCATGTTAACATCCCAGTGTCAGAGAAATATCTGACCTTTCATAGTCTCTCTTTTTTCTTATATGTTCCTACAAGTTTTTAATGTCATCTTTTAGGAGACTTTTCCAAATTCTTTGGAGTATATTATTTTTCTAGAATTTTTTAAGAATTGAATAAGCAATAATCATTAGCCTTAGTGAGTACTTCTTTTTACTCCAGGATGACTGCAGAGGCAGCCATGGATGACTGGAGAAACAAATCAGAAAAATGGCTTTTGTTCCCAGCAAACTCAGGCATAATCATGACTAACCAAGCAAAGCTAAGAGCTAAACATAGAAAAAATATAAAAGCCTGAAGTCCATGATCTCCCTAGGATCAGTGCAGAAGCAGACAGTATTGTTTCCATGGGTCATTGCCAAATGGATGGGACTCTCCAAAGGGCCTTGCCCTCTAAGGACTTCCAATTGCATAAACATGTATGCGTCGTTCCCAGGGTGACAACATGGCTTCCACCAGAGGAGGTTACAGGAACGCTCAAAGAACAGGGTCTCTGAATGAAGACCTGTGCATGGAAATGGTTATAAGAACTACAGGGTTCCTGTGCTCAACACAACCCTGTCATAACCTACAATACACTGGCTGTGCCCACCTCCAGAGAAGAAATGAGCCTTTCCCCCATCAGGCCTGCCAGGACAAAGGTCTACTATTGGCTGAGAGTAAATCCGCATCAGGTTAAAGAGAAAAACACTCTGTTCCTTTCTTCATGCAGGAACGAATGTTAAGAGTAGCCAAGTGGTCCTTTGACAGAAATGGAATCAACACAAGCTAGCAGGGTTGGATGCGTTTTGGCTAGAGTTAGGGTTTTCTGGCCCTAGAGTCATGGGGCATAGCACTTCTCTCCCTGTCTACTTTGGCCTAGGGAGGCCTTTTGGAAGCACAGGCTTCATTGAGGATTATTACTCTCTTTTAGGGAGGTGAAGCAGATGCCGTAACCTTGGATGCTGGTTGGGTGTATGAGGCAGGCCTGACTCCTAACAACCTGAAGCCTGTGGCAGCAGAGATCTATGGGACACATGACAGTAAGTCCCAAAGTACCCAGGAGGGTGTGTGTGCGGCTTTGTCTCCTAGTAGACATTGCATCTCATTTTATAGGCAGGTATTAGATATTAGATACTAGCACATGTCCTCTTTGGGGAGTCACTGGGGAAAGAGAAAATCTTCAAGACCTCCAGACATAGAACAAAGCATCTGGGGGTTCTGAACTGGTGGGGCTCTGAACTGGTTGAAGGCTGATATGGACCATCTGAGTCAGGCATCCTTACGGGACAAAGAACAACCTGGGGTTCAGCTTGGCCTTCAATAAATCTGGTAATATGTCTAAGCTCCCCGGAGCCTCAGATGCCACAGAGCATGGAGAACACACCTTATGAAACACAGTGAGAACCCAGTAGTTCAAGTCTTCTGAGGTCACTCTGACTGTCTCTGTCACCAGGGGACATAAAGTATTTTGAGGGAAGCAGGGAATGTGGGCCTCTGTTGTCTGTGCTGCATATTCCTGGTGGTCATGGCTTAGCAAAAGTAGAGGTAAATAGAGCATCCATGACCCATGTGCAAGTGCTTTCTGAGCCTTCATATTCCTGGAATGATCCTTACAAATGTACTATCTGCCTTTAAACCTACAGAGGTTTCTTCTTATCAACCAACTCCTCCTAAGTTCCATCTGGGTCTCTCTTCCCTCAGTCAAAAGCAAGTACTGATGGGACAGTGCTTTCCTGTGCTGTGTCAAAATCCTCCATTCACACTGTCCCTTTTCAGAGCCACAAACCTACTACTTGGCTGTGGCGGTGGTGAAGAAGAATACAGGCTTCCAGCTAAATGAGCTCCAAGGCAAGAAGTCCTGCCACACCGGCCTGGGCAGGTCTGCAGGGTGGAACGTACCCATGGGCTTACTTTTCTGTAATTTCCCGGAGCCTCGCAATCCTCTTGAGAAAGGTAACTTGTTATTTCTATTCCAAATGTCCTGCTGAGGTCCCACAGACCTGGATAGTCAGGCCGGTAGGCTGAACTCCGAGATGGTGGAGAGAGAGTGGCAGGTCCGTGGCACCAGCCGTGCAGGGGAAGTGGCAGCTGGGCCGTTTGTTGTTGATGTGAACCCCCAATACCCAGCAGAGGCTATCCAGAGGAGGGAAGAAAAGAGCAGATGGACCCACAGTGGATTTCCATCTTCACTTTAGCGGCTGGCCCTGCTCTCCACTACCACCCTGAGTTCCTGTTTGGAGACATTTTGCTTAAGGGTGCTTTGGTGCCACCTGCTGGTTATGAGGCCATCCTGCACCTCTCTAGACTATTCTACCGAGAGTGGGCAGGCAGATAAGACCTAGGGCAAGCCTCAGCGGGAAGTAGGGGCTGGTGTACCTCGGAGCATAACTGCAGGGCAGGAGTTAATCTATTTCTGCTTAGAAACCCTGCTTAGCACAGGGCTGAGCCAGGGCTGTGCTAGCTGGCTTCATTGCTGCATGCCACTGCACCTCGCCTTGGCTCAGCGGGGTGATGGCATTCCTTGTCTATTCCTTTGTATTGAACAGCTGTGGCCAGTTTCTTCTCCGGCAGCTGTGTCCCCTGCGCAGATTCGGTGGCCTTCCCCCAACTGTGTCAACTGTGTCCAGGCTGTGGCTGCTCCTCCCTTCAACCATACTATGGCTATGCAGGTGCCTTCAAGTGAGTGAGATCTCAGCTCTGTGGTGGTCAGTGCTGAACGTCCTCAAAGGAGGACGCTTTGCTGACCCAAAGCAGATCCCCAACTGTCTAAAGACATCTAAGGGGCATAAACTTCTCCCAAGGAGACAGTGGTACACAACCTGGGACTCTCAAGGCCAGGCTAGCCTATATTTCCTTTCATTTGATGTCAAAGGTCAAGTCCTGTACTGGCAGTCCCCTCTTTCCTCAGAGCTCCTGCATCTGCCTGGTGTCTCCTCTCATCAAGCTGGGCAGCATCTGAAGTGATCGACACACCCCTAGTGCCAGGGAATGTGACAGAGCCTCTGTCCTCTATGACATTAGTGAACCATGCTCAATATACTGGGCACTGGTCTGTCCCCACTCCAACAGTACATGTGGCTTTTTTGAAAAGAAAAAAAATGATTTGGGTCATATTCTGTTCCTTCCCTTCACTCCTCCTAGGTCCCACAAACACACCAGCACGAATAACAACAGCAAAGGTCAAACAAAATAGATTAAAACCTCCCGGGGCATGAGGCCTGTCCTGAAATGTGGCTGATATACCCGCTTGAAGAAAAGTGATTTTCCAAGCAAGCATCACTTACAAGTAGCTTCTCGGTTAGCAGGGGGACTTCATGTCATGGCCCGTTTTCCTGTTCTCTCTTTTTATCTTGCTTATACCCTGAAGTCCACTAACCAGGGTAGAAACACCATCATCTTCTGTATTAGGCATCTGGAGCTTTTTTTTTTAACATTAAAATGTTTTCATCTTTTTTTTTTTTTTTTTTTTTTTTTTTTGGCCAGATGGGGTACAAATGGAGGGGCATTCTTCTTGTGTGAGCTCCTTCTCCCCAACAGCAGTACTTTGGATGTCAGCAGATCACTCGATGAGTCCTTGTTCGTATGCTTCTTTCCCACAGGTGTCTGAAAGATGGAGGTGGGGATGTGGCCTTTGTCAAGCATACCACCATATTTGGTAAGGGATGGGAGGACTCTGGCAGGTTCCTTGCCCCCTTTTTCATGGTTAGTAGTTGGACAGGTGCATGTAGGGTTTCTCTGCCATTGCTTGAGTTTCTACAGGTGTGGAGGCAGGTGCTTTGGGGTTGGTTTTTATTTTTTGACAGAAAAGATTCATGGGCCTTTTAAAAAAAATCATTCAAACTACACAATGGCTCTACCTTTAGGGCAAATTTGACATAGCGAAGGTTTTGGAGGTTGGTTAAGCTGACCTTGGCCTGTCCGAAGTCTTGCTGAGCTCTTGGTATGCAGACCTCCATTGCTTCACTGATCCACAGAAGGCTCCATGCCTTCATCTGGTTATGGGCTCATCTTCCTGCATATTCCGTGGCTCTCAGGGATCCCACCAGCTCCGTCATCTCATGCTTCCTGTGATACTGTAACTAACGACAAAGGTGGGGAGGGGCTCAGCCTGCCACCGGCTCACCTGAACTTTCCCTCCTCAGAGGTCCTGTCAGAGAAGGCTGACAGGGATCAATATGAGCTGCTCTGTCTTGACAACACCCGTAAGCCAGTGGATCAGTATGAGCAGTGTTACCTAGCCAAGATCCCTTCTCACGCTGTTGTGGCTCGAACTGTGGATGGCAAGGAGGACTTGATCTGGGAGATTCTCAAAGCGGCTCAGGTATTCCACCCAGCAGCCTCTGTCCCGCTTACAAATCTGTACTCAGATCTTCTTGGCATCTGGACATCCTGGAACAGTCGCTGTGTATGTTCAGGACATAGTGGGGATCCTGTCATGTATTACCAACCTCTCCAGTATCTCCAGCTGAGACTCCTCAGAGAGTAGCAGGAATCTCCTCTGGTGTCAGTATCCACCACCTTTTGACCAATGACACCCTTTCCATCTAAAGTAGATCCCCAAAGCCCAGAGATAATCCCCAAAGGTCCTCCTCTAACCCTGAAGGAAAGAGAATCTCTCTTACCCCCCCCCACACACACACACACAGAGGCATGCATGAACTCACACACACCCTGACAGCAGAGGGACTGACTTTCCCCTGCCAATTTTGTGACTCATGGCTGTGGTTGGTTAAGGCAGCTTCCTCGGGTCCAGCCCACTCATCCGTCCATCAAGAGTTTAAGGGGGCAACCATCCAGTGCCAGCCTCTGTACTGGACTCACTCTTTGTTCTCAGCTAGCTCTCAACCACTCAGGAAGGCAGGTTCAGAAGCACAGGTGTGGTCCTTACAAGGTACTGAACAAAGAAGGTGCTGGGTGATGGGAAGCATGCCTGAACGCTGGCTTTCCCGGGACTTCGAAGTTTCTTGTGGTTCTAAAGTCAGTTTCCTGGAGATTTTTCCTGCTCTCTTTAGTCCTGCTTTTAGCATCCCTGACCCCTGTTGCTCTTTGCTAACCTGTCTGTCTCACCCCCACCCTGCCCCCAAACAGGAACATTTTGGCAAAGGCACAACAAAAGAGTTCAAACTGTTCAGCTCTCCTATTGAGAAAGACCTTATGTTTAAGGATTCTGCCATTGGGCTGATAAGGGTTCCCTCAAGAATGGACTACAGGCTCTACCTTGGGCATAACTATGTCACTGCTATCCGGAATCTACGGGAGGGAATATGTAAGTACTCGGGAAAAGCCACGATTGTGGGGAATCAGGCAAGGGCCCTGTCAGCCCCTCCTGAGGTTTCTGTCTCTCTCCTGCTTGTGAGCCTAGGGATGGACTGATGCTGGGTGGTATCAACCATGAGAGGACTTGGACATCACCAAAGGCTTTAAAGGCAGTTTACATTTTAAATGACCTGGGTTGGTACTAATAGCATTGCCTCTGCGTAAATCAGGGTATTCCGCTGCCCTTTATGAAGCCAAATGGACTATTACAAAGTAAATAACCCAAAATTCCTGTGGAGTACACATCTCTTGCCGATCCTGTGGTCAGCACAGGCCTAATGAAGCTGTAGGTCTCGGAAAATTAATCTTGCCCTGGGTTTCATTGGGGTACTGGAGGTTTGCCTGATAATTTATTCATCTAGTGGACATATATTGAATATCTAGCCACACTGCTAGATGCTGGACTTAAAAAACACATACTAGATTTTGTTGTCCTGGGACTTTCAGGCCAGGGAGAAGATAAATGCTTAAGAGATGGTCACATTACTGAACAAGTAATTACAAAGTGAGAAAATAAAAAAAAATGGCAACAGCAATAAAATAGCAAGGTCTTGCAAAAGTGAAAAGTAAAGTAGAACATCCCCTCCTGGCCAAGGGGTGAGCCCCTGTGAGAGAGTGATCTGGAGACCAAGCCTAAAAGATGAGCATGTGCATATCTATCTATCTACCTACCTACCCTCTATCTTTTGCTGGACATTTATTGTACTGACTCCATGATAGCACTGCTTAAATGGGAGGGTGCTCTGGTGAATGAGGTAAGAGTGTTGCCTTCTCTAGTAGTGCTTACATTCTCCCATCCTGAAACCTATGACAGACAATGAACATGGAAATGATTGGTTAGTTAAAAACAACTGCTATTTGAAAAAGGAGGAAGAAATAAAGGTGTTCAGATGTTAGGGTGTCCTGAGATTAGAGAACCAGCTTTTCAAAAGAAAAAGCTGATGAAGCATTAATATAATTAATTTTTATCAATAAAAAATTAGGACTCAAATATTGAGGTAAGAACCTGAAAGATCAGAGAACCAGAGGCAGCTGCCAGTTGTTTCCTACCTCTTTTGTTTCTCTGTCCAAAAAGGGCTGAGATCTTCTCTGCCCCACCTTATCCCTTCTTGCCCCTCTCTCTACAGTCCTCCAAACCTCTATGATCAGCTAGTGTCAGCTCTGACCTCTGACTCCAAGCTAGCTTTATTTCTCAGATCATAATCAGCATATCACACATTTCCCCCTTTTTCTCTGAATAAAAAGCAAAGGTTTTAACTAACATAGTAAAACTGTATATAATAAGTACAATAACTATATACAAGTATATATAGGCAAGAATTACACTAACAATATTTAGCCCATTTGTATTCGACAAATTCAGAGGAAATACTTCATTATTTATCCTATCTTGGTGAATCAAAAGTGTTACACCTAATTCACTTTCTATCCTAACTTGTGTTAAAACATAAAACTATCTTTTTATGTCTTTCAAACCTTATACACTCAATACTTCTTTTGTGAGTTTCTTTTCTGTTTTTGGTAACAAGGAAAACTATGACTATCTAGACTTCGACTCTATCAGAGGCCTGAGAAGGATATAATATTACCTGAGTAAAGAGGAAGTGTAGAGCAAACAACTTTCAAAATTAAGAAATGACAGAAATAGAAGGCTGCCTGGACAGTCATACAAGGTTTCTCTTTAACAATGGGGCATCCATCTTTGGCCTACAGGCCTAGAATATCTGACAGACTTTACTGTGAAGCAGAATTTTTGAAGGACTGTCCCTCCTTGTCTTGGCAAAGTTCAGCAGTCACTTTCTTTTGTGTCCTGCTTGTCTAATTTAGACAGTAACTGCCAGAAGTTGTGGCAAGGGTAGTTTCTTGACCAGTGGCTAACCTTTGCCACAAAGAAAATAAACTCCATATAGAGTTTCTTTGATAACCATCATCTTCTCTGAAGTAGATTGATACTGTCAGGAGCAGATACGTCTCATCATAAAAAAGCTTATGTTATTAAAAACATCTTAAATGCCACATTCTGTAGATCTCTGAAGTGCCTAAAGACTGCTTGTCTATCTAAAATATATCCATTTGACCTTGAAAACATACCTAACATGATTACAAATTTAATTGTAATAGGTGACTAATTACTGACCTGCATTTCTTTATTATTCTAAATAATTTGTAATAATAACCTTCAAGGAATAGAATTTTACATTACATTGTTTAATACAATACAATAGCAGAAACATATATGTGGTATGTTCTTTTCTTTCCTAAGCCTATGTTTATTCTTAAACACACTGTAACACAGAGTAAAGTTTAGAGGTTTTTTTTCCATCTTAATATGTTTTTACTGTGCATTTGTAACCTTTTCTGACAGCATGAGCAAAAACCCTACACCTACTATGTAGTGTGTTGGTGACACTCTCAAGGCTGTAGGCAGCAGCTTGGAGAAACCTCTCTGTATTTCAGCCCTGGAGATTGTAGGAATCCACCAGGCTACTTTGCTCCTGGCAGTTGGCAGATGGCTCCACATCAAAGGCAGTTGTCTGGAGACAGTCTCTGCACTGTGGCTGGGATGAGAGACTAGGAAGCCCAGTATGGTTCCATTTCTGTGCATTTAGAACCTTTTTAAATTCTCCCAAGTCTTACATAGATCCATGCTCCACGTTGGGCACCAGATGAAATGTTAAATCTAATTAATCTTTATCAATAAAAAAAATCGAAAGTCAAATATTGGGGTAAGAACCTGAAAGATCAGAGAACCAGGAGCAGCTGCCAGTTGCTTTCTACCTCGTTCACTCCTCCATCGCCAAGGGCCAAGATTCTCTCTCAGCCTCACCTTAACATTTTCTGTCCCCTCTCTCTACAGTACTCCAAACCTTTGTGATCAGCTAGTGGCTAGCTTTGCCCTCTGACTCCAAGTAAGCTTTATTTGTCAGAACACAATTAAAATATCATGCAACAGGCTTGGGTCTAGAGAGATGACTAGTCAAAAACAAGTATGGCTTTTGAGAAAAAACTAGTTTGGTTCCCAGTGTCCATATATGACAGTTTACAACTGCCTGTAACTCCAGCTCCAAAGGATCTGATGCCCTCTCTTGGCCTCTGAAGATACTGTACTCACATGCACAAACCCACACATGGATACATGTACACATGCATAATTAAAATTAAAGAAAAGTAATCTTACAAAAGAGGAAAAGCTGAATTTAATCTTTACTTTCCTAGATGGTTATGAGCTGGTTCCTTAAATGGAATCTGTTTATCTCATCATTTGTACAAAGCAGTCAACAGCATTGACATAGCCCAGATAACAACTGATTCTGATCTCTGGTTCTTATTCTTGAACTACAGGCCCAGATAGCTCCAGCAGCGTCTCAGCAGTGAAGTGGTGTGCTCTGAGTCACCAAGAGAGACTCAAGTGTGATGAATGGAGTGTTAACAGTGGAGGAGCCATAGAGTGTGAATCAGCAGAGACCACTGAGGATTGCATTGACAAGATTGTGGTATGTCTTTAAACCTCTCTAGGGTAGTGTTCCCAATACTAACCTGCTGATAGAATCCTTGCTTTCATGATCTGAGTTTAGCTTCCCAGGAGGTTCCAAGCCTTAGAGTTTGTGATTCTAAGCCCCGGGGTTCACTTTGCTCCTTCTATTAGCACAGTGGGAGGGTAATCTGAGTTATATCCTTCTGAGGGAAACTGTACTACAAGAGTGACACTGGGCTCATGACATGTCCTGATGAGTGTGGAAGGCCTCAGTTTTGATCTTGCAGGCAAGTACGCATTCACTTAATTGATCAAAATAGTGTTCCTTATTTTCTTACGGAGAATCTTCAAAACCCTGAGCCTGAGAGAGAAGAAAATAAACACCCCTTGTCATCATATAACTCGAGAAAATCCTCTTATTGGGATTGTGTCATATAGGCTGCTTATGACCTCCTACATCATCATGTCTTATAAGCCTTTCTTATGACTTTCAAACCCTGATGTGGTATTTCTGTCTTAGAGAGCACACTGAGGTTCTGCCAGGGTGGTATGCCTGGAGACGGCAAGGAAGCTCCAAGCATTCAAGTCTGTACTTCCTTCTCTTTCTCCATAGATCCCCGCCCCCCAATTTGGCTATTCTTTGAGTTGAATCTTTTGATGTTACTGCTGTAGGTATTATTGTTGATACTGGAAGTAGTTTCAGACAGGGCTTCATGTAGCTGATGTTGCGAAGTTACTGGATGAGGCTGAGACTGACCTGCTGCACCCATCATTCTGCTTCTAGCTCTGGAGTATTGGGATTATGCACCTCTATGCCACTACCTAGGCTTAGGAGTTGCTCAGGACAGAACCCTGGGCCTCCAGTGTGCTAGGCTGGCACTCTACCAACTGAGCTGTACTTGCACTTGGATATTTGATAACAAACCACCAAGTATATGAAAACAAAGTAGCATCTATCGACGACGCTAGGGTTTTCTTGCCACTGTCAACTGATCCTCCTAGAATTTCTCAGCTCTTAAAATTAACTGTGTGCTTTCTAAGCTATCCACCACAAAGCAAAGCAGACCACCAACTCTGCTCTTCTATCTACATATTAAAATATTACAATATTTTGGTTACATTCCACCTTATTGTTTTGTCTCAGTCAAGGCAAGGAAAATCAAACAAATTAATGCAAAGTTTGCTAACTCAAAACCTGAGTCTATATAAGGGAATGCTAACATCTTGGTGTGCCTGACTGATCATTAGGAGGCCCAGTACCAACATCTACTGTTGCCCTGACTTTATAAATTGTTCTGGGAAGGACTTTCAAGGAAACAGCCTAGAAGGGCAGGTGGCATCGAAAGTAGCAACACCATTTACTGCGACTTGCTGTCTTTGCAGAATGGAGAAGCTGATGCCATGAGCTTGGATGGAGGACATGCCTACATCGCAGGCCAGTGTGGTCTAGTGCCCGTCATGGCAGAGAACTATGGTGCGTGCTGCAGAGTGCCCGCCTTTGTGTTTTCTTCATTCTGGGCCATGGGGAGAGGAAAATCACAGCCTGGTTCATCTCACCGCCAGCATAAAGTGTCCCCCGCCTGAGCTTCTCCCCAAACTCTGGGACTCCCTCACATAGAATCTCCACAGTTCTTTAAAGGATGAGAGTGGTGATAGCCTCAGTACCTGCTGTGAGACTTTCTGGTATAAAAGGGATCCCACTACAGAGGACATGTGAGGTGTCTGGAAAGTCCTGCGATGTTCTACACTTTTGCTTTTCCTGTTGCCTTAGAGCAGGACAGATACATTCAGTTAATATCATACTGCAGGCTTGGGACATAGTGAACGAGACACTTGCAGTGCAGTTGGTAAATGAATTTGAGAAGTCAGCAACCAGGTGAACTTGCAGTATCTGGAAAGTCTAGTCTAGTCAACCAGTGATGGGTGCAGTTTTAGCCACTCTTATTTTTAGTGGTTTCATGAAAAAGACATGATTTTTCCCACCTACACACAAATGTTTAATGGTTTGTTTTCTTTCCTCCAGAGGGCACTAATTGTGAAGAACTAGAAGAAGGTGAGTTGGAACTGGTAACCCTGGCCATTGGAAGGCGAATTCTCATTGTTGAGAGAAGTGGTTAGTTTATACATCAATGGAGAGATCCAGTTTTCAAATGCACAGTGTTGTGAGAAGGTAGCCATTGGTCAGGATGGCTGTGCTCCTACACTTGCCATGACTTAGACGTGGGACTTCTCCTTTCATGTTACAACGTAGGTATTGTCTTCTGTCAGGACTCATGAGAGGATCCAGGGATTCGAAATTTATGAATGGTTTAGGATCCTGGAAACAGATTTACGTTCTTCCCCTTACTCACCACCATCTTGAATTACAAAAAAAAAAAAATCTTCAGAGTTTTAAATGAGACTTAGGATGGACCAAGGAACCTTGTGTATGTGGTTCTTAGGACTCTGTAGAAAGCTTCAAAATACCGATGCCTGGGAGCATGGCATTTTCTGACCATTAACCAGACAGGGCCCAGGAACCAGACCAACCAATCTCTCACTAAGGCTTTGATGAGGGGTATATCTGAAGTGATGGTACAAGAGCAAGCAGGAGGCGTAACACCAAAGTGGCATGGAGCCCAGAGCTCATTCTCCTTAGGTTGTATTCCTCAGAACCATGAGTGGACAACTCTGGCCTTGCCCCCATATTTGAACACAACCTCCCAATTCTTAGCAAAACTAGAAAGAGCCATTATTATTTCGTGGATAATAAGGACTGTTTTCTGTTGTAGAGAGTATTCTGAATTAATTAAAATAGAAAACAGAACCATAGGTTTCTGTTCTAGCTCCTATTAGAGGGCATGTTTGTGGTGCCAAATAGGACAACCAATTTACTCTTGGTATTTACATTTTGCATGTTTACTCTAGCATAAAACCATATTCTCTTTATGAGAAGGTGTCTGGTCTTTATTTGATACACAATATATCACCGCAACAATGTGCTATTTAGAACACCCTTGCTATTTCATGAAGACAGTGGCTTCTGTTGGAAGCAGATACTCTGGGAGGCCCCAGTGATATTAAGAGTTGTTTTCGGGCATCTTTTCTGTAGGGTATTATGCTGTGGCAGTGGTGAAGGCATCAGACACTACCATCAATTGGAACAATCTTAAAGGCAAGAAGTCCTGCCATACTGCAGTAGGAAGAACCGCTGGCTGGAACATCCCCATTGGCCTTCTGTACAACAAGATCAAACACTGCAAATTTGGTGAGCAGGGCTGGGGAAGGAGCTTGACATGGAGAGAAAAAGGGTCCTGAGGAATGCTGTGGGATCCAGGTCCATAAAAGTGAAGTCTCATAAAAGTGAGCCTCAAGAAAGTAGCAAAAAGGGCTAGAAAGTCTTAGGAGCTGAGGAATGGAGTCATGGACATTTGTCTCAGTTGCACATACTTACTTCAGTGAATATGCATTTACTTTTCTCTCCCATGAAGAAGAGCAGATGTGAGCATTCCATGACTGGTCAGGTCTTAAGGGCACCTTCCTTTTATCTGCTCCACAATTCCCATGATAGCACTTCCGTGTTTGAAGCCATCTCATGGTTGCGTAGCATTCATGATCCAGGCAAGAATGAGAGACAATGGAAATCTACACCAACTGTAGTCAGTGTTTGAAAGACGGCTTCTGAACAGCCAAGCAATTATTTCTGATATGGCTTCCCATTATGCAGATCTTACGTGTGTCATCACACACCTACCTAAACATACATATCACAAATGAAATTAGAGTCTTGTTACTGAGGAAGAAAACAAAATGGACATTAAGTGGACATTAAGTGATCCTGCCGTGTAGTTTCTATGGTATGACTCTGGGTGGGGGCGTTGGGTTCCTGGGTCTCTTCAGGTCTCAGTCATCTCACAGAGTTCCTTCTCAGCTCCTAAGATTCTCGGTTTACTCTGCGTTCTCTGAACATCCTGAGTGGAGTTTGTTTCTACTTCTTTAAGTTTCTGAGCAGAAGATCCCAACAGACAGATGTTGACAAGGCCTTTGCTTTTCTGATGCCTTCAAATTTGGGCAACTCACTTAAAAAATGAGAGAACTATTTAAACATGACTCTGAACCCTGAAGCCCTAGCATATGCAGGGACTGGAAATGAGAACACATCTCTGAACTAAGATTCTCTGGTACTTCAGAACTGAAGTGCACTTTGAGCCATGGGCAGAATGCACAGGCTCCTTACTTCTGCACTCTGGACCTTGTTACAATACTGTTTCTTGACCCCAGGTTGCCAGAGGTCCCAGACCCACAGACCTGCAGTCCCAGACCCCTTAGCCACCTGCTGCTTCTTATTCCCCCCCCCAAAAAAATTATTCAGGTGCTTATATTAGCTTTATGCTGTTTGGCCTATGGCTTAGGCACCTTGCTAGCTTGCTCTTTCATCTTAACTCAACCCATTTCCATTAATCTATCCTGCCAGTGGACCATGGCTCACCTGTGTTTCTTACATGTTGCTCCTTTGGGTGGCTGGCCCTATCTGATCTGACTCTGCCCTCCTTCTCCTAACTATTCTAATTCCCCACCTACTTATTCTACGGTGCCTGCCATGGCCAAAACAGTCCTTTATTTAAAGACGGATAGGCACAGCATACAGAAAGACATTCCCACATCAGAACCTCCTGTATTTTCACAGCCATGGAAGCTGCCAAAAATGCAGGGGAAATTACCTATTTTTCTCTTAAGTTTTGAAATTAAAGGTAGGAAAGGGTTAACTCAACCAAACACAACCAACCAACCAACCAACCAACCAACAAAAACAATGGTACAATCATGGAAATTCCATTTCTTCACTCTTCAGGCTGGAGTTGGTGATGTTCAAAGGATCCCCTCCACCCTAAAGTGGGTAGCTCATAAAATCCTTTTCCACACTTGAAAGGTTTCCTTCAAAGGCCTACAGTCTAGTGATTCCTGAGTTGGTGGGTTGCAGGTTACAGAGTGAATTATTTAGTACCCTATCAGGTGTTAAGTAAGTCACTCAAATTGACACAGGGGGGAAAAAAGCTGACTTTCTCTTCATCTTTTGGTCCAGATGAATTTTTCAGTCAAGGCTGTGCTCCTGGGTATGAGAAGAATTCCACTCTATGTGACCTGTGCATTGGCCCAAACAAATGTGCTCAGAACAACAAAGAGGGTTACCATGGCTACTTAGGAGCTTTCAGGTGAGTTTTATAATCCTAACATACAATGATGCCCTAGTTTTGACAAGATTCCTTTAAGGAACTGAGGTAAGATCTTATGTTATTAGCCTGTTAAGTGTTGTACATATTAGGATGAGATGTTTTTTTTCCCCACCAAATGTAAAGATGACATGTGAAGGAACATCTGGATTCCCATAGAGCTCTACCTACTAGAGCCAGCTATCAGACAGTGAGACTGACAGGCAATACTTCTTAGCAGTTCTCAACCGAGAGCAATTTGTCTTCTAGGGAACATTGGCAATGTCTAGAGGTGCTTCTGATGGAGGTGATGTTTGTAGGGGGTACCTCCAGCATTGAAGGGATAGAATAGATAAAGCCCTACAATGCATGAATCAGCACTAATTAACCAATCCCAATTGTCACTAGTGACAAAGCAATGCTACCTTTCCATAACTGACAAAATACTGAGAGATCATGTCTTTAAAAGATGGACAGTGGTCAAGGAAGATACCCAATGTTAACTTCTAGCTTCTGCATGTATGTACACAGGTGCACATGCATACATAACCCACAGGAATGTGCATATATGCCCTTACTCCCATACACAAAGAATAAAGAAAAAAATTATGTAGTGTGTGGATCTGAGCCTTGTGGAACTGCATAGCAACTTGGAGCCTTTTGTTTTTTTTCTTCCTTAGCCTGTGTGTTGCTTAGTGATAGAATGGCCCTAGCACTTGCTGATGTCAGGTGGAGCCTCTGAATGACAAGTGTCAATCTGACCTCCTGTCTTCTTTCTCCCCCATATCTGGTCCTCTTCAGGTGTCTTGTTGAAAAGGGAGATGTAGCCTTTGTGAAACACTCAATAGTCCTGGAAAACACTGATGGTATGTGTGCACTCTCTTCTGTTCCCTGCAGCATCTGGGTCCCTGGGATTTGTTTGAGGTTTTTTCTTACCACCAAAGGGTTACCCTGATTCTGTCACTTGAGATTTCTTTTGTGCTTTTCTGAGTGAGTCTCTGATTTCTAGACCTTGACTCTCCACTTTTTCCAAACTTTATAGCTTCCTGGCTACAGATTATATAGGAGATCTGGCCTGCCACCTTCAGCAAGTCTTTACCTCAGAGGCAAATGGTGGAAGCCATTTATTATATTAAAATTAAGTTGAATTAACTGTTCCACATCTAGATAAGCACATTCACATACAATAGTGGCAAAAAAGAATTATAAATACTCTAAATATCTATAAATGGAGGGATGGTTTAAAAACACTACAGAGTAAGGTCCAATTGTTTAAAAGAATGGCCTCAATTTACATAATGGTACAGAGGTAACCATAAGGTATCTGAGAAAGAGCTACAATAGTTTATATATGTTAATATCTAATGCTAAGAAAATCTGTAAGTATGCAACATCATATAGACCTATACATAGGTAAACAAGCATAAGAGGCGTGGATGGAGCCAGTGGAGTAGTAGTGGTACACGCCTTTAATCCCAGCACGCCAGAGGCAGAGGCAGGCAGATCTCTGTGAGTTTGAGGCCAGCCTGGACTACAGAGTGAGTTCCAGGAGCTGGAAGGCTGAGGGCTCATGGGTCTGGTGGGAAATTGTTACACAAGAAACCCTGTCTTGAAAAACCAAACCAAAACAAAACAAAATAGCATGGATGAAAACATAAATTGTGATATCAACTGGAGCCCTAGGAACCAATGGGATTCGGGGGAAAGTGAGGGTTTTCAGTTTGTTAGTAGACGCATTTAAAAATTGTGATAACTTTGGTCTTACATAGTATTTATTCAATTATGGAAAGAGTGTTGACTGAATAATGAACGGAATGAGGAAGGTTGTCATCCTGCTTTATGGGAGAGAAATGAAAAACTGGCAAAATAAAATGTCTGGAGGAACCGTGGGAAGCCTCAGGTTGGGTAAAGTTTTTTAAATTGGCTGATTAAGTAATTAATTATTGCAAAGAGAATACCGAAGAGATTAGGCAAGCAGCTGAGACAGGACATTTTCACCTGGGACTAGCCAGGAGTCAAACCGCAAGTGTTGATGTCAGCTTAAAGGCACCTGGGACAGTTCTTTTGCCTGGAGACGTAATGTGTACAGAGATGGAGAAACTGGCTTTCCATAACAGAGCCAGAAGTACAAAGGCTTTGCAAATTTTGTTATTGTCTGAGACAGGCCTCAGTAGTTCTGCTTGGCCTAGACCTCACTGTGTAGACCAGGCTGTCCCCAGGTTCACAGAGATCCATTTGTCTCTGCCTCCCAAAAGCTGAGGTGTAAGGCGTGCACCATGATGCTGTTGTTTCTCTCTGAATTTAATAGAAATGAAGATCTTTTTTAAAAACATCACCCATAGAACATGCTTTCTTTTCGTTTGGCTGAGAGGAAAGATCAGAAAGAAGTGGTCACTAGGAATCTCTTGGGAATTGAATGCCGCCTACAACCCCTTCCCCCAGCACTGTTAGAACCCTGCACATGTTCTTCTATTAGCCAGAAGGCATAGATTCTCCATACACCAGTGGCTCCGTTATCCCCTGCCCCCCCAACTAAGATGGTCAGATCTGGCTGATCCACCTTTTTCTCTACCCAGGAAAAAATCCTTCTGCATCATGGACCCAGGGTCTGAAGCAGAAAGACTTTGAGCTTCTGTGCCCTGATGGCACCAAGAAGCCGGTGACTGAGTTTAAAAGCTGCCACCTGGCCCAAGCTCCAAACCACGTTGTGGTCTCACGAAAAGAGAAGGCGGAGCGCGTGCAAGAAGTGCTTAATGCACAGCAGGTACAGACCGCCCAGGATCTCCCACTATTCGATCCTAGTTGGGAAAAGTTATTTGGAGTTCAGAGCTAAGCAAAGCTTTGGGGTGGACATTCACTTTCTGAAAACTATGATTTGAAGTCCACAGATTGTGGATCGAATCTCAGTTTGACAGCTTTCTATCCATATCATCTTAGACGTATATGGCTTAAAATTTCCATTCTAGGTTTTTTTTTTCACATATTAATTGGAAGCAATAATATGTATACCTGTTTCTAATTTAATGAAAGAAAGTGATGTGATGCACATAAAAGGCTTAGGAATTGTGTCCCTAATGGAGGGACTCACAGTATGTTCGCTGAGGCTGGATCCCTTGGGCCTGGCTCTTCTGTGGAACTTCCAGTCACTAGAGACAAGTTCCCACCTGACCCATGAGCCCTCAGCCTTACTGCCCCTTTGGTCCTTGGCTCAGAGATTCCTTTATTTTCTTCAAGTATGTTTTTCTGAAGATGGAGATGACTGATCCTGCTTCATAATGTTGCTTCATGCAATTCTTTAGGACCAGAAGTGATTTCTAGTTCTCATGCAGACACCAGTCATACTATGTTCTTAACAGTCTGGGAAAGACAAGATTCTCACCCTCAGAACAACCATGTCAGGGCCAGCCTCCAGGAACGTTTCTGGGGGAGCTGCTTGAATACTTTAATACCTGGGGCCTCTCTACACAAGCATCACCCTCCCTCCTGTTCTAGCTTCCCGCCTGTTAATTTGTCATTAGTTTTAAAAGAAGAAAACAGGATAGCCCGTCTTCAATAGCTTCCTTAAAAGCACATGGTGATAATATCAAGTAATGTTTCTATTTTGACATTAGATTTGGGCCCAATGAACTTACAGTAATTAACAGTTTCATATCAGTGTTACTGATATTTAAATAGATGGGCTTTACTTTTTGACTCTTTAACTTTTTTTTTTACAATGTTTTAAATCTTTGCTTTTTGTGTAGATTTTTTTAATGCTATGTCAATTATAAAGTGTTTAAAATGAAAAATAGCACACAATGATAATAATGAGCACATAAGAATATTCCCCATGTATGGTAGGGATTCTAGACTGACTTCTTAGCATAGTCACTTACAACCCCGAGAGGCTGGGAGAAGCTACGTGGTTGGCCCAAGATGAATTTAAAATTTATCCAGACATGAATTTCCAATGGTTTCTTTTTGCCATTCCTCTGAGAGGGCTCATATCTGATGTCTTTGTAGCAGCAACACTGGAGAGGCATGTTATTTCTTCTCAATTCCTATAAGTACCTCCAAAGCACTTCAGTCATGATGTGAAAGAGAGATCAGAAAAGGTGGGAGTGGGTATCTAAAAGAGGTGGGATGTCTCAGAGGCCAGTAAGACAAGGGGTGTGACAGAGGACTTTGGAGGTATTGTGGAAACACGTGGTTCTGGTTCCAGTGAGGAAATGGCAGATGGAGGGAGGGGGTAAGGTTCCCAAGGCATATTCTTTCTGTAGCTTTCTTTTGTTCCCAGGGATGGCTTGGAGCTTCCAGCCTCCTGTGATGCAGTATTTCCCACTGCTCAGGGATGCATGTTCACATCTATTTCCTGTTCATTTGACAGACTTTATTTGGAAGAAGTGTATCTGATTGCAGTCGGGATTTCTGTTTGTTCTCATCTGGTGGCATGGACCTGATGTTCAAAGATAACACCAAATGCTTGACTAAACTTCCAGTTGGTACCACAATGGAAAAATACTTAGGAAAAGAATACAACCAAGCTGTTAGCAACATAAGAAAATGCTCAACCTCACGTGAGTAGGGTCGGCAGTTTGGAGAAGTTACAAAGAAAATTTGAGTGATGAGTTCTGAAATGGCAGTTACAATAGAGAAGTCCAGCATGGCCCTTAGGAATAGCCACATGGGCAAGATAAAGCCTATCATATACAACAAGGTGGGTCATATACACATATAACAAGGGGACCACAGATCCAGGTGAGCTTATTATATGTACATAACCCCATCTTATTTCTAAGAAGACAAAAAAGGGCACCAATCTTATCAGAAGTCCTTGCCCAATGTGGCAACCACTAGCAAACTGTGAGTACTTAAATTTAAATTACAGCAGAATTAAATCAAGATATCATTTCTTCAATCTTATCCAGCTACAATTTTAGTGAAAAGTAGCCAGAGCAAAGAGAATATTGCAGAACATCTTAGACAGCCCTGATCTGCAGAACTAACTATAGTTTCCAAGATCATCTGGAATTTCATATTCCAAGAATTGAAACAGAATAAAATACAGTTTTTCAGTCGGTTTTGGGATTAGTTGAATCACTTGAAAGCATTTGGAAGGTGTGAGAGAACCCATGTGGTGTAAGGTGGTTAGTCTTCAAGTGTAATTTTTAGGTGAGTCTTGGTCCCGATGTAAGTTTTTATCCTAGAGATACAGCTTGAGTGAGTCTTTGCTGGTTCAGGGTGATAACACTTTCAAGGTTTCCACATGTGTATTGGCAAGATAGTTCAGTAAAGGAGCTTGATGCTCAAGCTTGTAGCTTGATGACCTGAGTTTGATCCCTAGATCTGACAGTAGAACATATATACACACACTTACATTCTCACACCACACACACACACACACACACACACACACATACAAGTCACCACGTGTAATTCTAGTGTAAGCAATGTGCCTGTTGGGGTCCTTTGTTACAAAATCCAAGTCTATATTTCTGTGACCTTTATGCCTCCCAAGATTCTATTTTCTACTCCATCCCTAGACCCCTAGACCTAGCTCAGATGTTGCTGGGGACTACCAGACACCATCTTTCTAAAAATCACAAGGAAGAGTTTTCCTGGATGGCTTCTAGCTATATGAATTCAGGCACAGAGTCTCACCTATTAAAAACAAGGTAGAGGATGTCATGGAGTAGGAAAGTCATGTTACAGCTTCTACATCCTTGGTGTGGGGCCTTCCCTGTGGCAGGCACAGGGCATATGTAGGCAAGTAGAGTTAGGCATTGGAAGAATTGGTCACAAATGCATCAGAATAGCAGAACAATGAGCCTTAGCACCTCTATGTTACACTGAGCTGTTCGTAAATATGGAGCAGTTCTCTCAGTTCACAAATATGAGTATTCTGAATGTCCTACATCTCTCTTCTCTCCCCAGGACTCCTGGAAGCCTGCACTTTCCACAAAAGTTAAAATCTAAGAGGTTGGCTGCCACTGTGATGGAGATGGATGCTCATGTGATCCATAGGTTTCCCTCAGCCTCCATGGCCTGAGGGGTTCAGGACAATGATGTGTAGTGTGTATCTTCACTGCTGTGTGTCGCCATGTATACAGAGCATGAAATAAAAATGACTATTGACTTTATATTTCTCAAGCTCCATTCTTTTCTAAATGTTTTTTTTAACCAGGATTGTTTATATATATACAATCTGACAAATATATTTGCAGCTGAACCCTGTCTTCTGAGTTCAAGATTCAGATAGTCATGGCTAGGGAGGTGGCTCAGGGGTTAAGAACATTGTCTGCTCTTCCAGAGGACCCAGGTTAAATTCCCAGTGCCCACATGTGGGCTCACAACTGTTTGTAACTCCAGTTTCAGAGGTTCTGTATGCATGTGGGGTCATAAGCTTATACAACCACATACACATAAAAATAAAAGATAAAGTATTTTTTTAAAATATTTTAAAATAAGATCCAGGCAGTCCTTCACACAACTCTGTGTATGGTCCACCAACACAGCTCCAGGGTCCAGCCCAGGAAGAGACCCCTTTGAGAGGGTCTCCTAGATCATCCTAAAAGGATCAAATCCACATGGCCACACATGTGGGTATGTGCACATGTGTATGCACATGGTGCCAGAAAGAGGGATTTGTTACAATGAAGTGCCCCAGCAGTGCTGGGAAAGGTGATAGAGTACCTACTTTTATTAATGCATTGTGATTCAATAGCTATGGTCGAAAATCAAGTCTGAAATCGCTTTTGCTAAAATCTTCTCTTGAGCCTGGGAACACAGAACTTTCTGCTATCAGTCAGTGGGCAGAGGTCCTTTTACATCACTCAGCTAGACATGATGAGCAGGCAAGGAAAAGCTCTTCAAGTGATGGTCATTGGAAGCTTTGGTATATATGGTGTTCCACAGTAGAGGGACGATATAAGAGGCAGGCAGGCAGGCAGGCAGGCCAGATGGTGCCCTCTAGTTTTAGAGTTTTACTTTAAGCAACAGGTATTCGAGTTCACCTAGAGCTAAATCAGGAAGGGCCTCTGTAGCTACTGCAGAGGTCAAAATATTCCACAACCCAAGGTCTTGGCTTATTTGTACAAAAGGAACATCAAAAAAAATTTCTTCAATTAAGAATGTCCCAAGAGCTGAACATTAACACTGACAGGGACTTTTAGCAGATTTTAAGTCTGCCCAGTGCCCAGGGAGAGTTGGAGTCCTGCCGCTGTCTCATTTCTATCTCCTCTCCCCTCAGTTCACTTCCATGAAAGGTGCATCTCATTCTGCTGTAGTAAGAGGTTTCTGGCCTGAACTTTCAGGCCTAGCCTCAGGGTTTAGGCCCGCAGACCCACAGACCTGCAGAGACACACAGATGCTTACAATAGTTTTAGGCTGATCGGCCTAAGGCCCAGGCATATAACTTGTTAACTCTTTACCCCTTAATCTAGCCCATGACTCTTATCCTGTTCAGCCATGGGGCTCGGTACCTTTTCTTAGAGCAGCATAGTTGTCCTCTGCTTCTTCCGGCTTCTCTCTGGCATTCTGCTCTGTTCTTCCTGTTCTTAGAGTCTTTCTAGTCTGGTAGCCCCACCCACACTTCCTGTCTGCCTTTGGCCAATCAGCGCTTTGTATTAAACTCATAGGCGGGGACAATTATTTACAATGGAACAACATAATCCCCCTACATTCTGCCCCTGTCATGTATTAGTACTAGGCAGTTGACTGAACACACAGGGATTAGTCATCAGCTCTACCCATTTCCTTCCATGACATAAGTCACTGCCACCTGCCAAGTCTTAAACCAACTTACTTCTTTATTCTTAAGCCTGTTTCCTGCACTCCTGCAGGTGTCTATCCTCCCTCTCATGGGATGTTTTCCCCTCTCTGACATGGCTGCTCTCTTTGATTCCAACCTCTCTCTCTTTATACGTGGTCTGAATTGTGAGCTTATTCTAATAGTCTGGATATCTTAAGATTTCCTCTCTTGACCCAGTCTTCCCTTTTCTTTTCAGATTCTCTTCTAGTAATGTGAATGACTTCTGGGCATCCATAGTGATAGTCATGACCCAAGTACCCAGCATCTTTCTTTACACTTCTTTCTGCCTGTGCATCTGCAGTACCTCAACAAATCGAAGACTGGGGGTGGGGCTGTCACTCAGTGATAGCTTACTTGTTCCAAGTTTGATCCCCAGTGTCACTAAGTAAACAAAACCAACAAGTAAACAAACCCTAAGGGCAGAGTCTCAGGAGTTAGTAGTCCCTTAACCACTTATAAAATAATTCCTCAGAGGCTTATATCAATAACAAACTGTTTGGTCTACAGCTCAGGTTTCTTACTTTCTAGCTCATTCATCTTAAATTAACTCATTGCTATGAATGTATGTTTTGCCACATGGCTCATGGCTTACCTGTGCTCCCTGGCAGCTCACAGTGTCTGCTCTGACTCCACCTTTCTTCTTCCTCTCTCTCTCTGCTTGGATTTCCTTCCTGGCTGTAAGCTATCTTATTATAGGCAAACCAGCTTATTTATTAACTAATGAAAGCAACACATATTTACAGCATACAGAATGACATTCCCTTTTTCTGTTAGTCAAAAAAGAATGTTTTAACTTTAATATAGTAAAATTATATATAACAAAATAGTTATTAAGCAAGAATTACGGTTACCATATCTAGTCTATTTGTATTTAGAAAATTAAAGAAAACATACTGTCTTCTACCCTATATTTGTAAGTCTAAAGTTTTATATATAATTTATCTTTTAACATGATGAAGGAAAATTATAACTATCTAGTATTCAACTCCATCAAAGACCCCAAAGGATATATCATTACCTAAGTAAACAGGAAGTGTTTGGCAAGCAATTTCCATAATTCTAGAAATGACAGAGACATCTGGTGCCTGGACAGTCAGCCAATGTTCTTTTGCTATGTTGAGGCATTTATCTTCAGCATACTAGCCCAGAGTCTCTGGCAAACCTTTTAGTAAAGCAGGAAATCTTAAGACTGTTTTGTCCATTCTGGCAAAGTCTGTCAGTTGCTTCTCTCTGTGTCCTGAAGAATGTCTGGCAGTCTGTTATGTGAAGCAGGAACCTGAAAGGACCATCCCATTTTGATTTGGCAAAGTTCAGTGGCCACTTTCATATGAGTCCTGTATATTCAGTTTATACCAGTGGCTAACTTTTGCCACAAAGAAAGTGAACCCCATTTGGAGTTTCTTCAGTGTCTGTCACATTATTTGAAGTAACTGGTGCTGCCAGGAGCAGACATGTCTCACATTTCAGAAAAGTCTAAGTTCATTTTAAATGCCATTTTTGTAGGTCTTTGAAAGGTTTGAAGATTCCCATCTAGTTGAAATATATCTTTTCATATCTAGAAAACCTAAATAATATGATTGTAAGTTTGACTTATAGGTGCTATTAATTTGTATTTCTTAACTATACATTATATTTTTAAATGAGTTACATAAACATAATACCTTAACCAAGTATAGAAATATACATAAAATATAACAAACTTGACTTTAAATTTGTACCAATAAACCAAAATCCATACCAATGTAAAGTATTTTGAGATTAACAGTTGTTTTGAGGGTTAAAGTAGATTCAATAATCTACCTATTTAAAATCATTTTTATGTCACATCCCTTATTTTTCTTTAGAAAGAGATTGACTATGACCATTAAACATTTATAATGAAAACAAACATTTATAAATGATATTTTGTGAACTTGTGTGTATCTTTTCATACTGCTTCCTACTGACTGGGGCACTGGCAGTCTTATAGGGATGAGAAAGTGTAGAATTATGGCTAAATCTTGGCTGTAGTACTCTACGAGGCTATATTATTTTAGCCAGTTACTTTGAAGCTGATGTGGATGTTGGATTATTTGGGTCATGGCTTTCATCTCAGACCTTTCAGGGGTCTTGGTTGATCAAACCATATTAGCTTGGAAGCAATCCACAGGTTCTCATCTTCTGTGGAAACAAAAGGAGAACCCCCTTTCCAAAGCAACATGTCATTAGACCCAAATTTTGAAATCAAGATGACTAAAATATTTACATTGGCTTAATTTAGCAGCCTTTACTATCTAATATTTCATAGCAAAAAAACCCCAAGACAATACAATAATATACAATATCCAGACTCTTTGTGTATTTTCTACTTTCTATTTTTACATGGCTTTTTTTTTTTTACTCAATTTCTTTTTAAAGGACTTTTTCTACCCTTTTTCTTTTCTCTCTTAAGCCTATATATATTTTTTAACATACTGTAACCTGTTTAGAGGATTTTTTAAAATCTGAATCTGTTTTACTGTGTATCATTTAACCTCTTTATCTGTTTAAGCAAAAGCCTAAATCTGCATTGTAGCATGATGCTGGTTCTTGTGCTGATAGTTTAAGCCCTCATGAAGCAGCTGGGAGAATCCTCTCTGTACCACAGCCTGTGGGAGAGACTGCAGAAATCTGTGCTGCTTAGCCCCTAGCAGCTGGTGGCCAATTCAATCTTGCAGGCAGCTGCCGAGAGACTTGTCTTTGTGCTGGTGCTGGCATAAAACTGTGAGACTAGAAAGCTTAATAAGGCTCTGTTTCTGTGCATTTAGATTTTTTTTTAAAGCTTTCTTAGTTCTGTATGGATCAATGCCTGACTATGTGTGCCATTTGAAATTGGAAGTTTTTCTCTGTTTCACCCTATCCCAGTGGTCTCACAGTCACTTATATGATAATCACTCAGAGGCTTATATTAATTACAAACTGTTTGGTCTATGGCTCTTTCTGGTTCTTACTTTCTGGCTTATTCATCTTAACTCATTTCTATGAATGTATGTTCTGCCACATGGCTCATGGCTTACCCGTGTTCCATTACATCTTGCTCCCCCAGCAGCTCACAGTGTCTGCTCTGACTCTGTCTTTCTTTTTCCTCTCTCTCTGCTTCGAGTTCCTTCCTGGCTGTAAGCTGTCTTATCATAGGCCAAAACAGCTTCTTTATTAACCAAGGGAAGCAACATATATTCATAGCATACATATACACATAAATCAACTGGCCAGCTCCTCAAATAACCACACAGAGACTTAATGTTGATTATAAATGCTTGATCAATAGTTTAGGCTTGTTACTACCTAGCTCTTACAACATAAATTAACTCTTATTTCTTGCCTAAGTTCTACCGCATAGCTCATGGCTTATTTCCTTGTTTTCTATACATCCTGCTTCCTCTGCTTCTGGACTCATCCTAAGACTCCGCTCTTCTCCTTCTTAATGTTGTCCTAGTGTGGCTCTCTCACCCATTCCCTTCCTGCTCAGTTATAGGCAATCAGATCTTTATTAACCTATGAGAATAATACATATATACAGCACACAATGATTGTTCCACAACAGAGGTGTGTCACTGGAGATAGGCTTTGAGCTTTTAAAAACCCACACTGGGCCTCAATTCTTACTCTCTACCTCTGAATCAGGATGTAATTCTGATGTGCCAGTGGCATGTCTACCTGCTGCCATATTCCCTACCAGGAAAATTGTTGACTCACCCTCTGAACCTGTAAGCAAGCTCTTAGTTAAATGCCTCATTCTGTAAGTTGACTTGGTCATGGAGTTTCTTCATGGTGGTAGAACAGCTAGGACAAGACATCACTGGGTATGGCTTTGAAGTTTCAAAAGCCCACACCATTCATTCCCAGTCAGATCTCTTTACTGCTCCAGTACCATGCCTGCCTGCCTGCTGATAAAACACAGATTCCAGTCTGTATTTAATGAAAACTCAGAGCCAGATATTGGGGGAAATCTGAAGTATCAAGAGAGAGGAAACAGGCTTCAGTCAGTTCTCACCCAGCCAACTTCTCAGGGTAAAAGCTATCTTCAGGGGTCCTCTACCTGTCTCATGGCTTCTACAGAATGCCTCAATGTCTGCCTATCCCTTCCTTTAATATTTTCTTCACCTAGTTGTTTCACTTTCAGGTTCAACTCTGCATCATAGTCTAGAGTTAAGATTAAAGGTGTGGGCTACTAGTGTTTGGTAGTTAGCCTTGGACTCACAGAAACACAGCAAGATCTCTGTTTCCTGAGTAAATGGGATTACAGGAATAGGTCACCACTGGTCTTTTGTGCTGGGATTAAAGATGTGTCTTATCACTTTGTCATCCCTGTGCTAGGATTAAAGGCGTGAGCTACCACTCTTTGACCCTCAGGGCTTGGTTGTGGGTGATTTTGTTCTCTGATATTTCAGGCTGTTTTTATTAAATATAAAATATGTCACCACATGCCTCCATGATCCTTTTCATGATGGTTATGAACTCTATTAATATCTGGAACTGTGAACCTCAAATTAAGTGTTTTCTTTAATAGTTTCTCTTTGTCATGGTGTTTCTTCACACTAATAGAAAGATAACTAAGAAAGTCTGTTCTCAAACTCATAACCATCATCCTAAATTAGTCTTTTGAGTGCTAGGAATATGGATATCAGCACCACACCTGGTTCAAACAGTGATATGTCTAAAGAAGAAGCAAAGTTTATTTATGTGTATGTGTAGTGGATTTATGATGTTACATTGTAAATAATTGTCCTGCCTATGAGTTTAATAAAAAGCGCTGATTGGCCAAAGGCAGACAGGAAGTGTGGGTGGGGCTACCAGACTAAGAAAACTCTGGGAACAGGAAGAACAGAGCAGAAATGCTGCAGAGACTCCAGAGTTGTCAGATAAGCCAGAAGATGCAGAGGACAACTATGCTGATCTGAGAAAAGGTACCGAGCCCCATGGCTGAACAGGATAAGAGTCATGGGTTAGTTTAAGGGTAACGAGTTAGCAAGTTATATGCCTGGGCCTTAGGCCAATCAGCCTAAAATTATTGTAAGCATCTGTGTGTCTCTGCAGGTCTGTGGGTCTGCGGGTCCAAATCTTGAGGCTAGGCCCAAAAGTCTGGGACAGACTTACTTACTTACTAAGAGTGTGTCTGTGTGTGTGTGTGTGTGTGTGTGTGTGTGTGTGTGAAGTTAGTGTTGGTGTTAGTACAGCTCAGATAGAAAGAGATTCTGGCAGTTGAGAGCCCAGAAATACTGAGTGTTACAGCTCAGATGGAAAAGTACTCAGGCAGTCAGTAGCCACTGAATACCATAGACCACAGTAAGCGTATACAGCCCTACTCCAGGGAAAGGTTTCCCCAATGTAACAGCTCTGATTCTGCAGGGGTGGGAGGTGGGGGGTGGTTCCCAAGCAAAGGTGTTACAGTCCTGCTCTGGTTTCCCAGATCCCTGCTCCTGCAGTAGAAGACTTCCTTAGTAAAAGTGTTACAGCTTGGTTCGCCTCAGCTGTTCTCCACTGCTCCTGCGAAAGAAGGTTGCCACCCAAACCTCATTCATGAGATTTATTGGTTGGGAAGGATCCAGGAGAAAGTGGCTGCCTCAGCCTGGGGATGGGAGAGGACGGCAGGGAATGGGCTCAGGGTTTATATAGGGCTTCTTGGGCACAGAGTTTTCCAGGGAAAAGACTTCCAGGGTAGGGGTTGGTCAGATTTTCAATGCCAGATTTGGCTGTGGCTTCAGGGTCAAAATGTGTTTCTTTCACTGGCTCTTTTGGGCTTTTTGGTTTTAGTTTCAGTGTGAGGGCACATTTCTTTCACTGTCTCTTGTGGGGATTTAATAAAGTTTCAGAAGTTTTGGAGATATCAGAGGGAATCTACCCACAGTCTATGTGGGGGGTTAGTAAAAGCTCCAGAAGTCCCAGAGCTCTAACCACAGTCAGTCTAGGAAAATTAGAGTGGTGATTCAAACCTTTAATCCCAGCACAGGGAGTATCCTGGGAGTGGTGACCTACACCCTTAATCCCAACTGAGTCAAGGTCACCTCAGATTATAGAAGGAATTCCAGGCTCCCAAGCAGGTGTGGTGGGGCCACGCCTTAATTGCGAAAGAATACTTAAATCGGGATTCAAACACAGAGAAAACCATTCCAAGGGAATTGAGGCCGAGGAAGCTAGAAGACAGCTGGGTAAGATTTGACTGTGGTGTTTATTCCCTCTAGTATCTCCAACTTCTTCAGAGATCTATCCCTGAGTCTCATTATTTCATGTGACAGTCTCTGATTTTAGGGCCAAAGTGTGTTTCCTTGGCACTGGTTTCAGAGTCAGGGCACATCTCTTAGGTTCTGGATTAAGGGATAACATGTTTCTTTCACTAGCTCAGGACTTAGATCCAGGGTGGGTTTTCTTTCACTGGCTCTTGTTTCAGGGCCAGGGTAGGTTTCTTTGGCTGGGCACTTTTTCCCTACATAAAAAGAAAGAAACAGATGGTGCCATGATTACTGGGAGTCCCAGTACTGTAATTGATAATGACAATATGTAACCTACCTATTTAAGACTCACATCTTCAACACCCGAAGAACCCAAAGCCCTTTAGTAAGTGAATCTTACCACATCACAGGCAAGTGGCTAAGCATATAGAAGCCTAATTGCCTGTAATCAAATCCCAGCTCCATCTCCACCTATGTACTTATGAGGAATTACTCAAACCCTTCTTCAGTTTCTCCTCTGTAAAGGTTGGGATAATGAATCATTGTGGGGTTTGAACAAATGAATATGTTAATAGTCCTTGGAATGCTTTCTGACAGCAGAGAGTGGTCATTACTGTTAGAGAGTAGTCCAGTTCTTCTTATCATTGTTTCCTGCTTACCACAGTCTTCCATACTTATTCCCCACACTTCCAGAGCCCCTGAGCTCACATGCATCCAGAAGCCTTGTCATAGGGGCTTCTCCTCTACAAAAGATTCTATTGACAACTGCCAGACATGCTTGCTTTATTTCTGCCATGGACTCAGGAAGGTTCAAAGAAACCCAACTGATTCCTGACTCCAAATGCAAACCATGTACATATTTGTGACCATTTCCATTCTTCATTCCATCATAGTGGGATAGTCTGATACTCACTTGATAGTGACTTTCAGACTTTCCAGAAACACCTGAAACACGACATAGACAGGTCATTTTCATTCTAGCTTCCTTTTTCGCTGGATCCACATCCCTACTCTCCCTTCCTGATGTCCTTACTTGGCCAAACACATTTTTCTTTTCAGTCACCCAAAACTAATGATCTATGGGAAAGGCTTGGTTATCCTCCTCTGCTTAACTCATTATCTTCATCCATATATTGTATAGCTAATACAACCTATATCTTTTATCTTGTAAATATTCCTGGAATTTGTGTTCTCCGTTCCACACTTTTATCTTGTGTTAGACTCTGGGTGTCTCCTGCCTGAATACTGCAAGAGACTCTCACGGAGTCCCTCATTCTTTTCTTTCTCAAGTCATAGCTCTCTGTAGATGTGCTAATTATCCATGCCACCTTCAACCTGTTGTGATGTTCTGAATAAACTCTAGATTCCTCAGCACAGCACACCAAACCACTCCAGGTCTGATTTTTACAAACCTCTGCAGCTGATTTTCTGCCTCTTTTGCTTAACTGAACGTTCTAATAAATTTTTACATAGTTTGTAACCGGTGACTCAGCATCTCTGACAACAAGGCCAAGTGAGTGGCTCAAATTGTGCTTATTTTACCTGTGGTGTGTCTAAGTCGCACTGGGAACCTCCCAAATGCAAACCTCAACATCTTCATTTCATTTCCTACCCAGTCAAAAATGTTTCAACCTACATACTCACTGCTACATTGTGAGAAAGGGAGATCTCATTTCCTTTCTTCCTGGTGCCTCAGAGTTGGGGTTTGTGTGTCAATATCACATTAGAAAGAAGTTGTTTAGTGTCTAAGGGACAGTGACTTCAGTGTCACCACCCAGTCATACCCATACTTTAAATCACACAAAAGGACACCTACTTAATAATAGAGACTGCAGACTCCCTTAGGCTTGGGCACTTCTGACTAGTAGAGTTGTTTTTAAATTGGAGCATAGATTTTTGAATGATTTCGATTACCTGTTGAAATCTTAAGATTTCCCATGAAGATATCTTATAATGAGTTCTCTTGAGAAACCGGGAGAACTCTATCCCAGGCCTCAAGTGGTCTACCTGTGACAAATCTCTTGCCATATTATGCTCTAATAAAATGTCTCACAAGTCTCATCCCATGTAGAAGCAGAGTAGAAATCCTCAAATGAAATTTTGCAAGCCATTAATTTTGTTCAAATTCATTGTTCCTTCAAAAATCAAAAAAAAGTGGGAGAAGGATGGGTTTGACTAGAACACAAATTCATGTATAAAGTTCTCCAAAGATAAAATGCAAATGTAAGAGGAAAAAAACGCACAAAGAAGACAGATCCAATATATACACAACCCAAAGCATGAAATTATCTCTAGACCAGTTAACTGGTTTGTAGAAACCAAAAAACTACGACTCCCATGAGGCACTTGGAGCTCCACACGGCCTGCAGACCGGAAGACACTCCCCATGAACTACCACTCCCGTGATGCTCCGCGTTCCATCGTCGCGCCGAGTCTAGGGCCACGTCGCTTAGGCGGGGAGACGACGCGCCTTCCTCATGGCTTCCGCGGACACCCGGCGTGTGGGGGACGGTCCCGGGGGCGCCTTCCAGCCCTACCTCGATTCCTTGCGGCAGGAGCTGCAGCAGAGGGATCCGACGCTGCTGTCCGTGGCGGTGGCGCTGCTCGCGGTCCTGCTGACGCTGGGTGAGGAGGCAGAAGGCGGGGTGGCGGAGTTGGGACTCGGCACTGCAGGCCTGGGAGGCGGGCGGCGAGGCTCCCCTCCTCTGCCATTCGCCCTCCAGAACCTAGCAGCGACGAACTGGGACTCCGAAGTGACCTGGTTCTTGGGACAGGAGTGCCTGGGCCTCCCCTGTGCGCCCGAGTGCAGCGTGCCTCCGCCGCCGTAGCTCACATCAAACTTTGAGCTGGGCTCTGGGCTACTGAGGTACTAAGGTAGAGTACAGATCCTCAAATCAAATTTAGCAAGCCGTTAATTCCCCTGTTCATCGTTCTGTAGATTCTTGCAGTCTCCACAGTTGGGATGGTGGACGTAGGTGTGGAAAAGCTGACAGTCGGTAGTGGCTGGCACTCAGTGGGTTCCTAACTATTAAAACGACTCTAATAGAGTTTAACAATGAAAATAATGCAGATGAATGCGTTGTTTTGTCGTAAATGCCTACTAATGCCCTTGGAAATGAAGGCTGTTCTCTTTATTTGCAGTTTTCTGGAAATTCATCTGGAGCAGAAAAAGCAGTCAGAGAGCTGTGCTCTTCGTTGGGCTTTGTGACTCTGGGAAAACGTTGCTGTTTGTCAGGGTAATGCTTTCATTTCCACCTCTGTTAAACTTAATAGCAATTGTCATGGCGTTTCCATATTCCTGTCAACTTACGGTTTATTTAGTACAGAAAACTATGCCAGCGAGTTTGGAGCAAATTTTAAAAAATATTTTAAGGGCGTTTTTTCCTTTTTAATTATATGTATGCGTGTGAGCGTGTGCACATGAGTACCTGTGCGTGTAGAGGCCAGATGTATAGATTCCCTGGAGTTGGAGTTTACAGGCTATTATGAGCTGCCTGATGTGGATGCTGGGAACTGAACTCAGGTCTTTTACAAGAACAATATGGATTCTTAACCAACTTAGATAACCCTCCTCCAGTTCTTGACTTACTTGGGAATACAAAAAAAAAAAAAATCTAAGAAAACCTGCAACCGCCTCCCTCCATATGCCTGCATTTAGTCCTTACTGTAAGGTTTTGTGTAAGTATATTTCTGTGGGCAAAGATACCAGAAGAGTTGTTGTTGGGTAATAAACAATTTGCCAGAGACCTTTCATTGTTGTTTCAGATTTTGGATGTTTTGAATTTTGAAATATTTGCATACATTTTTATTACTTTAGCCTCCTTAATTTGAAATGCTCCAAAATTCAAAACAATATATTTTACTCATTTGTAAGCTGTGTTGTGAATTCTGTATAATTCATTGGTTCTTACAGAACATTCTTTGTGTCGGTAGCAATGTTGTGATTGCAGTTGGACCAAGATTGGCCAAAGACCTTTGTATCTTAGTCTGCTGATTGATGCCTCAATAAATTCACTGCCACTGAATGTGATACATAACATGTGTTGGCAGATACGTTTTAGTTTAAAGGATGAAAGGGAAATGTTGAAGGTGTACACCGGACTTTAAATGTCAATGGCATGGGCAACTTCTTTGCTGAGTGAGATGATATTGTTAGAATATATGGTCTGGGACCGGGGAGGTGACCCAGTCCGTGTATAGTGCTTGCCTGTCAAAATGAGGACCTGAGTTGGATCCCTGGAACCCACTGATAAGCCAGGCCCAGAGGTGCTTGTCAGTAATCCCAGGAGAGACACAGTGGATCCCTGTAATTCTTGGTGGGCCAGCCTTGCTAGTTGGTAAGCTCCAGATTCAGTAAGAGACCACAGCCTCAAGTAGGAGGGTGTTGAGGAAAGATTCCTGAATCAGCCTCTAGTGTACATGTGCATATACACACGTTAAAAGATACACTATCAGTTTCTTGGGCCAACTAGAATATAATGGCTGCAAATGTATGCTTTTAAGTTTAGCCTGCTTTATTACTGTTCATCACTTTCTTAAATCTAAGCACTCAATAAAAGAATAGAGGAAGCCCAGTAACCTTTGTTGTGACGTGATAGCCCCAGCATGGCCCACTCTAAGCAGCTCAACATTATCAGAGACACTGCAGAAATGATCGTTTTTGGTGGTCTAAGGTATGGTGTCGCCATGTTTCATGTGGCCAGTTTGTTTTTGCTTTCTAACTTTATAAATTTTTTTGCATCAAAAAAACTGTTTTAGCATACCCACCACTATTTCCCTCCTCCCCCTCTTCCCAGCCCTCCTCCCTTTCCTTACCCCATCTCCCTATCCATTCCTCAGAGAGGGTAAGGACTCCCAGGGTAAGTCAGCGCAGGTTGGCATATCCACTTGAGGTAGGACCAGGCGCCCCCCCACCCCCAGTCTCAAGGCTGAGCAAGGTGTTCCTCTGTAGGGAATGGGCGCCAAGAAACCAGTTCATGCGTTAGGGATAAATTCTGGTCCCACTGTCAGAGGCCCCACAAACTGCCTACACTATTCGACTGTCATCCACATTTGGAGGGCTTAGTTCAGTCCCATGTAGGTTCCTCAGCTGTCATTTTAGAGTTAATGAGCTCCCAGTAGCTCAGGCCAGCTGTCTCTGTGGGTCTCCTTATCATGATCTTGACTCTTGCTCATATAATCTCTCCCTCCCTTCAGCTGGACTGGGAGCTTGGCCCAGTGCTTAGCTATGGATCTCTGCAGTTGCTGAGTGAAGGGTCTATAATGGTAATTAGGGTTGTTAATCCATTTGATTATAGGGAAGGTCAGTTTAGGCACCCTCTCCACTATTGCTTAGAGTCAGCCAGGGTCATCTTTGTGGGTTCCTGGGTATTTTCCTAGCACCAGGTTTCTCTAACCTCACAGCAGCTCCCTCTATCAAGAGGTATCTACTTAGTTGTTCTCCCTCTCTGTGCAGGTTGGCATATCCAGTTGAGGTAGGACCAAGCGCCCCCCCACCAACCATCCCATTCCCTCCTGATCTCTTCCCCCTCCCCTTGCTCCCTCCCCTTTATATGATCCCAATTTACTCAGGAAATCTTATCTATTTCTCCTTCCCAGGATGATCCATGGATGTCTCTCTCGAGTTCCTCCTTTACTTAGCTAATCAGGGTTGTGGATTGTAGCCTGGTTATCCTTTGCTGTACGTCTAAAATTGTGGCCAGGATTTTTAGCCAAGTATATTTTACTTTGGAGAATTTCCACTCTTCCTTTGGAGGGTATAAATTGTTATTTAATCCTCTGTGTGTGTGTGAGTGCTGGTATGTTTGTGCCCTGACACCTGTGGAGGTCGGAGGATGACAGGTATTGTTTTCTCATTGCTGTGCCAGGTTAGCTAGTCTGGATTTCTGGAAGCCCTTCTGTTGTCTCCTCCCATTTTCCCCATCAGAGTACTAGAATTATGAATGTGTGCTTTTATATGGGCTCAGAAGATCTGAACTCTGGTTGTCAGGCTTAAACTGCAAGTGTTTTATTCGCTGAACCATTTCCTCAAGCCTTGAATTGTTTTTGGCAGTTTAAATGTTTACTGGTCAGTAAATTTGGCCCTGTACTGTTTGAAAAAAAAATAATATATGGGTGAGAGTGTCACTCAGTGGTAGAGTTTCTTTTGAAGCATGTCTGAAGCTTTGGGTTCATCACCAACACTGCAAAGAAAAAGGAATAGAGCCTGTAATTAATTATATTTTTCTACAGGTGAATAATAAATCAATACAATCCCTTTCAGCTACTTCAAGTAGCATTCATTCATTTAACCTTACTGTAGCCAGTTTTCTGACCTGTCTGGGCCCCAAGGTCCTGACAAATCTCTCCCACCAGTATCTTGCAGCCACTTATAAAATAATTACTCACAGACTTATTTTAATTACAAACTGTTTGGCCTATGGCTCAGGCCCATTACAAACTAACTCTTATAACAACCCATTTTATTAATTTACGTCTTGCCACATGGCTAGTGGCTTACTGGTACTTTCACATCTTGCTTCTTGGGCAGCTAGATCATGTATCTCAGACTGTGCCCTTCTCCTTTATCTCTGCTTGTATTTCCCATCTGCCTCTAAGCTGCCTTGCTATAGGCCAAAACAGCTCCTTTTTTAACCAGTGGTAATAAAGCATATTCACAGCATACAGAAAGACATCCCACATCACCTTACTCTTCAGAGAATTAAAATGTTACTCTTTAAATTGGATTTGGTGTTGTTGTAGTGTGCTTACTCAGATCTTGTCCACCTTGTTTTTTACAGTTGCTAACGGGCCACTACAGAGACACACAGACTTCCATTACTGACAGTTCTGCTGCATACAAAGTCAACAATAACAGGGTAAGGAATCTGTGGAATGTTCTAGAATCTGACACTCTTCTTACTGTAAATTCTAGCTTCCTTTCTGTTGTGAAAATACTCTGACCAGAAGCAACTTGGGGAGGAAAGGGTTTAATCTTGTTTACACTTCTAGGTCATAATCCATTATTAAGGGAAATAAATCAAGGCAGGAACCTGGAAGCAGGAACCATGCAGAAATGCTGCTTGCTGACCCCTCTTTGGTTTACTTAGTTTGATTTCTTCATAGCCCTGGACCACCTGCCTCAAGATGAAACCTCCCATATCAGGCTGGGCCTTCCTTTCATATATATATATATAATATATATATATATATTATATATATATATATAAATTTATTATGTATACAGCATTCTGCCTGCAGGCCAGAAGAAGGCACCAGATCTCATTACAGATAGTTGTGAGCCACCATGTGGTTCCTGGGAATTGAACTCCAGACCACTGG
The DNA here is from genome assembly GCA_033318265.1 of Phyllotis vaccarum. Lineage (NCBI taxonomy): Eukaryota > Metazoa > Chordata > Mammalia > Rodentia > Cricetidae > Phyllotis > Phyllotis vaccarum. The sequence continues at coordinate 106,848,071 of JARWLC010000004.1, forward strand.
AAGAGCAGCAGCCAGTGCTCTTAACCTCTGAGCCACTTCTCCAGCCGAAGGCTAGGCCTTCTTATATCAAGTAGCAATCAAGAAAATGACCCCACTACCATGTCCACAAGCCAGTCTAATGGGATGTCTTCTGTTGAGGCTTCTCTCAGTCTTATAAGCTGTGTCAAGTTGACAAAGCTAATTAGGACACTGGCATGTCAAGGAAGGACTTTTTAGAGTAGTTTTGAGGATGTAGGTATCATTTGTAGCCTCTCTTTTGAAGGACATATTCTTGTAGTAGATCTGCCCTTCCGCAATCTTGGTAGCAGATTGTGTCCTGTCCACCTGTCTTTGTAACTTATGTACAGAGCTACATTACATTTCATTCTTCTAGGTTCTGTCTGTTCAATGCTGCTGTGAGTTTTAATGGGCATTGGGTCTTTCCTGTTACAAAAGGCAACACATTTAATAATCATTTGCTTAAAAGTAGTTTGCTTTTTCTGTCTCTGCTACCCAGACTTCTTTAGAAACTATCCCAAAGTTAGATTTTTATTTAGTCAGAACATTGTTAATGTTTAGTGTGGTTACAATCTTTTGCTTTTGTTAGCATTGTTGTGATGGATATATGTTTCACATTTAAAAAATATCCACAAAGAATCCAAAGAATCACTTATTGTCTACCTGTATAGCTGCAAGGTGCAGATGGTAACTGTCAAGCTGATTACAATACTAACAGCTTTGGTGAGTGAGGAGTGGAGGCTCAGTGGCTGATTAGGGATGGAAGGACAGGAGATGGTGCCTTCAGAATTAAGTACTGTCAGCAAATAAAAGGGTCAACCACTTCCCCCCACTTATGGTTGTACTTTTCTGATCCAGAGCTTGCTTACTTACTTTATTTATCTAAAGGCAAGATCTCATTGTAAGCATTGCAGCATGGATGGAAAGGTATCCTGATAATTAGGAGCCAAGAAATACTATAAAGTCACTATAAGTGTAACAGCTTACAGCTCTGCTCCAGGGAAAGGGTCCCAGTGCCTGTGTAACAACTGCTCCAGTGTTACAGCTCTGCTTCTGGGGAAAGTTTCCTCAGTAAAAGTGTAACAACTCTGCTATGCTAGGGGAAACCCTTCCCCAGCAAAAGTTACAGTTCTTTTCCACTCTGCTCAGTTGCACTCCAGTGAAAATGTCACACTGCACAACAAACCTCACTTGAGATATATTGGGAAGGAAGAATCCATGGAGGTGGCTGCTTCTAGGGTGAGAAGCAGCAGCAAACTGAACAGGGTACAGAGCTTATAAGGGTTCTTGGTGGGTGGTAGTGTTCCAGGCTGGCTTGGGATTGGTGGATTTTTGTAGCCTGGTTCTGAGTCTCAGCAGTTAAGACTTACTGCTCTTCCACGATATTGGAGTTTGATTCAAGTACCCTCATCCCATAATTCACAACCTCCTATAACTTCAGCTCCAGGGAATCTGACACTTTTTTCTGGTTCTCATCGTCATCTTCATTTACATGTACACATACATTTGTACATGCACATAAGTAAAAATAAATAAATCTGAAGTAATACTTTGTGTTGGGTTAGTTTTAAATACTTTATTAAAATTTATAGCCAGTGTTCCCTTAGGCATATGAACCTACATTGTGCTTTCTTAGATATAAGGACCACTCATCCCTTCTTACTGTCTTGTCCTGCTCCCTAGTATTATGCTCCAGTCTAAGCATTGATGTTGTTCCCAGTCATTATGTGCAGTTCAGTGTTAGTGCTGTGTCAGAAACAGCAGTAGACGCCAGCATGGGCTCTCCAGGCTCCTGTCAGCACATGAAGCAGCAAAGCCATTAGACATGTTTGTCAGTGGAGGTCTGGAAAGGCTACCAAAAAGGGCATAATGAATCCAGAGGGTTGTGTCGGGTCTGTATGTGATTCTGACCTCCTTCTGCAGACATCCTGATGGTAGTTGGTTGAGGACTGGGTTAGTGTTAGAAATGATGGATCGTATGTACCACATCACACCTGATGAGCTTGTCATTTCTGTCTACAATTACGTGTTCCAAGGATAAGGTCCTAGGACAGTGACTAGCACCTCCTAGGATGTATGGTGAGTTTGCTCAGTAGGGGACCAGGAATTGGAACAAAATACTGACAGAGTTGGAACAAATAAATGGTGTATCTAATACACAAATATCTAAAACTCAGAAGTCAAAATTATGAATATCTTGTTAAGATTGAGAATCTTATTAATTGTAATACATACTATAAATTATGTTTTATTTTACATTATTTATAGATAATTACCAATTTTCATGTGGGTTTGCTTCTACTCATATTGGTGTATTTCCTAAGCCTTGGCTAGACCTTCTCCCATTCTTTCAAAAGTAAGGTATCTCCATTCTCTTTAAGAACATTTATTAAGCCAGGGGATGGTAATGGAGCGCACCTTTAATCCCAGCACTCTGGAGGCAGAGGCAGGTGGATCGTTCTGAGTTAGAAGCCAGCCTAACTCTACAGAGTGAATTCCAGGACAGCCAGAGCTCCACATTGAAAACCTGTCTCAAAAACCAACCAGTAAACAAAAACCAACCAACCACAAATGTATTAGTATTGCAATCTTAAACATCATCTATACTTTTACTCTCATTCTCCATGTCTTGTCAGGAACCAGGCTTACTGTCTCATTGCCAGGACTCTGGCCATTGTTTTATTTATTTAGTATGGGGAAGCAGTAATGTGGGGAGTGCAGGGGTCAAGCTTGGGTATGCTGTTCCTTACACATTGGTTTTTGAGACATGGTCTCTGACTGTCTTGGACTCACAAAGTAGGGTAGGCTGTGTGATCAGAGAGCTTCAGGGATCTGCTTGTTTCTGCTTCCCCAGAGCTGGGGTGAAATGGCCTCACCACACTGGGCATTTTTTTGTTTTTTATGTGAGTATTTAGAATAAAACACAGTTCTTTTTTTACCAACTGACCTATCTTCCTCAGCCCCTATTTTTTTTTCTTTGCTGTGCGTCATGCATACTAGGCAAGCACTCTGTTCTTCACCCGTGTTTATTAGGAAGTGCTCCTCTGACATCCACCTTACTCAGTATCTGCAGTAAGCATCTGCTTGACTCATGGTGCTGCCCATGATGTGATGGTGAAGATTTATCCTGTGGGCTTGGAACTGCACCCAATGTTGACCTGATCTCACTCTTGCTGTCCTCAGGGCAATAGCCTGACTTTGATTGACCTCCCTGGCCATGAGAGCTTGAGGCTTCAGTTCTTAGACCGATTTAAATCTTCAGCCAGGTAAGTTAGGGAGGAAGTCTATACTGCTTCCTCTGTTGAGATTCTGATGCCATGTGCCCTGGGGTGGAAAGGTCATAACCTACCTACACCTTGGATGGGCCATTGGGGTGCTAGGATTGTGAGGATGGGAGAGGCTTAAGGAGAATTGCTCATGTTAACTCCCGTTAATATGCTAGGGCTATCAGAGTCTGGAAAGCATTTTGCTTGACTTTTTTGATTTTTTTGAGACAAGGTTTCTTTGTGTAGTTCTCACTGTCCAGGGCCTTCTATAGACCAGACTGGCCTTGAACGCAAGAGATCTGTCTGTCTCTGCCTTCTGAATACTGGGATTAGAGGCGTGCATTACCACAACCAAACTAGAAAAGGAATTTTTAGGGCTGGGATGGATCCTAGAAGATGGTAAACTCAAACCATTATTCTTATTCTTTGTGGTTTTCTTTTGTTTGGGGCAGTATCTCTTGAGCCCAGGTAGTCCAGGCTGGCCCTGAACTGTAAGTCCTCTCTGCCCGAGCCTCCCAGGTATTGGATATATTGTGTAAACTAAGCTTGTTTTTCTTGGTTTACGGGAGAGTCCAGGCTGACCTTGAGTTTGCTTTGTAGTCAACCAAGGGTGACTTGAACTTGTAATCATCCTCCCAAGTGTAGCTGGGATTACAGATGTGCCTCCCTCCCTCCCTCCTCCCCTCCCTCCCCCCCTCCTCCCCTCCCTCCCTCCTCCCCTCCCTCCCTCCCTCCCTCCTCCCCTCCCTCCCTCCCTCCCTCCCTCCCTCCCTCCCTCCTTCCTCTCCTCCATCCCTCCTTCTCTTCCCTCCTTCCCTTCCTTTCCTCCTTTCTTTCTCTTGCCATCAATAAGAAATTCTCCTATGTATATTTATTTTTTAAAGCAGAGAAATGCTACAAATGCTAGCGTTATCCATAAAATATAAGTTTATTTCTGGTTGTCTCAAAGTTGAGTTCCTCCACCGGAAGCTTTGGCTCTGTTAGGCTTTACATCCCACATTCATATTGGAAATTCACATGGAGATGGAGATGGAAAGACTGCCAATATCTCGTTTCTGGCTCCTGTTTTTCTAATCAGAAGCATACCTTTTGACCCCCTGGGGAGCTGATCTAACATCCAGAATTACTGATAACAGGACCAAGAGGGCTTTATGTTTTGCTTTGCTTTGTTTTTAAGAACAAACATTTCCCTCATAATAGATTTCTTTTGACAGGGGCAGGATTTGGGACAGGGATTCTCTTTGTAGTTTTGGTGGTCCTGGAACTTGCTTTGTAGACCAAGCTGGCCTCGAACACAGAGATCTGCCGGCCTCATCTCCCTGAGATTAAAGGTGTGCATCAAACCACCCAGCTCTTGTAGATTTGTAAATATGTTCTGCACATAATGCAGTGACATTCTAGCTGGATATCTTTGGGAATAAGTGTTAATTGTTTGCAGGGATAGCCTCAAAAAGGCCAGCCAGAGAGGCCTGGCTTGTCTCCTGTAAAGCACCAGTAGTTGTACTCCAGAAGTATAGGTCTGTCTTGAAGTCCCAGGCGATTTCTTTACCAGATGCTGACTGGGAGTCTGTGGCTCAGAGTTCTGGAGAGCACCCCAGTACCAGGCCTGGGATGATGAGGTTTCCTCGCCCTACAGTGGTGGCAGGCTCTTAGAAGCAGCTTTGTAGCCACTTGTTTGCTGGGTTTTCCCACTGTGGGCTTGGAGCTGTCCACCTCGTAGGAACCAAGGTATAAAAACTGCCTTTATTGTCTCCCTCATGACATGGCAGCCCAGCAAGTCTGTTCTTGAATTACATTAAATCAGTGCCTCAAGAACTATTTCAGTATAAATCCTGTGTCAGTTCATTCTTAAATTCTTATTCCTTTTTTTTTCTTTTTTCTTTTTTTTTTGGTATGCCCTAGTTTTAAATGATTTTCTTATGTTTTCTGTCTGACACTGATTAAGAACTAAGACTAAGAGGTAGATTTGTATGATAATTTCAGTGATGTGAAGGCATTTTAATACTGAATTTGAAAAATGTCGTGGAGATGATTTTGTGATAGTTGAATTGGCAGTATTGTGCCTGAGGTATTTGTGTTTTTGACTGATGTATCCTGGCTCCCTTTTGTTGAGCATTCTAGACTTAGATTTTGTCATTGCTTCTTGTCACAAAAAGATGATGACGAGTAGTTTGTCATAGATGGGAATGTGATTTTTATTCCTCAGACAACTGAGAAATACCCAGAACTGCTAAATTTGGCCATAACTGGGTGTTCTTTTCCCTCATGTTCAGCGCTGTGACACTGTGACACGAACCTTGAGAACTGCCTGAGCAATATGGTGAAACTGTCTCAGAATCAGTTTTCTTGTGTTGTTAATTGCAAATAATTTACAGTTTGTAGTGTAATTACACTGTTATCCAAGTATTTTGAATAAACAATATATAGCATAGAAAGATAAAACTAACTGCATAGAAACTTAAGTCATAATACGAGGAAGCTGAGTTGAAAATACTTTCACCATGGTATGTGGCTTTTTTTTTAATTTGTGTGCATGTGTCTGTGTGTATGTTTATTCATCATGTATGTGCAAGGGCCTGAAGGGTCAGAACATGGTGCTGGATCTCCTGGACTGGAGTTACTTAAGTGGACCTGTTAATGACTTTGCTTGTTGCCAAATTCTGCTCCTTCTTTTCGGGTTCTGTTTCCTCAGTGTCGTTTCCCTATGGAACATCTATCTTTGGCTTCGTGGTGTTTGGAATTCAAGTGTACCCTATAACAAAGGACATTATCGTCTGTTCAAGTGCAGTTGCTAACAGGCCCCGGGCAGCTGGACCAATTACACTGTACAAAGCTTCCCACTCAAGAGCACTCTAATGGAGGCTAGGGCTGGAAAATAGTTCCAAAAGAACTACACACCTCACAGCTTCGGGGTGCAAGTGGACACTGCACGCTTAGTTAAGAACTCCAACAGAAAGATCAGCATCAAAATGGGGCCAGATTCGTCAAACCTTGTTATGCCAACAGGTGGCACTGTGTCCTCTTTCTCACTTGTCACAGCGTGGGACTCCGCTGACGTTTTTTTTAATCCTTTTGTGTCTTCTCTTGGCCAGTTTATCTAACTCCTTTTCCCTGGAGTGTTGTGGGAGCCCCTCTGCTATCTATTTTGCTGTGCTCTTTTCAGCTAAGAGTCATCTCTGCTTAGTCTTCCACTGAGTTGCCAATTTCATATACTATTTTTATAATGTAATCTTTTAAAAGTACCCTTTAGAAGTCCACCTGTTTCTTTTTGTTTATTGTATTATCCTTTAAAATAATTTTAAACATATATTGTGACTTTTATTGTTGGTCTTTTGTTTTTTGGGTTTTTTGGTTTTTTTTTTTTTTTTTTTTTTTTGAGGCAGGCTCTCCTATAGCTCATACTGACCTTGAACTCAGTATTTAGCCAAAGATGACATTGAGTTTCTGATCTCCTGCCTGTACTTGGTACTAGGATTATAGGTGTGTGTTTTGCCTAGTTTTATGCTGGCTAGGATGGATCTAAGGCTTTGTGCCTAGCAAAGCATTCTATCAACTGAGCTATATCTCCATGAATATGTGCTTGGGTAACTTTAAGCGCCATTTGGGGGGTCCTGGATGTTCTCTCTTGTAATTGCATGTTTTTCATCTATGTGTTGACCCAGAAGCCCTCCTTCAAGGGGATGGGTGTCACTGATGAGATTGACAGACTTTGTTACTTTAGGATATGAAGGGCAGACTCCAGACAGAATTATTTCCATCTGTTGGTATCATGGGGTTTTGATTAATCTGGCCCAATTTTTATATAATCTTTTGCTTAAGGCTCTTACTCCAGGGGAGAATGTCAATTTATGCACTATAGCTGTGAGACATTGGAGACATGGTATTTCAGTTATTTTAGAATTTTTTTTCTAATTGCAGTTTCCATTAGACTGCCTTTGAATTGGATGCTTTGTGCAGGGTGTTTGGTGTGGCTGCTCAGGGCCCATTAGCCACTATACATTTCTCCACCTGGGCCATCAAGCCTCTGCCCTCAGACCTGTTGTCTTTAGTTCCCATGCATTACCTCTGATGGCTTTGTTTCTGGTATGGGAAAATTGTTACTGCAGTTGCCTGAGGTTAGGCCTCTGTGTCCATAATTCTCCTTGAGTTACTCCCCCAAGAGTCCTCTGTCTTCCACTTAGGCACTAGTAGTCTTTGTAGGACAAGAAAACATAAACCTTACAGGTCAGTGTTCACGGCTGACCTGGCTTTCCCCGACTCACCCCTCCACATGTGCTCTCTCTGAGGTGTGCTTTGTTTATTTGTACCGTCAGCAAACTCCTTTGGGCCGACAGTCTGCCCGGTTGGTTTGCTTGGTCAGCTCAGCTTTACATCATCCTTTAGCTTCCTCTTCTCTTTGCTCTCATTCAGTTGTGGGCTGTAGGATGATTCCTGGCCCTTGAGAGCAGACATCATTTCTTATGTTCTTTTAGTTTCTTAACAGCTTTATATTATTATTATCATCAAGTCAAGGTTTGTGCATGCCTCTGTGTGTGCGTGCACGTTTATATGACAGGATCAGGTTTAGAGAGATCAGGGATCATGTTTTGTGGTTCCTGCTTTTGTGTGTGCTCACGTGCCTCTTCCCTTTACCTGTCACTGCAGGGCTGTGGTGTTCGTGGTGGATAGTGCGACGTTCCAGCGGGAAGTGAAAGATGTGGCCGAGTTTCTGTATCAGGTCCTCATTGACAGCATGGGTCTGAAGAACACACCATCCTTCTTAATAGCCTGCAACAAGCAAGGTGCTTTTTGGCGATGACAGTGAATTGGTCTAGGATTGCTATTGAGAATTAGTTCATTTACCTGCAGTTACTGTTGAGCATGGGGGAAGGGTGTTCATAATTTAAGGCATTAAATCTTAATCTATTTCTACAACTTTCCCAGTCTTTTTTTTACCAGAATGTCCTAACGACTGGCAGCCAAGGGGCTATGTTGTTATACCCTTTTTTTCATGATACAGTGCTTTTTATTTTAAAGATCATGAATGATTTTACTTTACCAGTGTTAGATTGTGGAGAGATTGTTGGGGTCTCAGCATCTAGACAGGTTTTTACCACTGAGCAGGTTCAAGCAGAGGAAACTGGAGCCCCTTCTGATGCTCACTTGGGGCAGCTGGGCTTCAATTCTGAGATCAGTTCAAGTAACACAGGACAGTTGGTCTTTCAGATCTACGTTTATTAGGAGGCTGGAACAGAAGTGATTTTTAAAAAAAATCCTAATAATACCTGCTGCAGGTGTTATTTTTAAATTATTTTTATTTGTATGGGTGTTTTACCTACATGTATGTCTGTGAACAATATACATACTTAGTGCCTGAAGAATTTAAAGGGCTTTGGATCTGCTGGGACTGGAGTAACAAACAATTGTGAGCTTTCATGTGGGTGCTGGGAATCGAACCCTGGTCCTCTGGAAGTGCAGCCAGTGCTCCTATCGCTGAGCCATCTCTCCAGTCCCAGCTCGCCCTCTTTGTGTAAGTAGGGCAGCCAAATCTGATTGGGCTTGGGCTTTGTGCCCCCCAGCTTGTTTCTAACCCACAGTGTACCTCATGCTTACCACGCATCTTAATATTAGCAGGGTGTTGTGTGCTTAAAGTTCTCATTAAATGTCAGTCACAGTCCTGGTAAGCTCTTTCTTTAAACTGACTGGACTGGTGTAAGTATTGAAAGGTTTGTAAGATGTGGAAAACTTAAGCTTAATTAGTTTTAGAGTCATTAGCACTAAAACAATATTTTACTGCATTTAATGTTTTAAAACTTTTTTTTTTCAAAAATCCAAAAATACAGCATTTACTTTGACAGAGAAATAGCAATAAAATGTGATTTAACAAAGGAATGGGATGTGAACTTCTTGTGCTAAGAGTCCAGGGGAAGACACATTCTGATTTAAACTACAACAATGTTCTTATTTTTTTTTCCCAGATATTGCAATGGCAAAATCAGCAAAGTTAATTCAGCAGCAGCTTGAAAAGGAACTGTAAGTGTGCATGTTTTCCTGGTAAAATGTCCTGACACCTAAGTGTTCAAGGGTTGAAGTCTGTTACCTTTGGTTGTATATGATTACAAAATTATAATCAAGATTAGTATGGAATATGTGTTAAATAATGTATGAAAGAATTAATGGAATTACAAAAAACTAACGTGATGGTTATAGCTGTTTTAAAATTTCATGACTTATTGAGACCATTAGCTCATTTTGTTGTAATCACTGTTAGTTTTTTATAGCTGAAAGGTTTTAGAAACTTAACACCAAGTTTAGAATAATTTTATTTCAGTGAATGAAGGTATTAGTTCACATGTAAGTCATGTAAAAGTGTTAAAAGGTACAAATAATATGTACAAAATAATAACGTTAAATAAAAACAGAGGTCTGTCATGGGGAAAGGTAAGTAAAAAAATTGAGAGCCATTGGAAGGGAGCTGGGTGTGGTCCCGCACACCTGTAGTCTCGGAAGCAGGGAGTTCAAGGGTCCCAGCCTGCCTGGCCTATATAGTAAGAGCCTGTCCCAGAAAATACAATTTAAAAATTGTAGCCACTGGAAACTATTGTTGACAGAACAAGAACACCTAGGAAGAACATAAAAATCTTTATTACTTTTTTTGTAGTTTCTTAATTGTTTTCAAGCTATTGGCAATATTTATCTTGCCTTTAGTATTGAAAAACTTAGAAGTTGAGTGAGATAAACTGTGTTAAGGAATCTAGCAAGCTTCTGTGCTGTGCTGATTTCTAAGAACTAAAATAAGAAAGGCCAACACAGTAAACCCAGGTACATTCTCTTACTGCTTTTGTAAAATTAAGGACTTTTTTGAGGCAGGGTCTTACTGTGTAGCCTTTGTTGTCTTGGACCTCACTGTAGACCAGGCTGGCCTCTGCCTCCTGAGTGACGGGATTTAAGGCTTGTGCCATCATGCCCAGCTTGTTATTTTAGTAGGATCTAGTATTTGTAAAAAAATTAATAGTATGCTGCCTGGTCTCCAACAGGACCAGCAGCTGGCAGTAAAATGATTGACTTCATTTGGGAAGGTTTTCCTGCTTACAGGATGGATGAGATTTTGTACATTATGAACTTTATGTCCAAGAACACTCACGATAACAAGCTCCCTATTGCTACAGCATACATTTAGAACCGCCTTCTCTGGTGTCATTCAGGAGATCTCAGAAGTGGAACTAGGCTTAAAGAGCTCCTGTGACCAGCTAACTGACAGGTTGGAGCCATCTCAGCTGTGCATCTCAAAGAGTGGCTCACGGGCATAAACAATAAGTCAGCGTTGTTAATAGTGAATTGACATGCAGCCTGTCAGTCTGTCCTGGCCTCTGATGGATTGCCTCTGACTTGTCCCTTTGCCCCACAGCAACACCTTACGGGTCACCCGGTCTGCTGCTCCCAGCACACTGGACAGTTCCAGTACTGTACCTGCTCAGCTGGGAAAGAAAGGCAAAGACTTTGAATTCTCTCAGTTGCCCCTCAAAGTGGAGTTCCTAGAGTGTAGCGCCAAGGGTGGCCGAGGGGATGCTGGCACTGCTGGCATCCAGGACTTGGAGAAGTGGCTGGCCAAGATCGCGTGAGGGGAAGCCCTGGCTGCAGACCTTGGTCATCTGTGACTGACAGTTTGGGGAAGGGCTGTGGTGGTGTGGAGCTGATGAAGAGAGAGCGTGGCGTGTGTGTCTAAGCATATGTGCTCTGGAAACAGACCAGCTTGAGATCGGTTGTCCTTCCCTTGCAGCTCCTTTCTCAACTAGTTCTTTTGATTTAATTCCCCTCTGGTTGGTGTAGCATTACTTTAGCGTGTGATGTAGTGGAGAGGTCATTACCATGAGAACAGGTTCATCTGGAAAGTTCTTGTCCTCTGCCTCTCTGCTTGGGTCTGTTCCTGGAACCAGACCTGCCTGTTTATGGAACCAGTTAATTTCCAGTTGTCCCTAGTATTTTGGCATAATGCATTGTCAGTTCTTAGTGAAGTCTCAGATGTAAAGGTAGTTAAAAGGAAGACAAGTTCAGAACCACAGAGCACAGCTGACAGTGTGTTCTTAGAGGCTTAGTGACCTGTCTCCACTCCAGCTTAGATTGAAAAGTATGCCGGGAACCCCTAGAGTCACCCCCACATGATGGATGTAAGAGCCAACTCCCCAGACACAGTTTTGTGTGTTCTAGAGGCTCCACTGGGGAGATCCAGGAGACAGCATACTGCTGTCTCTGGGGGTGGGTGAGGCCCCAGCTGTCTGCCTATGCTGCTTGGTCATCTCCTGTGATACCACTTCAGCTCAAGTGCTATGGAACAGTATAAACTGAAAAAGTCCACTGTATATATTTTAAGTTTGTATTCATTGATGCTTTAAAAAAATTGCCTTTTCAAAGTAATACTGTCTTAAAATTTGCTTTTTTATTGTGTTACAAATGAATGGTATCTTGATAAATAACTATATCTGAAAGCATGAAGGTGAATGATGAGTACAGATGTGTATGTATGTATATACGTTACATACATTTATCCAAGGTTTCCCTTATATATGAAAATATATAAAATTTATGCTTAGCAAACAGTGGCCACTCTTGCACTGATGAGGAAAAGCCACCCAGCAGACCCTGCCCTTGTCACGCTGTACTTTAAGCAGAACAATCACAGTGTCATTTTTTGTGCACGCCTGACCTCCTCTGCGATGTGTAGCCTCGTGGCTCTGGATGATGCTGTGCTGGGAAGGACTTAGTGTTCTTGCTCTCATCCGGCATGTAGTCGTGTTCTCAGGCTCTCAGCCCTCTACCCTTCGCCATCCCCTGCATCTGCCCACCTCATACCTTCTAACTCCTCTCCCTGCTAATCAGTAGTGGCTTTGAGGTAGCAAATTGGAGTTTACTAGAACTTTTAGAACCTTTCAGTAGGAAAGGTCACTGATGAAAGGCTTCTAGCAGTCTCGGGAATTGTTCCAGAGCCGGATAGGAGCTACTAAGTTGGAGATAATGAGACCCGAGGAGCTGCTCGGGGACTGTTCCCTAACTGGTATGGGAGAAACTGGGGGTGGTCACAGTTGGTGCTGCCTGAAAAGTGATCATGATTTTACCCTTAAGTTCTTGCCTTCAGATGATAGGCAAATCATCAAAAGGATAAGGAAGAAGGCACTATGCTTTCTTAACCCGTAGCCCTGTCAGAGTGGAGGTGATGGTACTATACTCCCAAGTCTTGGTCCCTCCTGGAATTTTCCTGACATCTGCTATTAAAAATCTAACAATTAAACAGACGAGGCTGTGGATACAATCTCACTAGCCCACAATTTTCTTTTAGAACTGCTGGAGAGCCCAGGTGAGCAGGGACAAGAGGTGAAAGGCCCTATGATAGGGCCTTTGAGGAAATCCACTTTTAAGCCCTCTATATATAACTGCACCACTTAGAAACAGTCAACAAGAGGCTTTGTGTTGAGAATTAGGACAGTTTATTGTTTGACCAACATGCTGAGTCTTCCACATATTACAGAGTTGAATGTAAAGTCAATATGGCCGCTTTGCCTTCTGAGCCCATTACAAATGGAAATGCCACCCTCTGTGTTCCTCACTTTAAAGAACAGGTGAGGTGAGAAGTCAACACACAATAGGCAGGCTGGCCTTTGTTGCTATGGAGGCTTCTTGCCTCCTGAAGGAACCATCTGAACTCTCTATACAAGTTTTCCTGATAATCATACCCTGCAGGTGTCAATCAGACAGGGCCTGAAGTCCTAGGAATACACACTGAAACTGCAAGATTTTGGAATACCGAAATTGATTTCAAACAAAAATTAAATGGGTAAACTGACCTGATGACTGCTGTGTGTGTGTGTGTATGCGCGCGCGCGCGAGAATAGCTCTAAGCCCAAAATGCACCTATCTTCTCTCTACCTCATATTGTAGCCATGGAGTAGAGATGGCTTACGGGACATGAGCACAGATGCAGTCCTGTCTATACACTCGTGTCAGCAATGGATGAAGATGCCAACACTAGTTCTGATTATCCCTAGCTTGCAGGTGACCTTGTCTGTTTTGATTTGCCCACCTGTGAAACAGGGTTTGGCTTCCAGTGCTGTGGCAAGGTGACAGTGCCTCCCATTCTTGGGGATAGGTAGTTTGGAAACCAATGAGCATTGAGCCTGGCATTTGACACAAACATAGCTGGGTCTATAGCTGACTCACCATCTTCAGCTACCCGGTCTTCCTGACAGCCTCTCCCCCTTCCATATCTAGAAGGAATAGAGTGTCCTCCCTGCAGGATGCTGAAGCCAGCAGTGCTGTCCCCATACCGTCCCACTGGATATTAGAGGACAGATGCTCTCGACATTGGTTAGCCACTGGGTATGGACTGTGTACCCAGCTGTCTACACTCCTAACTATCACCTTGCAACCCTTATCTCTGTTGCCTGAGACATTTAATTGATGTGGCCATGGCTTCTACTCCCATCTTGGAATGGTGGCAGGAAGGGGGCAGCGACTATGACAGCAGTAAGGCTCTAACCACCAAGCATTCTAGTCTCCGACCTCACAGCAATTCTAGCACTCAGGACACTAATGTCATACTTGAATTTGGTGTGCATGTGTATATAGTTATGCCACCTGCCTTTTCAATCCTAGACCATTTCTACAAAGCTCACAGAAGTTTTACTGACAACATTCCTTCAAGACTCTTAAACAGAACCATGCCATTTGCCAGGCCAAGTCCAAATGTCCAGAGAGAGGAACTGAATTACTAAGTTGAGATCATGTCCTAAGAGGAATCCTCCATTTTGTCTCCTGACTGATCTAGATTCAGCAAAGATGGGGACACTCAGATAATTTCAGGACGTCTTCAAGAGAACCTGGCCAGATCCTACCTACAAGTAGGGAGATGGTGGTGGTGGTGAAGGAGAAAGCCCAGGAGCAGCACAGTTCTGTGCCGGGGCCTGGCTGCCTTAATGGCCTTTAGGGAAGGGGATGAGGTGAGGAAAAGGCCAGGACACTACTAGGGTGGGAGAGCAAGGGAGCAGTACCCTCATTCTCAGGCAACGAACGAGGCTTGGAGGTCTCAAACTCAAGAGGGGCTTTGTGTACAAGCTAGAAAGGCAGGACTCCTTAGGCCCCATCACCCAGGATGCCTCAGATTGTGTGCACAAGAACAGGGAGATACAGGATATCAGAAAGACTATTCTTCTGCAGTCATTCCTTGACTGCAGAGCTGTGTCAGTGGGGCTCTGCCAGAGGCTGCCAGCAAAGCCCCTCACTGCCAGCCAGACTGCTGTCATCACAGGCTAAGTATGCCTTCTTCCAACAAGCACCACTTAGGTGGGGTGCCCACACTGGGGACACTGGCCCACAGAGGCATGCGCACCTGTGCACACAGGTACATGAAGCAGTGAAGGTAGTTCTGTGGAGTAGTTCCAATTGTAGTTTAACACATCTATGCACTATTTTATTGAAGGCAAGACAACCACAACTTATTTGACAATATTGAGAATTTCTTTTTTCAATACACTGCATACTTTTGAACTTCCAAAACTGGAATCACAATGCAAGTTCCAACTCGAGAGCAGGAGCGACAAGAATATACACTGAGCACATGTATATGTGAAGATGTGTGTGTGAAGGGTGTATACACAAGTCTATCTCTATGTATAATTATGTACACACATATAAAAGCTACACACGTGACGTACATTGGTCCTTGCCCTTTGGAAGAGGTACCCAGGAGGATCTTGCTTCTGCTCTTCACCAGAACTGGCCCTGGCACTCTCCCAGGATGGAGAAGCATGGCAAAAATCAGCCCTGCCATGTAGGCTCCATTCTGAACTCATCTGAGAAGTTCCATAATTCATTCAAACCCCCTTGTTGGAGTCCTGCCCATCAGTAGTCTGGAGGAGAGCCAATGCTGTGGGGCTGGGGTGTTTTCGTTACAGTCACTGCCCCCGTCTGTCTTAGGGCAGGCCTGGGGCAGTGAGTTTGGGAGCTTTTAAAATGTGAGTTACTTTGCTCAGAGAACATTCTGTTAGAGCTTTTGAAGGTTCTTAAGACTAAAAGAATGAGTGGAAATAGCAAGGACAGCTTGCTGGGGGGCAGGTTGCAGTGCCCTGAGCAGCCTTCTGGAAACCCCACAGTAACCCCAAGATGCCTGTGGTGCAGCCACAACATTCCCAAAGGTATTCATACAAAGATTTCAAATGTACCATGCCACGAGGTGAAAACACAAAGGAATCAAGGAATTAACGTTTCCACAAGAGTACTCAGCAAGATTAGGAAAGGGTCTGAGAACACACTGTTCAGAGTCAGGGTAGACATCCCTCACTTCCCCAATCACAGCATCCCTGAGCCATCCAGCCTCACACATTGAGTTGGCGAGTCAGCCTAACTACATGTGTCAACTGTTGGGCCAGTAGGTTACAACATTTGAGAACCACACATTGTCTCAGCTGCCAGGAGCACCCCATCCTTCCAGTCACTGGGTCGCCACAGAGAAGACATGGTTGCCTGTGCTCTCTGTCTCCATGTTTTCTCAGGTGGAGACGAGCAAAAGCTGCTGACGCTACAGGCCACAGGCCTTCTTTCCACTCCGGCCTGCTAATAAAATGTGTGCCACTCTGCCAAGGAAGGACCAAACAATGCCCCTTCTGAGGGGGTTTTGTTGAAGTCTGATTTGACTGAGGTGAGCCTAGGTGGAGGCTTTCATTGGCTTGAACTATGTGACCCAGGATGGGAACCTAATTACTATTGTTCAGTTAACTACTTTAATTTACAGAGCTGGGGATGGGAGGGAGGCAGAAGTGACACACAGTTCCAAGAGAACAGGAAGGAAGAGGTGTGTGGAAAGGTTCTCTATAAGTTTTACAAATATACAAAAACAAAACAAAACAAAAAGCACATCTTTCAAATAAAAATGACTACTTTTTTATCTGGCAAAAAGTTGTATACACATGATTTAAATTTTTTTTTAATTTTAACAGTTTTTGGCAATCTTAATAAAGTACAATATATTACAACCAAACCAAAAAATAGTTGTTTAGGTAACAGCTGTTAAGTGACGTGGTCCCTGATGCCCAACCTCCCTCCCCATGTCCCACCCTACTCCTAGAGAGAGAGGGAGGAAAAGAAAGATCCTCCCAATTGATAAACTCATTCCCCACCCCGTTAGGAAGCTAACCAATAGGAGGCAACGCAAGTGAGTAGTGTCAGAGAAGCCAAGTGGGTTCTGCATTAGCAGGAGCAGCCACCCTCGCTGGCCGGGGGCTCCTGGGGCTTGTCCAGTTTGATGTCAATCACTGTAGGAGGCTGGCTAAGGAAGATGACAGTCACCAAAATGCCATTCTGTCCCTCTGTAAACCTCCAGACTCTGCTCTTAGCTAGAGTGGGAACAAACTGCCCATCTCCCACCTCTCTCCTACCTCTACCGGCCTACATCCCCCAAACTGTCTACCCAGAGCAAAACTTGGGCTGTGACATGACATATAGGCCAGGGAGGGTCTGCCTCAAAAGCCTTCCCCAGTGACTGATGCACGGTGCTCAAATTCTAGCACCACACCTTCATCTTAGCCTCATTAGCTGCTACCCCAAAGTGCTCTGGTAGGGAAAAGTCTTCCTGGCCAGGCTCAGATGTGAAAATCCTCATCATAAAGTACAGTACTTACTTGTACTGGGGATCAAACCCAGGGCCTCAGACTCATCAAACATGTATTCAACCATGAGCTACACCTCCTGCGCAGTTTTGCTTTCAATGAGCAGGTTTTTCTAACTCCTCCTTACATGGCCTTCTCTACCTCATGTGTTATTGTCACTGCTACTGTTGTTGGGGTACACCCTCTCAAGGTGGAGGATACTTGCAGCATCCCCAATCTCTAACCACTAGGTGCCAGAAACACCTTCCCAGTCTCAACCAAAGTTGTCAGCAGACATTGCTCAGATCCCCTCATGGGGTAGGGGTCAGAGTCAATCCAAGCTGGGCACTGGTCTAGCTGGAAGGCTGGCTGCTGCTATGACATGTTCCTTACTGAAGTGACCTGACCACTGTTCCAAAGGAATCTTCTACAGTGCAATCTGAGGCATAATACTTTTGTACACCACACCACATGGTGTTTTTGGATTGTGTCTAAAAGCTCCTAAGAACCTTGTTTGTTTTGTTATTTAGGCCCCATGTTTGTGCATCTGGAGATGGGCCTATAGGGTGAATTATTAAAACGTTTTCTGGAACATTCCAATGCACAACACCTGGGAAGTCATTGCTACAGACACAGTATAATTACAAAATGGCATTGTTCAAAAGGACTTGTGATGGTGGGTTCCTCTATATCTTCACGTCCAGTATGGTGGTCACTAGCAATGCCAACAGCCGAGAGCTTGGATAATGTTGGCCCAATCAAGGAACTGAACTTTTTAAAGTGTGTGTATGTCTGTGTGTGTGTGTGTGTGTGTGTGTGTGTGTGTGTGTGTGTGATGGGATCTCTCACTGAATCTGGAGCTAGGCTGGTGGTCAGCAATCCGATTGATCCTCCCCTCTCTGTTCCCCATGGTACTGGGGTTACAATTGTGTATGGCCATGTCTGGGTCTTTACACGGGTGTTGGGGATTCAAATTCTGGTCTTCAGGCTTGCAGAGCAAGTGCTTTTAGATCACTGACCCATCTCCATTTCCTGAATCTTATTAACTAACTTAAATGGAAACATTCACATAAGACTATGGTATATAAAGCACAATTTATAATAATTTTCTGCAAGCTTTTGTACATACATTTAATGTTTCCTTTTTTTCTGATATGCTACATGTCAATAAATACTGTGGCCAAGGGTTGCTTTTGATTGAAAATGTGGGGAAGAGTGGGTGAACTTCATCATCCTCAGAAGAGGAGATTCTCAGTGGAAATGCCCATAGGACTTGGGATGAGCATGCCTTGGGCCTTTCTGTAGGTAGAACAGGGTGTAGCTGCTCACCACTCTGAACCTGGTATGTGTCCACACTCAGGACCCAGGTGTGGCCTATCACTACCACATCAAGGCCTGCTGGCTGATGGTTCCTGAAACAGTGATGGGTCCAGATAGCCTGTTACCATCTTTTCTCCAACTGCCAAGTATGTATCTCTGCCCCAGCACGTGTGGTGCCATGGGAGACACAGCTCTGTGTTTCTGAGATGTTAAAAACTTATTGCTCTATCAGAGGGCACTGGCTACAGGATACAAACACTTGAATTTTGTCAAACCTCTGCAAGTTTCCCAGCTGGAGGTCTGGGGCATGGTGTGTCCTGCTGGGGAGGCTTAAGTGTCCTCTCTCCTTAGGACACATGGCTACTGTCAAGTCCCTCCCATTATGTGGTACATGAACCCTTATTCCAGAAAAGCGGGGTCTGTTTCTGTATCCTTACTTGAAAGTGACACTTTGTGATTGGCCAACTAGGTGACACATCTGAGTCTGCCCCCCTTGATGCCCTATTGGCCTCAGAAGTACACAGATACTGTCTGCCCGCAGGGTATTACTAGAGTACCCGTTCTTTGGGACTTGAGTTTGTCTTAGGCTCACCCTTGTAGCAGCTGCTAGGCTTTATTTTCTATTCTGCACCAGGTACACTGAGCAGAAGACAAGGACCGGCACATCCATGTCACTTCTTTGGCTTCTCAGATTAAGCCTGTGTTTCCAGTCTCATTAGCCTGAAGATACTCTTCAACCCACTTGGGTTACCCTGTGACCCGGAGTGAGTGTCTTCCTCAGAGACCCCCTAGGGATAAGTGAAGGATGCTGGGAAGCTACCTTGCAGGGACATATCCCATTTGGAGGGATGCAGGCTGGGGTGTGAGTGTTCAGTCTCTCGGGCCTTACTCAGGCAGGGCCATATGACTAGCTTCAGAGAAAGCCAGTTGTGGGCAATGCCTCCAACCACCCATGTGCTTCTAATGCATCCTGTCAGGTGCCTTTTGAGAGACAGCACTCCAGAACAGAGGAGAGGTAGATACGAAGGAAGCCTCAGTGTGAGTCCTAATTCCCTAAGTTACATATGATGCACCTTTAAATAAACCACTCTATCTCTATAAACCTCAGTTTGAGTGTCTGGGTGTTTGCTAGGTTTTCAGTTTGACTGCGGGGGAGCTGTGTGAGCTTGTCCCATGGGGCAGTGGGGAGAGAAAGTTAAGTTGAGATCAAGTGCTCAGTGTATAGAAGCATCCTTGCCTGGGGTCTCCAATAGACTCATGGAACACACATCATGTTCACAACGACAAAGCAAGACCCACTATTTCTGCCCGCTCCACACACCATGCTGTACACGACTCTCCACTGCTGGGAAAGAGGAAGGGAGGCAGCCTCAGTTAGAGCTTGGTGGGAGCACACAGGCTGCGGAGCTCATCCACCCACTGAACAGATGCAGCCTGGCTGTCTGTATCCTCACTTCAGGGAAGGCCAGGCTGGAGGCTGGGTAGTATATCTGCTCTACTGAAACACCAAGTGAAACACGGACTCTGAGGGCCGAATTTTCACTCACGTGTCAAAGGAAAAGGATACTCCCTTCTTTGCTCTTCTCCTGGACGTTCTCCATGCCGGGAAGGGCTGATGCCACACGTCGGAAGAGCTGCAGGCAGGAGATGCAGGTTGAGCTCCCCCCCCCCCCCATACCCCTTTCTACCTTCTCCTGCACCGTCCTCCTGTGTCTGAATCTTAGGCATTGATTGCCTGGAGTGCAGGCTTGTTCTCATCCCTGTGCTATCACCATAGCCCCTCACAATGCTGGTCTTGAAGGGTCTCAGGGTGTTTGAAGAGGGAACAGGGGCTAGGGAGACAGCCTGGTCAATAACGTGCTTGCCACACAAACGCCCCCAACTTCAATCCCCAGAATCCACTTTAAGAGCTGGGTATAGTGGCCCACACTTGTAATCCCAGAGATGGGATGGCAGAGACAGATGACAGGCAGGTTTCTGAGGGCTCACTTGCCAACCAGCCTAGCTGAACTGGTGCACTCCAGATAAAATGTAAGACCCTGTCTCAAAATACAATGTAGATAGATGACAGCGGAGGACTAACACCAGAAGTTAACCTGTGGCCTGTACAGATAAAAACACATGCCTGTCCCCCACATACAGCAAAGCTGTGCTTTCTCTCAGCGGGAGGCTGGCCACAGGTAGTCATCAGGGGGCCTAACAGTGACAGCAAAGGACTTGGCCCAGTACAGAAATTATCCAGGCCACAGGGAGCAGACCTTTCACTGGGCTGTCTATTACCCTCACATGGGGACTAGGTGTAGAAAACCAGTTTCTGACCTGGCTTAAGACAAATGACTCTTCCCAAAGACACTGGGGCATCCAGATGCTGGGAGCCAGGGCCACAGCCACAGTGAGAGATGTGAAAATGTCATCATGATACTGTGGGTTTGTGGGGATGTGCGCATGTGTGTGCCTGTGTATGTGTGTGTGTGTGTGTGTGTGTGTGTGTGTGTGTGTGTGTGTGTGTGGTGTTATGACTGTCATGTTTCTGTGTGTATTTGAAAAAGTGACTCTAAAGCATGTGGAGTATGAGTTCACGTGTGAGTCTACTTAAGTGAATGTGTATGAGAACAGGAGGAGACATGGGGGGGGGCCTGGAAGGAGGAGGCTGGCAGGGATAATATCTTGAAAGTAACAAGTGCCAGCAGAAGCACAGAGCACAGAAGGTTCTGGACTGGTTGGATAGTTGGGTCTCCTCCAAGTGTATATGTTAAAACCTGATTTCCAGCAGACCAGTGTAAGGAGGTGTTGCCTTAAGGAGCTGACTGGGAATAACATCTTTCCAAAAGGCCAAGGAAGCCTGTGAGTTCTGTTCATATGAGGAAAGAACTCGACGGTGTCAAATACTGGGGAGGTGGGGGGGTACACAAGACACTAAATCTACCAAACCTTCAACTTGGATCCTTAGCCTTCAGAGCAGGGAGGAACAATTTTCTATTGTCTATAAGCTACACAGCCTGAGATAATTTGTGAAGATAATTTGTGGTAATGGCTAAACTGGCCAGATTTAACCCCTGCTCAAACCCTTGCCTAGATTCCAGATCATTCCAGGATGGGAAAAGGGACTAGCCTCTCCTTGACCCAGAGGGCTGTGCAGATGCTACCTATGTTATGGATGCCTAATGCTGTCCTGTGCTTCCATTTCCCAGGATATCACTGGACCCAAAGAGCAGCACCTCATCCTCTTTATCCTCCCCCCTGAGACACCCCCAGGGCAGGACCTCAGACTCTGATACTCATGGAGGCCAGGAAGGAGCTGGGTTCAATGGAGCTGTTGAGCACTGGGTTCCAGATGCTATGGGTCTCCTTAATGTAGCCCTAAGTGCCTCTCCTACTCTGCCCCTCTGGCTCCTTTGTCACCCTTATTCTCTGAGGCCACCAGCACTGTCAACATGGAATTAACCATCACTGTCTCCCAAAGGCCAACTAGTGCCCAGGTTTGCCTGGTGATCCTGGAAAATCTAGGGTAACAGTAGATATCACATCAAGGCACTCTCCTTACTCAAGAGTCCCCTTCCTGGGCTTCAGGCACACTACTACCAGGCCTCTGCTCCCATCAGCCCCACCTGTGATGCCCTTTCTCCTTGTCACCTTGTCCTTCTCATGCTCCCACATAGGGGTTCTCACCTTGCTTGAGCCATGGACCCTTTTTGCAATCTGCAGTTCAATGGATTCCTTTTCCTATGCAAAGTCAGTTATGGTGATCTTAAAGGAAACCACTGGTTCTGAATGAAACTTCCTGAATATTTAAGGATCATAAATCTGTGACGTGGTGACATCTGTGTCTCCTTCTGCACACATTAGACAGCAGGATTAGCTAGTGGGTGCTAAGGTCCACAAGTGTGCAAAGTATCACCCCATGAAGCAACTAGAAGACACCTGTGGTTCTGTCAATGAGAGAATCACTGTGCTCACTGGATGAGCCTGAGTGTCTTCATCACTGAGGATCAGGCTACAGATCAGTGAGGAGTCAAAGACAGGTAGAATTTTCTTAAGCCCAGGTAGCCTGAGTAGCCAATCTCAGCTCATGAACTATTTGGGTTCCATGGATCCCAGCTAAACATGACTGCTTCAGCTCCAGTTCCACATCGTCTCCCTCCCGTGATCCCCAACTGCCATGGAAACCTTTGCTCCATTTCTGAGTTGTCATTCATGACCACGAGTTCTTGCCATGTAGAAGACATCATAAACCTGGCACGTTAATTAGACTAAACATCTTGCGTTCTCATTTGAAGTGAAGTGAGATGCTAGGAACCACAATTTTCTC
Organism: Phyllotis vaccarum; assembly: GCA_033318265.1. NCBI lineage: Eukaryota > Metazoa > Chordata > Mammalia > Rodentia > Cricetidae > Phyllotis > Phyllotis vaccarum. Next base: position 106,870,576 of record JARWLC010000004.1, read on the forward strand.
AGCCAGGTGGGATTCCATGCTGGACCCTCATCCACACATGCTGCTACAAGGACCCACACCTGTTCAGAGCTATGGAGGCTAGTGACTGACAGCATCTGTATGGCTCCCAAGCGGAGTGCTCCCTCCATATCACCTGCCATTCCCCACTGCTCAGGGGTATAGGTTTATGCGCTGGCTGGCTGCCTCAACTTAGTTACTAGCCAACTTAGGCCAAGGAAGGTCCCAGGTGAGGGCATCTAGACCTGAGCAAGTCTGGGCCATCACCATATGTGTTCTCACCTGCTTCACGTTGTAACCGGTCTTCGCGCTGGTCTCGATAAACATAACGCTCAGTTCTTTGGCCCGCTGTTCCCCTTCCTCAATGGTTATCTGCCTGCAAATGATGGGGAGAGAAAGATCAGGTGGCAGAGAGGCAATCCTGGCAGATGTGAAGGAAGCAACCTGAGATGAAGGATCATGGGCAGGCAGAAGGAGCCAGCCAGCCCCTTGGCCACTCCTGAAGACAGGCTCCTTGCCTGCGAGTCCCTGCTAGAATGCCAGCCGTAATCTGTCAAGTAAAAAGGTGGTACCTGAGCACAGAGGACCCCAGTCCCTTTCCACATTTCTTCCATATGTTCTGAACTAAGGAACAAAGATACCTCCCACCTTTTAAGGAAGGGTTAAATGTAGCCCAGGTTGGCCTTGAATTTTTGATGTAACAAAAAAATGAAACTGAACTTTTGATCCTATTGTGTCTAGCTCCCTGGAACAGGACTATAGGTGTAGTCTACCAAACCTGGTTTTATGAGTGCTGGGGATTGAACCCAAGGGCTTTATGGATGGAAGGCAAGCACTCTACAACTGAGCCACATCCCCACTGCCTTTCTCAGAACCATTAGAACTGGAGCTCCTGGACACCCGCAGCCTTTCTTGGGAGAAATCATCAGTCCTCCTTTCTTAATTTAAACACTAAAATTAAAACTCCCCACCCCTAGGCCCATACTGCTTTGCAGAGGAGCCCATTTCCCTCCCCTCTGGGCCAGGCTCTCATCTCTAACTCAGACTATTTCTTAAATGGCAGGAATACTGTAAGAAGCCCACGTGCTTTATTAGAAACCGTGACACACGGCCTTGTCTGTCCAAGTCAGCATAGAGTTCTGAGTGTGGTCACACATGAGAAGGTCACCACCTTAGTGGGCAGGGACATTGGGGAGCAATTGTAGAGAAGAAGCCTCTTCCAGTAACACTCCATTCCCAGACGCAGGATAAACCAGGATGCACAGACTAGGGGCAAGTTCTGTGTTCTGTTTACAAATCCACAGACTCATACCCAAGAACCTGGGTTTCATATCCACAAGTTAATGCAGGATCTTTACAGGGACAGGCGCTCCAGCCCAGGGGGGTCACTATGTCAGAGGCTATTTTGGGACTATAATGGGAATACCTGTGCAACAGCTCCCTGTCCTGCCTTTGTTGGCTGAGGAAGATGGAGCTTTGAGATGAGAAGCTTGTAGAGTGTGGGGCCTAACAGGTGTGCCAGTGTCCCTGTGCATGGAGGCAAGCCTTGCTGTTCCCTTCACTTTAGACCTCTTGGGCAGAACAGCCACAGAGAAGCATAGCGCTCCTCCACAGCACCTCCATGCTTTGATGCATACCTCTTGTCAGCCAGATCCGTCTTGTTGCCCACAAGCATGATAATCACATCACTGCCTCTCTCTGTCCTGACGTCATCAATCCATTTAGAAGTCTGCTGGAAAGAGTTGAGATCTGGAGGCAAAAAGTGGGGACAGAGTGAGAATGAGCCATCCCAGAGGCAAGTACGTACCTAGACACTATTCTAATTTCCACATACCAATTAGGCTGGGGTTATATAGGGAAGCGGGGCCTGCCCTGTGATCCTGAAGAGCCTCCAGCACTGCTCAGCCACCCCAGGGAGAGAAGTCACCATATCTAGAAAGCTAGACTGTCATAATTTCTACACAAAACAGTGAGTCTAGAGACCGTGAGGCAGCAATGCTCCTACCCCTTGTGATTTCAGGGTTGTCACAGCATCCTCTGCGACTGAAGCCTGAGGGCACCCAGGTATGTTCCTCCAGATGGTCTTGGGTAGCTAGGTTCTGCATAAGGCCTGCCCAAACCTCTGGGTCCCCCCTGAGTCTGTGAAGCTCTCTCAAGACCCATATGTGCAAGAAGGGCTGCCTCCAGGGATCCTTGGGGAGAGCTGGCACATATGTCAGCCAGCCAGAGCCATGGAGAGCACAGAGGATTAACTTTGTGAGCATCTGTCTCCCCTAGATGCAGAACCCTGTCTTGTTCATGCATATCTGCCACAGGAGTTTAAAGGACAGTGAACCCATTAGTGATCCAAGATAACTCACTACTCCACACTAAGCACATACCTGTATACATCATATTCACACACACAGGTCTGGTCAGGATCACACTGTACCCCAAGAGTTCCCTCATTCCAACACAGACCCCTACTCACTAGTGATGTCATACACCACCACAGCCACCGTGGAGTCCCGGATATAGCTGGGGATCAGGCTGCGGAACCTCTCTTGGCCGGCTGTGTCCCAGAGCTGCAGTCTAACCTACAGTGTCAAAGCAGAGGCATCAGTGCAGCCGTGGGCCTCCTGAAAGAGGGGGTTTGAGGCCCAGACCCCATGATGTTGGCACTGCCAGGTCCATCTCAGTCTTGGCAGAGACTTCCAAGAGTGCCCAACTGGGGGATCTAGGGAATAAACCCAACAACAGTCCCTTTGCCCCCCCAGGTTGGAGATCAGGAACTCACCGTACGGTCTTCCAAGTACATGGTTTTTGACAAGAAGTCAATCCCGATGGTTGCCTGTTAAGGAATAGCACAGGGAGCTCAAAATGGAAAGGACTAAGGAGTCGAAAGCCCTAGGACCCCAAGTAGTAGCACAGATGGGGAGGGGACACCCAACCCAAGTCCCTCCACTGGCCACTCGTATCCTTCTCTGAGGAAGGAGCTTGAGCAAACTATGGGTGACAATGGGTTTTTGTTCCTGTTTTCAGAGAAGAATGCAGAGGGAGAGAAAAATGCTTCAGGAAGGGTGAGAGCATGGGGCAAGGGAGGGAGGTGCCCAGGAACAGCCCACCAAATAGAGCTTCCTACTGCCGCCCAGAGCTCCCACAGCCTCCCCCTTAAACTTAGGTTCACCATTACTTTTGGGAGAGTTTTCAAGGGGACAGGGCGTGTGTGTGTGTGTGTGTGTGTGTGTGTGTGTGTGTGTGTGTGTGTGTGTGTGTGTACGTGTGTAACTTACACTGTGTGGAAACAGAGAGCAGTGTGTCCCGCCTTGGGTGGGGTACTGTGAACCATCCATAGTAATGTCTTATTAGAAATCCCAAGGAGCTCTTTGCACCCACCCCTGTGCCACCTGGTGCCTCTTCTGTCCTGGTAGGCAACCTCACCCCTCTCGTTCTTACCTGCACCCTAAGACACTGTCAGTGTGAAATGGAGTGAACACCACTAAGTAGTAACGAAGACTCAGACAGCCAGAGCATGGTGTCAGCAGTGTGTTCCACCCTGTGCCTGGAGTCACCAAGTAAATTTCATACAGCTTTGGAGGAACCGTCACACAGTGAAAACGCTCAGTATAAAACTGTGTGTGGTGAGATCCCAACCTGATTAAATGAAGCAGATAGATGGCTGTCTATTTTCTCAGACTCTGAGATGAAGAGATGATGTTGTGTACTGGTATCTGAATGAATAGTTGCATCTTGGACAATTTTTTCTTTCTCTACTACATATTTTCATATTTTCTATAATAAACAGTTAATAGCTACAAATTCAGAAGGAAAAAAAAATCCTTGAGACAGCAGCGCATGATGGACATGTCTGTAATCCTAGCACTTTTGAAGCAGAGGAAGGAGGAACAGTGTGAAGCCAGCCTGAGCTACATGGTGAGTCTTTTATTAAAAAAAAATCTTTGAAAGAAAAGGTTTCATCATATGAAAGCCTGCAGTGGATACAAAAGACACACCAGGGAGACTTCAGTATGAGTGCAGAGATCTTTGTCAACTTAATTTAGAATCACTGAGGAGACACAGCTTTGGGCTGTGAGGGTGTTTCCAAGAGAAGTTTGCCTGAGCAGGGAAGACCCGCCCAGAATGTGAGCACCACCCATGGACACACCCATCCCCCACCCACCCCTGTTGATCAGTTTTGTTTTTTGTTTTTTGTTTTTTTGTTTTTTGGGGGGGGGGGGGTTTGTTTTTTTGTTTTTTTTCCTGTCAACTTGCTGTGAACTAGGGTCACCTGGGAAGAGGGAATCTCAATTGGCTCCACCAGGTTAGTCTGGCCTGTGTTTACATCACAGGGGACATTTTCTTGACTAATCGCTGATGTGGGAAAGCCCAACCCATTGTGGGTAGGACCACCCCTGGGCACGTGGTTCTAGGTGCTATAAGAAAGGAGGTTGAGCAAGCCATGAGGAGCAAGGCAGTAAGCAATGTTTCTCCTGCTTCCGGGTTCCTGCCTGACTTCCCTAAATCATGGGCGGTGATGGAGAAGAATGAGCCAAAAAACCCCTTCCCCACCCAGTTGCTTCTGGCTGGTGTTTCACCACAGCAACAAAGAAAACTAGGGTCAGTTCTCTCTCTCCTTCCAGACTGTAGATACAATGATCAGCAGCCTCATGCTCCGGCCACCCCATCTTTGCCACGATGATTGCAAGCCCTTCTCAAACTGTGACCCAAAGTAAGTCCCTCCTTCCCTAAGCTGCCACTTCTAAGGTATTTGGTCACAGTAATGTGTGAAGTAGCAAATGCCATCCATTCTAGAATGAATATGCAACCGCACAATTCAAGAGCTACATAGGCACTACAGACACAGCCCAATCCGGTCGTGACTGTAGGAATGAAAAGACCGGACTGGAGAAGCTGGAGGCTGTGCCTCGTGACTTTGCCAGTCGGTATGGAGCTGGGAAAAATCTGCGCTGATATTTTGCCATTACTAGCCCAGCTTTGCAGAGTCTTGCCTAGCAGTCATGGGAAGCAAATGTAAAACCGATGGGCACTTGCACACAGGGCCTCATTCCCAAGTAGCCACACATTTCTGTTCATCACTGAGTAGACTGACAACTCTGTCTACTGAGAACCTAAAGGAATGTGCCACGCAGGCAGAAATTACTTCTCTATGTGCCATAGGGTCCTTGTGGGGCACCAAAGTCCTTTAGTGACCCCTGAACCAAAACCAGATGCCCGGATCAGAGGCAGGGGTTGCCAGCATTCCCCTAATACAGAATTTGGGGAATGCACACTGAGCTGGTGGCTGCCCCATTGGAGGCCACATTTCCTATGGCTGCAGGATGGCTACGTTCTGATCAAAAGATGGAGAAAGGTGGTGATCTTCTGGGATGAGTCCTTTGAGGGTTACTGCGCTCCAAACTGCACCCTTCCCCACTGCTTGGAATGATCCAGCTGAGGGTGACAGGGCAGGGCTCCTGCTCAACAGAGCTGGCCACTGACTGTGCAGTTACGTTGGCAGCCTCGCCTGCCTATGCCTATTCTTGTTGTGCAAGAGAGACTCCATCTTCTTTTTTGTTGAAGCCACCTCTGTCAACCCAGCGTAACTAACCATAATCAACAGAGTGAAGGACCATGAAAAATCATATCCTCAAAGGTCGGCACCTGGGTGGTGACAGGGATGTTACTGATAATAACTGTGACGGTGACAACCCTTTTTCTCCTGGTGTGCACATAAGACACGTTGCTGCGATGGAGCGGAGAGAGGTCATCAGATACCGTGGCAAGGAATCATGCCACTAGATCAAGCTGCAGTCATGCATGAGCCAGTGGCTTCCATCATTACAAACACTCACTGAAATGTGTACTGTTTCTCTATTCAGTCTCAACACAGCCTGACCAAAGAGAGGGCAATTGAGAAAACCAGTGCTGGGAGGGACCAACTTCCTGTCCCCACTCCCCCAGCTCTCTCCACCTCTGTCTGCTCTTGAAGCTACAACATAAGTGCAATCCCCAATCTGCCTGTTCTCCAGCTAGCGGTGTTAACTTGGAAGGCTGTGGAACCTTCCAGAATAGAGCATACCTGATGAAGATAGTTGGGTGGGCTTGGAAGGTTATACACAGCCTCTGTCCTCCCGCCCTCCCTCCTTCCTGTGCTTGTCAGTGACATCGGGGGCCTCTACTATGTGCTGCTACTGCCGGAATAGACTGAAGCCTTTTGGGAAAACATGCCCCAGAATAAACCCTTGTTTCTTCAAGTTGTTTCTGTCAGAACAATGGAAGAGTAACAAGCGCAGGGCTAGGCCCAGCAAAGTGGCACCATTCCTGTGACTAAGTCACCAGGGGGTTTATCCACCTTTGAAACTGGCTGCTGAGAGGAATTTGGGAGACTTTGAAGATGTGGATTATGAAGCTCTAGACTCATCACTCTGGTGAGAACTTAGAGGATCCAAATGCTGACAATATGGATAGTAATGACTGTACTCACGTGGTCTCAGGTGGAGACAAATGATGTGGTGATGTCTTTCTGTATGCTGTGAAATAAAGGACTGTTTTGGCCCATGACAGGCACCGTAGCAGGAGGCAGGAAATCCGAGTATAATAGGAGGAGGACGGAGTCAGTCAGAGAGACCAGCCAGCTGCCCAAGATTCAGCATGTAAGGAACACAGTGAGTCACCGGCCATGTTGCAGACAGATTAATGGAAATGGGTTGAATTAAGATGAAGGAGCTAGCTAGCAATGTGCCAGAGATATAGGCCAAACAGCATGAAGTTAATATAAGCATCTTGAGTCATTTTGGGGGCCTAAGCAGAGGCAGGTAGCTAGGTACCTGGGATTGCAGGTCTGTGGGTCTGGACCTCTGGCTGGATGGGGCCAGAAACCTCCTGTTACAGACAAGGACTTGACTTGGAACTGGTCAATAGAGGTCGCTTGTGTCTGACAAAGAATTCATTTACATTCTACCTATGTCCTGAAAATTTGTGAGGTGGATTTCAAAGGTAATGGAGAAAATGCAAGCCAACTTCGCCCTCAGCCTGTGGTATGGTCCTGGTTGGCTTTTTTCTTTTTAGCTAGATTTATAGTGATAATCAGGAGCAAGATGCAGAGAAGAATTTTTAAAATTGGGATTTGGCTCTGAAAGGAAGGTGAAGATATTTAAAGCTGTGGATAAGGGAAGTGTGGGCAAGACAGGACATTAGTGTTAAAGTTGTCAGCATCAAGCAGAAGCTGCATATCTGACATGGGGACAACATGTGACCCGAGAAAGAGTCCCCACTCTCTGAAGGTGCCAGGGTATAAAACTGAAGATTTGCTTAAAGTACTTTCTTTCAAAAGGAGAATGAATTTTGAAGATTCACCAGGGTGTCCTGACAGAAAAGAGCCACCTAGGAAAATGGTTTTCTCGGTTCTGGGTTCAGCTGCTCAGGTACTTGGGCTGAGGCAGCCATGATCTAAGGGGTCCGCTAGCAGCGGACTTTGGAATTATCTGCCAGCTGCTATTCTTCAGGTGTGCAGAATGCAAGAGTTTGGGGTCTTTCCTAGGTTTCTAAGAAAGGCCTGTGAGTGAGACCAAACAACGTGCCCAGATTCTGGACACGGAACTATACAATTTAATGTTTTCCCTGCTGGGTGTTGATCGTGCTTTGGTTCAGTTGTGAATACATCCTTCTGACTTTACAAGTCACAGCTAAGAGACTACTTTGAGTCTTGGTAGAGTCTTTAGATTTCTGAACAATATTGAGACTACGAGGCCTTTTAAGGCTGGAATAAATACTTCTCTGTATTACAAGATGACCATGTGCCTTCGTCAACCAAGATGCAATGTTATAGTTCAAATCTAAAGTGTCTCTTCAGGGCTTAGGTTTTGAGTATTTGTTCCCCAGCTGATGAACTATCTGGGGAGGGTTTGGAACCTTTGGGAAGTACGACCTAGCTGGGTGGAAACAGAATACGTCAGGTGGATATTTGGCATGTACACCAGTTTATACCTGCTTCTAGCCTGGCTCTCTCTGTGTCGTGGCCTGCTGTGATGTGAGGGGGGCCTCCATGCTCACAGTGCTGCAAATCTTCCAGGCCTTACCTGTCTGTAAAGGACTGAATTCTTCTGAAATCATGGGCTAGGATAAATCTTTCTTCTTGCAAATTGTTTCTTTCAGGTAATTTGGCGGCAGAAATGTAAGAAAAATATAATTTTCCACCCAACCAGGCCACTAATCTACTGCATAGACACTGTGAGAAGTCACAGTTGTGCATGATGACGGTGAGGCATAGGTATCACTTCTTGGTGTAACTGACCCATCGTTTTTCTTAAACTCATACTTAAAGTATTGCCTTTATTAATAGCTGAGCACATTATATCAGAATATTTTTAAAATTCAAGAAATGAAAATTTGCAAGCACTTGAGAGTGATCACAAACTGGCAAATAAGGGAGGGATCACAGTCTCTGGGAAAGCAAAGAGAACTGAGTGGGACCTGCATTTATCATCATGCCTACTAGATAAGAGGGAGCAGCCAGACAAAGAAGGAATTGGAATCTAAATCAGAAGGGGAAAAATCTTAACAGGAATAGACTCTCAGATGATACAACTGGGTATGCTTAAAAAGAAAAGGAAAAAATTGACGTGGTGTGGAGGGTTTCAACGAATCTGAGGAAACTCTAAAGCAAGCAAGCCAGAGGTGTGGAAAGGCAGAGACAGCGGGTCACATAGTGCTGGCTCTTAGGAGTTTCACCTGCCCACGTCCTTGCTCCCTTCTTCCCATCCCTTCCTGCCACTTCCTAGTTCAGACTGAACCGCCAAGCATCTGAACTAGCTTCCCCCCCCCCCCCCCCCGCCCCGTCCTCAACACTCATCTTGAAGGTAACATGTATGCAGCAGGCAAGGTTATTTTTCAAACTTTAAAACCAACAACACTAGGGGTGTTGGGCAGTGGCTTAGCAGTTAAGAACAGTAGCTTTGCTGCTCTGGCAGAGGACAGAGATTCAATTCCTGGAATCCACGTGGCACCTTACATCTCTCTACAGTTCTTGTTTCCGTGGATCTAATGCCCTCTTCTGGCCTCCACCAGCTCTTCACATACACAGTACACTTTCATGCACTCAGGTAAAACACTCAGAGGTGCGAAGTAAAGATAAATAAATCCTAAAACACAAAACTATACAAGACAAAACCTGATTCCATTTCTCCTTGCAGCTCCTAAGAAATAGTCTAAACACGTGTGGTTGACTGTTCAGGGCCCACTACCGGCTTTCTATGGCCTCATACTCCTCCAACTTGACTTCATACAATGGAATAATGCTGTTTGGAATTCCTATGTAATGTAGGCAGAGTTTTACTTACAAGGCACCAGTCCAAGATTAATATTTATTAAAATATAAATCAACACTCACGATACAGGTAACAGCTTATAGTGGCGCCTGAACAGGGACTGGAGTATCCGAGTGATGGACAATGGATTCTAAACCGATCTCTCTAGCAGGAACCAGGAACAACAGAACTCCCAGGGTCCCAGCAGCCCCTTATCCATGGGGTTGGCCACATCCCCTCCAGGTTGGCCACACCCCCTCCAGGAGCCCGGGACCCTGGATAAGCATCTTCGGACCTTATCAGCTAACACCTGAGTCCCACCAAATCTCCCCCTTTTGTCTAACTAAGAAGGTTCTAAACTAAGACTATATACAATAGGAATTATTATGAGGTAGTATCTAGGAGAGGATAAAGTACAAATTACAAGCAAAACCTAACCTATATAAAGTACATCATATATTTTTAGATATTGGTAGATGGTAGGGTGTATAAATTACTTCAAAAGGTTCATCTGGGAAAGTGAAAATTCAATACCTGAATGTTCCTTTCTAAGGGACAATAGGGTAATAACCTCAAATACCTATTCTTCAACCCTTTCAAAACCTGAGAAGGAAGATGTATCACCTGAAAGTCAGAAGCACATGGAAGTAGTGGCTTCCAAAATTTGGGAGAGGACAGCAACACAGCTACCTGGACAATCACCTCTGGATTTGTGCACTGTTGGAGCATCCATCATATTGGCTACAGGCCTATGGTATCTGACAGATCTTTTCACAAGCAGGGCAATTTTGGAGGGACTGTCTTATCCTGTCCAGGCAGGTTTCATCAGTCTCCATCCATCAACTTGTTCATCCAGCTTGGACATCATGTGTGTACTGTCAGCAATCAAGGTAAAGGCAGTTCTTTACTCAACCAGCCATTCTCTGCCAAAAGGACAAACTCCAAAGGAGTGTCCTCAATGCTCAACACCATCTTGGGAAAGGAGCAGTGACACCACGAGTTGTCGTGTCTCTCATGACCAAATTCCAAATGTTAAATGCCATATTCTCTGGGTCTATGAAATGGTTGAAGATTCCTGTCTGTCTATGCTATTCTAACCTGTATCTGAGATGACTGTGATATGGTACCTTAAGTAATGTTGACTGTAGTTTTTAATGTCTTAAGAATTAAACCCTGTACTAAAATTAGAATACCTATATTCCCCACAATGTTACTGCATCTTTTTGTTTATTTTGTGTATATTTGTACACCCATGCATGCCATGGCTCTTGTGTGAAGGTCAGAGGGTAATTCACAAGAGTTGGCTCCTTCCCTCCACTATGTGTGTCTGGGGATCAGACTCAGGCCATCAGTCTTTGGAGGCAGGCACCTTTACCCACTGTGTCAGCTTGCAGGCCCCTCTTGTGTCACTGTGAGTGTCTTTTTCTGATGCTCCCCCTCTCCTGAAATGCTCTTTCATGGTCAGTATTTCTTTACGATTGAGATGCTTCTCCTCTGCAAATCACATTTTGAACTCTCAGACCAGTCCAGAGATTATTCAATACTTTCTCTACTACCAAATTGAAGAGGTCTCAGACTGGCTAATCTCTGCCAGTGGTCAATGATTCGGTGATTCTGAGCATGTAGCCCTGCTTTAGGTGTGTGCTTTAGAATCACCCTGGGAGCTTTCTTAACATTGGGACTCTCAAGTCCACCCAGCTAAACATAAGTGTGAGCTCTAGATATCAGCCTTGGAATCAGAACCAGACAGGCTCTCAGATCATTCACTTGCTCGGTGACATGTGCAGATCTCTGCTCTGTGCTGTGATCTGGGTCTGAGGAAACTGTGTTCTCTAGGGGCTGCAGAGAGACGACGACCAGGCTTGAAGAAGAAGAGACAAATGATGTTGGATGAGCTGTTATGCACAGGGACCAGGCTCAATCAGAACCAGGTCACACAGTCTGGGTAGCAGAGCTGGTATCTGACATCAAAGTCTCTGCCACAGGCTATTGAATTGTACTCCTGCTTCTAGAAGCCCATTTCTGAAGCTGTCACTGTGTCTCCTTGGCATCACATCCTATCTGGCTCCCTACTGTCAGAAAGTGGTAGTAATTAGCCATAAAAGCTCAGCAGAGCCCACTTAAGAGGGAGTTCATTTGCATTTTAGTGGAAATAAATAAAGTGAGCCCTCAAAGGACAGAAGAGAAAGGGCTTGTAAGAGAGTCTTGGCTCGGTGTCCATGACCAGAACATTTCTAGCTTCTGGGTACCATCTATTTTCTAGACAGAAGTCACAGCAGCTGGCCCCATAACACTGCCAACTGGAACCTGCCTCTCCCAAGAAGGCCAGATTTTCAGAGAAGGTGGTCATGGTCTTCCCTGGGCAGCAGTTTTTGTGACAGATGGTGTAAATAATTAATGGTCAAGTCACTTCAGTCTTGAGTGCCTACTGTGTGCTTTAAACCCCCCTGGTTCCTGCCCCAAAGGAGCTTCTGACTTTGTGGGGAAGATAATGCTCAAGAACTGCCATTTACAGCAAATGGAGGGGAGCCAGTAAGAAAGGGCTCCGAGGGGCCAGGGCACAGGCCTCACTCGCTTGGTGTCTTAGGAAAAATGTGGAGTGAATACGCAAGCCCTTAGGGCATATCACCTTTTCAGTAGGTAAAGGATGGGAAATAGTGGAGGATGGGAAACTGAGAGACATTTGGAGAGAGCAAGGGGAATTCTGGTTCTCATCATTCAAGAGATGTCTAACCCTCTTGATGACTATTATTAACTATGGATTAACTAGAACAAGCAGGTGACTGAAGGCTCCGGAAAGTGCAGGTAGAAACTAGAATGAGCGAACACTCACTTAAAAGGAACACTTTGATCTCTCACCCAACGGCGGCCTCAGCTGCACCCAAGGGGGTGGCTCAGATTTGTAAAGAAATCCACAGCCATACTGGCTGAAAACTTAGAGGACAGAATGCAGAACTACCATAGTTGACAGGTACAGAAAATCTTAGACATGAGAAAGCCACAGAGAAGGGACTTTGAGGTCTGCATATAAACAATGGCCAACACTGGATGAGTGGAGGTGACCCCACGCAACCTGACCAAGGCTGGAAACAAAACGAAACAGATATAAGTTGGAACAGAATGTGCAGTTGCTGCCCAGAACAGGACAGAGCTGAGAATCAGGGTCCACACAACTGTTATAGAAACAGCATTGCTCAAATCTGCAAACAGAATCCACAGGCACATGCACAGTGTGCAGGATGCAATCCTAAATGAGTAGGACATGAGGAGAGAGGGAAATGTAAACCACACAAGAGAAAAATAAATACATGAATATCTATTCTGAGTTAATTTAGATGCTGACCGTAGGAGAAAATATTTTAAAGTGGTCAATATGATTATGCCCCAACACAGAAAACAAAGACACAGATTTGGGTCAGCAAGACGACTCAGCAGGTAAAGAAAGGTGCCTGCATCAAACCTGACCACTTCAACTTTATCCTGGGAGCCCACAGCTGGAAGAGAGAAAACTAACTCTACAATGATGTCCTCTGATGGTCACACATGTGCCATGGCAGGCACCTCTACACACACACACACACACACACACACACACACACACACGTATGTGCACATACATACCAGCGCACACATCCATAATTAAAAAAAAAAAAATCAGAGTCCAATCAATGAATAGCAAACAAAAGATAAAATCTTGAGAGCAGCCAGAGGAAGGTGACACATGGCGATAGGGTGACAATGACAATGGATAGCAAGTAGAGCTGGAATTTTAAATCCAGTAAAAAGTTCTTCAGATGTGCAGATAAACTAAAAAACATTTTTAAATAAAGGGGAGCAAAGAGTCTATGTTAATGAGACGTTCCTCGGACTGAAAGGAAATGATGATGTTGGCAGGAACTGAGCGACTCCCCTGGAAGGGACACAGGAGAGGGTCACTGCATGGGGGAGGCAGGGCGGGGCTGTAGGTGAGAGCACCCTGAAGTATAAAGCCGCATGCTTTCTTCAGAAAGTGGAAAACGGTTGGGACCAATGGCGGGTACAGGGGACATGGTGAAGTCAGAGAACTGGGTAAAGTGATAATTCAGAGGGACTTCCTAATTGCTGGCACTCTAGAAAGGTCATTCTCGTTGGCAGTGGGGAGAAATGCAAGGAAGGTACACCAAAATTTGTTGTGCGGGTCTGGATGACAGGCAAGGGAGCGAGCAGACTCCAGAGGGCGGGCACATGTGGGGGATACTGAGGACATGTTGGATTTGGATATTTGGAGACACAGAAAGGGTGTGTGGCCAAGACAAGGTTTTAACAGATGAAATGGCTTGCATACGTGGGAACATATCTTCACTTGTCAGATGACAAACCAGAGGTTCAGAGATGAGGTGTGACTTTTCCAAAGTCTCAAAGTGAGTCAGCGGGGTGACAAGGACTGTCATACATTTTCTCTAATGCTATCACACAGGCTTCAGGTGAGGCCATAAAGAAGACTTCATGGACTGACTGTGTGATGGTTAGCTTCGTTGACCTGAGTAATGTATACTCTTGGATCATTGCAACGACAACACCTGACAGACAAGAACGCAAGAATGGACCAGTTCCTTCTGGCTTACAGTTTCCAAGAGTTCAGGCCGTGACTGCCTGATCCCACACACATAGGCAGGATACTGTGATACGTGAACTGCTCTGCTCTGTCACATGCTCTCTGTCATGACTGACTAACATCTCTGAAACCACACTTGCCCAAATAAGTATTTTCTATACTCGGCTGTTTCTATTGGGTGTGTGGTGGTGTCTACAGAAAAGCAGTTGATATAGGCTGACTCCTTTGGAGCGGACTCCAGAAAGGTTAGCGATACCTCACCACAAGATCTAGTGAAAATGGACCGTACAGGAGTACATGTATGCTGCCTAAGTGGGGAACCATGAAGCTAGATCAGACGGATAGGCACTTTCACAGGAAACGAGTTGGCATGACCAGAACATAGCAAGTGGGGCTCCAGAGGCTCCTGGATTCGGGCTGAGAGTCCTATTTAATTGCTACTCAGCATGGTCCTATAGACTCTGACCTGTGTCAACTTGGACTGCAGAGGCCATGGACCTCAGATGTCTGTCCACATGGTACAAAACAGTACTAGCAGCCAGCTGAGGAGGCAGGCAGTATGCTTTAGAGATCTGTCACCTGTACAGATTACCATGTGAGGAGGAGTCTCTGCTTTGCTGTTCACACTATTACCAAGCGCTCTAACTGACAAACTACATCAAGTACATCACTATATGCTGGCCCCAGGAAACTCTCTATACTAGTGGCTTTTCTGTTGCTGAGGCAGAACCTCAGGGAGGAAGGTTCTATTTGGCTATTTAAGGGGCTACAGTCCATCTGTTGGTAAGACCAGCTCCCCTCCCCACCATGGTGGGTGGGAGTGTGAAGCTCTTTGTTCACACCATGATGGTGGACCAGGAAGCAGAGCTCAAGCTGGAACTGGAGCCAGGCCATAACCATAATGTTCTGCATGCTGCCTTCCCCACAAGTAGCCACTTCCTCCATAAGCACCTACGTCCTAAAGGTCCCACAACTTCCCTAAACATCCCCCTACTTGCTGGAGACCAAGCATTCAAACAGGGCCTGTGAGGGAGTGTGTGTGTGTGTGGTATGTATGTGTGTGTGTGTGTGTGTGGCGGGTGCATGGTAATGGGGACACACACAAGTTTACACTTTATTTGTACAAAGGCATGAATGGGTGTGTTGCACTGGTATGAGGGGGGTAGGAGTCAGGGCTTCTGCTCTTAAGGTAAAGTCAGGACCCAATGATACGCAGATCCCCTAGTACTGCCCTCAAGCCAAGGTGATGAGGAACCAGCACAGGCTCTTTGGAAAGGAAACATCCTCAGGGTGTGTCTATTAGCGACACTCAGGGCAGGCCACAACTGGCCTCAGAGGAGCTGCCATGCCATCAGTCATGTGTCCAGTGGGTGTCAGTATGATTTTGTTATTTGTTTGTTAGCATTGAGATAGGCTCTCTTGTATTCCTAGCTCGCCTTAAATGGTTATGTTGTGGAGGATGGCTTTGAACTTATCTCCCTACTTCTACCCTCCAGGTGTTGGGATTACAGGTGTGCACCCTCATGCTTTATACTGAGAACTCAAGGGTCTTGTGCATGCTAGACTCTACCAATTGAGCTAAGGAGTCTGATTAGCTTCCCTAGCCCTCAATCCCCTTATCTCTCAACTGAAGACACCAGCGTTCCCTGTAAGGACTGTTGGACCAAATCAGACTCTGTGGAGGCACTTTATTCCATCATATGCTACATCAACAGAGATGAGCAGTTGTTACCAGAACCAGTTGACACAGGGTTGTCCAAGTAGAGCTGCAGGGCCAAGCCTATGGAGTCTGCCTGGTATCTGTCTGGTTATGCGATAAGACCTCCAGAGTCGATCTATGCTTAGGATGAAGGTGAATGGCGAGCCAGTACTCTGGGAAAGAGTTCCTCTGCCAGCATCTAGGGGCATTGTTGGTCCTGCACTGGAGAAACAAGGACTGGGTTTTTCCTAATCTTTCACACGCCCCTCCCCCTTTAGGAATCTTTGCACTCCTAATCCTTATCAACATTCCAATGATCTGGTGTTCCCAAGGCCTCAGCAGAGGCCCAGCTTCAGAAAGGTGGTCTGAGATTAGGCAACACCCCTCTTCCTCTGTGCCAAGGAGTCATGGTCAAAACTGTTGTTCTTTATCTTGTGAGGTACAGAACAAATAATTTCTTATGGCAGCTGCTTCACGGGGGATGGGATACCAAGACAAGTATGTGCTTGGAGGGTCTCCTGTCAGTCTAGAAACCCCAGGATGCCTTTGCAAGGCTGTGTGTCTCCTCTGAAGGAGACCGAAGTGTACTCTATTGTGATGCATGTCCCCTCCCCAACCTGGCAATGCTAATTTATTCCTTTGCACTTGCCTGTGAAAAAAATGGCAGCTGCTTTATTTTATACATGCAAGGAATATTAACAGGCACAGACTTCCTCCCGACTGTTTATCTTCCTGAGTGTGGTATCAACAGGGGTTCAAATGATGGTGTGTTACGTGTATTCCTCTAGACAGAACTTCCCCCAGTTCAGCTGATCTCTGAGCAAGAAGATGTTCCCTATGGCTCCTGTTGAAATCTTCTTGCTTTGTGCATTTATTATAAAATACCATTTCGCATCCACATTCTGACAAGATACAGCAATAAAGTCTACTGAGGAACTGCATGGCAATTTGCATAAATTGATTCCAGTATTTCTTCGGGGAAGAGAATGAAAAGGCAAGTATGTGTGTCTTCTTTTAGCCTTGGCCAGGCCTGAGCCCAGGGCTGGAGAGAAGCAACCCTAAATGGCAAAAAGCAGCTGGGCATGGCAAGCCCTTGACAATGACTCTGCTGTTCTTTTGCACAACCAACCATCAGAGAAAAGTTATCTGGGTAAAGTCATGCAAATTAGCATGCAAATAAGCCTGGTAAACTTAAAGATTCAGACCTGCAAGTGGGTGCTTCGTGAGGAGAATCCCACAGCCTTTGGGAAACATTGCAGGGCCAGGTTGTTGCAGCCATTGCCAGCCAGTGCTGGCAGGCCAGCCTTTCAGTGAGGACCCTGGAGGAGGCAATGCTGACTCCCAAGGTCACAGGTACCTAGTCTTTCAGTTTTACATCTGCCCTCTTCTGGTGGTTACTTTCCTCCATATGAAGAATGGCCATCCATTTTGTAATTATATATATGAATATATTTTATTGGTTCTGTACCTCTAGAGAATACTAATACAGAAAGCAGCTTGCTACCCCGTTCCCCGGCCTCTGAGTGATCGTGGTGCTTACTTACCTCATGAGAAAGGTCACTGCTGTCATCCAAGTCCTTGCCCATTCACCCTCCCCCACCTGCATTAGTGGCTGAGCCTGAAGAAGTTGTATGCTAGTGGTGGGGTCCCTTGGGTGTGTGGTCCAGACAAGCCTGGAATGGACAGCTGCCACAGCGGGCAGGAAGACTTCCTGGAGAAAAGAGTGAAGTCGATGGGAGAAGGAGCCTGATTTGATGCAGCTGCAATGGAGGGAGGAGTGAGTTCAAGAATGGCCGAGGTGTCAGAATCCAGCATTGTGGGTGTGGATTCTGTATGCATGTGTGCCTGCATGAGTGTGTGTATATCCACCTTGAAGAGGAAGGCTAGCTTGTCAGAGAAGAGGCCAGTTAGTGCACTGTGACGGGGAGAGATCTCTGTGGCCACAGCAAGAGCACAAAAAAAGGAAACAGGAATCGAATCTAAGGCTGTGATTTTTACACTGAATCCACCTCAAGCACCCAGAGGCGAATCCATACTGATCATCAGCCACATCCACTCAGATCCTATAGAGAGGGATCAGATAGGAACCCTGAAGCTCCTCAACAAGAGCATCTGGGGCTACCAGAAGCTGGCAAGGGCATCCTCCCCTTGTGCCTCTAAAAAGAACATGGCTCCTGTACCTGTTTCACCCTCTAGCCCCCAGTAGGTGATGAGAGAACACACTCCTATTGTTTGAAGCTGCTCAGTTTATGGTAATTTGTTATGGCAGCTCCAAGAAGTGAGTGTGGAAAGCCTTAGGGCAGAACAGACTGGCATGGCTTGAGGATCAGCTGCAGGCAAGGGCATCTCAGGAGCTCCCAGCCTGCGGGAAAGGCCAGATAGGAAGCCCTTTCAGGGTCTGAACCACTTTCCCTTCACAGCTTGGTGCGCTCTGAGAACAGCCCTTCAGGTCTGATGTTTCCTGTGTATCCTGATGTGAATTCCAGGAGGGGCCACTGGCTTCCCGCCTTAAGCTCATCTCCATCACCTTTCTTTCTTTTTTCTTTTTTAAATGCTAAGGCCTAAACTCCCAGCCACCCCCCCCCCCACCCCAATAGTTGTCTAATATGTAGACAGGAAAGAAGGCCCTGGAGAGGCTCCACAAAGCACTGATTCTCCAGTCCAGCCAGCAATTGCCTCTAGAGGATCACATCGCCTATCAGGACTCCTTCACACAGCCGACCTTCCCAGAGCCTCCAGGGATTTCCTGGGTGTGTGTGTGGGGGGGGAGGGGCACGGCTGGGCACCGAGAGCCAACTCTTATTACAGGGTATGTCCAGATTTTTCCTACTGTAGAAATTGAAGGTAACCTCTTAGCTGAAATTTTTCATGAACGAATCACCACAAACACAATTCTCCTCTGGCTGAGGCAGTGGTTTTTACTTGTGTAAATGAACTGATATGTGTGGGGTGATTAGGCAGGGTAGTGAGAGACCACAGAGTATGTGTGTCAGCAGAGAATACTGCATGCGTGTGCGTGCGTGTCCCATGTACTATACCACACAGACATCTTTTGTCAAAATGAGTGAATGGGTGAAGAGTATGGGGTCTGAAGAGATGGACAAAAGATAGGAAGCACAGTTTGGGAACTGTCTGAACAGATCTAGACTCTGCCATTTTGTACTGGGTGCTGAACAGAGAGGGTACTGGTGGGAGGGTGATTAGCATGGCCATTTATGGTGGGGCAACCTGAATGGAAGTCAGTTTCATCTCTGGCGCCCATGGAGACTTTATCCACTTCCCATACACCTCTGCTGCTCTGCTAGGAAAAACAAAATAAACAAATAGTCTATCCCCCTCCATCTCCAGAGGATTCATTAACGTGTGTGTGTGTGTGTGTGTGTGTGTGTGTGTGTGTGTGTGTAGAAGTGGAGCCTAGCTTCTTCACCTAATTACTGCTCAAAAGGGCTTTTGGAAAAGACTTCTCCCTGAGGTTTTAATAAGTCAGACAATTCTGTCATGCATGGGCAGAGCGGGGTCTACTCTTTGATCTCTGTGACAGTGGACCTGGGTGGCTCTCGGTCTGAGGGCATCAATGAACTGAAGCAAGCAGCCGCTACTGTGCTAGGAGGCATCTGTGACACCATCTGTGGCCAGGCCTTGCACAGAGATGGCTCCAAGAAGATCCTAGTCTTGGCATATCCCCAAACCCAGGTGAAAACCAGAAGGGCAGATTAGCTGCTCTAAATTAGGGGGACCCAACTAACCTTAAGGACAGTATGCTACAGGCAAAAGGGTCATGAGGAGCTGATGGAGGTGGCAGGGTATCTGTACTGAGGGCAAATATCTGCCCTAAGCTTCAGGCATTAGAAGAATTTTCAGAGTAAGAGGAGACAAGGACAAGCAGCAAGGAGAGGCTGAACCGAGTGACAAGTGGTGGCAGTGAGGGTGATGCTGGGAAGAGGGAGGTAAAATGTCAAAGGTGACTTGTCCACTGCTGCTAAAAACCTCGCTGAGGTTGTCAGTGTGATGTTGACAGAAAACAGGAAGATGATTATTATTTTAAAAATCAAGTAGTAGGCAGGTGTGGTACAGGCAGACCCAGAGATCAAGGTCATCCTTAAATCCAACAGATTTTAGGCCAGCTAGAGCTACTTGAGTCTCTGTCTCAAAAAACTAAAGGAAAAACTCAAATAATAAAAGTAAGACACGAACATATGTGCAGGGGACACACTCACATGTGAGCACACACACAGGGAACAAAATGAGTCTTTGGGAGCGAGCCACTTAGGGGTGTTACCTCTGCCCTACAGTGACATAGGAATTTCCCTTATTGAAAGGACAGGCCACAGTGAGACCAAGGTGATACAAAGTCCTGGCTTTGGGGGACACACAACAGCAGGGCCAGCATCGATGTCCTAAAGCCCTGCACGGTACTCTGTGCACCGCTCGGAAGCACCCAGAGTCCCCTGTCCTTCCCCATAGATGACCCCTCTGAAGTCCACACGATACAGGATTCACCCACTGCACAGTGAAAGTAGGAACTTTAGGGAGACAGAAAGGGGACCCTCTGAAGGCATAAGACAAGGATGATTGGTCCAGGGTAACAACAGTTTGACAAGCAGATACAGAGAACCACAGGCACGGTGAGCTGTTCCACAGCCGGTGGTGGGGAGTGGCATCTTGGAACAGCTGCCCCAGTGGATCTATAAATACTTGTCCTTCAGAATGTGATGACAAAGGACTTCCTCGTTCAAACACATGGTATTTGCTTTCAGATGAGCTGAAGCCCCACACTGAGAAGAGCCCTGTGAAGTCTTGCTGGAGCAGCCCCCTGCTTGAAGAGCCCAGCTCTGCTTGTAACCCCACCTTTTCAAGTAATACCTACGAACATGGCTGGGAACTAGTATCTCACAGGACCCACAGCCTAGAGAAATGAATGGGAGAACTGTCTATACCCTAAGGAAAAAAAACCCCAGTGCTTTCAAAATGTATAAGAACAGTTGAAATACCTAAGTTTTACAATTTTGACAAAAAGCTTGAATTGCGAGAAAAATTCACTTATACAACACCTCCCCACACACTACTACCACCACCAAAACTACAGATTATGTCTCTGCCCCCACGATTTTGATTTGGGGTCACCTAGAGTATAGCAGGTCTGTGACTGACCCCAGACCACCATCCCAAAAGCAAGATCCACAAAAGTCATTATGTCCAGTCTACTGACCATACAGGGCAAGATAAACTCACCACCCATGCCTCTCTGTGGCAGGAAGTGCTTCAGCAATAGGCATAGGGGCTGAGCATGTGAAATCTAGCAAGTGTGAGAATGTATATGCATGGATGCTGGCACTCTGTGTGTGTGGTCTGGGTTACATGTATGTAAAGTCCAGGGAACAGAATATGACCACTCCTGAGGTGTACCTTCCTCAACTGCTTTTGTGTTTCTGCCTGCCTCCCAACATCAGCATCACCAAATATTGCAATGGTTCAAACCTGACTATGAACAGGAAAAGATCACCTCTCTGACTTTAGGATTTCTCCATTAAAAAAAAAAAAAAGTTTCCTTTTCAGTATCTAGATTCTGACATTATTTCCTGCATAGACCCAGCTCTCAGGGAAGAAGTTCTTCAAAGAAAAAAGACACCTCAGAAATCTGGAGTTGTCTCACTCTGGTCTGAGCAATGCCTGGAGACAGGCTGGCAGTGGTCTCCAGACAGGTGCCACAAGCAGAGGTGAGAAGCAGGGGAGGAGGGGGGGTGAAGCAAGGGATGTGGGGATCTTACCTGGTATGTGTTGTCAAAGCTGTCATACATGAACCTCGTGATCAGAGACGTCTTTCCGACTGCAAGGCAAAAAGGAGAGAGATGTTTGGCTGAGAGAAGGTGAGCCTGATGGCCAGGAGCTTCTACACTTGGATGGGAGATGAGCTTTCAAGAACCACAGGAAAGGGGGGAAGACCCCAGGAAAAACATCCCAAGTCAAATTGCTGAGGGTCTACACCCCAGAGGCACTCCTGTCAAATATTAGACTGCCATGGAGAAGGAGGCCTACCCCTTCCCCAATTCTTACCACCCATATCCAGGTCTGCCCTGACCCCAGGTGCCAGCTGAAATGCAATGTCAACAGGATGTTCTTCTCATACTGCCTGTATCCCCAGGCCACATTACCTCACTAGAGGGCATTTGTGCACAGGGGACTTGATATGGGAATGTCTTTCTCTGTGTTGTAAATATCAATCTTTAAATAAAAGAGCTGTTTTGGCCCTTGGTGAACACCGTAGCCAGAGACAAAAACATAGAGAGAAGGAGCGTAGAGTCAGACAGATCAACCCAGTCACCCCCAAAAAAAAACACGTAAGGAGCACAGGTGAGCCACAGGCCACGTGGCAGACAGATTAATAAAAATAAGTTAAGATAAAAGAGCCAGCTAATAATGTGCCTGAGCCATAGGCCGAACAGCATAAAGTTAATATAAACATCTAAGACATTTTGGGTAGTCTAAGCAATAACAAGCAGCTAGACGGTCTGGGATGACAAGTCTGTAAGTCTCATTACAACAGATGGCGCCCAACGTGGGGCAAATACCCACATAAGGCCTAAAAAAATTTAAAAAACTCTAAAACACAAAAACTAAGCCAAAACAACTTTCAAATTATATCTCTAAAATAAGTCATCATACAAAAATAACACGAAGTCCAAGCCACACTCAAAATAACGGCAAACAGAAACATAAGCTACAACCAAGTCAATTCCAAAGTCTTACAGAAGACTCAATAACATATAATTAATCTAAAGTTTCTGTTTATATTAAACAAAAAGTCAAAAACAACTTATTAATAACAACATCTTCTTAAGTCTACTATTTGCTGGCAGCAAACAGATACACAGCCCCTTAAAATAAAAATTTCCTGACTCAAGTTTATCTAGAAAAGTGATATGACTCTTAAAAAAAATACTAACATTTTAAAAACTCTTCTAGATAAAAGATAATTAAAACTTCACAATAAAACAAATTCATAAAAAACTATAAGCAATTACAATATATATAAAATCTAACAGGGACTCTCATTGGCTCCCATTTAATCAGCGTAAGCATTTGTTAGAAAGAGACAGGAGAAGGGTAGTTCTTTCTCAGTGTCTTTCAAGGGCAATCCTGTTCCCCATGGAGCGTGTGTGACTGTCCAGCCCAACACTGGGTCTTCAGAATCCTTAGATCCCACTGTGTAAATGACAAGAGGAATCCCAGATGCTGTGACAACTGCACGCTTACCCACACGTCTGTAAGCACCCTAATTGCCCCAACAGAAAACTGCTAGTATGGTTAAGAGGCCAGGAGTCTCTTGGGAGACCCATAAATGCCACTAATTTCCCAAACTGCAGGGTTTGGCTTCTGATACAACCCCACACAGGTCCCCTGGGACACGGCAGTGACAGCAGTGCCAACTGCTGTGCTTCTTGCCACCTGGGAGCGGAAGAAGGATAACAAGGGATAGTTGTTGGGTCA
Source organism: Phyllotis vaccarum (assembly GCA_033318265.1). Lineage (NCBI taxonomy): Eukaryota > Metazoa > Chordata > Mammalia > Rodentia > Cricetidae > Phyllotis > Phyllotis vaccarum. Next base: position 106,893,638 of record JARWLC010000004.1, read on the forward strand.
CTACATGGGATGCTTCTCTCCTGGGTCCCACCAGGACACTGCCACAGTCCCAGGAGGCTCAGAAGAAAGCTGCAGGAAACAACTATTCCTGACACGGAAGACAAAGGTACCTATGGCCATGAACTCTCACCCTTCTGCCCTCTGCACACTCAGCAAGTGGGACTGGTGGCATGGATAGTCACTGCCTGGGCAAGGCATGACAACTCAATGATCCATGCAAAGGCTTGTTGCTGGGTCTGGATCTACAGACATGTAACATTTCTGAAAGCCAACACTGGCCAAGGAGTGGCAGTCACCTACCCAGCAGCCTCAGATAGAGTAGGTTTGGGCTGCAGCCATTAGACCCAAGTCTGACCCAGGTGAGGTTAAATCCTACTGGAGCACTTCTTAGCCATGTCACCTTGAGGTAGTCACCACTCCTCTGGACCACGTTAGAACATATCAAAGATGGCAGAGGATGTCCTAAGAATTAAGGTAATAAAAGTGAAAAGTACATGGGAAATGCTAAAGAGCAGGAGGTGTCAGTTCCCTTGAGATAGCTGGGGCACACTCCAGAATGACATACAACAGGAGAAAAGCCACCAGTACTAGCATTGTCTAATGAGGAAATGGATTCATCCTTGTCCTGGGGTGGGGACACGATATGCTTGGACTGGAATTTTAGAGGGTAATAGGAATATCTTTGTTAGCCCTAAGCCCTAGTCACTATACTTGAGCCTATATTGATGAGGTAGTGGCACCCTATGTGGCCTCAGGATGAGGTTGTCAGTCACATGACCAAAAGGCTGGATTCTGGAGCCAGTCTAACCTCCAGGGGAGGAAGGAAGGCTGGAGATTGAGCCCAACTCAGACAACTCTCAACCAGCTCTGTCTGCATAAGGAAATTCCAGTGAGAACTCTAGACACCCATGCCCCGTGGAGAGGCCTCCGGGGTTGTGAGCACATGGATGAATGTGTGTGGCTGGAGGGTGCACAGGCTGTGATTCTGTGAGGAGAAGGCCCAGCCATTCTGCATTCGGGACATTTCTAGAGCTCCCTGACTGACCAACTCCAGGGATCTGCCTGTCTCTGCCTCCCCAGGGCTGTCTGTAAAGTGGAGAGCTAAACTCAGATCTTCATGATTGCATGGCAAGGTACCAACTGACCTCCCTCCAATGCCCTTCATCCCACAATGGCAACCCCAAGAAGTGCTTTCCTGAGGGTCTGTTGTTGAACTTAAGGGGCACTGGGACCCCCTCAATTTAGAGCTAGTTGGTCAGAAGTATAGATGTCTTGGGGACCCTCAAACATTTTCCAGTGCCTCTACACAGAGACAGTTCCTGGGGGGGGGGGCAGTAAACCTTCTCACCCTTTTGTTCTTTTACAGGATTTGCTTCTGCTCTTTAATTTCTGATCAATTTATTTTGCCTCATCCCCACCCTGGCCAAGTGTGGCTTCTGTCCTGACCTTGGCTTCTGAGGTCTCTGGGCTCAATAGTCTGTAGGGGACTGGACTGTCCTGCTCTGGACACAAAGCATGACAGTGCTACCAGATACCACGAACTGCAGAGAAAGGTGTCCTCTGGGGCTGTCTCCAGGAGCCTCCAGGGGGCCTGAGCAGACCTCATTACAAGGCATCTTCCTCTCTCCACCCACATGGCTCCCACCATGGCATCAAATAAAGGAGGTCATGCTTAGGATGTTCTCTGCCAAGGTCGTCAAACCCTGAAGGGCAGAAACCCCTTCCCTGGCCCTTTCTTGCCCTCTATGACAGCCCTGGGTAGAAGATGTTGGAACCTGGAAACAGACCTGATTAGGCAAAGGGAGGGCTGGTGCTCAGCATGCGCCAGGACAGGCGGTGGGAGGAGGGGCAAGAAACACTGGTGAACTTCAGTCTTTAATCCCTGCAGGAGCCCTTCAGAGAGAGCCCGCCTCCCACCCTGCTCCATCCTCAAGGTCACCCTGTCACCCTGCCAACAATGGCTCGCAGACACACTGCAGCAAAGCAGGGCAGGAGTGTATTAGAAGCAAGGAGGGGAATCACAGAGCTCTTTTGCTCTCAGCTCGGGGCTCTTCAACACTCTTATCATCTCCTGGATGTACGATCCCACATGATTAAACCGGGAGGTGCATTTTTCTTCTTTCAACCAAATGAAGAGAAAAGCCATTCCTGGGCCCTGACCAGGACTCTCTAGGAAGGAGGAAACACCTAAGCTCACTGGCCCACTATTTAAACCAGGCAGGGAATTTGGTGGTATCTTTGGGCTGCCTCAGGAATCCTCACTCCATCCTATGCATTAAGATACCCAAGGTCACAAAGTGGACTGGCAGTGGAGCTGGGATGAGAACAAAGATCTGCTGCCAGCATCTGCCTCAGCTACTCCTCACAGCTGCTTCGGGTAGAGAGAGGTCTGGCAAGTGACAGATCCTGGGATCTGCAGGCAAAGCTGCTGGTGGAAAGGTGGGGTAGGCAGCAGGATTCCAGGCAGCAGGAACGGTGTGAGCAAATGCAGGGGTGGGGAGAGGGGGCGAGAGGATGTCCATAAAGAAAGGAGAGAAGGTCAGGTTATCATGGGCACATTATGTGGAAGCTCCTCCATCATAACAATCGCCTTACAGACTATGGGGCCAGACACAGTATGTGAAGAGAGAACAGAAAACATTGTTCCCAGAAGCTCTGTGAGGCTGCGCGGTTGACTGAAACAATAATTCACCTTTGGGGCCAGCAGTGGAGGGCTACAAGAGGCAGATGGAAAGGCTAGGCTGGCAGGGGTGTGATAGCCACAGCTGACGTTTCCAAGGCCGTGGGAGCTCTGGAAGAGTCCTCAGCACAAGGAGTATGGGTGTGCACAGTGATGGTAGTTCACACAGTGGTCCCCATTTCTGTCACGTGCCCTCAGAATGCAAGCCTGGTATCATTCGCAGGCTGAATCTGGCGGGTCCAACTCTGGCAGAAACAGTGCTGTCTGACTTCTGACATCAGGCAAGAGAGGGCAACTTGTTTACTTCAAGCGTGCTCCTGCCTTAGAACTGGGCAGTTAGATCTCACAAGAAATTTCACAAACCATGCCAGGCCACCTGGGTGAGGTCACTCTGGTGTGTTCGTGTGACAAAAAAAAAAAAAAAAAAAAAAAAAAAAAAAAAAAAAAAAAAAAAAAAAAAAAAAAAAAAAAAAAAAAAAAAACAGGCCTCCCCTATCCCAGGTGACCTTGTATGAATGAGCCTTCTCATTCCAAGAATTCTGCCTCAGCCCTCCAGGCTGCTTGATTCAATGCTGCATGCTCAGAACCAAAGCATGCTTGTCCAGCTGCATCCTGCTTCAAATTGTGAACCTGAGAGTCAGGTAAGTATCTTCCTCTGCCTTGGGCAGCCAAGTTTCAGGTGGTTTGACACAATGTATAAGATACTCAGAGTCAGTTCTGAGCTTTAAAAGGAGCCCATACTGCTCTGGGAGACCAGCTACAGAAGCTGCTCCGGAGGCGGTGCAGAAGTCTGTTGAGAGATGGACCGTCTGGAAGGATATGCAGAGGCAACATGGATAGAACAGAGGGGGTGACAGGACCCCACAGCAGGTCAGAGTCACACGAGAGCCCAGATGTCTCCAGTCACCTGGTTTTGTAACCAGAAAATGATGGAGGCATTCTTTGGATTCCGACAAACAAGGCAAGATCAGGTAGTCAACTTGGACTCAGAACACCGTAAAATAATGATCAGATCAGGGCACACACGTAGGCCCTGTTTCTAGAAAGTAAATAAATAAAAGCAACCATTAAGTCTCATGAGCAAAGGACCTATGCCTATTTTCCACAGAGTAAATATTTTTTCGGAACTTTCTCCTGAGCTGCTGGACCAGGCTCTTGCATACCCACAGGCTATGAGGGACTCAGTCCCACACCCCAAACCAATACCACCAGTTCCGGATAAACTGAACACTGGCCCTTGGTGGCCTGCCTGTCTGTATCCTCAGGGTCCATGTACCCCACTGGTCTCCCACAGTCTGTGGGCCCTAGTGACATAGCATAAGTCCAGTCTGACAGATTTTTGTACATTCTGGTCATTTCTAAGTAGCTGTAAAAGAGAAGTTTTTACACTCAGTGAACCTCTGCTGGGTGCTTACTCTGCCAGGTTCATTCTGGGCACGAAATTCATAGTAAGAAAGCAGGATGCCCTCAAGCAATCCTGGCTATGTAGAGCTAGACCCTGCCATGAATAGTTGAAATGCCTCACTTCAGGGAGGTGGCTGTAATGAGGCCTGGGGGAGTCCTTGCACCCTCTTGGAGGGGAGGTGGTACTTGGCTCTGTAGGGAGGTTGACGATCTGGGGGCTGAGTGATGGGGTTATCCATCACTCAGTCATTCACCATACTGCTTCACCAATGCCATGGCTGAGAGTCAGTACCCATCAGGACTATAGGTGTGACTAGGGCCAAGGTCACAGGATGAGAGCTGAACAGATGGCCTCCCTCTGTGAAGAATACAGCTCTTCCTCCTCCTCATCTCCACAGAGAGTGTGAACGTAGGCAAAGAGATGGCTGTTAGGGCCAGGGAGTGAGACAGAGCACAAGAAATCATCTGCAGACTTGATGGAGGATCTGAAAGGCCTGGCCAAAGCTGTAACAACTGTGCAGAGCCTTAGCCTGCTCTCAGCTTCAGCTCACATCACTGTCCCTAACTGCTCCACTGCACTCCTGGACAGAGATGAGGTCATCCTAGTTTTCCTGATGGTCCAGAAGGACTCATGTCCTAGGTATCAGTAGCATATAACTCATGGTTACAGCCAAGGTGGATTGTCTGCCTCTCATCTGTTGGAGAACAGGCCCAGTGCCAGACACTAGGTCCCTGTACCCTGTCTATAGCTTTCATCAAAGTGATCTGCAACTCCGAGAAGGTGGCCCTAGGGACTGAAAATTCAAATCTGCTTCCTTCCAGCTCAAACCACCTACTCCTAGAATGGGACCAGCCCACTCAGCTGTCCCAAGCACTCAGTTTTCAGGACACAGATGGGAAATGCTGTGGGGATGCTGGCAAGGGCCTACAAAAGGACTGAGCCCAGGGCCTGAAAAACTGGAAGGAGCATCCTTTCACAGCATCCTCAAAAGATGCCTCCAGCACACCCACAACCTTTGCATGCTGGGTCCTCTATCACTGGCCCGGCTGTGGTGTATGCAACACCTAGATAGACCCTGTGAGGAAGGAACAGAGGAAGACAGCCAATACGTTTGTCTGAGTTTTGTTTCCTTTTGCTCTGTGTTGAAGGAACAGAAAATCCAGCCCTCTCTGACTATGAAAAGAAAAAAATATGCCCGGGGCCAGGCTCCCCCTTTATACCCCATGCACTCTGCCACCCTGTGCTCAAAGCAGCTCTGACAGCTCCCACCAGAGCCCTCAGGGCCCGGCTGGCTCACTGTAGGCTAAATGAGGAAACAGGTGAAAAATCCCATTTCAAACCTTTCCCCCACAGACTCAGATGGTAATTAAGAAATATGCAAAGCTCTTCATCGGACACTTTAATTAAGTGCGTTAATTCCCTTTGCCAGCGATGTGCAGCTGCCTGGGCCTCACTCTGGGGCCAGTGAAGATGGAGCACAGAGAGATGGAGGCCAGGAAAAAGGGAAGCCGAGGACAGCCGGGCACAGGGCAGGCCGCTGTGGCTCAGACCCTTCTGTACCAGCCAGGAGGCTGACCGTGCCTGACCCTCTGGCTCCTTATGGGTGTTCCTGCCTCACAGCCCCCCCACCCCACCCCCAGATCCACCTCCTCTACCCAAGCCTAGGGTCCCTGTCCTGACTCGGCTTGTAGAGTATCATTTCATTACCATTCTTCACACTTGCTGAAAAAGTGGGGTTCCTGGGGTACAGAAGGGAGTTCTGGCCTCCTCTTTGGCCCTAACTGGGTGTAGAGCTTGGAACCGTTACAGCCCCCTGAGGGTCACAGCCCTTTGAGCAAGAAAGAGCAGGATGAGGGGATCCAAAGAAATCTTGGCAACATAAAAGTCCACACCTCAGGGATTGGAGAGATAGCTCGGTGGTTAAGAGCACTTAAGGCTCCCCCAGCACCCACGTCCAGTAGCTCACAGCTACCCAGTACCTCCAGTTCCAGCTCCAGGGGCATCTGATGCCTTTGGCTTCCTTGGGTACATATACATAATTTCAACAACAACAGTAATAATAGTCAACAATAGTAGAAACAGCAACAACAATAATAAATTAAAAATAAATTTTTTTTAAGAAGAAACCTCCACTTCAACCACGTGGAAAAAAATAAGGGCAGAGACGAGTTAAAATAAAGGTTCCGTGTCCCCCAAGAAGCCTAACACTACAGACAAGCATGCTCCCTCCTCTAGGAAGCCCCGGGTATGCAGGGTGGCCACTCCCTCAGATGACTAGGGCTTCGCATAGCGATCATAGTGCGTGGGGAGGCCAAGCCTCAGTTTCCCTTTCTACACAAATACTCTTGGCTGTTTTCCTGCCTCTTTTCCAGCGGCCTCTCCTTCAGTAGAAAGGTAAGTGGAAGGAAGAGCTGCTCACAGGCTGGGCTAGGTGAGACCCCTCAACGGTGCCCAGCCCCTGGCTATCCAGAGGGAGGGCTTTGCCACCTTCCTGCCTATGGCATGCATACTCATCTTTGGTTTCCTTCTGTTCTCCAACTTCCTTTCTCTCTCCACCCCCAGGTTGACTAAGGTATAATGAAAGTTATATATAGTTAAGGCACACAACGTGATGCTCTGCTAAAACTCCCTTTCTATACAGATCCAGATAGATGATAGGTATATGCATTATGAAATGATATGGCAGTTAGTCTAATAACGTATTCATCACAACACAGTCACATTTCTGACATGTGTATATGTGTGCCTATGGGGTGTGTGTGTGTGTGTATATGAGAGCATTGGTGTGTATGTGTGTGCCTGTGGTGAGTGTGTGTGTGTGTGTGTGTGTGTGTGTGTGTGTGTATGTATGAGAGCACTGGTGTGTATGTGTGTGCCTGTAGTGTGTATATGTGGTACGAGTGTGTGTGTGTGCATGTGTGAGTTGTGTGTCTGTGTGTCTGTGTATGTGTGTATGCGTGCATGTGGCACTCACAGGTTGACATCAGACATCTTCAATTGCTTTTCCTCTTATGTGCTGAAGCAGGGATTCTCACTTGAACCCAGAGTTCTTTGGCTCAGCTTGTCTATCCAGATTGTTCCAGGGATAATGTGTCTCCGTCTCCTCAGTGCCCTGATCATAGGTGGGCATGACCACTTGGCATTTATGTGGGTGCTGGGGACCAGCACATCAATCCTCAGACTTGTACAGCAAGTACCTTACCCACTGAGTCACCTTCCCAGCTTCCCAGATACCTTTTTTTGTAATGATAATGCTTAGGATTCGCCAGACATACAAAGACACAGCCATGTGGTTTCACCTGTACATTCAATCTTCAGAAACAAAGTGCAGCGGGAAGCAAATGAGGGCACAGGGTGGGAGGGAGAGGACGCCAGTCAGTCAAAGGTACAAACTTGTGGTTATAAGGTGAGTGCTGAAGACCTAGTCTCCAGCAGGGTGAGTACAGTCCATAGGACATTAGAAAGTACTTCACATTTCCAGCTTCCCTCCTTCACTCTCCAAAGTCTGGGAACTTGCACATTAGTCTTGGACCCCCCCCCCCCAACACACACACACATTTCCCCTGGCCTCATAAGATTCCAGAACACTGGAAATCATCCCTTCCCAACCAGACATAACTGAGATTTCCTCTTATTCTCCAGTCCCAAGCAGACCCTTGGGGTATTTGTCCTGGCCAATTTCACCATGAGACCTAATCATTTTGGGTGCATCAGCCTACTCCTTAACCCTAAAACATTAAAACTAAGCCTAATCCAGCCTCAGACCAGAACCAGGAAGAAGGGGTTTTGAGCTCTGACCTGAGATTTTCCAGTTCAAGGTCAGGGAACGACATGGAGCCCCTGGCTTGGAGCCACCAGACTTCCGAGGGCTAAGAGAGGGAGGCCATGAACTGGAAACACAGGACAGGTTTGCCTAAAGGCGGCTCTGCAGCGTAGGCCTCAGGACACTGCAATAAAGACACTGTGTGCTAGAACAGACTAGAACAGACTCGGTGCCAGAGCCCAGGACATTCTTACAGAAGTACTGCAGAGGGCTAGATCTCGGACAAGAGCCTGGAACTGAGGAAGGCACCGTTCATGAGAGATTGGTCCAGTGGTGACCTGCTCAGTCATCAAGACTGAGCCGGGAGTGGGGTGGGGGGGCTCGTATCCAGAGCTCAGAGCTCAGATGATGGCGGGGTAAGGGGTAACATGACTTACAAGTTTGCCAATGTGCATCCACACATATCTTGGCTTTGCCTAGGCTCATTGCAGAAGGTATCTTTTACTGCTGTGGGCAGAATTTCCTTACCCCAGGGCTTCAGACCTTACTTATGCTGCCCACTTCCCTTTATCCAGTCCAGATCCCTGAAGCCAAAGGACTGAACTCTAGCTGTCTACTGTGGTGGGAAGGTAGAGGGGAGCTGGGGGAGCTTGCATGGAAATAGCAATTGTGTTCTCTGGCTCAGGACTGCTGTGTGCCAAGAGTACCTGCCCTTACTTAATTACTCAAGTAATTCTTCCCCATGCCCAGAAGATTGCTCATAATTCTAGAAAATAATATTTGGATGTGTAAATGTTGGAGATGGCATCAGAATATGGTACCTTCTTATTGATAAAACCGAACACCAACCCCTGTAGATGTCCACAGTTTGGGGAAGCTCTAGCTTGCCTCTCCAATGAAGGCCCACCTTGTAACACATGGAAGCACACAGTAGCCTTCTCCCTTCAGACACGCATACAAGACTCTACCAAAGGACATGTGAGCCTACTAAGTTGGAGAACTCACTACAGTCTGAATTCTGCATTTACAGGCAGGCATCCTGGGAGTTTGGGAGCATTTGCCAGTTCACAGCATTTGAACCACATCTCCTCGACACCACACCTATGGGATTCAGGCTATTGCTCCAAGCCTGAGCCTTTGACCTTCCACCTGAACTGTTCAATTACATTCTTCCAGTGCTCAAGTTAGCTAGATTGTGACATTAGGTCTATGGTTTACATTTATAAATTCAGGAAGGCTAAAAAGTAGGTCAGTAAAAAGAGAATGTCTGAACAAAGTTTTCTTATCAAAATATATTTCACAACAGCTTCCCCAGATGGTGGCCTCCTCATCTTCCCTGCAGTCAAAAGTTGAAAAAGCACAGCGGGACCAGTTATAATATTCATGGCATAGCAGTCTTCACTTACCCACAGGGTATTCATTCTAAGACCTGAGTGTAGCCACAGACAGTACTGAGCCCTGTATTTGAACTACGTTGCATCTTATGTATATACACTCATGATAAAATTTAATTTCTAAATTAGTATATGAGCTTGATAATAATCATAATATTATAACTATAACAATTTATTGCATAAATTCTATGGTAATATAATAAAAGCCTGGAGTCAGATATTGAGGAAAAGCTGAAATATCAGAGAGAGACAAGGAACAAAACACAGCCAATTCTCAGCCCGCTAACTCTTCAGGCCTCTCTCTATAAATCCTCTCTGACAGGTAACTTCCCTGTCCTCAGCTGACAAGGGAAGTGGCATGGGAAGTTGAACTCCCATCTCTCTCTCCGCCCAGCTATCTCACTTCCTGGTTTAGTTTTCCTAGAGCTAGGATTAAAGTGTGTGCCACCATTGCCTGGCTCTGTTAGACCTTGAACTCACAGAGATCCAGACTGGTCTTAGCCTCCCTAGTGATGGGATTAAAGGCATGGTTCCCCACTCTCTGACCTTCATGGCTTAGCTCTGTGGGTGACTCTGTCCACTGATATTCCAGACTATTTTATTAAATACACAACATATCACCATAACAATTCACTGTTATAAAGTTATATGACTATCTCATGTCTTGAACTCAGGGACTTTACTGTTATTCAACTTCTTCCAATTGGCTACGGGTAACTGATGCAGTGGAAGTGAGACAGATGGAGGGGTACCACTCTACTCATGTGATTAAAAAAAAAAGGTGTGATATTGAGATGTTTTTATGAGCTGTGTTCAAAAAAAAAAAAAAAAGAGAAAAGGGTCTGGAGTGCAGAAATTATACAGCCACTCAAAGAGCCAATATGTGCACTTATACAAATAGCGTGCCATCACTACTAAAAAACCAAGGGTGATGACCAGACCAAGTTAGCCTTCAGTTATGGGTTCAGGTTAGTGTCCTGACAAATAAAGATATGAGAAACCCAAGATTCAGTGACTTAAGCTTCTAATTAAGTTGGAGTAACAGAGACCAGAACATGATCCCATTCAAATAACAGACAAATACAGAAAACAGCAACTTATATATAATATAATAATGGCTTCTAAGCAATGGTGGTCCCAGAAAGACATGAAGCAAATGTACTCCACAGATGATGCCTTCAGAGTCGGGGGAACTTGGTGCACCCCTGCGTGGAGGAAGTGGAGCTGAGAGCCCAGAGGAAGTCAACAAGACAGAGCTCCAGAGAAGGGGCCCAGAGAGAAAACTGTAGCATCTACAAGGGGTCTCTCTCATGTCTTGAGCTAAATGCTAAGTAGTCGGTGTGTGGAGAAACCCTGGGGGCAAAGGAATGATGGCCTGCAGATCAGAAGAAGCCACGTTTGGTGCCTCTACAGAGCTGCATAGGCCCTGTCCTCACCAGTCACCATGGAATGCTCATCATTTGAAGGACACTGGGGGAGACCTCAGAAGAGTTGTGCTCAAAGTGGGTGGCAACTCACCAGGTGTTGCTTAGGACCCAACTAACAAATCTTCAGAATATTTATAGGGATGCAAAGCTATGCAGAGCCCAATAACACCATTTTTATGTTATCTGATACCCAATTTAAAAATTCACCTGGTAAGGCTGGAGAGATGGCTCAGAGGTTAAGAGCACTGGCTGCTTTTCCAGAGGATCCAGGTCCAATTCCCAGCACTTACATAGCATCTCATGACTGTCTGTAACTCTAGATCTAGGGGATTCCATGCCATCTTCTGTCCTTTCTGGGAACTAGGCACACATAGACATACATGCAGGCCAAATACCTATACACACAAGAAACAAAAATCTTTAGAAAAAAAAAAAAATCGCCAGACATGCAAAAAAGCTCGAAAATGGGAACATAAAAAGAAGAGAGAATCAGCTGGAACCAAACCCAAACCAACACACTAAAACTATAAGATAGATACTATGAGACTGTTATTATAACTATATTCCATATGTTCAAAATTAAAGAGGCAAGGGATATGTTTTTGAAGACACAAACCAACATCCCAGCAGTGATGACTACTATGTCAGAGATGATTATACACCAGAGAAGAAAACAGCAGTCTAAGTCATGGAAGAGGGGCGTGGCCACCCAGGCTGCTTTGACTATGAATTAGGGCAGATAACATGGCTCCTTAGCAGAATATTTAGGGGCTAAGTCCCCGGGGCCTCAGCATAGTATTTGGGGTGATGTCTAAGTACACTCTGAATATCTGGGTGGGGCAGGGCCTCCCAGCAGTGAAATTGAGATTGGTGGTAAATACTATCTAAACTGAGACAGTGTAGGGGAGGGCAGATAAAAATGACCTGTGGGGGTAATGTCAAGTGATCTTTCATATATGTGACTCGCGCTCTCAAAAGCTGAAGGAGAAGACAGAGGTGTGTGTGTGTGGGGGGGGAGACAGAGAGAAAAAATGAGCTCACCAAAAGTTTACCAAAAAGCACCATCGCCAGGCTACATATAGGCAGTGGTTAGTAGAAAAATCTAAAAGTAGACATAGGGGATAAGAGTGGAAGGGGGTTCTTTATGCACCACAATTCAGAAGATAAGGGGGGACAGCAGAGCTCTCCCCTAAAGTGATATTAGCAAGAAGACAATGTAGTGGGTTGTGAGCACTGGACTCTGGTTCAGCCCTATGGTTTAAAAAAAAATGGAAGAAATATCTATAAAGTTCTGAGACTGAAAACTTATACCAAGTATTAACGTAGAATTCTATCTCCAGGGACAGCATCTTTAAAAGTAAAGGCAAGATAAAGAGGCTAATTTTATTTATTTAGAAACACAAAAGCTAACAGAATTTGTCCTAGCAGAGACTCACAGAAACTGTTCATGGAAATTCTTCAGGCATAAGGGAAATGATGCTAGGTGGAAATGTGGAGTGACAGAAAAAAATGGTGGGCATGAACAGGATGGAGCAAATACCAGACCTTTGCCATGCAAGTCCCTCTGAAGATAACTGTCTAAACAAAAATAGCAATAAGCCTGAGAGATTAGGAGAAAAATTCTCGTTACTCTGAAATGGTACAACAGGCACTTGGATCCTCACTGGCCCATGCGGTAATTAAGGCCTTCATTCCCCATCATTCTCTTTGGTTTTAATTAGGGTCCGAGCTGAGTGTCCCAGTGGCCTCCTTTAGTCCCAGCACTCGGGAGGCAGAAACAGGTCGGTTTCTATTACATTGTGACAGGCCCCTTCCTATTAGTGAGACCCTGTCTCAAACAACGTAGGTTCAGACTGCTGCTTAACTCTGCACACAGGCACGTTAGTCATTCAAGGAAGGTCTGTGCAAAAACCAGTGATACCTGATTTACCTCATTCTCCTTAAAGCCAGAAAGGATGTAGATAAAAACGTCTTCCTGTCAGACTTTATGATGATGTTCTGCTTGAGACACCGCTCTAACCCAACAAAATGAAATACAAATTACCAGGGAATAGCTACTCACAGAATGCCCACCCTGAGTGTCATCATCCCCACCCCCCAAAACCGAAGTAGCTGTTTTATGGGAACTGGCTTGCCCTTCAAGCAAGGACTTCAGCTACCTACCTAGCAGAACGGGAACTGACCGGTTTAGCGAGGAGTGCTTACTTAGGCATTCCTCATACCTCCAGTCACACTGGTCCCTCAATATAAACCTAAAGCTCGAGTCAGTTCCCAGAAGATAAACTGCAAATGTTTAATGGAGTCTGCTTCCCAGCATAGCCGTTAAAATCCTTCCCTACTTTATCACTGTATTCCCACATGCCTTCTTTGGAGTAAACGATGGAGACCTGACATGTTGGAACCTTCAGAGTTGGGCCTCTGGCCTAGGACTCCAGTTATGAGGACATGCTGAGGGAGTGGCATCTTTGAGATAGTCTCAGCCCCAAATTCTATTCCCAGAATAAAAATCTCAGAAATGAAAGTGACACAAAGACAGGGAAATGGCGAGTTAACTCACTGCTAGCAGATCTATTGAACAAGAAACAAACAAAGGGTAGAACGGGAGGCATCTAGAGTCACACAGCCGCTTTAAGGACTGATAGGCTCTGCCTCTGGCTTGCTGTGTGACCTGATGTTAGCTACTACCCTCTCTGGGGTTCAGCTTCCTTTTACATACATACAGTCTATCTCACAAAAGCCTTAAGAATTCTATGAGAGTAGTAAAAGTTTAGATATTGGGGTCCTGGGTAAATGCAAATGGGAAGTCTTTATATTATTTTTGTTACTTTTTATAAGCCTAAAAGTATGACAAAATAAAAACAGTTAAAAGGGAAATATTATTTTAGTTATATGTATATGCGTATCTCTGGGATACCCAGTATATTCAGGAATTGGTGTATTCTAATTAAACAAATGTGCTGGTGAACGTATTTTTTTTTTTAAGATTTTAAGTACCCGTTCATGTGTGTGAGAAGGAATATGTGTACACAATGAGTGCAATGCCTGAGGAGGCCAGAAAAGGGCATTCAACCCCTGGAATTAAGAGTTACAAGTGGTCATAAGCCACCCACTGTGAGTGCTGGGAACCACACTTGGATCCTCCGAGTCATTCACACTCCTAACCACTGAGCACCTCTCCATCTGTGAGAGCCCAAGTTACATTTTAAGTTTTAATTACTATACCTAAGAGATCCACAAAACAAAAATACCTCTGATCTGTAAGCCCCTTGTAGATAGTTCCTGAAATGCTGGAGGCTGCTGTTGATGGGAGATATCAAGCTTCATGTTTTCACCTCCCTAAATATGTTTGTTTGACCCATCTGCACTGGATGGATGTGCTTGATCACATGTAGACAGGAAATATGTCAGGATGTATGCTTGCCCTTGATTGGACCTGATGGGAAATGCAATGAATTATGGGTTTTTCCTTCTTAAGCCCTTGCCATACTTGATTATTAAGGCCATCCACCTGCCCAGTAGTTTAATTAAAGCTTGCTTCAAATTTGGCTTTAAATTGTGGTAGTGGTCTTACTCTCTATTGGTGGGATTAACACAGTCCCTGGTGAGATTTCCCTAAGAAACTGGAATGTTACTACACATCTATTCAAGCCTCACGGAGGAACAGGACCTGGCTGGGTCAGAGGCTGCTCTGAGTTCTTATTACAAGTTCCCATTGATGTGTGCATACTTGAGATGCATGCTGTATATACACATACAGGTGTGTGTACGAACATAATCAATACAATAGATTCGTGTGAAAATGTCTTGGTTTCCCTGGGCTTCTTGGGGTTAGGACTGACGGTCAAGAATATTACCTTCAGTGTTTCTAAGACCCTCCTGAGACCATGACACCCTACTGTAGGTGGCCGAACAACTCCACCCCCAGCCAGCCTACCCAGTTCTAGATCTTTTCTGCCTCACAGAGTGGTATGAAACAGTCATAGCAACTTCAGAAAGGTATGGTGTCTTCCATGTTGGGCCAAGTAAAGACTTCTGGATGCCAGACACATGGCGTTGGCAGGTTCCCATCCACAGTACACACGGCAACTCTTGCCTTCACAGGAAAGTCACACTGGAGTAGGTAAATGTACTCCCATTCAATTGCTCTGAGGCTCAGCCCAACTCCAGGCAGACACTATCGGCCAACTGTGTCTGCTCTGAGTAGTTGCAGAACAATTTTCACTATGAATACAAACACCCTGGAGAGAAGGGAGACGCGCATGCTACATCCCCATTGCCCGCCCTCCCCCCATCTCTTGACAGGGTTCCTGTTAATGCGGTTTGATAGCTTATCTAACGTGATGTCTTGATTCAGCCAGCCATGAGTTTGGTAAAGTAATGGACACGCTCATCTTTTTCTTCTCATGGCTGATGGTGTGATGTTAAAAACCTTAGTAACAGGAAAAGGGCAAGGTGAGAAGCAGGACAGAGTGCTGAGAGGCCCGGCTGTGCTCCCCAAGTTGCTAGAGAGACTTGTAATAACCTACAGGTCCCCAAACTAGGGTCAAAGCTTTAGCATGACAATGGGACCAAGCTCACTCAGGAGCATGGAAGAGGCCTGCAGATGACTGATGACGCTGGCTGGCATCTTCCCAGAAGTCCACCCCCCTTTTCAGAGGAACTCTTGGGCTGGGTAGCATGATGCCAAGCGGCAAATCAGGATGCTGTCAGTCTCCATGAGAATAGTGGGCCCCGACTTCTCTTCCTGTCCCTCTGCAGACCCTCACACAGCTTCTCACCTTACTTCTGGCTCAGGAGAAGATTAACTGAGGCCCAGCTCTGTTCCCTCAGGCCAACAGAAAAGAGCAAAGCTTCTTGACCTCTCATTCAATCAAAACTAACCATCCTCTTGCTCCTTAGATGTGTGTAATGACACCTCCATGGGGGGCAGGTTTCCTGTCGAAGTATCATGAGGACAGTTGTCTCTAAGAAATCAGGCCCCTTAGGCCTGTGAGTGAAAATGAGCTGCCCGGAACGCAGGAAAAACTGCTGTGCCTCCAGCTTTTGTGGAACATCGAGACAAGCACCAGACTAGATGAAGAAGCTGGGGAACCAGGGCCATGTTCAGATTCTCACGCCATACTGCAAGCTCCACGTCTCCAAGGAGCCATACTCAAAAGTAGCCCCATAATGTTGGACGTCACAGATGACTCTGTGGTTCAGAATCAACGTTTTTCCTGGGCCAGAAGTAAGGTGAGAAGCTGTGTGAGGGTCTGCAGAGGACAAGAAGAAAAACTGGGGCCCAGAGGGGCAGGACTTGAAGCATCCTTCCCCCTCCAACCCCTCCATTCCCATGGAGACCGAGAGCATTCTGGTTTGCCAGCTGGCACCATGCTACCCTTCCCATCTGAGAGAGATGTAAAACCAGAGATGAGGGGCCACCTGTGTAACAGGACACAGCACCAGGGTCACAGCCAGGTGCTGTCTCTTCCAATGCACAACTGAGAGAGAGTTCACCCTCAGAAGCTTTTCTTCTTATTTCTGGCCGCTGATATGGACCCAGAGGTCACTAATGTGTCCCAGGCCAGGAAGACTCTACTTGCTACAACCCCAATGGAAACATACAACAGGAAGTGTCAAGGGTCAGTAGAGGACACCAAAGCATGGTAGCCTGGGCCCTGGGAGGGCCATCGATCAGAGGGAACACAAGGGCATGGCAAGGAAGGCCTACAGGATGATCTAGCCCTGCATGTGACAAAGAAAACTCCAGGAACCAAGGTTTATTTGGAGCCACAAGAAGAACATGATCATGCATCAGAGCTTCATAGATCAGGCCTGGGCAGCTTCTTAACCCAGAGCAGGCCATGGATCCCTTCTGAGTACTCCATGCTTTCTCTGATAAAGGTCCTCCCTGCCCCAAAATCTCTCTCTTCTATGTGTAAGCTTTCTGTTACTGTCTAACAATTACTATGTCTCTTAAGGTCACAAACAAGGTGTCTGCTAGGCTTTATTTATTTTCTGAAGCTAGTGTTCTGCTCCAAACTTGAAGTCAGGGACAAGAATTCAAGTCCTCGTGGTTGTGGGACTGAAGGCTCATTCTCTTGCTGATTGGTGGCTGCACTTTCTTCTTAGAGGTCAGCCACAGGTCCCAGCTACAAAGTCACTCTCTGCACACACTAATACACAGTACCACAGCTTATTTCTTTGAGGCATGAAGGACTGGTTTTTTTTTTTGTTTTTTTTGGGTTTTTTTTTTGTTGTTTTTTTTTTAGTAGAATAATTAAGAGGGAATGGAGAGATGGCCCAGTGGGTAAAGGGCTTGCCACAGAAGCATGAAGACCTGAGTTCAGATCTCCAGCACCCACATGAAAAGCCAGGAGCTGTTGGTTTCTCTTTTCTTTTCTCAGGCAGCACAGGCTTCTAATATTTATAGATTTTTTTTTTTAATCTAGCCAATCAGTGACTCCAGGTTCATTGAGAGACCCTGTCTTAAAGTATATGGTGGAGAGTAGTGGAGTGGGGGGGGGGTGAGGGATGCATATGATCAAAGTAAATTCCATACATGTATGGCATGTTAAATAAATTTTAATTAATAAATAAAAAGAAATATTAAAAGGATAAACACCCGGTTATTTTCCCCAGTAGCATGATGACTCAATTTAGCCTACTGTAGGGCTAGCAGAAAGTCACCAAGGTTCATCTACACTCAGATGAAGGACATTTGAGAAGACAGGACACACAGTGACAGGCTCACAAGAGGGGCTGCCTTTCCCTCCTCGTCCTGTGAACTGGGCTGACCTCCTGGGTCGCCTAACCTCAGACATTTCTCTGAAGGCAGAATGGATGGCTTCTCTGCAATGTCTACAGATCCAGGCACTGGGGGACACCTCTGCCCAACTCCCCCCACACCACGCCTGGGCCCCCAAAGAGCAGACACCAGACAATGCCGTCTCTAGCAGCCCTTCTGTTCCCAGAGCTGGAGAAGATCGAGTTTTCCTGGCCCCACATGTGGGGCTCTGCCATTTTTTCATGAGGGTAAGAAAGGATGGGGACTGGAGATTGGCCAGGTGGCTTCTGTGTCAGGCTGCCTGCTCCCTGTGATCTAGGCAGTGGCCTGTGGTACTATCTGTGGTGGGGTGTGGGGAAGGGAGAGGAAACCCAAAGAACCAACATCAAGAATGTACAGACCCTAGGGCTACATGAAGGAAGTGTTAAGAACTTAAACATAGTTTGGGAGTGATTTTCTCTGAACTGAAGCCCTTCCTGGGAGTATTCTTTACAAAAAAAGCAGAAGCCAGCAGAGAGTTCAGTCTCTAGATGTGACTCTATTACAGGGACCTAATAAATGTTAATCTGCAGGGCCACAACACAGCAAAAACCCCTGGGGGAGGAAGAGGTGAAGCCCCTCCCTCCAGACTGCCTACAGGAAGCAGGGCTGATGGAGGAGATCCTCTAGCAAGTGCCATTCAGAATCTCCCACCCCCCAACTGCTCCACCAGGCTACAGTCCTCTTCCTGTCCTTCACAGTCACAATGTCCTCTGCCCAAGAGCCAGCAGCAGTTTGACAGAGCCTCCAGAATTTGGACTTAGTAAGAACACGGGGATGGTCAGTACCGCTACCAAGAGCTGCCAAGCATCCTGGCTCTGGAAGCCCCAGGGAGTCCAGCAAGCCCTAGTGCATCTGCTGTGCTGACCTGTGCTGGAAGCTGGAAGCACGCCTTCCCTGACTCAGCCCATCCTTGTCTCTTCCCTCTGGCTAAACCTGTGGCTCCCTCCTCCCTTCTCACCATAGTCGACAGGGGAAGATAGTGAGAGGAAATGTGTTGTAAATGCCTCTAATGCTCTGTTCTATGTTCTACTCCTCATCACAGGGTCAAGGTGGAATGGTTTCTCTTCTTCTCTCAGAGTTAGCCAGAAGTTCATCTGCCTGTTCTTGGGACTTGGCTCAGGTGCACAGGTCACGGTTACAGCAATCTATGAACCAGGGACGGGTCTCTAGCTTCCACCCCTGCCTGTCCAGAAATGGGACCCAGAAGAGTCTGAACAAGTCCAAGATGTGCCTTTTTCCTCTGCTGAACACGGTCACAGAGAAGTGTTACCCACCCTGACCTCAGAAGGGATATATCTGGAACTGCTCAAGGGGCCATGGTTCTCCCTGTGAGCTGTCATCACAAATGAGGCAATCAGGGCTACACTCAGGCTGCCAAAGCTATCCCAGGAAGACTGCCGAGACAGGAAGTCAGGGAGCAAAGGTCATGGGTCATCAAGGTTGAAACCAGCCTCCAGCTGATCCCAGTTGGGGGTGGATTCAAGAGTAGTGGTCCTCTGCCTACACCCAGGCTCTTTCTCTTCATCTGCGCTGTACCCTCAAATTCTCCAGTTTTAAAGGAGAGACGCAGCTGAGGAAGAAGCAAAGGATGTGTGAGGCAATCACCCCACAAAAGGAAGAAAGGAGCACGGGAGGCCAACAAGAGGTTGGTCAGAGGGCCAATATCCGCTGCTCCTCATAGACCGCATCTGCCTGAGCAGCAGGCAGAAGGAAGAGTCTGGAAGGATTACTGCAGCCTAGTACACCCCCACCCCCTGAGGTCAAAGCCGCCAGGAGTCCCAGGCTATCACTGAGGCAAGGTAGATAGGGGAGCTCAAGGTGGAAGGTTCTGGGACTTCTAAGGGAAGTGTGGAGAGCAGCCTGGGAGTCCTTTCCTGTTCCTGAGGCTTTTCTTTTCAGACCAAACAGACAGAATGTGTCCAACCAGCTGAGCAGGCCAGAGCTAGACGGAGGACTGAGCTTCCGCCTCCCAAAGCCCATTCTGTTCTCTGAACATCCTGTTCAGTCACTTGAACCTTCAAATGGGCACATTCTGCCTGTCTTCTAATCAATAAGCATGGGCCTCCTCCGTCCAAGCATTCATGTGTCCCCTCTCGCTATAAGAAAGGCTCAAATACCAGTGAGGGAAGGCAAGGGAAGCTCCTTGGGTCTGGCTCTAACACCTTCTGTAGCCTTAATACCCATGCCTGCTACTCCCACACCTGAAGGCCACAAGGGTCCAGCAGCCCTGAACCAGGCCCAGTTCTCCAGAAGCTCTAATCCTTCTACCACATTGGCACAGTGGGGCCCTTTACCCTCTGCATCTCCTTTTCTACTCACCACAAAATCTCTGAAGCTTTCCATGGCTTCCTCAAGCCTATGCGGCCACAGCCTTGCTTCTGTATAGAACGCTTCCTATTTGTAATTACTCAGGTTTCTTCCCACTTACCTTAGGCCGAGTGCTGCTCTGAACAGTCTTTATGCCTCAAGTCACATCACACACAACTTCTGCCCCTGTAGTTCTTCAGGGAAGACAAAGTGCTCTTCTCATGAAGGGCTTTCGTGGCCCTTGAGAAGGTAGGCTTGTGAGTCAGTGCCACTTCCTGCCACTGAGGAGGGATGTGCAGAGGCAAACACTTAAGCTAGAGGCCCAGGTCTCTTTCTTGCTGAAGATTTTTGGGCTCTTCTGGATACAGACGCCCTCTCCTCTCAAAGTTTCTTTTTAAAAACACTGTCAAATGGGCTGAGCAACTGTGCCATCCCGAGGCTGTGGGCCACAGCTTACCTGAAGAAATGCTCCATGTAACTATACTCCTTCCCTAACAGCTGCAAGGTGAGAAGGGAAGGGGAGGCTTCTGTCACGATTGTATTAGCAAAGCCAGCTGGCACTTGAGTTTTCACCGCGTGCTGTGTACTCACACATTTGATCTTTGTGACATTCCAGCAAGATCATGCACTGAAGGGAATGAATATGCATGATCCTACTACGCCCCCAACACCATCATGATCCTACTACATCCCCAACACCATCCAGACAGCGAGGGCTAAGCTGGAACAGAAGCCCAGGCAGGACGCAGAGGGTTTGACACAGTGATGGACGGAGCAAGAACTTAGGTGGGATCACTCACACCACCTTGGTTCTGGCTCTTTCCTTATCTGAGTCCTGGGTGCCTGCGACTGTCACTTTCCTGACCACCTTCATCTTAGGTTATCCATTTGTGGAAGAAATGCCTTCTGGCGACGGGAAGTGGAGGATGGACCAAACACATGAGGAGAGAGGAGCCAGAGAAGAGGTGACCAAGCCCGACCCTAACCAGCAATGGCCACCCCTGCAGCCCCTCATGCCCGCAGCATGCTCACCTCCAGGCTGTGGAGCCTTACTATATGTCTGGCATCATGCGTGGTGCCAGCACAGAATTACAGAAGTAGAATCTAAGCTTCACTGGCCCAAGAAGCCATTCTACCCAGAGGCCTTGGGAGCCAGCGTGGAGCTGGGGCTCATTCAACACCAGAAGCTGGAGACAACATCTGTGTCTCCAGGACACTGCAGATCCCAGGCACGAAGTCTGCAAGGCAGTTTGACAAGACACTTTGACTGGTTCATTCCTTGTTGGTAACCAGCTCCAAGCTACAACCTGGGCAGCATGTCCCCAGTAGAAGTAGGGCTCAAGGCTGATTCTCTGTTGGCCCTCTTCAAACCATCCCAAGTAAGCGATTCACTGTGTGGAGACCAAGTGCCTGCCACACAATGCCAGAGCCACCAGCCTCCTTCATGGAGACCCTGCCACCTTCCTAAAGGCCCATCCCTCCTGTGCTGGACTCCAACATCTTTCATGGCCTGCTCCACACAGGGCTGTGCTGGTTTCTTCTTCAGCAAAGTGTTTGACACAGATGTTCTGAATCATTTACAGCAGATCTCATGCTCTAAGACCTCAATGTTCTTTTGTCCCTGCTCCTAGGTCTAGGTCTGACTTTGACAATGACCTGGTTTAAATGCTTGAGGGGTGTGTGTGTGTGTGTGTGTGTGTGTGTGTGTGTGTGTGTGTGTGTGTGTGTGTGTGTGTGTGTGTGTGTGTGTGTGTATGTGTGTGTATGTGTGTAGGGTCAGAGGGAAACCTTAGGTGTCATTCCTCAGACATACCCCTTTTTTGAGGCAGAGTCTCTCATTGGCCTGGGGCTCAACTAGTAGACTGCATTGGCTAGCTAATGAGCCACACGGATACACCTGCCTCTACCTCCCCAGTGCTCAGATTATAAGCAGCTGTGACCACACCCCACTTTTTTTGCAGCTGTTTGCTTGCTTTGTGTTTTCAAGGAAGAGTTTCTCTGTGTAACAGTCTTGGCTGTCCTGGAACTCATTTTGTAGAGCAGGCTGACCTCTAACTCACAGAGATCCACTTGCCTCTGCCTCCTAAGTGTTGAGATAAAAGGAGTGTGCTACCACCACACGGTCATACCCCACTTTTTAGTGTGAGTTTTAGGGATCAAAAAAGTTCTCTGTGCTTTCACGGTATCTCTCCAGCCCCAGCCCCAAATTCTAATCTTGATACACTAATAGGAGGCAGGAGCAGCTCTCTCCAAGTCATTGGCTCAAGAACCACAAAATGATATCACTGCATGCCTATCATGGGATAACCAGTAAAGTACAACATGTTCCTGGAGAGCCTGGGGCAGACAGGTCTGGGGCACCTGGCACCACCTGAGGGTAAGGAGGAAGGCCATGGACAGCCAGCCTTTAGTTTTGGTTGTGAGTTTAGTCTTTAATGGCTGAGCCATCTCTCCAGCCCTCTTTGAGACTTTAAAGAGCCAATTCGGTCCTCAGGGCTACACTATCATTTGTATCTTTCAGGACCCAAGCCTGTCCTTTGGGTATGCCATTCCCTGGAGACAGTGCCAGGCCAAGGCACGTAGCCCCAGTTACCTGGGCTCCCACTGGTCTTGTTACCAAGAGAACAGAATAAATGTTTTCTACTAAAAATAAACTATATTATTAAAGTGATAAAAAAGTACTCATAGCAACAAAAATTTTACTTTTTAAAATGATACCCCCTAGATTCAAGCAAAAGTTATAGAAATAAAGAAGATTTGACTTTTGAAGCCCAGGCATATAAAATAGACCTCCTCAGGAGCCCTGAGAAGTGAACTAATACCCATCCTTCCCTGGTTCTTGCAGCAGAGACTGCTTGCCATTCCCAGTCCCCTTGGGACTTCAAGTCCCCAGGCCCTGCCTGGAGCCACGTTTCCCAGCAGCCTGTATTTCTGGCTGGAACAAAAGAGCTGCCCATCTCAGGGCGTGTCTGGTACTTCTCCCTGGCAACCTTCACCAAGAGTCCCTCTATGTTTTCCCTTCTGCACAGTAAGACACAATAAAGGATCACAGACAGACAGACAGACAGACAGACAGACAGACAAACAGACACACACACACACTGCTCAGGAGAGTAGCCCAACCCTATTTATGGCTTTTGCTGTTCTACTTAAACCTTTCAGTTCTCTCCATGGTTCTGCCCAACAATTTAATTATTTCCATTGAGACCAGGCAGCCCTGCATGTCCAGCAATTGGGAAAGACACTGGGTGGGGAAATTGGGTGGGAAGTGCAGGCTGGATGCAACATATGCATTTCTTGGGTCTGCCAAGGATGATCTGCAGTTATCGGGGCAACATGGACTGATTTTAGGGATGCTGTGTGAAAGACAAGGGCAGGAAGTTATTTTGTTGCATTTTTAAATGATGTATAGCGATTTGGGGACTATAAATAATGACAATCATATTATTCAAAAGCTGGGATTCTACAGGGCACAGCCAGCACCCTTGTTTCTTGTTTCTCTACTGATGAATTCTCTTGTGCTGCATACAGGTAAACCTTCAAGTCGCTGGTCTGGATATGTTTTGTCCTCATGTGGTAGTGGGTCTTTTTAAGAAGTGGCCTCAGGGGATTTAACTCAGATGATGAGTGCTTAATCTAGCACGCATGAGGCCCTGGATTCAATCCCTGGCACTCAGGAAGTAGAGGTAGGTGTTCTCAAGGGCATCCTCAGCTACACAGGGAGTTCAAAGCCACGAGGCCTATATAAGACCCTTGTCCTCCATCCTGCCCCCCACCCCCAACTCAACCCCCCACACAAATAAGATGGGAAACCTATTAGGAAGTCTTTGATGCACTGTAGCTTGGCTGGGAAAGGCTTATGAAGCTAACTTCCTGTGTTAATGTGACCCCCATGCTCTCATAATCACCCCATCACTGTGACGTCATCTGTGATGTCATCTCACCAGCACTGAGCCACTTGACAGCACCCTGTCCTTGACTCTTGAGAGTCTGATCTAAATAAACCTCTTACCTTACAAAGTTAGCCTGGCTGGGGTGTTTCACTGTAGTAACAGCACACTGATACATTCATCTTACTGTCTAAACGATTCTCTCCTACAAACTTCTTTAAGCAAACAAAAATGAAGAATTCTGATCCGTGCCCAACATCCAAGGTTCTCTCTTTTGTGTTAGCATTCGAGGGTGGGTGTAGGAAGAAAGTTAAAAGTAAGATGAGCCACTGAGGCACAAACCAGCTTGGTGACTTGGTCCTGCTCTCCAAGAGATCTTCTCTGTTCTGACTTTCCTACCTCTGGTAGGACAGAAGCACCCCCATATTTACAAAGGGAGTGGGGATCCTTGAGAATCTCAGATGATTGGGCATGACTAGGGCACAATGATGCAGTTCTCTGAAGAAAAATAAAACTGTCAAGCGACCCTGGTAAGATGTTCTGGCATGAGAAAGTGGCAGGTGCCAGGGTGAAGCAAAGCTGCTATACAAAGCTGCCTTCACTCCCTCGCTGTCAATCTGCTGATGGGCCATTGGCAAGTCTCACATATCAAGGATGTCATCATCTTCAAATCAAGATATTTGGTGAGCACACATCCTACAGACAGAGGGTGGATGGGGAGCAGGCGATGACTAAGACACAATCCTTTAGAAGTGCTCTGCTCTCCTCCCACTTAGGTGCTTAAAACTCAATCAGAATTTGGGTACCCCCAAAGGTTAATAAACATCTTTAAAAAATCCCTAGCTGAGACAACAGAAGACATGTGCCATCCCATGACCAAATTTTCTTTAAATGCTCATTTCAAAAAAGAAAGAAAGAAAGAAAGAAACAAAGCTGTGCCCTTTTGTGGCAAGACGGGCCTGGGAGTTGGAAGAAAGAAAAAGGCACATCACCAAGTTGGTAGAGGGAGGTGTGTGCTGGTGGTAGGGAGGCTGCAGGGAACAGGGCTCTCAGCCTGTGGACAGCTGCTCTTTACCCTTCATTGGAGAGGAAGTGGAGGAAGTGGGGGTCAGTCTCTACTGGGTGTCAGCAAGCCAGCCTCTTAGACCTCAAATCCTGTGCCTCCACCTACACTTTCTGCAGAGCCAGCTATGGAAAGGGTAGTGTTTCTCTGTCAGCTTCTACTCCTTGAATTCAGGCCTATGGAGGCCCAGGCCGGCCTACTGACCTCAGCCTGGGTAAGCACATGGCTTGCCCTGTGTCTATCCACCCTACCCTCTCTCCTCGACACACACAAGTCTGGTGAAGTCTAGATGCTCTGAAGGCTCTGACAACTTGGGAGGAAGCTAGAAACCCTGCAGGTCCACTTCCTCCTCAGACACTTGCTACTATCTGTCTTTTCTGGATGCTATCAAGTGTCCCAGATCTGTCTGGTTTGTATCACCCTCTTGAGTTCCCCAGTATGGCATGCCATCCATGTTAGGATACATCAGGAAGACCCGGACAGCTACCTCAGCACCAGCAGGACTGCATGGCCTCCCTGATGCAAAGAAACACCTCACCCTAGGTCCACAGCACCTGCTCAGGATCCTACCCCATGTGGATCTGGCACTCCCCCCCCCCCCCACCCCGGGCCATGTGATACCATTCACTCTGCTGTCACATTCTCTTCCAGGCTGGAGGTGTGTTCCAGAGAGGGGGCAATCAAAGGCTTCCCATTTGAACCAATTCCTTGGTACCTTTGAAGGCCTCATGCCTACCTATGATTGATTATCTGCCCCATGGTATCTTCTTCCTTACCCTGCTCTAAGCCTCCCAATCCTCTTCGGAGTCCAGTCTAAAGGGATGCCCACAGCCTAGAGGGATACCACCACATGCCAGGAGTGGAGACCAGGAGATGTTTTTCTTCCCTCCTCCACCCAGCAGACTCAGCTCAGACAGGCAAGCTGATGCTTCAGAGTTCAGCTGGGTCAGGTGCTCTGGTATAGAAGGCAAGGGGCCTCTGAGAGCACAAAAGGGAAAGTGAGGGCGAGCTTTGGGTCAGACCTCAGGAGCCTCCCTTCACGGCACAAGCTGTAGAGGATGCTGACATGTAAACTGCACAGGTAAGGACTGCATTGGTAGCAATCCCATCCCACCAGGTTTGCAGATACACATAACCTCTGTAAACCTGAGGTAAACAGCTCACTAATGACACAACTAAGTGGAAGAAGTTATTCGGGGGCTTTGGGCTGTCTGCCAAAGGGAGCAAGGTGGCCAGCTGTCAATCTCACTAACGGCCCATGTTCCAAGGGCCCACAAACCCTACCCCCAACCAGCTAGCCCAGCATTCCCACAAGGTCACCCAAATCAACTAACCCCGTGCCCATATTTCCTCACAGAGGTGCTGGATGTGGCTTCCCCCATTGAAGGTCATCTTATTTCTCAGTGACACCCCAGTGAAAAATGGTAGACTGGGAAAGGGAAGTGTGGATTCCTGCTCCCAAAGGATTCACAACTCACAATGGGTCTCCAGGCAAGCCCTCCCCATTCCCTGAAGCTCTCTTTCCATGCAAGCATGGAGGGAAAGGCAGTCTCTCATTTGTGGGACTTCAGACTGGGAGGGGGTTGGCACAACTCTCAGCACCCATCAGCACTGTTTCTAAGGGAGCCCAGCCATGGTCTCCTTTCAAACTCATCACATATGATTCTTTATGAAACCACGTTCAGACTAGAAGTAAACACATATTCTTTGAGACTCTAGTATAGTCCAGGCACTGGGGGAAACATGAGGCATAAGGGGTCCTTCAAGCCACCCATTTTTCAGAGACAGAAACTGAGTGTCCAAGAGGCCTCCAATTAGGCAAAAGAAACACAGATGAGGCTTCCGCCTCAAGTCAGCTGTATACCTGCACTTCCCTCCTCCGGCTGGGGTACACCCAAATCCTTTCTACACAGTAGAGACCAGAGGCATCCTCTGTGACCCTGGGATCAAATCCAACTGGCTATCTAGCTGGAATGCCCCAAACCCAGCTCTCCAGGCAACCACTTCTCACACCCTGATCAACCCTCCATCTCAGGTACTGAGCATCAGCAGACAGAGGTGGCCATGTGACCCCTACAATCCCCCCCCCCACTCACACACGTCATAGATGCACTGTGCCTGAGCCCACCAGGTCCTCCCACAGCCTTTCTACTCTTGGCCTCTCAACCAGATAACAGTACTGGTTTACAGAGCTAGAGATGGAAATCCCGCCCCCCTGGGGATCTCCTTCTCCTCCCGCAGAGATGCTCAGAGCCCAGTTTGTCTCTGTAAACCCCTGGTTATGAGGCTCCAAGACCGAAGGTCTCCTGGAGCCACACCTTCCTACAGGTATCAGAGGGTCATTGCCCTTCAATCTGGTCTTCCCACCTTGGACCAACCTGGGTTTCAGATACTTGGGATGGGGAGGCTTCTGGGCAGCAAAGAAACCCTCAATCTCCCCCTCCTTGGCTCTGGCTGTCTGTCACGGTGACCTCCCCTCCCCCAAGAAGGGCGGTGAGATGGGAGATGGGGGTGGGAGAATCTACTGGCTCCACTGATGCTCTCTGGAGGGGGCAGGGAAGCCAGGCAGGGCGTGTCGCTCGCTCAGGCCTTTCTCTGCCCAGTGCCAAGCTCCTTGATATGAGATGCCTCTGTACCATCCCCCAAGTCACTTGCTATGGAGACAATCTTCACTCTTAGGATCCACACCCCTGAGCCCCAAGAGGCGAATGCATTAGTGAAGGACAGTGGGTCTAGAACCTTCTGCCCAGTCAGATAGATGTAAACTAGAGGAAGGAGCTAAGTGCTCAGTTCCTCTACCACCTGCACCCACTCTTTTGGAAAAGGGACAGGTGTCCTGTCCCCTATTCCCCAGCGGCCATCTGCTTCAGGGCGGAACGTGTCCATTCCCCTGGTTCCCAGCAGGGTCCACAGAGAACCTCTTGGGAGTAACCTTATGGGGTGGGGGCAACCAGTCCCCAGCCCCACCTCGTTCTCTCAAGAAAGGCTCCTGTCCCCTCGCCCACACCCTCACAGGCACCCAGACACCTGCACCGTGCTCCGCAGCCGGTGCCGCAGTGCGAGCTAGTCAGCGAGCCCGCGAACCCGGCGCTTAGAGCCACCGAGCCAGCCGCCGCCCTCGGTCCTCCCGGACGCACCTGCACGGGGTACCCCTACCCAGATCCCACCATCACTCTCCTCCTCTGGCCCGGGAGCCACCTCCATCCTTTACCCCGGGTTCTCCCCAACCCGGCCCCACCCGAGCCGGCCCCATTTCTCCATCTGCATCCCTTTCCACCTCCGCCCGGGCGTGGAAGGGCCTTGGCGAGCCGGGGGCTGGGAGGGTCCCCAGTGGGGTGACTGAATGGGCGGCGTGGGGAAAAGACTCGGCTCCGAGCCGAGAGAATAAGCCGAGTACTCACCACTCTGCTCCCCCAGGAACACCAACTTGAATTTTCGCAGCGGGTTCCCAAAATCTCCCCCTGCGGACATGGTGCTGGCAGCTGGGGCCCAGAGAGGAGGAGGAGGAGGAGGAAGCGGCGAAGGAGCAGGGAGGGGAGAGTAGCAGGGCGAGGGGAGGCGGCGGGCGGTGCGGGAGCCGGAGGGGGAAGGGCTGGCTGCGCGCGCCCCTGACTCCCCAGCTGCGGCCCGGCCCCGGCCTGCGGCTGCGTGTCCGACGGCGGCGACGGCGGAAAGGGAGGAGGCAGGGTGCGCGGTGCAACCGGGGGCGGCGCTGGCTGCACGGGCGACCGGCGCGCTCTGTGCGGGCAGCTAGGCACGGGTGGAGCGGGGCGCAGGGACCGAGCTGGGCGGTGGAGCGCTCTCCCGAGCAGCGCCACGCGCCCCCTCCCGCTCGCCTGCTTCGCCCGCGCCTGCGCTCTGCGTGCTCCCCTGCCTCTGATGTCATGCGGGGCCGGTGGGCTTGCGGGGCTTTGGGGGTCGTGCGCCCTCCCCCGCCCCCCGCAGCCTATCTGGGAGAGCCACCTCGCCTTTTGCCCAGAAGAGGTGGCCCCTAGGAGCGGCTCGCTGGTCCTGGCTACTTCTGTTTCCCCCTACACACCCACCTAGGGGTAAAAAAGAGACTGGACATGGTGGTGGTGGTGGTGGTGGGGCATTTGCTTCTGGTCTTTGACACCTGGATGTGGGTCCCTTCCTCCGTCTCAGACACAGATGGGCAAAGCTGTGGTAGGAAAGGGCCAGTGGGTGGTGCAGTGGCGAGTAGGAAGATAAGAGGATACCTGTCACAAACCGGGTGGAGCTCCTCTGTCGCCCTGGGTGCCCTCTAGCCCGCCCTCTCATTTAGGCCCAGACTTTTTATGGGGAGGGGTCTGTGGTTGCCCCAGGCAGATCTGGCAAATTGGGAGGAAAGATGCCTACAGCTAAGTCACTGGTTTGAGTTCTGCTCCCTGGGAGAGAAGGCCTGGTGGAAGCCAGCTGCACTAACTCCAGAGTGCCCAACCTTTTTTGACCCTGAGACCTCCAGTCCAACTACACTCTTCCGAGCGGCTATTTAGGTTTATTTGTATAATGAGCTCTAAGAGGACACAAAGGCGACCTCCTTTGCCACCTCTGCTGGGCATACACAACAGGGTGAGAGCAAAGAGCAGATGCCAGGCCGCTAGGATTAGATGCATTCCCAGGAGAGCCCAGTCTAAAACATCTGGTTAATAGATGCCTTACAAAAGCACCCTCTTTCTCTCTTACTGTCCGCTGGTCTTGACCTCTGGCCATTCAGAGAATGCTTATTTGGGAACGTCTGGAACGTGCCGTGTGTGTTACAGAGAGAGCCAGGAATGCCTACAGTAAATTGGTGAATTTCCCCGGAGTGTACCCACTAGAGTCTCCCACCCCTCACAGTGAACTCCATGGGAGCAGCAGCTCAGGGTCCACCTGGAATGCCAAGGACCTCACTCAAAGCTTAGGAAATAGTTGTCGAAAGCTCAAATTAATATCTAGAACTCAAATCATTGTAACCTTCCTAATCTCATGGTCTTCTTTGCTTTAGGCTCCCAGGGGTTGGAGATCAATCATCCTTCTGGGATATACGCATGCCGTGTTTGGTACCAGACAGGATAAACTCTCCCAGGTTCAACCCAACTTCTGCCCTGAGGATCACCTCTGGGCAGCCTCAGGATCACCAAGCAAGGGCTGAAGAAAGTTTCTGGCAGGTGTGTCCAACCCATTGTCCACAGACCACATGCTGTGAAGGACAGTGATGAATGCTGCCCAACATAATACTGGAATCACATGTAAAGCATTATGAGATGTTGGGGTGGGCTTTTAAAACTTTTTTTTTCCAGCTTGTTGCTGTTCATTCCATTTCCTGGTTCTCCAGTATGAAGATTGTAGGTGGCTATGTTTTGTCTCAATATAAAGAGGTTGAGTGACCCTGCAAATAACTCCTAAGCCACAATTCTCTATGAGTAGAAGACCAGTGAAGGTCAAGGCATCCAAGGAGGTCACATCCTCCTCCACACCATAGCTCCTTGCTGGTGCTATTTCCCTACACCCTCTCATGCTGGCCTGACAACATCTCAGAGAACACAAGCTAAGGTGTGGTGGATGTAGTCGGAAGTTTCTCTGTCCTACCTGGCTGGTCCTGCAGCCACTTGGTTCCAAATAAACACACAAAAGCTAATATTAATTACGAACAATATTAATTATTGCAGCGTTCTCATCTTGCTTCCTCTGCATCTGGCTGGCAGCTGCTACTCTGCCTTTCGTCTTCTCAGAATTCTCCTAGTCTGGTTGCCCTGCCTATACTTCCTACCTGGCTACTGACCAATCGGCATTTTATTAAGTCAATACAAGTAGCACATTTTTACATTGTACCAGAGCATAATCCCACAGCAGACAGAGAAAGCATGGTCTTCTTGGCAAGGTTAATTCAGCCCTGACCATCATACTATGGTCTTTTGACCCCATACCTTCTCTCAGAATGTCTGGTCCCTCACATACAGGTAGGGCGGGCATTTGGGAAGAAGAGAGCCCTTGGTCATGGGACTTGGCACCAAGCCCAATGGGGGTAACTGTAGGGGGATTATGTTATTCCATTGTAAATAATTGTCCCTGCCTATGAGTTTTATAAAAAGGGCTGATTGGCCAAAGGAAGACAGGAAGTGTGGGTGGGGCTACCAGACTAAGAAGACTCTAGGAACAGGCAGAACAAAGCAGAATGCCAGAGAGAAGGCAGAAGAAGCAGAGGACAACTATGCTGCTCTGAGAAAAGGCACTGGGACTCATGGCTGAACAGGATACGAATCATAGGTTAGTTTATGAGTAAAGAGTTAGCAAGTGATATGCCTGGGCCTTAGGCCGATCCGCCTAAAACTATTGTAAGCATCTGTGTGTCTCTGCTGGTCTGTGGGTCTGTGGGTCTAAACCTTGAAGCTAGGCCTGAAAGTCCGGGCCAGAAACCTCTTACTACAGGTAACCATGACAATTCTTCTAGTTCAGTTGACCAAAGCTGGCTTGTCTCCTGTAGTCTGGGAAGGACTCTGTTCACACAGTGTGGTCTTCATGCTGCAGGAATCTTAGCCTCAGATACTAAGAGTCTGCTCTCTTTGAGGTTTCTCTCCTACATTTTCATTCCTTTGTCTCTTAGGGGGTATTCTGTCCTGGGATATCAGGTGTTCTCCATGTGATAGAAAAATAGCCACTGTAAGCCTTGACTGGACAATCCCACTACAAAGTGTTTCTTCTGCATAGCATCTTTCTGGCCCATTTGTTGAGGGATGAGGAACATAGAAAGAAATTGTTACCATAATTAAAACATTCTTGCCTCTTAATATTTCCAATGTCCCTGGGGCCTCTTTCTTCCTTCTCCCACTCAGAAAACCCAAGCTATGGTTTTGTTTTCCAGTCACAATATGTTTATATGTGCCTCTCAACACCCAAATTCTTTCAAGCCTTTTGAATTTATATTTCAAACCCTGTCCCAAGACTTACACTTTTCTCCTCATTGTGCTCCCAAGATTCCTGTTGAAGCAGAGAATCTTTCATTCCCACAGCTGTTTAGTATTCCACTGTCTGCCCCAATTTTCAAACCATTTTCAGTAAAATTTGTCCAGTTTTTAAAGCTTAAAATAATTTTAGACTAGCATAGAGGTTTCAAAAAATAGTACAGGAAGTTTCTGTGCCTCTTCATCCAACAGCTCTACGATAACATCTTACATAACCACAGTACCTTAGCAGAGCCAGGAAATTAACCTTGGAAAAAGTACCCAGCCTTTCTTCTTTGCATATGGTGCAGATAGGATTGTTCTCTACCTATCTCCAGGTGTACCTATAAAAGGATTTCAAAGCTCTGCATAGAGGAGATACATTGTGGGGTAAAATCTAATGTATGTTATCTTTACACTAAAGACCATTGTCAGAGTCTATAGCTACCCCACTACCCATATTTCTTCATGTTCTTCAAGAAAGTCTTGGTTATTTGCCATTGGCTATTTATGTAAATATGTAACTACAAATTGCTCTTTACTTGGAAGTCTGGAAAGGATAGAATAAAAGGGTAGATTATTGAACTGACTTTAAACTAAAAGTCAACTATTAATTTCAAATATTTTACATTGGTATGGACTTTTGTATAATGATAGACATTTAAAGGTTGTTTTTGTTATACTATATATATGTTTCTACCATTGTTTAAGGTATTGTACCCATGCAGCTCATTAAAAAATGTAATGTATAATTAAGAAATATGGATTAGTAATTAGTCATCTATAATAATCACACTTAAAGTCACTTTAGGTATATGCTCAAGGTTAAACAGAGATATATTTTAGATATATAGGTGTTCTTCAAAAACTTCAGAGACCTATAGACTATGGCATTTAAAAATTTAACCTAAGGCTTTTCATGACAGTGAGACACATCTGCTCCTGGCAGCACCAATTTGCTTCAAAAAAGAATTATGTGCATTGAATAACCTTCATATGGAGTTTGTTTTATTGTAGCAAGAAACTGCCCTTGCCTCGACTGCTGACAATATGCTGTACAAATTAGACAAGCAGAACACAAAAGAAGGTGACTCCCAAACTTTGCCAAGATGAGGCAGGACAGTTCTTCAAAATTCCTGCTTCACAGAAAAGTCTGTCAGATATTCTAGGCCTATAGGCTAAGATGGATGCTCCAACATTGCAGGGGAACCACTGGTGACTGTCCAGGCAGCCAGATGCTTCAGTCATTTCTATAGTTTTGGGAGATGTTTTCTCTGCACTTCCTGTTTACTAGGGTAACATATCCTTCTCAGATCTCTGATGTAGTTGAAGATGAAATAGTTATAGTTAGTTTTCCTTATTGCCAAATTCAGAAAAGTAACTCAGAAAAGAGAAATAAAATCTATAAGGTTAAAAGACATAAATACTTAAATTGTTTATCTAAAAAAATGTTTTGAAGGTCTAAGAAGATAATTTCAGGCTGGTAATACAAGCTGAGATAGAAAGTGAATTAGGTACCAAACTTTGGACTCACCAAGATGGGATAGATAATAGAGTAGTTTCTCTGAGTATGACAATACAAATGTAATCTTTACTTTATAAGTGTTCTTACTGTATATAGTTTTTACTATATTAGAATTAAAACCTTTTATTTAGACAAAATTGGAGAGATGTTAGGGGACATTTGATCACACTGCAAACCACCCTGAGTTTGTATTTGCATTAATTAAATAAAATTAACATTGGGTTAAGAGGCTGACTTAGCAGCTTGTTGACAGAAAGTTATCATGGAGCATCAGAGGGCACCTGGGAGAGATAGAGACACATCAGAAACAGTAGGGAGGGATATCTGAGGGATTCTGTTGTTGTTTTGGTGGAGCAGAAGGACAGACTTTTGGAGAGATGCCACCAAAGAGAGAAGGTTAGCTAGTTGCTACTCAATTCCTCTAAGCTAGGAGGTTTCCACCCCAGCCTTTGAATCTCCTGTCCTATTTATAAATAGAATGGTAGAGATTTAGCTAAAGCTACCTATAGTGGTAGTAACAGTAACAGAGCTGAGGCCGACAGCAACAGAGTTACCACTAGGCTGTAGTGCTACTACTGCTAAAGAAGCAGGTCAGTAACTTTGAAGTCACAATTTCTAGCTGAAAAAGCAGTTGATTAAGGTGCAGTCACTGTGCCAAAGATAAAACAACAGAAGTCATTCTAGGTTCACAAGCAATTGCAGGAAAGACAGATCCTTTACCCCCCCCCCCCCCCCACTTCCACCGTGGTTGCATCTTGCAATTTCATCATCACAGCCTGCAACCAAGGAAAAAGCATTTCTATTGCCATGTTTTCCTCACACCTGTACTACCATCATCTATTGGAGTAAATCTCACTTGCAATATACTATATACAGGATTAGTATTTATTAGAGGGTATTTTAACATTCACAGTTATAAATTATACCTTAGGGTAATTCTTGAAGTTAGCTGATGCAGATCCAATATCCAAGAATGCAGGAATCAAACAGGCCGCTCAAGATCCCAGCAGCCCCTTTTCAATGAGGGTGGCCACACCTTGTTCAAGCTCCTGGAACTCCAGAGCCATGCCTCCCAACCTTGTCAGCTAACCCAAATGCCACCACAGTCATCACTTTCAATCACTGAACTATTCTGTTTTCTTAAGTACATTATCTCATGAATCTAACTGAAATTATATAGTATGTAACTTTGGGAGATTGGGTTTTGTTTTCCATTCAGGATAATTCCATGCAGATTCTCAAGTTCCTTTTTATATCAGTAGTTCACTCAATTTCCTGCTTAAAAAAATATGACATGGTGTGTTTGTTTATTTGCTCATCCATGAAGGATGCCCACACTCTTCGGATAAATCTTACTTGGTTATAATAAATCATTCTTTTATATACAGTTAAATTTGACCTAAATTTTGGGGACCTTTTGTCTATGTTTGTGAGTGATATTGACCTGTAACTTTTTTTCCTCTTATAATACCATCAGTTGGTTTGGGTAGAAGAGTCATGCTGGCCTCACAAAATGAACTAAGAAGTACAGGGGCATCATCAAACTCTGGGAAGTTCATGTAAAATTGGCATTACTTCTTTAAAAGTTGGATGGAAAAACTGGAGAGATGACTCAGTAGTTAAGACCATTTCCTGTGCTTCCAGAGACCAGATTTCTGATCCTAGCACCTGAACCAGGCAGCTCATGAGCAGCTCCCGGGAGCGTGGACTCTCTCTTCTGGCCTCCATGGACCTCTCATACATGTGCTATATACTCACACAGATACATGTAGAGATTTTCCTTTTGGTTTTTTGAGACAGGTTTCTCAATGTAGCCCTGACTCCTTGGTAGATCAGGCTGGCCTCCTGGATGCTGGAATTAAAGGTGTGAGCCATCACCAACCAGCTAAGATTTTTTTTTTAAATGAAAAAGTTAATCTTCATGGAATTAACTAGAATTAGTGAAGCCATTCATTCCTTTTTGTTGTTGTTGTTGTTTTGTTTTGTTTTTTAATGAGAAGATTAAAAAAAATACCAGCTCAGTTTTCTTTAGTAGGCATTAGGCTCTTCAGGTTAACTGTTGCTTACTTGAGGGAACACCAACAGTTAGTGTCTTTCAAGGAATTTTCCTACTTAAGCGATACAATTTATTTATGAGAAATTATTTGTAATGTTGTCTTATTAATCTTTTAATTCCATAAACTCTCTCTAGTGCTGTGTCTCCTATTCCAGATATTGACAGTTTATATATTTCTTCTTCACTACCCCCTCTAACATCTGTCTAGAGGTTTATTGATTGCTTTAATGCAATTTTGATATATTGATATCATTTGTTGGTTTATTTTGTGCAAGTCTTGTGTGGGCAGTCCTAGCTGTGAGCTCTTGAGTGCAGTTGTCCTTCCATATGTAGAAGGCACTGATGTTAGCCTCTGGGTCTTACAGTCTTTCTCCCTCCTCTTCTATGATGTCCCCTGAGCTTTCGGGGAGGGGCACCAAGCACATCACTTTGAAGCCATAACCTGCATGGTAGTTTGAGTGAGAATGACCCCCACAGGCTCACAGATTTGAACTCTGGTCCCTCATTGATGGAGCTGTTTGGGAGATTATGGAATCTTTGGAAGGTGGAGCCTTCTTGGAAGAAGTATGTCAGCTGGGCCAACCTTCCCCCATCTCCACTCTATTTCCTCTACTTGGGGTTGAAGGCCCCGACTCCCTGCTGGGGTCACCAGCTGCCATGCCTCCTACATTATTATGGATTTTCCTTCTGGAATTATAAGCCCAAATAAACCCTTTCTTTTATAAGTCATGTCTGGTCACGGTGTTTAATCACAGCAACAGAAAAGTAATTAATATGCTCTTCCATTTCTTTACTCCATGGGCTCATGACTATATAAGATGTATTTATTCCAACATTAAAGGTTCCCACAGTCTTTAACAATTTCAATATTTTCAAAGTTTGAAGCCTCTTAACTGTTGGCTCCTGTAAAATAAATTTAAAAACAAAAACCAATTACTCACTTCTAAAGCCACAGAGTAAGTGTATTTAAACATGGAAGAACTAAGCCATGGCAGGGAACAGTCACACCAAAGCAAAACCCACATCAACAGGCAAATAGAAAACCCTGTAGTTCCTGTTCAGCATTTGGAGCTCAGAATCTAATCATCTGGGCTCCAAAAGACATGGAGAGCTTCACTCCTCCGACACTGCCACCTGCAGCACACACATGTTCTCTCCCAGCTACCTCACCCCAATTCTGTAACGCTCCTTCACAGGTGTATCAACTCCTGACATCTCCAACATCCCAGGATCTCCATTGTAACTGAGGCCTCACCTCCACAACTTCTCACCATGGCCTTTTAGTATCTCTGTTCAGGGACTCCATCCCTGCTACACACTGCAGGGTTCGGCTGCCCATCAAGGGTCTCTAAATCTTGTATCCTGCATCCCTCAGATTCTGCTACTAGCTTGGGATGAAGCCTGGTACCCTTGAACCACAGTCACACCAGCCTCTGTGTGCCGGCTTTGGGGAAGCACTTTCTTAGACAGATGCTCTGAAGCATCAGGGAACTCTTTGAAGTTGGGCTTTCTTCCTTTAAATGAATTTGGATCCTCCCAAAATGGAACCCCCATATGTAAGCTTTTTGTATTTGGGACACTTTTCTTGGAATTGTAAGCTAATGTAAACTCTTTGCTAGTTAGGTTTCTATTGCTGTGATAAACACCATGACCAAAAGCAACTTGAGGAGGAAAGGGTTTATTTCACCTTACAGATTACAGTTCATCACTGAGGGAAGTCAGGGCAGGAACCTGGAGGCAAGAACTGAAGGAGAGGCCATGGAGGAATGCTGCTTACTTGCTTGCTCCCTATAGCTTGCTCAGCCTGTGTTTTTATGGACGCCAGGATCATCTGCTCAGGGATGGTATTGCCCATTGTGGGATGGGCCCTTTCCACATCAGTCAGTCAAGAAAATGGTCCACAGACTTGACTATGGGCCAATATGATGGAGGTGTATCTCTGCTGGGGTTTCTTCTTCCCAGATGTTTCATATTGACTGAAAGTGACAAAAAAAAAAAAAAAACCCAGCACAAATCCTTTGCCTGCTAAGTTGGTTTTTATCAGAGTATTTTAATCACAGATTCAGCAAAATAAACTAAGATGTGGTTATGCCATTAATTTACAAGAGTGTTGGATTCACCTATAAACCTGTACCCCATTTGATAGCCTAGTTTGATTGTGACATTTTCATACAGTAAAACTATTTATTGTACCAATTACTCCAGATTTTGGGTTATATATCCTCTGTTGTAACATCACATAGAACATCTCTTCTCTCACCCACAATGATGAATACATCTCTTCTTTTCAGTCTCGGGCAGCTACTGACCTGCTTTCTATTCCTATGGCTTTGTCCTTCCCAGAATGTCAGACAAACGGGATCATTCAATACATAGCCTTTGGGATCTATTTTTATCTCACTTAGAGAAATGATTTAAGCTTCATCCATTTGTGGAATTACCAAATTGTTCACTTCTTTTTATTGTTGGTAGCATTCCATTATTTAAATATGCTATTTTTAAAATCTGTTTGTTATAATAATATCTTATTGTTTCAGTTTGGAAAAATTATAAAGAGAACTGCCATCAACATTCACATACAGATTTTGGTGTTAACATATATCTCCAGGCCACTGATATGAAAGCATTTATATTTCTCTGTCATATGGCTAACTTTGAAGAGGCAGCCCTAACAGTATGTTTTCCACACAAATATGGATAATATCAATATCACAATTTAAACATTGAAACAGTGTAAAGTTTTCTTTTTAAGCACAAGTTTGTAATTTTTATGGACTACAGTTTTCTCTGTTACATTACATAACTTATTTTATCATTGTGTCACAGGATTTTCTATAATTATGCATAAGCACTTTGTGTTCTAGTTAGTGCTAATGAATTGACTCAGCATGAATGTATTTAAATATTTATATAATAGTATATTATATTCAAATAATATAGGTACAGTGGGACCTATATAAGTTGTAAGTTCTAATAAATTTATTTTCTTAGTCTACAAAGTAACTGTATGGGGCAGTGGAAATGGGTAATAAAGTTTGCTCTGAGAACATAAAAAGCCAGGTGTGGTCACACGAACCTGGAAATCCCTTCCCTGTAGGAGTGAGGAGACGGGGATCACTGGGATTTGCTTTCCGCCCGTCTAGTTCCAGGATCAGTGAGAAGTCCTGTCTCAAGAGAATAAGATGTAGATAAAGATACTTGACATTCTTCTCTGGCTTCTGTGTACACACATAGGCACATGCAACCACACATATGTGTATTCAACACTCATGCTCACACACACAATACTGCTGTGGAATAGTCCTTTACAATGTGTGAAAATATGTCACTGTGGTTGGGTTAGTAAAAAAAGCCAAATGGCCAATAGCTAGGCAATATTTTCAGGGGAGAAAGAACACTGGAAAGAAGGTGGAGTTGTGAGTGAGACCAGAGACAGCAGGGGCATTACAAAGTTAAAGTAACTGAGACACATAAAAGAATGTAGATGAAAAGAAATGGGTTGATTTAAATTATAAGCACTAGTTAGAAACAAGCCTAAGCTATCAGCTGATCTTTTATAATAATATGTCTGTATTGTTGTTTTGTGATCTGGCAGCTCAAAGGAAAATTTGTCTATGCAATACACACTAATTAATTAACTAAAGAGAAAATGACTGTACAAAGATTTACAGATAAAATGAAAGTTTAAGTGTAGGATCTAGTGGAGACAATAGTACTGTGACCAGAACAAAAGACAGAAAGTGGGCTGTGGAGATGGCTCAGGCTGTAAATGAGTTTCTAAGTTTGATCCCAATACCTGCATAAAAACGGGGCCTTATGGGATGTATGACTATAAACCCTGTTCTGAATAGATTGAGATAGATTCCTGATGCTCACTAGCCAGCCAGTCTAGCCAAATTGCCAAGTTTCACATCAGTGACAGACCATCTTAAAAAATAAAATAAAAGTCAACCAAGGAAGACACCTAGTATTGACCTCTGATCTGCACACACACACACACACACACAGAGAGAGAAAGAGAGAGAGAGAGATGCACACACAGCATGCATGCACTCATACACTCATACACAAACATACACATATTCACATAAAAAAGAAAGGAAGAAATTGGAGGAAGTTATGTAAAAATGTCATAATAAGAGCGATTACAACTTATTACAACATACAGCAACAAAAAGTAAATTTCTATGTAAAAAAATGAGACAAGAGTCACAGGTATTTTCAACTAATACATAATTTTCTAAGAATTTCATTACAAGCCAGCAAAAAGCAGTGGAATTATTGTTCTGAAACTAGAATTAAGTGTATAGTACATTTCTCAAGATCTAAGTTGTAATTTTGGCCAGATAAGATAACTGGCATTCTTGCATCCAAAATAACAGTAACACTTTAAATGAAAAATGGCAAAAATGAATCTTTATTTTAGTTATGGAAATTATATTTAAGATAGGAAGATAAGAAAGATACTTTACATGACTGGTCTTCAGTTAAGACTGAATGG
Organism: Phyllotis vaccarum; assembly: GCA_033318265.1. NCBI lineage: Eukaryota > Metazoa > Chordata > Mammalia > Rodentia > Cricetidae > Phyllotis > Phyllotis vaccarum. Next base: position 106,933,377 of record JARWLC010000004.1, read on the forward strand.
GTACACCTAATAATGGATTTCTTATAGACTATGATCCCTTCTTCATAATATCAAAGATAATTGATCCAACATTAGAAAAATTATAGGTACTTTTTAAAGTTTAAGTAACTCACAAGGCATAAGGCATACTGTTCTATGATGTTTTGATACAATATCTTCTGGGGGGGGTGTCCAAATTAATTTACAAAATATTGTTCATTTGTGGCCCATAAGTCTGAACTGAATTTCAAATAAGAATATTTTGAATATTTTATGTATGCCAAAAATAATCTCAGTTAGATATAAGATTAGGTTCAACCATGCCAGAAAGTATTCCAGAAACTTTAGGTAAATATCCCAGACTTAGGAGAAATTCAAAACAAATGTTGGCCAGATACTCAATAAACAAAGATAAAAATGTCAGTGGGATTTATTTCCTTGCTGGTATTACACTCTCATGTAAAGTATCTAATTTTGAAATGGCAAATAAAGAGGAAAGATTACTCATTCTCTGGCAAAATAAGAACAAACATTTATTTTGCAGCTTTTTATATCATAGACCCAAAATAATGACTTGAAACAGTTTTTAAAAATAAATCAATATACCTATTTTAATTGTAATTATTACTATTATATATAGGCTGCAAAAATATAAAACATTTGTGAAGAATGTCTTATGTTGATAAATTTAGGGTTATTTTTAAGTAACATTGTCCCATCAATGGGATATTAATGCTAAGTTGACACAAATTCTGTGCTCTGAATTCTTAGAGTCACATGATTTTGCAACTAGCATATTAGTTATTTTTCTTGTTGCTATGATCAAATAACTGACAAGAAACAACCTGTTTAAGGGAAAATTCATTTATTTTAGCTTATGGTTTGAGGGTATTAGTTCATCATGACAAGAAAAGCATGGCTCTCACCTCTGACCTTTCCCCTTCTAGCTTCTCAGCAAAACAAAAGAGAGAAATGTCAGCATTTAATTTTCTTCTCCTCCTACTTCTATGGCTATATAGTGTATATTTAATAATGTATATATATATATGTATAGGTATTACTAATATTTAGTATTAATAATACCAAATAGAATTTGTATCATATTTGGTGCCCAAATGATTGGGCTCAAATTCACAAAAAGCTGCTTGCCTGTGACTTTGCAGCCACTGACACAGGCCGGAGCTACACATGGCCAGAATTACTACCTGGCTGGCTAGGTTTTCCTTTTAGAGTTAGCCTCCAGCCAGGTCTGCCTTTTAGGTGGTTCCCACCACAAATCTTCTCCATGATCAGCTGGGTAAGTTTTTCAGACAGTGGCTTCCCTCTCCTGGTATGTTTTGCTTTTTTTTCTGCCCCCCCCCCACTGGGTTGCTACCACACTGGGGTAGCTGCCTCACTTCACAGTGATCTGAATTGTCACTGACAGCAAATCTGGTGAGTCAAATTGGGATTTCTTAAAAGGGGGAATTAGTTTAAGTCAGGGAGAGAGCTTTTCTCCACATAAAAATCAGGAAACATTAAAATGGAAGGAATTTGGTGTTTGTGTTATAATATTATAGAGGATATAAAGTGGAACAATTAATTGAGAGGATAACTAATGTAGATGGAATTTTCATATCTGTTATAAATATTATTTGTTGGTCATTCTTATTTTAGCCCTAAAAACAGTTCGTTTATATGAGTGACAAATTGGTTGATAGGTCAAGTTGGTTGATATGAGTGCCAAGATACAAATATTAGAAAACCTTGTTAAAAATAGATCATAGAGAGATTCACACTCAGACATAGAAATTTAAAGGAGAACCAACCTCAACATTGAGGTTATAGAGAAACAGCCTAAGGCTTTCAAACAGCCAACCTTAATATATCCAGTAACCTTATAGGAATTGCCAAATGATATAAACCATGTAAGAACTGAATGAATTCTTGTTCAAATGTTAGATTTAAGGAAATTTAAGGAAGCAATACTCTCATATGGCAAGCACTAACCATTTGCAGAGCAGATGTTATACTTGTGGTCATCTTGTAATAGAATTGTCCCTAAAGACTGGACAGATAAGGTTATAGCCTCAGTTACAATGGAGGACCTGAGGGAAGGATAAAGCTAAAACCATTGAACAACAATTAGGGCTAGAGGTATTGAAATCTCCCAAGATCAACTTCTTGGGGAAGGAGATTTTGCTATTGTAGAAAGGCAATCTTTATAGGATGGCCACACCCTGACTTTATGCCGAATGGCAGCCTTGAATGCTTGGTATAGAATTAAAGAAGTAGGAAAGAAAATTGTCTTATTTATAAAAATGATCCAAGGCCCAAAATAAAGCTTCACTGGATTCTTATAAAGATTGAGTTCAGTAGTAAATAGAATGGTACCAGATTCAGAAACTAGACAAATAATAATTGAATCTCTAGCTTTTAAAAATGCTAACTCACAATGCAAAAAGATAATTAGGCCATTAAAGGCAGTATCAACACCCTTGGAAGATTGGATCTGGGATACAAATAATACAGAAACTCATAACTATTTTGATAATTGGATAGGAGAAGTTATTTCTAGAGGTTTAAAGAAAAAATATCAAATGTTACAAATGTGGGAAACAAGGTCACCTAAAAGGGATTATAAACAAAGTGTTCATAGAAACAATGTTTTTGCTAAGATTAACCCCAACAGAATGCCCCTCCCTTCTGGAGTATGCAGAAGTTGTGGCGAAGGCAGGCATTGGTCCATCAAATGTAGGTCAACAAGGGACAGGCAAGATAACTTTTTGCCTTCAGGAAATGCCCTAAGGGATCTTTCCCAGGTCCTTATATCAAATTGAGTTCAGTCCTATCCTGTCATCATGGAGAAAACGCCTTCCCAGAGCAATTAAAGATGCTAAGGCCTATTATAAAAACCATATTGCTTTGGATGATAGAAAAGCTATAGAAGAAAAAACAAAACATCAGGAGAAACAATAAATCAAAATTGATAAAGATTAGAAAGGGAACCTCCGTAAAGTTAGGGTTGGGGAAAGGTTTTTCTTTTGTTTCCTCAGGTGAGGAAAAGCTATGGATGCTACCAAAATTAATGAAGACTCAATTCAAACAGGAGAAACTTCTTGACAAGGAGAAACGATGGCTCAGTCACCCATGTGACAATTTAAGTTGTAAGAGAAATTCACCAAACAAGTATTGGGGCAGGGTTCTGTTTTTGTCTATATAGAAAAATAGAAACACCCAGTCACAAGAAGTCAAAAGACCTTGAACAATCTAGATGTCTAAAGCAGAAGGGAAGCCTATCCAGAAGAAATTTGCAAGCAAAGAACATCAGGCCAGTTGGTACCAATATACTCTACAGGGAAAATCTCACTGCCTAACATCTCTATCTCTTTATTTTTAAAGAAAGTTGAGGTCCCAACTCAATTATAAATTAAAGCTGGCTTTGGAGTTGGACTGTGACTCTCTCTTTCTCTAAACCCAAGCCTATTTATTAAAGGAAAATGCCAAATCTCTGTATCCTATCAGAAGAGTCTGGTACAGAAAAACAACCAGTTCTGTTACTACTAATTTTATGATCTTGTGAATTTATTTTGAACATTATAAGTTTTTCTTAATGTATAAATTTTATAGCAAAATTTATAAGAAATTTAATATATATGTATAAGTCAACAAAAACAAATCATATATGTCAAATATGTCATATCATAGAGTAAATATTCTTATTATAAAGGGGAAGAATGTGGCTTTGAGTAAAAGAGAAACTAAACCCAGCCAGACAAACACCAAGCCCAGCAAGTAGCCTCATGTCCAGCACCTGGGGCTCTTGGAGGCATTGTCTGGGCTCCCATGGACTTGGGAATCCATGCTTTTCTAGTTCTGTTCATTGTTCATGTGTCATCTCTCTTGAAACGACTCCACTCAGTGCCAGCCATTTTTTCAGTGAATGTCCTGTGACTTTGGCATCTTCATTATCCCAGGCCCTCCACTGCAACCTCAATCTCACCTTTACAGTTTTAAACATCACAGCTCACCCAAGAGTTCCACGCGAGGAATCTGATCCTGCTATACAATGCTTGGCTTCAGCAACTGTTTGAGCCCTTAGTACAAGCCTCCATGACATATATCATCTCCTTCCCAAAATCATACATGCCTATAAAATAAGAAATTATGGGAATAATGTCAAATTCTGCTGTTAGCCTGAATTTTAGCCTGATCCCCTTGGACCACAGCTACAGTACTCTCTATAGACCGTATCTGAGAAAACACTTCCCAAGTCTTCTGTTCTTCAGCAGAGCACCTAGAAAGAAAATTCTTTTCTAGGCACATTCTTTTCAAATGAATTCACATTGTTACATTCTGATGCTCTGTTTCTGTGGGGGCTTGTCCATAAGGCATACTTTCTATTGCCCCAGTGTATTAGACACTTCTTAATGGAACAAATACTTTCTAAAAATTATTTATTTTTTTTATGTATGCCTGAATGCCAGAAGAGGGTATCAGATCTCTTACAGATAATGGTGAGCCACCATGTGGTTGCTGGAATTGAACACAGGACCTCTGGAAGAACAGCCACTCTTAACCACGGAGCCATCTCTCCAACCCTGGAACAAATATCATTAAGAACTACAGCCACTTATGACCCCTCTGTCCATAGCCTTAATACTCCTTTCTCTGCCAAACAGAATATCTTGCATATCACTGGTTTAGGAAAATTCTCAGCCACTCCCTCCTTTCTCTCTTTCCAGGACTATACAGCTAGACTTTCTCAATTCCTTATGTTTCTTCATGCCTTTCAAAAGCAATTGAAGGGAGGAAGGGAGGGAGGGAGGGAGGGAGGGAGAGAGGGAGGGAGGGAAGGAAGGGCTGATTTCTGTTCATAGTTTGAGAGTATAACTGATCATGAAGGAGAAGGCATCCTGCCCGGAACTTGAGGCACCTTGTCACATTGTATCCAAAGACAAGAAATAGAGAGGCCAGTGCTGGCATTCTGTCTCCTTTATCCTTTTTATTCAGTTCGAGACCACACAGTCCGTGGAATGATGCTGCCCAAGTTCAGGGTAGGTTTCCCACTCAGTTAAACCTCCTTGGAAATGCCCTTTCAGACACACCAGAGATTTGTTTCAGAGGTGATTCTAAATCATGTTAAGTTGATAACCAAGATTAACAACCACACCTTCTCAGTACTTCATAAATCTTTCATATTCCATGCTGCTTTGTGATTATTCTCTTAATTAAGCTTCCAGCTTATTAACTGTTCCTTTGACTCTGTTTCATCTCTTAAAACATCATCTAGTAATTTCCTAATTTTTACCATCACATTTGATGTCTAGAATGTCTATGCTCTTCTTTTTCAAATCTGTTATATTTTTAAAAATATATCCTTTTATGGTTTTCTCTTTTTTTCCAATATTTCAAACCTACCATTTAAAACCTCTTTGAATTTTGTTAGCATTATTTTCGTGTACATATCCAACATCTTCACAATCTACAATCCATATGTGCTTAACAGTTTTTTGGTCAACTTCACACAAGCCAGAATTGCTGGGGGAAGGGAATCTCAACAAGAGGCTGTTTAGATCAGGCTGGTCTGTGGGAGACTGTTTTAATTGCTAATTGATGTTGGAAGACCCAGATCATTGTGGGCAGAACCATTCTTTAGGAGTTCTCATTTCATAAGTTTCTCCTTATTCCAAAAGAGAAGATGGTGTCACATCAGGAAAGCTCCGGCTAAAACAAAAGCAAAACCTAGCAGGACAAACATAAACTCCAGAGGCTTTATGTCCAGCATCTGGGGCTCTTGGGAATCTGCCTTCAAAAGTTTCTATCCTGCCAGAAACTCTCAAATACTCAGCAGTGGCTTTTCAAATAACTGACTTGGAGGCTTAATATTATAATAATTTGCTGGGCCAGTAGTTCAGGCTTATTAACTAGCTCTTACACTTAATTTAATCCATAATTTTTATCTGTGTTTAGCCACGTGGCTTGGTACCTTTTCTCAGTGCAGCATTTTTAGCTTGCTTCCTTTGTATCTGGCTGGAGTCCCCTGCTCTGCTTTTCCTCTTCCCAAAATTCTCCTAATCTGGTTGCCCCAACTATACTTCCTGACTACTGGCCAATCAGCATTTTTATTAAACCAATAAAAGTAATACAACTTCACAGTGTCCATTATCCCACAGGAATTTCTCTTATGAGAAAGAAGGAGGCTGACTGAGAGCAAAGAAGCAAAGCATGTGGGAATTTATTCTCTCTTTGCTCATAACTGGGGGTGTGATGTGACTAGCTGCTTGAGTTTCTACCCTGACTTGCCTGAAATGATGGACTCTAACTTGGAATTGAAAGCTATATAAGCTTTTTTCCCTAAGTTCTCTATTTCTTTCCTATTTGTTATCTCTCTAATATCTTCAAGTACATATTAAAAACAAAAAAAGAACAAAGCTACCTAGACCAGGCTGGTGGCATGCTCTTTTAGTTCCAAAAGACAGAGGCAAGTGGACCTCTATGACTTCAAAGCCAGTCTTGTATTTATATCAAGTTATAGGCCAGCCATGCATCTAACACACACACACATACAAATACACACATACACACAAACACACACCCACACCCACAAAATACCAACTATGCCTCATGGCTTTTTAAAAATGGCTTATTATTCCTTCTTTTATGTATATAATTTATTTTTATTTTATGCGCATTAGTGTTTTGCCTGATTGTATGTCTGTGTAAGGATGTCAGGTCCCCTGGAGCTGAAGTTAAAGACAGTTGTAAGCTGCCATGTGGGTGCTGGGAACTGAACCCGGGTCCCCTGGAAGAGCAGAAAGTGCTCTTACCACTGAGCCGTCTCTCCAGCCCCCCTTCTTAATTTTTCCAATATTCTTTCTCACATATTGGAATACATTTATAATGTATATAATACTTATTTACAGACACTCTTACAGTGGTGTTTGTCATATTCAGTTTGTTGTATAACTTTTATAGTAGAGGTTAGGTAAGATTAGAATATACAACTATTAGGGGATTGATAATAGAAGACCCAGTGTTTGGATGATACTATAAAATACACATTATCTGCTGCAATAATGTTTATTTGTGTGACCGATAATTAGGGTGTGAGTTGACAGACTACCTTACTAAGACCATGGAATGCATGGTGATCTCATGAGAACTGAAAACAGAGTCAGAAAAAGCAACTGCTCCCCACCTGGGGAATGACTCTCCAGATTTTCACATAAATGGATGAACTGGTTGGATGGACAAATGAATTAATAGGAAAAAATAAATGATAGATAGGGGGATGAGATGATGTGATTTGTGAATGAGAAGATTGCTAGGTGGATAGAAGGTTGGACAGATAAATGCATGAGTAGGTGTGTCTAGTACACACATCTAAATGAGTGGACACTAGAATGAATGTAGGTACGTGAGTAGTTAGCGGAGCAGATGGAATAGTTGTATAGATGAATGACTCCAGTGAATACTGTAAGAATTCCTGGCTCGTAGCAGCTATGTGGTAAACGTCCAGTAACCTGATGGCACCAGCAAAACACGCTGTGTCAGGAGGGCATGCCCCTAGGTGTGGCTATGTAAATCTGTGCCCACCCGATCTCTTATAAGGAGATGCCACGAGGAGGGTTGTTCCTTTTTCTCTTCCTGCTTCTCTTCCCTTGCATCCGCCTGGCAACTTCCCCGAATAAACTACTAGTTAAATGTATAATATATACGTGAATGGAGAATAAAAAAGTAGTAGGCTTGGTAACTTTCATTACTAATCCCAGTACATGAAGGACACCGACCTAAGCTATAGACGACAGAGTGAGATTCTGTTGCAACAAAACAAGCCAGAAGTTAAATAGTTTAAAAAATTATAGATAAGGAAAAGGAGAATAAGAGCAATAGTTGATGGATGGAGGAGGGATGGTCCACCTAACAGATGGATAGATTCAGAGGCAAATAGGCAGGAAGGGCAGAAAATCAGCAAGCAAGTGTGGCACAGATAATAGAGAAAGTTCTGGAATTAGAAAACTCGTATATCTCGACTTTCCAGACTAGTTGTGTAATTCTGTGTAACACTGAACAAAATCTTTTAATTTCTCTGAGTCTTTGGAAAAATATAAATATCCCAAAAGATTACAGTGAAAGATTTAAGGGAATAGGTTGGTCAAAATAAGTATTTTTGAGAACAAAGGCATCAAAAACCGAATGTCATTAACTGTGAGTGATAAGTCTTGTTTGAAATTAAGTTTCTATACATCAAAGTAAAGACTTCAGGAATGGAGAGCTGTGGTAAGAGTCTAGTGGTAATTCTTGAAAACACCTAATTATGAAATAATAATATAAAATATTTTGCAAGTAATAGTTAAAAATCGTGTAAATATTACTTATTTTGAATTGTTAGCATTAAAATACATAAAGAGGGGATAAGGAGGAAGCAATTTGGGTCTACTGTCATCATCACTCAGAGCGTGAACAAATTATACAACCTGTAGTGAAATTCAGAATGTGTCTCAGTCAGCTTTCTGTTACTATAACAAAGTGCCTGAGACAAATGCTAGAGAAAAGATGTGTTTCGCCTTGCTTTTAGCAGTTTATACCTGGTTTTTGAGACAGCACATCGTGACAGAAGCATGTGGAGATGTGAAACAGCTTACATGATAAACTTACATGCTTTTCTATTTCCAGTCCCAGGAATCAGTTCGTAGACCACTGGGAGTATATTCCAGACCGACTCTAATCAGGTACAGAGCATCTTTGTCTCATCTCAGCTCTACTTTCTCCTCAAAAGCTTAGTTTTTGTCATGTGAAGTTTTTTTTTTTCTTCAAAATTATCGTGAAGCAAATTATATCTAAATGAAATTTCATAATTCTTTCATTTTACCTTTGACTTCTTTATAATTTGAAAACATAATTGCAGTTGGATACAATAACTTAATACAAATAGGGTATAGAAAGAAATCACGTATTTGTACAAATGTTTTACTCTATTTGTCTAAGCCTTTCTAGAACACAGAATAATACCTGAATGATGTCGATGCTGATTATTCATGTGTGGTGGCTTTGAACTGTTCTAACCTCTTTGCAGTGTATAAACAATTTGTATTAACCCCCCCCTTTTTTTTTTTTACAAACCTAAAGTGAGTTTTCTTTATAGAAAAGAGAAAATGGAAAAATATTAATTCTTTTCTTATTTGAGTCATGTCAGCCTGGAAATAGTCTATTTCCCTAAGTTTTCTAGGCTTTGTGGTTAATTCTGGAAGCAATTTCAACCTCAATATTGAGGCTTTGTGGAGGGCTTGGGATCCAGTTCACTGGTAAGTGCTTGCCTAGCATGCCATGTGAACCTACATTCAATTTTGAGCATTTTAAAAACCACCACCATTGCCCTGCCAATCCTGCCGCTGCGGCTCCCCCCCCCCCCCCCCCCCCGTTTCACACACACACACACACACACACACACACATACACACACACATACACACACACACACACACACACACACACACACACTCCTTTAGGCTGTGGAAAATACACATATAGTGCTAGCTTTATTTTGTATATTTATTACTGAAAGGAATACTTACTAGCCACAATTTTTAAAAACTGTGGCTGCTCACCTGGAGTCACGAACTCTGTTTGTGCTAGAAATTGGGATTTGTTCTCTAGTCGCTGACAAGGAATCCCTGGTTATGTTCCCTCTCATCTTGTGATGGATTAGTCTATAAACCAAGCCTTTGGTGAATAAAGCCTGTAAGAGCATGTGGGAGGGGCTCACATGTGGGAGGGCAAGCATGTAACTTAGTGGTAGAGATACAAGGTCTCTAGACCTTGACACTGAAAAACAGTAATGGTAAACTTTGTTCCTTAAGAGGATTTCTTTTGCTAATAATTTGTAAATAAAACGATTCTGCTACAAATTATTAGCAAAAGAATTCATTTTAAAATAAAACAGGGCATTCTTTTGTGATAGTTAAGGAACTGAGGTAGATTCAGCTGCAGGAGGTGGGCAGGCTGTGCTTAGTTAAGCTTCTCCTCTTTACAGTGTTCAGGAGCCAACCCCAAGGAATGATGCTATCCACTTCTGTGTTAGTCTCCCACACCAGTTAATCTAACCAGCACAATCCCTTATTGGTACAGAGGTTAAAGATCTTGCAGCTGTGTCTAGAGGCTTGCCTCATAGGTGCTCCGAGATCTGTTGAGTTGAAGACACTAACCACTGCGTCTCCGGATATCCCACACCTGATTTGCTAACAGAGATGTGATAACAACATTCCTCAATTTAGATAAACACCAAAGTGGTTTGCAGATTCCTGAGTCACTGTCCTCACAGCAGAGGCTGATGGACACGTTCTTTCTCTGTCGTCCTGTCCTCATGTGTCTGGAGCCAGGGGTGGGTTGGGGTGGGTTGGGGGTGGGGTGGGGGTGGGGTGGGGGTGGGGTGGGGGTGGGGTGGGGGAGGTGGAGTGGGGTGGGGTGGGTGAGGTGGGGTGGGTGCGGCGGCCATCTTGGCCACCTCATAGAAAGCTGAGCCAAACTGGGCGTGTTAAACTCTGAGGTCTGGGTAAGCATATTAAATGAGTTTCTTTCTTTCTTTTCTCTCTCTCTTTTTTAAATTCATAGACAGAAGACTAGGTTTTATTTAAAACAACAATGATAAAACGTTTTTGGAGTAAGTACTTTGCAAGTATAAAATTAAGCCATATAGTAATAATTAAGCTTTCATCTAATAAATAAACACTGCATTCTGTTGAGGGGTAACAAATAGATGAAGATGTTTGGGGCTAAAAACCTACTAATTGCAATATTTTCGGTTCCAAATGAGTTTCAAGCCACACAGGCTAGTCTGCTATTATAAATTATGCTGAGTGTTATAACCGATGGTCCCATTTCTTCCCACATAATTTGTTTGTTCTCTGTGACTGCAGACTAAGGAAACATGTCACCTTCCTCTTAGATTCTACTAAGAAAAAAAAAAATCAGACTTTTGGCTTGAGGCCATGTCTAGGGAAAATGAATTTCAGAGCAGGCAGTTCCTTGGAATGCAGTCATATCAGCCCTCATTCAAACAACTTAATACACAGAGAGACAAATTGGTACAAATTTCACAATGAAGAATGCTTTCCTGTCAGGACATTTTAACATGAAAGAATTTCTTTCCAGTCTTTTGCATGTTATTAATAAAATGGAACCATGGGTGCTGATTATAATCTGAAATCTCTCAAAACCTCTCATAAAAAAAAAAACAAAAAAAACCAACTAGAATATGTTAGGAGTGAATTTGACTTTGAAGACAAGTCTTTGTTTAATTGTTGGGATGGTGGAGCAATTATTGTGTCCAACTGAGGTGTGTGCTTGGTATTACACTATTTTATATTGTGAAACTCAATACACAGAAGTACAAGAAGTAAAAAATGCACAAATCAAGGTGCCCACCGTGAGTTCAAGACATTGAACTTTGCTACAATCACCATCCCGCCCTCCTCCTCCCAACACTAACATTTCTTCTTCCAAACTTAACTTTTTAGTGTTTGTCTGGTTTTGGAATCATTGAGTTTGTGTCCTGTGATGCTGTGTGTTTGCCCACTGGCAGCATTAGTTACCATTAGGAAGGCCCAGCCCATTGTGGGTGAGGCCACCCCTGAGTGGTCCCAGGTGCTATAAGAAAATAAACTGAGAAAGCCATGGGGAGCAAGCCAGTAAGCCGCTCCCCTCCATGGCCTCTGCATCAGCTCCTGCCATCAGGCTCCTCTCTGACTTCCCTCTGGGGTGGACCATGATTTGTCCGATGAAATAAACCCTTCCCTCACCGAGTTGTGTTTGGTCCCAGTGTTTTATCAGAGTAACAGAAACTCTAAGACAACATGGTTCATTGGTCAATCATTTTATGGTTAGTGCCACTTCACTCTGTGTAGGAAGACTTGTCTCTGAGGTCTCTCATTTCTACCCAACAAAGAAAGCATACTTCCTACTCTTAAGACAACAGCAAACCCAGACAGGCAGGCAATCAAGATACAACACTGTGTAAGCCCTTCAGATGACCACAGACTCGTAGAAGAGACGTTAGACTGTTGTCTCTGTAACTCCTTTACCTTTGGTGGATCTCCATCCTGCCGGGTGAAGAAAACATCAGAAAACCAAGGCAGAACAAGCAGCTCATATTTCACTAAGCTCCTAAAAGATGAATTTGGGCTTGCACATCTGCACATCCTTTTAGAAGTATTAGGAGCCACAGACACTAAGGTACTACAGACACAGGTGGGCCATGCTCTCAATCCTCCAGTACTCTTCATGGGTGACCCTTGGAAGCACTTGACAAGGACACTGTGCATAAGGGAACAAAGAACACTCTCTTCCGTAGGCAGAAGGTGATCAGTCGTGACTCCAGCACCACATTTTCTAAGTCCCTTGTCTCATACAATCGCAAAGGCTCAAGATGCTAGAATGGACACCAGAGCTTTCCCTCTACATCCATATGCAAGGCCTTGTGTTCATTCCCAGCACCAGGGAAAAAAGACAAAACATCTCTATAAAACATCACTCATAATATCCAGTGTAGGCTAAAAAGAACTAGGCTAGCGGTAAAAAGGGAAAGGCGGCCAAAGTCCAGGAACCGAAGCAGCCAAGGTGTGAGATGACCCAGATGTCTGACTTAGCAGACAGTTTAAAGTAGCTATTATAAATTGTTCAAAGGCCTTGTAGTTAAAGGAAAATGCAATCTTAATTGGTAAATAAAAATGTTTAGCAGAGAAATTATGAAAAACACTTTAAAAAAAAGAAACAGTATTTTTAGAACTGTAAGACATAAAACTAAAATTAAAATATATCTGGATGGTTATGAGAGTGTATTTATAGGATACAGAAGAAAACTCAATAAATTTCAAGAAGGCTCGATAAAAATGTAATCTGAGGATCAGCAAGGAGAAAAAAGGTGAAGGAAAATGAACAGGGTTCCGTGGGATGTCTCAGATCATCCATAATGGCCGAGTCCTGGAAGAGTCAAAAAATTAATTACAAAAAAGCTTTTAGGATATAATAGCTCAGTGAATACCAAGTGTAATTCACTCTCCCCAGGAAGAGCCCATTATGGTGAGAGAGGTGCTGGAGCAGGAAGCTTAGAGATCCCATCTTTAATGACAGTTGGAAGTAGGAAAAAAGAGAGGCAGAGGTGAAGCAAGACCCTTCTTCCAGCAAGGCTGCTGTTACAATAAAGTTTCCTGGTCCTGAGCAGCCAGAGGTCCAGACCCACAGACCTGCAGTCCCAGGCCGCTTAGCCACCCGCTGCTGCTTAGTCCCACAAAATGATTTAGATGCTTATATTAATTTCATGCTGTTTGGCCTATAGCTCAGGCACATTGCTAGCTAGATCTCTATCTTAACTCAACCCATTCTCATTAATCTGTCTGCCACGTGGCCCGTTGATGTGGGAATGCATTTGTGTGTGCTGTATCTTTAAATAAAGGAGCTGGTTTGGGCCATGGCAGGTACCGTAGAATAGGTGGGAGGAGAGTCAGAGCTTAGGTGGGAGAAGCAGGGTGGAGTCAGGCAGACCGAGCTGAAGCCGCCGAAGGAACAGCATGTAAGGAGCACGGGTGAGCTACGGGCCGCCACGTGGCCCGCGGATTAATAGAAATGGGTTGATTTAAGATGTAAGAGCTAGCTAGCAATGTGCCTGAGCCATAGGCCAAACAGCATGAAGTAAATAGAAGCGTCTGAGTCGTTTCTGGGGACCCGGGCGGCGGCGGGCGGATAAGCGGCGCAGGGCAGGTCTGTGGGTCCGGATACCTCTGGCGTACGGGACCCGAGGAACAAACTACAACAGCCCGTGGCTCACCTGTGTTCCTTACACGCTTCTTCTTTGGTGGCTGGCTTGGTCTGTCATGACTCCGCCCTCCTCCTAACTATTCTGATTCACTACCTACTTCTCCTATGGTGCCTCCCATGGCCAAAACAGCTCCTTTATTTAAAGATTGATATTCACAGCATACAGAAAGACATTCCCACATCACAGTGCCATACACTGGGGACCAAGTATCTAGTACATGAGCCCATGTGGGACAGCATAGTAGTCATACAAATGCATATATTTATTCTAACAAATTGACAGAACATTGAGAATGTCTGGATAGGACTGCATGTCAATTAAACCTCAATAAAGTTGTTTTTGAAACACAGAAGTTTTAAGAGACTTCTACTTTTTCAGTGAAATGTTAAATTGTTCAGCTTTTGTTGTGGGATTCAGGTGTCAGCTGACAAGGTCAAGGGACATTTATACAGAGCACCGGGCCCCCCGACCTGAAGGGGGCGGGGGAAAAGCCCCATTAAAAAGGGTCTGCGGATACGACACGCTCTCTTCCTGGTTCCGGGCTGCGAGAGGGGATTCCATCGTCCGTCCGTCTGCAGACTCCAGTTCCTGTTCAGGTGCTATTGTAATCTGTTGCTGGTACCGTGAGTTCTGGATTATATTTTAATAAATATTTTTCTAGTATTGGTGTTCTTGTGGGTAAACTCCGCCTACAAGCTTTGGAAAGAGTTAATTTCTTATAAAGCTAAACAGGTACATAGCCTATGATCTATCAATTTTTACTTCTGGCCATTTTCCCAACAGAATTGAAAACATAGGTCCACAAAAAACTCACATGTAGTGGGACTATGTTCTGTTACATTGTGAATAATTGTCCCACCCACTGGTTTAATAAAAACTCTGATTGGCCAAAGGCAGACAGGAAGTGTGGGTGGGGCTACCAGACTAAGAAAACTCTGGGAACAGGAAGAGACACCAGCAGAGATACCACAGAGACTCCAGATGAGATGCCAAGAGACGCAGAGGAAAGAAGTTAAAATGCTTCGAGCCACATGGATAAACAGATTAATGAAAATAGAGTTAAGATGAAAGAGCTTACAATATGCCTGAGCCATAGGCCAATCAGCATGAAATTAATATAAAGCTTCTATGTGTTTCTTTGGAACTCTGGGACTGCTGGTCCAGATCTTGGGGCTAATCCAGGCCAGAAACCTATTATTACACTTATACACACATCTCCATAGTAATTTCATTCATAATAATAAAAAATGTTAAGGCATCTAAATAACCTGATGAATAGGAATCATGGCATATTCAACCAACAGGTGCCATATATCACAACTAGAAGCAATGAGTAGCAAAAGCATTAGAATAGATTCCATAATACTATTTATATGAAGTTTTAGCATAAGTTGAGTTAACCCATAGTGATAGAAAGCTCAGTGGAGGGGGGCAGGGACTCTACACGAGGGAATTTCAACATGGTTTCTAAGAGTCACACTGTTCTACATTTAAATGACAATGACAGTTGTGTTCTTACATACATTTCTCAAAATGTGGCTGAATAATAAGCAGTCCTGAAATAATTTTAATTGTGCATTGTCAGGAAAGGCAGTTAAGATATTTTCATGTTGTTTGTAAATTTTTGGTCTAATCTCTTAAGGCTGGAATGCCATTAGTTGAAATGCAGAAGTCAAGGACAGCAGATTTGAGGCCAATGGAACAGAATCCAGTTGCCCCTGTTCCATTGGATGTGTGCTTTCCTGACTATCTGTCTTTGCTTCCAAGGAGCAAGGAGCTTTGTTAGTGTTGTTCACCCTGGCCCAGTCCTTTCCAGAATGCCATAGTAGGTGACAGGGAGCACAGGGACCTTTCCTGGAGAGGGGTGATCCTAATCAAATTAGGACATATTTCTTTCAGAGGCCAGTTCCTGAAGCCCAGGAGGTGTACTGCTAAACAATGGAGACCTAGAAGGTGGAGGTGTCAGCCTGCTGAGCGCCCTGCAGCCAGTGCACACTGCAGCCTATGATACAGTGGGGAGGCTGACAGTACCTGGGTGAGAGGGCTCGGCTCCCATGATGTAGCCGAGTGACCACCCTGTCCGTACTGTGGCGAGGCCTGGGGAAGTCGTGCTCGCCCACAAGGCAGAGGGTTCTTGGGTGAGGAATCTGGAGTGTCAGAGTGTGGCGGTGGATTTGAGGGATGCCCCTCGCAGAGTTTCCTGGCCTCGGGAACACCTCCCCCGCTTAGATGCGGTGACCTCCTGGGTGGCGCTCTTATCACGGCCCAGTTAGGCAGCGCCCCCTGGTGGCGGACTCAGACTGCAGGGGCGGGGAGCATTGATCATGCTTCAAGAACAGGGCTAGAAAGCTGCTCTCTGCCTAGAAGCCAGATCTGCTCCCCGTCATTAAACAGCGTGATAACTGCATCTCACGATTCATGCTGAAAGCACGGGGGTCGTTCTATGACCTTTTAACCTACTCCCGATTTCTCGAGCTTTTCTGGAATTCCAATCGCTCTTTTCCGAGACAAGCCCAGGGGAGAGCGCTCTTGGCATTTTGAGTGCCTGGTCCCTGTATGCTGGTTATTTGTGAGGGGTAAGAACATTCAGTCTAACGTTTGTCCCTATCTGAGACCTGTCGGAGGTCTGTCGGAGATTTGGGGGCTGTGTACATTTTAGGTGATCTACCGAGAGACCCACAGTGCAAAGAGAAAGGGTTTAGGGGTGCATAACGAACCCGAACAGAGGACCTGTTAAAATAATAATAGGAGGAAAAAGAGGAAGGGAGAGCCAGCTCTGGCTGCAGCAAAAGAGGGTGGCCCCAGGAGTAAACTGGGACCTCCTGAGAGAGTGACTTTTCTGTTCTCTTGGGGGTATAGCAGTCCCCTAAAAACGGCTCCAGGGCTGTAATTTGAGCTAGGCACCATTCTGAGCTGGGAATGCCCAGCTGGGACTGGTGGACTGGTCTTAGAAGCCAGTTCCCAGGCTTTGAGTGGGCAGAAAAAGGGGCTGGCTCGGGTTCTAAGGCACTAAGTCTAGACCATGCACCTCTCCTGACCTTACCACTGTTCCTCAGGTGCCCTTGACCAGTGAGTTCTCAGAATGTGCCCACGTTTGCTCACCTTCCTACCTTTGTTCACAGTCTTGTTGTCCCCTCGGCCTACCCTTTTGACCCTTGAAATCAGCCCTAGCCCTTCTCTGATTTCTCAGCTGAATTCAGAGTATTTGCATCTTTGCTCTTTACTCAAGCTACCCACCCTGCAACATCAAGGAATCTGTCATGTCTGGTCCTTGTACACACCAGCTACTAGACAAAGAAAGCATGATTGAGAGCCTGAAGGGGCCTCATTCATCTCTCTGTGGGATGCGATAGTCATGCTGGCCTTACCATTCAGGAAGAAGCTCTGGGTGAGACTCCTCCCCTCCCCTCTAAGGGCATGCTCAGTCGGCTCCTCAGCCTAGATCTCTGCCAAGTAAAGAGGGCCCTTTTCTGACCCTGTATCTCTCTCAGCCTCTGATCCATCATCTCGGCTTCTTTCGAGCCCACCTTCCTCCCCACTCTTCTCTCTGTCAGCCTTGGCCTTTTCTGGGTGTCATCTTTTCATCTTTGGGGACCCACTGTGGATGCTCCCCCTTCTGGTGAACTCTTCCTATACTCATCCCTCTTCCAGAAGCCTGGCAAGGCTAGCTGAACAGTCTCAGCATATTGGTTCGCCAAAATCACTCCCCACGGTGGAAGATTCTAGCACTTGTCCAAATCTGCCCCCTCTCTTCTCTGAGCATGGAGGATTTTTATTTTTCCACCTGTACAGCAGTTGTATAATGCCATGAGAATAGTTCTGGCCAAGAGCCTGGGAACAGAAAGACTCTGTACACCTTTTGGCGAAAACACTCACTTACCAAGGTGAGACCTTCTTGGCTTTCTTGTCGGCCTCATTAATTGTGGATGATTAAACAAAGGTATCTCGAGTCTGAATAGTTGGCATACTGAGCCACCTCTGAAAGCCACTGCCCCAAAGAGTCACCCAGACAAGACATGGGCATTGCGCAAACAAGAGATAAATGTGTGTTGTGTCACGTGTCTGAGACTAGTGGGGTTCGCTGAAGCCTAGCCAAGTCTATTCTGAGTGAGTTAAATGATTGCTTGGCTTGGCAAACTGTCATGATCTATGCACATTTTATTATTGTTATCGAAGTGTAGCAGGTGCCTAGGGAGCAGGGACTTTAGCAAGGTAGAGAGCCCTGTGTCCTGTGGCCACAGGACAGGGCTGGGAATGGGTGTGGAGATTGATAAATGGGCAGGGCATGTCACGAGAGAAAGACTTTCTCTCATTAATGATTTGCCAAGGGCTTGCCCGGAACCTGTTTACATATTTAATCAGTGATGAAAGGTTAACAAATCTGGCCCTCTTGGCAGCAGATGGCTATTTTTTCTCCAATGTTTAGTTCCTGTGGCTGGGAAAGATGAGGTTTCTCTCCTGAATTTACAAAGATTCCCCACCTCCAGCCTCTCTCCCCCACACACCAACCTCTTTCTCTTTCATACATACCACTTCCCGATTTCTTTGGGAAGCTGCAACACAGTATTTTAATATTGAGTTGATACTAATTCAGGACCCAGCTTAGCTGCATCTCTCCATCTTTGAAAATGTTGAAGCCAAATACAAAATGGCCGTGTTTCTTAAGCAAGAATGTGATAACCAGTTACCAGATGCAGATGTTCCCCAGAAGGTCTGTCTGTGTGCTTCATTCTCACAGCTCTGCTTCTCAGAGTTCCCTTCTCTGTTCTTTATGTTCCCATGTCTGTTCTTTACCTTGTGGTGCTCACTGGTCTTGTCTCATGTGTAGCTGTAATGTTCTTGGAATACTTGACTAGACAGTGGGTAAATGAAAGTATCTGGGTCTCCAAACCCCTACCACTCAACCTACATGGCCCTAAAGAGACTCCTCCACCTCCCTTTCACAAGTCGGTGAACTTCAGTGGGAAAAGAGGAGGGTCTTTCACTACCTAAGGCTTCCCCTAACTTCAGAATGATTTGGAAGGAGACAGGGCTTGGGGTAGCCAGAAAGAGCTGGAGAGCCTAAAGTGTTATTTGTGCGAGGGGGACCTTGTTGGCTGCTTCCTTTAGAGCTTTCATTTCCTCTGTCTCTCTCTCTCTTGCGATAGAGTCTCACAATGTAGACCTGGCTGTCATGGAACTCACTATGTAGAGCAGCCTGGACTTAAAAACTCACAGAAATCCACCTGTCTCCCAAGTGCTGGGATTAAAGGTGTGCTCTACCATGCCCAGCTAAGATTCTTTATTTTCAAATAGAACCCGGAGACTAGTGTGGCCTTCATCGTGCACTCTGGTGAGGATCCTGCCAGAAGGCTTTGGCCCAAAGGATACCTGATAGAGATACCTCTCTCTCTTCTTCTAAGAGTCAAAGGATGAGGTGGAACATCCCACCAGACCCTTCATTTCCTGTTTTTTTTGGCTCCTCCCTTGTGAGACTGGATGGTGCACCGCCTGATGAGGTGACAGGGAAAGGTATAGCTGTGGTTGTGCCCAGGAAGGGGACCTTGACCCTGATTCAGACTCTACCTGGCTTCTAGGTTCCACAGAGAAATGAGGAGAAGGACCAAAGACCTACTATGGCCTCCTTAAATGTAAAGGCATATTTGGTAGTTAATGCTAATGGTCAATTTGACCGGATTTGGCTCTAATGCATGGGTGACCCCTCCATATGTCTGGAAAGTGGATTTTTCAGATCCCTTTTACAACCATGGACATGGACTCATACTTTGTGCAGGGTGTTCCTGAATTTTCGCAGTAATCTTGAGAATGATGCAATCCAAGTGTGTGTGTGATACCTCACTCTCTAATTGAAAAGAAAGTGAAATCCTTATAGCCACTTTGGCATTTGAGAGTCAAGATTTGATAGGTAATAGTAAACGATCATCTATAACTATGTTATTCATGGGTATAGTTCTTTGTGATAAGCTCCCCTTCTGGCTATAAACTCAAGGGCAGTGATTGGGCCTTCTAAGAGCCTGTTCTGGTGGGTCTTTGACATTGGCTTACATGGAAAGCAAGCCAAGGACCCAGCAATACCTAGGGCCTACTTAGCACCAGGCAGATGGCTTGAGAGTGACATGGCCTCCAGTGCCCTTGGCTACAGGCCTCTGAAGATTGAAGCATGGGTACTTTCTTTGTCTAGAAGGCACAGAGTCCATTTGCTCTCTGATAGACACATGCATGACAGCACAAATTCACAACCAACTTATACTCATAACAAAATTATAATATATTAATAGCAATATAATAGAATAAAGGCTTGTGGGGACAACCAATCCTTCAGAACCTGAAGATTGGCATTCATTCTTGGTGAGGTTGGCTGAAGGCTGTGCCTTCAAATCTGGTTAAATTGCAATGAGTAAGCCCGGGGTTAGTTGCAGAGGGTCATGTTCCAAGCAGAACCATTGCACATGTTGAGACTGGCCCATGAGGTTGTGAGGAGCCTCCTGCTAAGTAATATCTGTGGAAATAAACCTGGTGGCTTCAGAAAGAGTGCAGTCAGTAACAATGGCTTCCCCAAAGACTTTGCTGTCACAGCAGCTTGACCACACTGACATAAACCTTTTGGCTTCTCACCATATAAGGCATTTCTGGAAGGCACTTAAATGTCACATAGAGCAACAACAATTGTTTATCTGCTTTAGGGACATGGTGAGCCATCTCACACAGGGTCAGGTGAAGTCAGTCAGTCTGGTGGAGCCCTAAATGGCATGGGTGGTCATGTGAGGATCTTCTCTGCCAATCTTGGGGTACTTGATATGCTTGGAAAGTGTGTGAGTCTAT
Organism: Phyllotis vaccarum; assembly: GCA_033318265.1. NCBI lineage: Eukaryota > Metazoa > Chordata > Mammalia > Rodentia > Cricetidae > Phyllotis > Phyllotis vaccarum. Next base: position 106,953,973 of record JARWLC010000004.1, read on the forward strand.
CCCTGCAGCCCATCCAGTGCTCTCAGGGAGAAGCCCCTAGTTTGAATGGAGGTAAGCTTTTTAGGGGCGCTGTCAGAGAACCGTGTAGTATCACTGCCAAGCACCACTCAGACTCCAATAAAGAGAATCATTGGTACAACCCTTCCTTCCAGGGTTTCTGCCTTTGTCCCTCTGTTGCATAGCAGTGGCGGCCTCCAGCCCCGGCCCACTGAAGGTGCCCATCTCCACCCACAGATAGTGCAAAGCTGAGAAAAATGCCAATGAATACAATGTGTTTGCAAGCAAGCCAACCTGGCTGCTCTCTTTGTGGGCTGCAGCTTGCCCTCAAGCACAGTGACAGGTGACATCCACTCTGCTCCATCACTTGCCCTGGCTGCATCTCATATGGCCTCTCTTTGCTCTTCTGCACATGGGCTGAAGTCCAGACAGTGAAGTCCATGGGAGGCTACTTTTCTGATTCCAGGAAGGTAAGGAAGGCCTCTCAAGTCTCTGAATGCGAAGGGTCTGGGCTCCACTGTGAGGGTGGGAGACTGGGTCCTCCTTAGGTCTTCTGCTTGTGGCTTTCTCAGTTTGAAATGCAACCCCAGAAAGGCAGAAGAAAGCATATGCTGCTTGAAGAATAAACAGGCCTCAGGCTCATATTGGCATTGTTTGGATGGCCTGGCCTTTGGTTCTTTAGTTCCTGCTCTGGTTCCTAAGTATAAATTATAGAGAGAGGCCTGTACTTCCAAAAGTGGGGGCTTCCAGATTAGCATCGAAGGCAGAAAAGGAAGAGTCAGCCCTTCGTGGGTTCAAGAGGCTGAATCCAGATGAAAAGCCTCCATAGGCAGCTCCTTGTTAGGAAATCAACCACCTCCTTCTCTTTCTCTCAGGGTGTGGAGTCAGGGGAGAGCTGGGCTGCCTGGCACAACAGGCATGGTGTCCTGTGATCTCTCTTCTTAAGTATTCCTGAGAGGCTGTGGAAAGCAGGGGCTGCCCATGGGCATCTTGTTGGAGGACCCAGTGCTGAGGAAAGCCTGCCTGTGTGTGTGGGGGGGTGGGGGGTGGGGAGGGGAATCCCTTCCAAGGACTTTGAGAAACTGGACCCTCCAGCTCAGTGTTCATTCATCTCAGTACATGTCAAGAACCATCCATGGGGGAGACTTTAGGAGGAGGAAGCAGGTGAGACAAAAGGTAATTGGGACTGTCTAATTTTAAAAAAAAGAGAGGGAGGGAATAAGGAAGAGAAAGAGAGAAAGAAAAGAAGGGAGGGAGGGAGGGAGGAAACGTAAAGGCATGTTAATATTAGCTATTACGAGCAAGGGTGGAGGGGTAGGATCCAGTCTCCGAGACAGGGTAGTGGCCCTGACAGGGTCAGATGAGAGCCGAGGCGTGCTCTTGCAGGCTATATTCCCGATTCTTCTTCACTCTCCAGCTGATGAAGAAGAGTAGCAGTGTGCCCAGGGCCTTGTAGACCACCTGCAGGCCCAGGTACCTATGAGGCAGGAAGAGACAGGAGTGGTGAGGGAAGGGGGTCCCTCAGCTCACGTCCCTAAAACGGGGACAGCAGAAAGATGAGCATTGTTCTCACAGTGGCCTAGGAGCTGTGGAGGCCATCAACTGTCACCTCCCAGGTGAGGGTCCCTATGGAAATCCATCGACTGTTTTCCAGTGGTACCAACGAGGGCCAGAGGTGACATGACTGCCCCAGTTGTGTCCAGAGTTGGTTCTGTATCTTTCTTCTGGCTTTCTCTGTCAGCCCTTAGTATTTCTAGCCCTTGCCCAGCCCCTTCAAGCCCCCTTAGCCACCATTTACAGATAATAAATTGGCAGCGATAGAAGAGTTGGCTGGGTTTGGCTCACTGGCATAGGGCAGTGCTCTGGGTGCTGGGCTGGGTTTGGCTCACTGACAAATCCTTCCTATGACCTCTGCTGGGTGGCATGCCATGGTTCCCCTCTCTCTGAGCAGTGGAGATTGCTCACATTCATAAGGTCTCTCAGCCTTTAGGCATCTCTTTACTTTGGTGAACTTTTTCTGCTGCTATGGGCTCATTAGGAGCAGAACCTCAGGGGACACCGCAAAGCAGACTCTGTCTCCTTACCTGAATGGCTTCTTACAAGCCTCCAAATGCTTGCCATGGTGGCCCTACTATCTATCCATGGCAGAGATTACAGAGACCCCCTCCTATCTTGTCCCTTAGAACCCTGACAGCTCCCATTGGGGCCACAAAGCAAATGCCTGTTCGGTTTTCTTGTTTGTTTGTTTTCCTGCTGGGACCACTGGCATAATCTCTTAAACACCTGTGTGTGTAGGAACCCTCACCTGTTTCGGAGAGCATCATTGTCATAATATGAACAGGCCCCTTGTCTCCCCGAGCAAAGGTAGTTCCACCGGATACAGGAAGAGTCAATGATGAGACCATACAGGGCTGGAGATGGTAGCCAGGCTGGCAACAGTGAGAAAGAGAATACAGAATGTCTGGGTCACGTGAAGCTGTGGTCAGAGATGCCAAGGTACCCCACACCAATAGAACAGTCATATTTCTGAGGCCAACTCTACCTCACCCTTGAAATCACAGTGACTTAGGAAAATAGAAAACTGTCAGTGAGGCTTGAATTCTCTTTTTACCAGAAGGTTTAGGAGATAAACGGGAATCCTTTCAGGGCCAAATGAATCACAGGGTCAACTTGATGTCAGCTCACACACACTGCACAATTCAGTTCTCATGCTCAAGGTTGGCCCCAAGTAAAGACTACATCTAGAAAGTACGAATGTCCCTAAGTTCTCACATGGTCTCCAGTTGGCTTCATTACAACGAAGAGCAAGAGACAAAGAGTCCCAAATATGCACTGGACCCCACTTCACTGAAGTTCAAATTCTATGTTCCTCTACTACTCCAAACTGCCCCTCTGGATTAAACAATACCCATTGGAGACCCTTAACACCCAAGCTGCTCAGAACCCAGGCTGCCAAATGTCCCAGCACCTGGGTGGTAATCTCTATGTAGTCCAGCAGATACAATGCTTTACTGGGTGCTGAATTTTCTAGATGCTCACTATTCAATCCCACCATGCTCTCTGCTGTTATCTAAATAACAATCTGGGCAGCCTGTGTGTCAGGGTAGACTTGTCCAGGATTGACTGATACCGGGGATGGGTCATTCCCATACTCAGAAACATGGTACATAAAACACCTATCTACACCTTGTGAATTGTTTTTGGAAGAAGTAGATTATCCAGCCCTGTGGTCCCACCCATAAGTAAGAAACTTCCAGAAGCAACGCCCCAGACCCTGGTCACTTTCCAGTTCCCAGGTGAACAGTGGCTGGAAGCCGACTCTAGCGACACACCCCTAAAACAGAAGTCAAGAAGAGCTTTCACCCACACCTCCGTGGGTAACTGTAAACCTGCTGGGATTTAGAAATAGGCAATCTTTTCATCTACCCCAGAGCGGAGCTGTGTTCTTGAGCAATGAGGGGAATTCCACCAGGTGTGAGTTTTCTAACTGTGGTCCCATGCTGAGTTATCTGAATTCAGGTAGGAAAGTAAAGGGCTTGAGGCAGTGGGACAGAGAGGCCATTCTCTAGTCACAAATAGAAGCAGAGCAGGGTCAACTGGGAGGGATGCTGGATCTCTTTCCCAGCCAGGGCATTAGAATAAGTTATAAATGAGCTATAGATGCTAAACCATAAATGAACACAAGGAGGTGTGCTGACAAACCAGTTTCTGTCCAGACAAGATAGCCCGCGTCCCCTGCATAGCCCAGGAAGGTGATAATCATCATTTAGAGTGTTAATAAGGGTCCGTTGGAACTTAAAGAGTCTTTATCACAGGGCAAGTAGCTTGAGGTCAAGAAAGTCCCTTGAGATGCTGGTTCAGACCCTGCACAGACTCCTGCCCAGCTTACCTCAGGAGGGATGATGGCACATCCTTGAAGGACAATGTGATCTGCCCTCCTGCTCAATAATGCAGAGCAGGTTTCATATAGGTTTCCATGATTAAGGCAAGAAGGTTCACACTGATAGCAACTGAAGTCCTTCTGGCTGGAATCTTTAAATCCCCACCCCTGCAATTCTTCGTACAAAGATCCTCTGTTGAATTTACTTTCTTTATTTCTGCTCACCCATCATAGCAAGACTTCCATATTAGTGCTTTGTGTTCAGTCTAGTGCATGCATGTGTCAAGAGTGTCGATGGGCATCCCAGAGTAGGAAGGCTGAGAAAGTACCAGCAATATGTCACCCCACCCCACAGTGCCTGCACTTAGGGAGAGCCATATGCCTCCTGCTCCCATGGGAGTTCTCCCTCACTGTGGGTCTCTGCTGATTATGTGTGTACACAGCTTGAGTGGGGAGATGAGGAACCCCGGGCTACTTGAAGACAGACAGGGTTCATGGGCAGAGGATCTTTTGACAGAATAGATATTTGCTGAACCATGCGGAGGAGTGAAGTCTGGAAAATGGGAAGAAAGCCAAGGTACAGCCCAGAAGCTGCTGTCTGGAGCAGGAATGCAAGGTTTTGTCTCCTAGGGCGGATTCTTGGAGATAGTTTAAAAATACCTGCTTTTAACTCTGTATTCAGTATTCTCAGCTATGACCTTTTCTTTTTCTTACATAATTTAGTTTGGCTCGAATGCTATAGGCAAAATCCTTCCCCATCCAGTCTCAGTCAATTAGGCAAACTGTCCCCGTAAGAGTTTAGTACCTGCTGGTGGTTATACACAGCCCCCTATACAGCGGCAGGAGATGGGGGCTTCTTCCCACCCTGCCTCCCCCCCCCCCATAGCCTGTAGATGCCCATGGTCCAGGGGCTCTAATCCAGAAGGAAAGTCCTCAGTTACCTACCCAGCAAGCGCATCAACAAGAACTGTACCCCAATGGCAAAGGACTTTTCATCCTGATTCACCACACTGAAAAAGAAAACAGGAAATCGATACTGGGAAGACTTCCGGGTGCAGTCACCTGGAGGGAGCCGGGTGCAGGGAACAGACAGAGTCGGAGCAGGTCGGGAACCAGCCCTGCTGTAGGCCTATAAGGGGCGTCACAGATTCTCAGCCTGACATTATTAAAAGCATACAGCATCACAGGAGAGTTGGATGCAAACTTGAGTTCAAAAACAGTGGTCTGTGTTATTTTCCCGGCTGTTCAGACACTACTTGAAGAGGAAGCAGGCAAGTTTCTCTTGAAGAAAGGAATTTCTGGCCGGATGCTTAGACAGCAGGTCTGAACAACACCCACAGAGTGTCTTGTACCAGGAAAAGAGGGCCCTGGGCTCTCAGCTTCTTTCTGTGCAGGTCTGAAAAAAATTCCTTGCCCTGGGCCAGCTTTGTGAGGTATGACTTGAGCAGCGGAATAAGATGCCATCTTCAGAAAGGCCCAGTTTTGGTTTATGTCTGACTTGAAATTCTTAATGATTCACAAGTCATTTTCATTTGCAATGGGTTCTGCGGATTTTGTGCATGGTCCCGCCTCTCATCCTTTCTCCTTCAAGAGGAAGCAGGCAAGGCAAGGGAAAAGATTCAGTTTTCCCTAGAGAGCTCCCACCTCAGCTGGAAAGGGGGGGAGGGACATCTCACACACAGGGTGAGAAGCCCAGAGCAGAGCCCGCTCTGTGGCCAGGCCTTGACTTCTGCACATATTCCTAGGTAGGTGATTGTCATTTGGAAAAGAATTCAGAGCTGAGAATTGTTTTGCAGTTACTGCCAAAGGCGGCCAGCAAAAGAGATATCTCCAGAGGGATGACCCAGTGAAGGGATGCTCTTCGGGGTACAAGTGGGAGAAAGAGACACCATCTGGGATCTCCTAGCAGACAGTGTCTGGAATCCTGATTGAATGGGTGTTCTTGCCCTTATCTGGGGATGCCTAATTCTCCTTGCCAACTTATGGATCTGGAATCAGTTGGGGCACAAATTCCTTGATGTATCCATAGAGGTTTGATTAAGTTGGGAAGATCTACCCTGAGTGTTCATGGTACCATTTAATAGTCTATGTAAAGGAGAAGGTGAGCTTCACATCAGAATTCATTGTTGTGCTTCTGACTATGACTACAATGTAATCCTGCTCCTACCCCACCATAGCTAAGACTACTTTTGCCATCAAGCTTCCCACCATGACCGACTGTATCCTTGGACCAAAGGACAAAGTAAGACGTTCCTTCTTTGCATTTATAGCTACTGTCAGGCATTTTGCTTTTGTCAGGCATTTTTTCCAAGCAACAAGAAAAAAAATAATTAATATATTGCCCCCTTGTCTTTGTACTTACTTCACCTGGGCAGACAGACTCCTATGTGTTTTAACTTACTGACTTGGGCACCCCAGTTTGGCTATTGAGCGGTCTCTGAAGCCCCGTCTAAGTACTTCCCCATCCATCTCTGAGTTAAGTCTGGGTTTCTGTCTACTCTTTCTACCCTGTCAGCTGACCTCTGCTCCTAGGCTATAATCTTGGGCCTGATTTGGACCAGGACTAATAGCTAACATTGGGGCATTTGCCAAATTACCTTAAGTCAGCCAAAGCTAGCACCCATACCAAAAGAGAATCCCACTGAAGTACCTTAGGTGTCATCTTTTCTTCCAATGGGATGGATGTATCTTTAAATCACCTTGGGATCTGGAGCCTCCTCTCCAATTCTACTCTAGACTGACCAGTCTTGGGAGGGTTGAAGTGATGCTGGTCTCCACAACTCAGGGAAATGGTTTGATAGGGTTTGGATTCCCTGTCAGAATTCCTTACTCTCTGTCTCCTTTTCAGGGGCTCATTCAGGTTTTTGTCAGGGTCAGAAGGTAGACCAGAGCCTTAACTAACCCACCAGGGAAGAAGAGAATTCCACTGAAGTACTTTGGGTGACAGGGTCAGTCCTTGGGGTATAGAGGATGGGGAGTAGAGGGGCGGAAGGTGATGGGATTTGGGAGAGGCAGCACTCTGTCGCCTCTGAGCATTCATACCCATTCTTAATGAGATCACACAGTCCTCACTGCTGCCTTTCGGCTATTTCTCTGGGCTGTGGTTGCAGGGAGCAGCCTTAAGGCATGGGCTGGAGTTTGCTCTTTGTGTAAGCAGAAGCTCTCTCAAGCTCAGTGTTCCCATGCTGGAAGGTAAGCCTGCCACATACAAAGCATACATTTGGAGCTGTATGTCTACTCTGAAGGACCCAGAGGGCAAGGATAGTCTATACAATTTCAGAGATACACTGCTTTTGACTGTAATGATATTTTTTTGGTTTTGCTACAAGAATTTCTTATCTTCTACCAGTGCCATTGAAACAGAGTGAAGAAGCCTGGGCTACCTTGACAGAGCTGACTTGGAGAGGGTAAAATACCAGCAGCTGCTGTACTTTCCCTAGTGCTGGTACTCAGACTCAAGGCTTTGCACATGCCAAGCAAGTGCTCTGTCACTAAATTACATTCTTGGCATAGCATCTGGTCTGCCTTCATCTCTTAATGTTCTGGGGGAAATAGGGCTTAACCAATATGGAGAACACCAGTCCCCACCTCCTTTTTGAGGTAGGGCAGTGGTTCTCAACCGTCCTAATGATCAACCCCTTAATATGGTTCCTCGTGTTGTGGCGAACCCCCTCAACTATAAAATTATTTCATCGCTGCTTCATAACTGTTATTATAGAATCATAATTTAAATGTCTGTGTTTTCCTGTGTTCTCAATTTACCTCTGTGAAAGGGTCATTTAACTCCCAAAGGGGTCTCGACCAACATGGGCTGGCCTCTAACTTACTATGTAGGCAGAGATGGCTTTGAAATTCTGATCGTCCACCACGCAGGTACTGAGTGTTTTATTGGAGACACCACCACACCCAGAAGGGGAAAGCTTCTCTTTACAAAGCTATTGACTCTGTAACTCTGAACTTGCAACACTTGGACGTGCGGATCACAATCTTCCTTGTCTACTCAAGAAAACTGAGCCTCGTGAGGTCAGGCAACACCAAAGGACACTCGGGTAGTATGGCCGCAGAGACTCTGAAGATGACAGGGAGTTTCCAATCTCTAGGTTTCTTCTCTGCTTTCCAAGTAAGCAGGTGGGGAGAGGCAGGAGGGGGCAGGCAGAAGAAGATGGTCGGGTGAGCTCGGGGAAGATATGCTTTCTTTTATCCTTCTTTGTAGAATGAGTCAAAGGAGAAGCACTCTTTATAAAAACCTCAGAGACACTGACTGCCAGCTGCAACTAGACACCTCCCTCGTCCCCACCCATGCCTTTCCAACCTGAGCTCCAAGTGTAGTCTCCTGTAATTTTCTCATTTTCAGCCTTTCCCACAGCTCTTACCTCACTTTGCTTCTGGAACTTTCCTCAGTTTCCGGGTTGATGCTTGTATGTGGTGATATATTTTATACCTAATATTTATACATCCAGCTGATTTATTCTCTTTCTCCCCAGTTCTTTTAAGAATGAAAACTAAGTGAATCTGTAGGCCCAGCCTGTCTTTAACCTGAGGCTCAGCCTTTTGATGGATCTGCCCATTCTGGCCTATGATTTAATCTCCCACAAACAGAGCAGAGATGCCAACAGGGCCTGGGGGACTGAACAAGGCCACTTTGCAAGGACCTCCGCCTGGAACCAGGAACACCTCCCTCTAGTGTCCTCGTTTGCTTTGTCACCATTGGACACTTCGAAGGTTGCCGTTTAGATCCCAGGGCCAAGAGAAGGAGGAAAGACTGTAAGCAGGAGACAGGATGTAACATCAAAGGGAGGGCGGGGAAGCAGCAGCCAGAGGCTCAGAGGCACCACTCACCGAAGGACCATCATGTAGAGCGGGTTGTGGGAGATGCAGGCAATGAACGCCACAAAGGAGATGAGGAAGACGGAGGAGAGCAGGAAGTGCGCACAGGACACGGGGCACGATCCTGTCTTTGCTGATGCAGATCCTCCAGTCACACAGCTGCAGTTCAAATAGCTCTTGAGGAAGAACAGGAGAGGTCATGTCATTTAACCTCCACATGTTTCACATGTCCGCACAGGCTCTTGCCACAGATTCTCACCAGTGTAAATCCCTTTGCCCTCCAGTCCCCAGGGAAGGAGGGGAAGCCTGGATTCTAAGGCAGAGAGGCCCGGTGAGGGCTTTAGAGTACCCCCATGAGATGCCGTCTCTTACTGCTTGTGCATTAGGAACAGTCTTCACCAAGAGTCCAACATGGGCTAAATTCCTGTAGTCTTCCCCACATCTGGATACCCAAGATTCCACTGCCAGGCAATGGACCTTCAGCTAGGAGTCTGAAGCCTGGGTGAACGCTCCTCTGGGCCCAGCCAGATGAGGTGGTTGTTCAAGTGTTATAGGAGAAGATATACTCAGGGAGCCGAGGATGCAGTAACGGAGTCACTTGAACCTTCTGCCGCACTTCCCACCGAGGAGGTGTCTTTTTGGCCCAAAAGGGGAACCTCAGAAGAGGCCCCTGCCTTGTCATAATTCTTTATGGCTCACTACTGCTGTATGATTATTTAGTGGCCACTTCTCACCTGGTCCTCTTTACTCTCCCCCTTACAGTGGCCAATGGCCCAGCCGTCGGTAGCTGTCATGGAACTGTGTGAACTAGTGAGCTGCCATGCTTCCCTCTGTCAGCCAGTGGGGCCTATGCTCCCACTTCATCCTGCTTATCAAGCTCAGAAGTTTATAATACGCAATATTGCTGTTACCTCCCTCGGTCTGCATTTTAAACTATCAAGACTTTTCCCCCTTATAATTTATTATTTTTCCCTTGATATCACGGTAATGGATTTTATCTTGATGTACTTGTGCTATTATTGGAAGCTTGTCAAGATTATTTCTGGAAGTAGATGAGTCAGAGGTAAGTAAATAAAGATAAGAAAACCACAGAAGCCACTAGCTTCCAGTTAGCAGGTAAATTAAGGAATCATCTTGTCTCTGCTCCTCATCCTTCTCTGCCTGACAGCGATGTGCCTTTGCTATAGAGGCGGCTGGGGAAGTAGCCTTGTCCTGTATCCTCAGAAGAGGTAGTAAGTGGAAGCCAGCCTGGCTCATGGGCTCCACACAAGTGCATTCTTCTTATTAGGACATCCTATGGTAATGGTGTAGACTTCCCATACTCTCCCCAGGGAAAGATCATCTACCTCCTAAGCCTGGTTTGCCCAACCCTGCCCAGCTTTGAGCCTCCCTGGCCCTGGCTCTGCTAGCTGTGACACTCCTCACTTAGCCCCCACCTGGGCCTTCCCTCTGTTCCTGTGGCGCATTCACACCTGGGCTTTATACCTGCTCTTCATATGCCTGCAACCGGCTTCAGGATTCCATAGGATTCCTCTGCTGTCTGCTCAGGTGTAAGTCATCTTAGGAAGACCCCCCCGATGCTCTCTATGCTGTTAAGTGTCTTCCTCTTTCACCTCAATATTTATCTTGTGCATTTATTGGACTGCATGTAAACTGTGAGAACGGGATGTTGTGTCATAGGCTTACCACTTCATCCCCAACATGGTGGCTGCACTCAGAGTGTTCTGTTTGTTGACTCATAAACAAATGACTAAAGGACTCATTTGCTGTTGGTTGAACCTGCAAGGCCCAGACTGTTGGACAAGGCTCCTGTAGGTTGCCCAAGAAGGAGAGACATGGCCTTGAACACCTGGTAAGGCAGAGCTTTGGAATCTAACCCCACATTTGCTCCTTAAATAGTTTCGTGGCTTCAGGCCAGCTTTGTGGAACCCCTGGGAGCTGAGGGGCTGAAGCAAGGGTTCTGGACCACTGCTCCCAGCACTGACCTTTCAGGTCCAGGTCATAGGGTCCCTCTGCTCCCAGCCCATGTGACCCTGCAACATGGCCCAAAACTAAAGCAGAAGTGCCCCTGGGAGCCACCAATATCAGTAACAAGTCTCCACTGAGGGCGAATACTTCGACCTATTTCCATTATTTTGCCAAGTCTCCAAGAATGAACTTTTTGGTCCCAGGCCAATATTTAATTGACTTTGGGCTGCAGGCATCTGGTCATGACTCTGGGGCAGGGAAGATGGAGAGAGAGTGGAAGGGGGCTGGGATGCTGATAATGAGTACCAGAGCCAAGGAACAGTTTTTGGGCTTACACGCTGTTCCCAAGTTCCATGTGGCTCTGTCCGTCTCTGTGACCCCCCTTGTCCTTACCGGTTGCTTGGAAGCCACTGAGCTTATGTTGATGCCGTTGCAGCCAGCGTGGCAGGGAGAGAGGTACTCAATGCCATTGTCTCCACAGACTGGGTGGAAGATAGAATCTGGGCACAAGCAATCCTTGCGGCAGGCAGGAGGCTGCGGATGTATAGAACTTGATGTGCTGCCAGCGAAACAGGAAGCAAGGAATCAAACAAAGCACGACCAAGAAACAGTACTATACTCCAGCCCAGCACGAGTTCCTGGCCTGGCTGATGTGCCTGCATGTCTCTGTTTGTCTTGGGCCAGTGCCACTCAAGGATCTGAACTGAGCCCATAGAAGCCAGTTGTGAATCTGCCACTGTTTGGAAATCATGGCTCTCTCCATGTATCCTGACACTTGGAGCCCAAACCTACCAATTACTCAGTTGGAAAGGTCTAGGCAGCAAATCCCAATGTTACTGTCAGAGTCAAAATGACCAACTGGTTGAGACTCTCTTGAAAGAAATGGTTGATGTCACAGTAATGTCATTGCTAATACTCGCCTTCTCTCATCTTCCAGCGAGGTTCTGGCTAAAGGCCGTGGCTGGGATCTTTGGAGGCATCTGAAGTTCTCATTGACTGCTTATCTCCTGAGTTAATATGGACTTGCTGATCTGGGTCTCCATATCCCCTTACAACCCTGGCCAGAATGTCATCAAAGCAGATTTCAATGGCTGATCTTACTGATCTTTTCTGGGGAAGTTGTGACAGGGACTGGCAAACCACAGCCTAGTAGTGTATTGATGAAACAATACTAGTGACCGTTAGCATTTATAGGGCACCACAGTGGAAGGGGCTTTTCATGTACAGTCACTTCAGTAAACCTAGAACCAATTATGCTTCTTATGCAGATGAGAAAACTATAGCTCAGGTACATAACATCTCCATGGTAACAAAGAGCATCCAATCTAGAACTCAGACCAAGCAGGTAACAGAGCTGGGACCAAACTCCCAATAAAAACCACTCAAAAGCTTTTAGGCTTCTCTGGGTTTACAGTCAGCCTGTAGAATAGCAGTGAGTTCCCCAGGCTAAGCCACATTTCCTTCCTTTGTTACTCTGCCCTCACCTATCAAATACAGAGTTCATCTCAAACTGTGCTTTTGCCTTTTTGCCTGATGCTGCTGCTATATTTGGAGATGTACCTCTCTATGAGAAAGAGAACACATGGGGGCTAAAAGGTTCCAAGGCTCCAAATCTTGCAAATTCCTTAGGGTAAGTTCTAAAGGAAAGAGGGCAAGTTGGTTACTGGAACCAGGAGGTGGGGGTGGGGTGGCGGGGGTCAGGATGAGCATCCCCCTTGCTCACCCTTCCTTTCTGAAGATGGAGTGTTAGTAGGATTGAGGTGTTAGCTGGCAAGGCTTGGAGGAGTGTCTCTGGCGTACAGGGAGCCTGAATAGGGCGTGGCCAGACCCATTGAGAAGCTGGGACAGTTAGCTTCTTTCCTGTTTAGTTCCTGTGTTCTCAGAGTGGACCAGCAGCCCATCGTGGGACAGCTCCCATCTCTAAGAATTGTCTTAAGGTTCAATTTGTATCATGAGTGTTCATATACCCCGCATTAAATATTAATCATTTATATGCTATATTGCTAGTTATTTTTCTATGATAGCTGGCACCCCATGTTGGGCGTCATCTATAACGAGAGGTTTTTGGCCCAGGCTAGCCCCACAGTTCGAAGCCTGCTGTGTGCCCGCCACTGTGTGTATCTAGACCAGCAGTCCCAAAGTCCTAAAGAAACACACAGGCACTTATTTTAATTTCATGCTGTTTGGCCTATGTCTTAGGCACTTTGCTAGCTACCTCTTTCATCTTAATTCAACCCATTCCCATTAATCTGTCCTGCCACGCAGCCTGGGGCTCACCTGCGTTACCTTACTTGTTGCTTTTTTAGGTGGCTGGATCATGTCTCTCCATCTGACTCTGCCCTCCTTCTTCTACCTATGCTCTGATTTCCTCGCCTACTCCTATGGTGGCCTCAGAGGACCAAAATAGTTCCTTTATTTAAGGAACGATATTCACAGCATACAGGAGGACATACCCACATCAATGAAGCTTGACTCTAAACATATGTTTCATGCTGATTTATACAAACAGACTGGCACTTTGACCTGCCTTTTGCCTCCCCAGCCCCCACTTACATTGCTCATCTCTCAATCTTTTCTTGCATCTTTTCTTTGACAGCTCAGCAAAGCTCTAATTTGAACTGTCCCAGAGATGTTACTAACCATAGCTTATTTCCTGGTTCCTAGGGCTCAGGATCACTCAGAAACCAAAAGGACTGATTTCTGATGCTTCCTGCAAAACAGAACCCTAACCTCTTCTGCCTGCCGTCTGGCCTCATCTCATAATGGGACATACTATTTGAGACCTGGTTTTCTGTGTTATTATGTGAGAGATCAAATCCAAGTGAACAGGAGGACAGAGGAGGCAAAAGAGGCAGAGAAAAACACACGGTAGCTGGATTCAGGCTGTAGTTACAAGGGGCATCTCTGCATCCCTTATTTCATTACCTGGGGGGGTAGACCTCAGCCACAGCTGGGGTAGAGCATCCCATAAAGAAGAGAGGGGCACAGAGGATCATGGAGATGGTCATGATGATGGCAGCCACTCGGGGGATGGTTTGCAGAGAGAAAACAAAACGTTTCATGAGGATTCCTCCAAAGAGCATCCCCAAGGCAGCAGCAGGAAGGTTTACAGCACCTAGGTGAGAAGAAGAAGGGCCTGTAGGTATGCACAGCCTGGGGGCCTTGAGCTGTCCCACCAGTGGGGAGCATGGCTTCATGAAGGAATACTGGGTGTACTCAATAATGATAGTGGTAGCCGACTACTGAGTATTATTAACTACTGAGTGTTAGCTGGGTACATCCTGAAAATTCACTTGAGGGATGGCTTGCATGATCAAAGAATAAAGCACCAGCCAATTTTTGACACGTATTATTCTAGCACTTGGGAATCAGAGGCAGAAGGATCAGGAATTCAAGGCTATCCCTACCTACCTAGCAAGTTCAAGATTAGCCTGGGCTATTCTAAGGCCTCCTCTCAAAGAAACAAAATTGTAAACAAGATGGCAGTCACAAGGATAAGGAAGTGGATTATTCTCAGGTGGCAACTGCTGGTTTGAGACTGAAGGGGACAGAAATGAGGTCATATCTGAACCCTACCCCCAGGTTCAATGATTACAGGAACCATTCTCACATCTCACGCTCTGATTGTCTTGTCGAATCTATATTTGTGGTCAAGTTTACCTATGGACTGGACCCAGTCATTCACCTAGACACTCGGTGGAACCTCTATTGGTGGTTCTTAGCATCTACTAAAAGAAGTATGAGCATCCCCACATAGATTCTGAGTTCACTAATCTGGGTGGGGGTGAGCATCTGTATTGTCATTGTGCAAAGGAGCCCTGATGTGTGGCAGGGTTGAGACTCAAGTTCTGGAGAAGGAAACCCCTTAAAAGTGTTTTATATGTCACATGCTCCATGTTCCCTCTCTCCTTCTCTGTTGTTCCTGAGAAGGTCAGCTGGGAGGTTATCAGATTCCCACCCTTTTGATGGGAAGGAAGGCAGCCCCCAGTCTCCACCCACTCCTGAGTAGAAGAATAAGAGCCTCAGAAACCTGCCAAAAACATTCTAGATTGCCAACCAGGAAAAATGTCCTTAATATTCTTTGTCTTGGGCAAGCCCTTCTGTCTCCTATCTGTATCCGGTCTGGCCCTGGTTATCCCTGAATGGATTTCTCAGTACCCAGCTTCTCCCCAGGGGAGCACCACCCAGGCCTTGCAGGAGCACCCTCTGACACACCGATGAGGAAGTTGGCATAGGCTGCTGAGGCACCATACTGCTTCTCCAGGAACTTGTTGAGGAATGTAGAGAGGCCAGCGATGACGGAAGAGAAGGTACACTGAGTCAGGACCACCAAAATGAAGAGTGGGTTCATCAGCAGCTTCAGGAAGATGCGGGGGAACCCTGGAGGTAGATGGCTGTCAGGGGACAGGCCTTGGTAAGAGCATCACAGGCTTCCTTAGAGCCTTGCCACCACCCCGACCTGTCTTCTAGGTAAGCATCCCCTTTCCCTCAGGGCGGAATTAGAGACCTCCAGACTCAACAGCAGTCAGCTCGGGGGCACACAGTCCCTACATTGCCTCTTACTACTTGAGGTCTAACTAAGATGATTCTGGTGGTGGTAGATAGAAACAGAGCTTACATCGGGAAAGGTCCCCTCCCACAACCGCCACCTCTATAGGAAGTGAAGAGGGGAGAGCGGAAGTAAAGGCTTGGAGTGATGACTGGCTCTGCCTGAACTAGGGTCTAGTGGTACCTGTAAAGAACCAGTCACCAAGATCATTGGCAGAAGCCCTCTGAACTGAGGGGGCACCTGAGAGGTGAGGTGGTTACAGGTCTTGCCATTTCTTGCCGCCCTTTACCCTGGACCTGGCTGCCTGCCACCCAGAACCTGCCCACCCAAGGCTGCTGGGACGTCAGTTACGTTTAATGAAATCCATCAGGGAGCCTCTTGACTTGCCCTCCTCCATCTTCATTGGTTCCTCTGCGATAACAGACCTCTGAAGGCAGCAAACACGGTGATATTAATGGCGTATCCCCGAGCCCCAGACTCTCTGGACTCAGCGGCTCAAGAAGGAACACAGGTATGTATGGGAGGGCATCTTGAGGATGTTACTCTTGAAGCAAACACCACCTGTGTTTTAATGAGCCCGGTGCCTTGGCTGGAGACCAGAGTTAATCTGTGCCAATGCCTCCCACGGTACCTATGGGCATGTTATTTCATCCGACTTTCCCATGACTGATGCCAAAAGCATCATCCCGGATCCTACTCGGCTATATGTCATGACAACACCGTGTCCCATAGGCAGATTCCAGGGCTGGCTTCTGGGATAAAAGGGTTCTCCAATGTCTGCTCTTCTCAGCTCTCCATTTCTGTGCTCTCTGTTCTTTCCTCTCATTCTTGTTACCTGTGCCTTCTGGGCATCTTACCTCAGTGCCCCTGTCAGTATCTGGAGCCAGCAGCTCCGGAGAGAGGTCCCGACTCTTCCTGATACACTTCATAGATATAGGCCTGGGCTCCACCACTAGCATCTTTTGGTGTACCCATTAACTGAACACCTGCTCTGCTCTGGGCAACATGCCCATCATTCACCATGCATTGCCTCCTTCTTGCAACTTTCTTCCGAGACAGATTCTCTAATTATCCCCAAGAACTTTACAAGATAGGAAGCAACTTGTCTAAGATCATTCAACTAGTTTATGAGTGGAACAGTCTTCAAGCTCAGATCTGTCCTAGTCAGCCTATCAAAATATGCTATACCCTCTTAGATGCATCCCTGGGATAAGCTCCAGGCCTCTGCCCATGCCCCTTATCTCACACCAGGGCCCAGTTCTGTCTCAAATCCCAGACACAAAACATGAGCTCCAACCCAATTCATAGCCAAGTCTTAGTGTCACCCCTCCAGGAACGACTAGCTTGCCCTTTGTCCCATCTGTCTGATGACCATTGCCTTGGCCCCCAGCTGTATTTTCTATCTTTTTTTGTGAGTCTCTTAGATCTCTAACTCCCATCCATTCATGAAACCCCATCCTCAGCCAACTGTCATATTGTCATCAGGAAGGCCGGGCAGTCATCGCTGTGCCCAGTCACCACAGTGTCTGCAACTCACGGGAGAAAACGTTAAGCCTTCCAGCCCTGCATAAAGGCCCTACGCAACCTCCTCTTTTTTGTTTCTCATTCTCAACTTCCTAGTTCCTTTTCCCAGCAGATACAATCCTGCCCAAAACATGCCGCACTCAGCCCGTGCTTGTCCCATGCCCTCACGCCTCAGACTCCCCTTCTCACCCAGGCTTCCAGACTCAATCTATAGTAGCTCTACTGAATGTAGAAATCAACTGTGTGTCGCCATCTGCTCAGCTTTTGTGTGTGTGTGTGTGTGTCCATGTGCAGACCAGAGAACAACCTTGGGTGTCATCCTTAAGGAACTATCCATTTTGATTTTGGTGTTTTAAAGAGAAGGTCTTTAAGCAGCCTGGAGCTCTCTATGTAGGCTGACGGGCTGGTAAACCCCAGGGAATCTTTCCACCTCTCTGCTCTCCAGCACGGAGATTGCAATTCCACACCACCATGCTTGCTTTTTTAGAAAGTGAGGCTGTGGGGATAAAGCTCAGGTCCTCCTGTGTGCACGGCTACCATTTTATGGGCGGAATTATCTCTCTATCCTATCCCCAACCCCACCCCCATTTTGCCATTTACTGTTACTGTTTTATAACAACAACTCTCTAGCCCAGGTCTTTGAGATCACAGCATGGTAAGAGAACGCTGAAGGGTGCCTCCTCTCTGGTGAGCCCTGTGTCCTGAGATTTGTCATCATTTCAGTCAGTTTCCTGAAGTGGCTACAGCTTCTCATCTGTTAATTTTCCGATTCCTCATCCTTTAGTTAAGTATCTATATTCACAGAGTTGCGGGCTCTGGGATACTTACCTCTGCTCCTCTGGGCATTGCTTCAGGGAAGAAAAAAAAAGGCAAAGAAGTAACAACTAAGAAGCCTGAAGAAATGAGCAGGCCCAGCCACCAGGCTCCGATCCATCGGGGGTCACCTGGGCTCAAGTTCACTGTTGCTGAAAACAGACCAAAGGATGCAAGTGTTGGCTGAATGTATGCATTCTCTCCTGACTGAGAAATTCAGTTCAAGGGCTGTTTTACTGACTTTCTTCCCATAATGGTGACAAGATACTCTGTGATGTGAGACCCTGGTCATGACACTACCTCCACAGGCCATTCTGGTCTTCCCAGAGCACTTAGGCCACTGCACAGAATGCCAAATACTTCCTAGCCTTCCCCCATGAACTGTATTTTTTCCATAGCTGTTGGCAGAAATAATGGTGAAGTGATCTGGTCTCCAGAGGGCTGACATGGCTTGTTATCGGCACACTTCACCACCGTTGGGTGTGTTGGGTAAGAGTTACACATAAATGTCTTCCTCTAATGAACCAGGAAACCAAATCCCTGGACCATTAGTCAATTTCAAACTTGTCTTCCTGGTACCCTAACCTATACTCTTAACCATTGAACTCCATTAAATCCTACATTTGAGGATTTCCTAAGAAAGGCTGGGCCATAATTCTTAGGAGCCTAAGGACACAGCCATCATCAAGGTGGGTTGCCTAGCCCCCGAAAGAGAAATGTTACTCCTGAAAATCTGCTCCTCACTACATCTAGAAGACTCCATTGTGTTACTTGACATCAAACATAGACACAGAATCTCTCTTTTATGGAAGAAAGTGGCAGAATGGTTTCTAGTCACCCAGTGACAGGCACACATCCCCCTCCCACCCCGGGCATTGTCCTAAATGGACCAGGAGCTTGATTTCTGGCCTCTTTAGGGAGCCAGAAGGAAGGAGATAAATCAGAAGCAGCAGTAAAAGGGTGATAAGGCTGAGTGCCCTCTGCATACCCACCAGTGTCCACTCTGCCATAGTCCACAAAGATCCTCAGCATGCCTGAGCCCAGCAAGTACCCGAAAGCCGGTCCAAACACAGCAATAGCAAATAATATGGCTGGAATTGAAGCAAGAAACAAGGGGTTGAGGGTCATTGAGAATGTTCAGCAATCCAAGTCTCCCAAACTGAGGGAGATTCTTGAGTTATCACCCACTGTCCCCTGGAAATAATAAGCCCATGCCTATGATACTCCCTGAAGTCCACGCCTATTACATCTCCTACAGATAAAGGCCAGATGCCAAGGCTGCCAGAACCCAGCTGACCATCTAACACCTGCCAGACAGATCTCCCGGCCTGGAATGAACCTGCCTCCTTCATATCTTAAAAAAAATGCCAATCCAGGGTGTGTTAGTGGGTGAAACTTTCTGTGTACATTACTAGTGGCTTTGGCAGGTGAAGGTAAAGTCAAAAGATGCATTTTGGGACCTGTGGCACTGAGAAAACTCAAGGTGGCTCTTTCTAAGGGACGGAATCAAGCATCAGTTGGCCATCTGCTACAGGCTTCATGTGTGAAAACCTGTCCACAGCTCAGAGAAATAGTATATCATCCAGCATGAGCCTGGAGGTTTGTGGAGGATCAACAGAATGTTTAAACCAGGGCCCAGAGGCCACATGGTCTCCTGGATAGTTATGAATATGACCCAATGATGTGTTTTGTTATTGTTGCATTAAAAAAAAACCCTCAATTGCATGGTTCTCTTTTCTAGACTAAAAAGAGTTTTTCTAGTTGGTAGAACACATCATGTTGTTTAGCCCTAACAGGGCTAAATGGTGATCTATATCAGTTCCCATAATCCCACAGCACATGGTAAACACAAAGAATTTGGTTTGTCTTCCAGGTAAGAGCCTAGAGACCTGGGTTGGCCACTTAAGGCCCATACAAGTAGAAGTTAACAGTTGGCATTCACAACAGGCTCACCATGTTGTGGGCCAAGAGCATCAGACCTTATTTCAGTCCCAAGAGCGTCCGAGGGTGCCACATTTGGCCCCGAATCCCCAGCCCTCCCAGCCCTTTTAAAGCTTAAGACTCACAGATATATAGAGGTGAGTTGGTAGGCTCCGCGAAGTCATCCACATATGAGATCCCAAATGGCTGAATGGGCACCGTCCCAATGCCGGCCAGCAGCTGAGCAATCACCATTAGGCCCCACATGCTGCTGGTCTCCTTTTGAGTATCCTGCACGGTGCTGTGGCACTTACTGGGGGGCAGGTTTGGCAAATGCTTCTGACAGAGGTTGGTTGGAAGGTGGCTGCTGTTTCCTGCAATAAGCATGCCCACTGTCACCATCAGCCTGGCGGTCCTCATCCCATCCTTTCTCCATACCCTGGTGGAAGGGAAGGAGGGGCCAGGGAATAGGGAAATGGGGCATGGTTTTTGAGGAGTCTGCCTCTGCTTGACTGGCAGAAGGAACTACAGAGACCGAGGAGGGAGCAAGCCGGACTGTGGCCCCTGCAACAGAAGCAGCTCTGCCCAGGATGGGGAAGGAGCATCCACATTCTTCCCCCTCTACTTCAGAAGGTAGAGGGCCGAGCATGAAGGATCAGTACTGAAGCCCTGCCAGTAGGAGAGCACCGTCCCACTGGAAAAAGGGATCCACAGTTAAACCCAGAGTTCTCATCAGCCAAAGACTGTGTCACTGCCAGCCGTGGCTCTGGCCTTCCATGGGTCTTGACCCCTAATCCTTCACTTCGGAATGATCCCAGCACCGTATCACATTGAAGGACTTTCTGCCAAAGATATTTAGTGACCTGACCACACCTGGGCAGCTTCCCAGAACCTAGACTCTTAATGCTTCTCGGCCTTTTTGACTAAGACCAAGTGAAGAATCACAGACTCAGAAAACAAGAGAATTTAGGGGCCATCTCATATTGCAGATTGGGGAGCTAGGCTGCACCTGGAAGCCCTTTTGGAAGGCCATCCCAGCATGGCCTTTGGACGCCATGGTTCCTGCGGCTTGGACCTCTCCAGGCTTGGCGGCTGCTTTCATGGCTCTGTTTTTAATTTGGCCCACACTAAACAACCCACATTGTTGGCTTTCCAAGGCCTTGAGGGGTTTGAGGGATCTTTTCCAGATTCCTTTTATTTCTGCTTCATTCTGGCCAATGGAAGTCACTGACGTCACCATTCTCACCCTGTGGGATTTTCACCAACACTAATAGAATCAGTTTAATTCCTACTTATGATGTTTCCAGACGTGAGGCCCTGAGCTAGGGGTCCCCAGAGTCCCCTGCAGAGGAAAAGTTAGGGCCATGGGCTGGAACAGGGGCTCTGCCTTCTCTGCTACTCTTCCGCACTTCTACCCAGGCCTCATCTGGTCTAACCCCATCACCGCCTGTTCTCAATGCTGGGGTCTATACAAGATCCATATGCAAACTTCCAGCAAAGGGAGATTTCTCACTGGTCACAGAGATCTGACTCAGAAAAAAAAATAGAGGGGACCAAGGCCAAGTATTATGGAATCAAGTATTATGTGAAGCTGTGTATGGCAGTGTGTAATCTCAGCACTCAAGGAACTAAGGCAGAAGGATTACTAATTAGAGGACAGCCTGGTCCACATAACATGTGACCCCTTGGCCAAAATATTACTACAATGACCAATGTTCATGTATGGTGTAGGATATAGATGACTTTGACCTAGACAGGGGCCCATTTTCTGTGCCCATTATCTACTCAAGAACAGTTTAAAGGTCATCTGAAAGAAAATGATAATACCAGGAAAGAGGTATAAAGATTTTTTTCCCTGTGCCCAGCTTAGCCACTGAAGGCCCATGCCTGGATCTGAGAAGCCATCCTCGGAAAGGCAATGTGGATGATGCTCACCTATTGAAAAACACCTGCACCAAGATTCACTTCCGCTTTAGTCTCTCAGTCCTATGGCTAGTGGCCATAAGAGGACCCTCTTTGTGTAGGTAACAGAGGGACACAGGCATGCCTTACACATTCTTCACCCCCACCCCAGGTTGCTAGGAAAGCAACCACAGTACTGCCTCACCAAATCAGAACCAGAATGAGAGATCACTCAACACCATGTAGGATGGCTAGCATCAAAGAGCCATAAAACAAGAAGTGTTGGTGAGGATACAAACACAGAGTGATCCTCATGCAGTGCTGTTGAAGCATGTGAAATGGTGCAGCCACCTTGCAAAGTAGGTGCAAAAGCATAATTACCAAATGATCCAGTAATTCCACAGTAATCAACATAGGTAGAAGCAGGAGCTTGAAGTGATCTTCATGTGCCCATATTTATGGCACCTTTGTTGGTGGAAACCAAGAAGTAGAAATAACCCAACCAACAAGTCAACTATGGTATATAGTATAGAATATTATTTTTAAAAAGGAAGCCATTTCTGATGCAGGCTAATCGTGATGAGTCTTGAGGACACTGTGTGCTAAGTGAAAGAAGCCAGATACAACATGGCAAGTCCTGTCCGACTCCATTGATAGGAAACTTCTAAAGTGGTCAAATTCATAAAACTAGAGAGTGGAGTGAGGTTTGCCAGAGGCTGGGGAGAAGGGAATGAAGGCTGCACAGTGGATTCAAATAAGAATGCTCTGGAGATGGATGGCTGTGATGGCCACACTTAGCACTACCATCACCTTGCAGCGCTAGAATGGCAAATTTATGTTACATATTTCACCACAATTGAAAAAATACTGCCAGGCATGCACCAGGACAGAGGACAGAGGATAAATGGTAAAGAGAGGAAACAGTTATTTTAGGGAGGAGGCTACAAAAAATTTCCCCAAGAAAGGAGCCTCTGAATCAAGAAGGTAGCAGTGTGGGAAGCCAGGGTATAACTCAGCACTCAGAAGTGGACACACAAGAAGTTTGGTGAGGCAGGTATGTGACACAGCAACTACAGGCAGGCTAGCGTGCCTTGGGAAAGGGCCTGGATTGCCCCCCAAGGGAATCCCCAGACAGGTAGCAGACCTTGATAGGGTAATGTAATAAAGTTGCTAAGGGGACTAAGGCCTGTGTTCCAAAATCTCTGACAGAAGGATAGGAAGTCCCTTAACCGGAATAGTTAAGGCCACTGCTGTGTGATATGAGGGATGGGGCTTGGGGGTGGCTCCATGGCTGTATGAGTATGAAGGTATGTATAAGGTCAGACTGTAGTAGGAGAATGAAAGGAATTGGAGACCTGGAGGTGGAGATGTGTCGGGGGACTTGAAGAACTCCCTAGGGAAACAAAGGGCCAGAAAATAAGAGTTTCTTCTAAGCACTACTTCCTGATTTTGTCTATCCTCATTATTTGACTAGACTCACATTTATGAGAACATTGTTGCTGCCTTGGCTGGCAAAAGCACTTTTTTTGTGAGACATTTAATGGTCATCAAAGATCGTAAAAATGTTGACTGCCTTATTAAGTCTTCATGTGGCATATGGCATGGTGTGCCAAAGCCACAAAAATCCCCCATGAAGCTCACATAATGAAGTGTCCAGCAGCCAACTCTCTGGGGATTGCTTCACTATTACTAAGTTTAAAAATGTCAGTGTGCAGGTCAGAAATGCCTCTTATTCAAAGCATATATGACAAAACAAATAATCAGTTGGTCCCAACTCCATCCAAGACTCCAAATTCTCCATGGCTTTATTCTGTTTCCCACATTGATTCAAGAGGTCCCTAGAGAAAATACTCTTCCTGATGCCAGCCCTGAATGGAGCTTAAACCTATTTCAGAGCCAGCTCTGACATTTGTGAAAAGGGACAGTAGTTAGTAGTTATAGAGCGCTTGACTTCATAAGCATGAAGAACTGAATTTGACCCCCTAGAACCCATAAGAAAAGCCCAGCATGATGGCATACCCTTATAATGCCAGTGTTGGAAAGTGGAAATCACCAGCCACCTAGTCTAGTTGGCAAGCCCAGGTCCCAGTGAGAGAATATGTTGGTGAATCCTTATGCAGGATCTTAGGAACAAGCCAGGGACCCCTTGTAGTGGGTGGTCCTGGCTTATCACACCCTGGATGAAAGTAGGATCTTCTTAGAATTTTAGACCACTAAATCTCTTCTCTTAAAAATAATCAGAATGAAGTGTGTGTGTGTGTGTGTGTGTGTGTGTGTGTGTGTGTGTGTGTGTGTGTGTGTGTGTATGTGTGTTGTGAGGGGTGTGGATCATTGAAGGTGACTGCAGAGGCAGGAAGAAGGGAACAACAGGCCTTGGAGGGATCTTGGGCAGGTTCTCAACAGAGAGACTGACTGAGTGTGTCATGGGTAGGTTGGCTTTTTCAGCCTTTTCCAGTGGTTTGCCATTTCTCAAGTCCTAGGGACATTCAGAGCCTTCCTTGTCTGTTCACTGTGACGTAGGAGATGCCTCAGTCAGTAAAGTGGTAAGCATGCAGACCCGAGGCCCTGAGTTCAGATTCTGAGCACACGCAGAGAAAATCAGATGTGGCAGCATGCACCTGTAACCCAGAGACAGGACAGTCCCTGGAACTTACTGGCCACTCGCCTAGTCTAATAGGTGAGCTCCACGTTCACTGAAAAATGCTTTCTCAAAAGAAATGCAGTTGAGATTGAGAAAACATACAATACTGACATCTGGCCTCCACAAAAATGTATGTATGTGTACGTGTGCACATATGCACACATGACCACACATACAAACATCCATATACATATACTACACACACATTTAAAAAATTTGTATAGATTTATTTATTTTGTGTGTATGAATTTTTTTTTTTTTTTGCCTATATATGGCCATTCACCACCTGTGTGCCTGGTACTTCTGGGGATCTGAAGAAGGCATTGATTCCCCTGAAATTGAAGTTATGGATTGTTACAAGTCACTTTGTGGAGTCTGGGAACTGAACCTGGATCCTCTGTAAGAACAAGTCTTCTTAGTCACTGAGCCATCTCTTCAGCCACACATTTTATTTTCCCGAGACAGGGTCTCACTATAGCCATGGCTGTCTGGAACTCCCTATTTTGCCTGGGATGGCCTCAAACTCAGAGATCTGTCTAAGTCCAGCCCCCCACCCCCAGTGTAGGGATTAAAGGTGTGTGTCACTATATCTGCTCCCTCACAAAAAGACCAGGGAAATGGCACCCTTTGCATCCACTACAGAACTTCTCCTCTGGAATCCATCTGTCTGCTCAAGGCTCCCTGCCTCCATACTGCAGGGGTCATAGGGAGGGAGGAGAGCCTTCATTAACAGGATGTTAGCCTCTTTCCTGTCTTCACCAGAGTAAACGCCAGGATGGCACAAGTTCATCAGAGCATGTTCTTTAACCCCTGGTAGGGCATCAGAAACATACTTCCATTAATTTTCAGAGGACTGTGCAATGCTAACTAGAAACAGGCTGGCCTCACCCCTCCAGAGGTTACCCTAGCCCCTACTCTGGCAGCATGTGAGTCAACCTCATGATTCATCCTGAATTTTTTATCTGCAAAATTCCTGTTCTGATTTCTAGATCCCAGGGTGGTTTGGCAATATAGGAGATTTTGTGTCAGGAAGACAGCTTTCCTAGGGTGTGACCCATGAAGAGATAGAAGCAGGGATGGAGCAGGGCTGGAGCAAAGGTGGATGTTCCCAACATAGCTAAGATGATAGATGTATGTCAGCCATTCTGATCTGACTAGTAAACATGCCGAAGTATCACATACTGTGGAAGTACATGTAATTTACTATGTATCATTGTAAATAAAACATATTCTAATATACTATTGTATGATTCATTGAGCACATCATATCATGTGTTTTGCTGTAATTCATCCTCATCCTACCCTTCATCTCTTCCCAGATCCACCCCACCTTCCCACCCCTTCACAACTTTATGCTCTCTTTATTCATGAAGCTTTATTTTATAAAATATTATTCTATTGTTAGTAGTCTAAGCTGGGGTCATCCTTGTGGATTTCTAACCAGACTGGTGAATACCCAACTGTCATCACAGAGCCTCCATCCAGTAACCGATGGAAGCAGATGCAGAGATCCACAGCCAAGCACTAGGTCAAACTCCAGGAGTCCAGCCAAGGAGAGGGAAGAGGGATTATACAAGTAGGGGGCGGGGTCAAGATCATGATGGGGAGATCTACAGAGACAAACTGAACCAAGCTCATGGGCACTCATGAACTTTAGACCAACAGCTGTGGAGCCTGCATGGGACTGAATTAGGCTCTAAGCATATGGGAGACAGTTGTGTAGCTTGGTCTGTTTAAGGGGCCCCTGGCAGTGGGATCCAGATTGATCCTGTTACATGAGCTGGCTTTTTGGAGCCCATTATCTATGGTGGCACAGCTTGCACAGCCTTGGTGCAGGTCGGGAGAACCTACCTCAACTGAATATACAAGGCTTTGCTGATTCCCTTTTGGAGGAGGGAATGGGAGAGCGGGGGAGACTGGGGGAGGCGGAGTGGGAGTTGGGGGTGCTGAGGGGAGAGTAAGAAGAATGAGAGGGAGATCTATGGTTGAGATGTAAAATGAATACAATTCTTAAATAAAAAATAAATAAAACACGATTCCATAAAAAATAATTGCACATCATAATCTGCGACATAAAGGTTCTCCAATACTACTTTGCATTCAAAATGAGAAACTCAAAGGGATAAGGGAAAAGCCCACTGATAAGCAATGTTACTCAGGCTTTTAAAAACTCAAGGGCAGGATCCAATAATGAAACAGAAGGTCAGTGGTTGTTTCCGACAACCGCAGATAACAACAAAGAAATCACAGGGCAAATGTGTGTGCTCAGAAGGGTTTACATCTGCACAGGGAAGGAGTGTGTTGGTGCTGGGGCACCCATGCTCACTGAGACTGGAACCCACACTGTCTCTCTTTTCCTAGAAGAGGCCTGAAAAAAAATGCTGCTTGTACAGAGCATGAGAATTGCTCTATGCAGGACACTTAACAAAATCATGAAGCATGCCACTGGCATGAGATACCCCCCCCCTTCCTCATCCACCTTTGCCAGTACACAGGAGCCCACCCTGAGCATCAGGCTAGTTTCTTTGGTGGCTAGGGGAGAAAATGATGACAGCTTGAGGCCCTGAGTATATTATTTAAGGAGATGGGCACCTCACTAGCACCCTTCATTGGTTGTGAAGTAGAGAGTATTGCTCCCAAATTTATTTCCTAGGCTGCCAGGGAGCTCTTTGAAGAAAACAGAGCCAACAAAAGTCATTCAGACTCCTCTCCCACACACATTTTTGTTGTTGTTGTTAGCGAGGCTCCTAAGACAGCAGAAGCCATGGTGTAGCAGAACTTGACTAGAGGTAGCCTGTTGACAAAGTCTGCCATTATATCTGCTAGGCAAGATGGGGATCCAAATCTGGAGAGTCCTCAGGGGAAGCCAGCCTATGGTGTACCTGCAGTAGAAGAGAGCTCTGTGTCTATCACCATGTGCTCTGTCATTGGGGATGCAGCTGTCAAGTGTGAGAATGGCAGAAATGCTACCCAGCTGGGATAATGGCCAATGAGATATTGGGAAGGCCAAACATTAGAAAACTAGATGCAAGGATTAGAAGGACTCACGGGGAAAGAATACGAGGCTTGGCTTCAGCAAGACAGCAAGTAGGAAGGTGGTGAGAAAAGTCTGCAGGATTCAGTTCCTGGCTATTTTGATCATATGTTCCCAATTTAAGTGTGCTTTAGAACCCTCAGGTCCAGAGTAGAGACTTCTCTGTCTTTTTCCTGGGGAGACCCTGAAGACCTGCAGCCTTATTTTCTGAGGTTGGATAAAGATCCTGGAGCTGAAGAGACAAAGGTTCAGTCCAGCTGTAGAGTTGCTTTCCTGCAGCTGGAGACTAACAGACTTGGTCTGGATGATCCCTGGAGGCAGACTAGAACCCATGGAAGGTAGTACTGGGCAATCTAAGGGAACGAGTCACTTGTGAGAGAAAGGCCTATGCTCATTTCCATGGCTGACCACCTCAAGGCACCTTAGGGGAGTTCATACCCAGCTCTAGGGGCAGGCAAGGGTAGGCCTAGGCCAGGAAAACCATCTAATGCAGGCCTTGGGAAACTACTAACTAGGGTAAGATTTGATCTCCACCCCATTTGTGCCAATAAGTGTTACAGCACATACCTAGACACTTTTATCTCTACTACCCATGAAATCCTCATGCCCTAGTAACATTGCTTCATAGAGACTCAGGGATTGGCAGGCTCAAAATATTTTCAACCAGTTCCTTCAATAAAAATGTCTGTCCATGTCTTAACATGATTCTCAAACACTTCAGCCACTAAGGCTTACTACATGCAAACCTAGAGATGAAGGATAGGTATCTGGGGGGTGTGGGAAGGATTCCCCTACTCACCCATCCCCTCCTACTTCAGGCCAGGAAGAAGGTATCTGGAACATTCCAGAATACCCAGAAGCCTTAGTTGAGTGCTAGGTCCTTATGTGTGGATCGGTTGTCTCTTATGCTATTTTCTTTCTTTCAATGCCCGAGTTCCCCTCCCATCTTCTCTGGTCATGGGAGAAAGAAGGTGCCCCATTGGTCTCCTAGGGGATGCACTGCCTGAGGTGCCCTTGGGCCACAGGAAGTGTTTGGGCACAGTCAACAGCCTCAGTCTCACCAAGTGCAGCAAGAGGGATAGAACGTGCCTTTCTGTCTCCCTAGGTCACTCAGGAGCCCACTACCTCCTACTCCTATTGTGATGGCTAATAGTTTCTACAAACCACATTGCACACTGGAGAAGCGACTGTTTCCTAGGAGGCCCGAAGCCACCAGCATAGTAAGAAGTCCTTCTTATCTACCAGGGAGCCTGCCCTGGATAGGACTGAGACAGAGTCTACCCACCATCCAGGAAGAGTGACCTAATGGATGAGCTGGAAGGAGCTATCTCCAAGACACTTGCAGGCCTGTCACCTAGCCTCATTGCCGAACAAGAAAAATGACTGCTCATGCCCCAAGGGCCGAAAGGTGAAGGGGAGCCACACTCGGCCTCCTGCAGGAGGCCTAGGAGAATGAGTCACGTTTTTAATTTACCTGACCTTCCCCACAAAATAGATGCTCCAAGAAGAGAGCGGAAGATGAGGTCAGTGGCTGGTGTCATTTGAGAGGGGCTGTTCATCAAGCCACTGAGGTGCAGATGCACACTCCACCAACCTTAGAGTCCTGTTCCTTCCTGACCTTCCCTGACACTCAACACAGCAGCCAGACATGGGCTGTCATCTTTCCATCTTTATTTTTATCTTTGTCCACACCATGACTTTAAGAGGATTCACATCCGATCTCATTCTGTTTTGTTCTGCTCATATCCATTCAGGGATGCTCTTCTTTTAGTCAAATTAATAACCCTCACATTTTGTGATATTTTCCCCCACTTGAAATTGTTTTTTTTTTTTTTTCTCAGATGAAATAGGTTAAACAGTTCCAACTAGCCAGGGTGTGTAGATTTCACCCTAACCACCCACCCACTCACCCCAGCACACATTTTCCCCATCCTTTATACCACCCCACCTGCTTCCCCTCACATGCATGCTCACCCCCACATTCCCACCCCTACATTTCTTCCTACTTATGTATAGAAAGACACTTCACCCCACTTCCTTCTTGCCCTTTACTCCCTACCTTCTCACAATCCTCCCATCTCATACCTTCACCCCTGTGTCCACATACTTCTGCCTCCAGTATGCATCTCCACATACACCAGCCCCCCTCTCCTCTCCATGCCCAGCTGCCTCCTTACCATATTCAACTTCCTGCATGTAGAGATGCTCTCTCTGCCTTACACATACTTATGTGCCACAGGCACACTCAGGCTGTCTGCACACCATGTGCCCCCCCCCCCATTTCCCCCATGGCTTCTGACCATTCCATTTTACACCATAGTTAGGTGTTTATCACGAAGCCACCTGAGCTCATGTTCCAGAGTGACTCTCTCTGTGACTTGGCCCTGCGTGGAGGTTTAGGAGATGGATTTGTCTCTGGAGGTTGAGAGTTGCATAAGGAAGTGTTGAAGTTACTCTGGATCCCAAGGCTCCAATATCCATGCTTTCCTTTTATCCACCTTCCTACGGAAACTATTGAGAGCACAGGATAGGAACCAGCAACTTCAGACATAAAGGGCTAGGAAGGGCTTCTTCCCTTTCTTTCCTTAATTGCTCTAAAAATAAAATTTCCTCTCCTCCTTTCCTGCTTAGCCTCTGGGAAGCTTCCTGCCCAAGCAACCATTGTCTGCCAGGCTGACTTCCACATAGACTAGACTGACTCTTTCATGGGTTATACCTAGTCCTTCACAACACTAGTTTCCAAAACCTCTGCTCTTCTCTCCTGGGAGAATTGGTCTCCCACTGGCTGGTTTCCCATCTGCAAAAGTCACTCTCTACCTTCTAGATGTGGGCTTGGATGGAGGCTTTGGCTGGGTAGCTAGTCTCTAAAGGTGCCAAGGCACATTTCCGGATCCCACTGACATTTAGAAAATCTGAACACCCATAAATGTCTGGACTTTTTAAAATGCATGGACTTTTTAAAATCGGCAATTAGTTGTTAAAGGTCTTTGTGACTTCCCACGATGTTCAGCCTTTCTTCAGTTTTTTTTTTCCCCTTTCTGAAAATCATAGTTCCTCTTCATTCCCAATGGTCATTTCTGGGGAAGAAATTGGCAAATACTCATGAAGAGGAGGGGGTGGCTGATACTGATCAATCACAGACCCCAAGAGCTATAGGAAGCCAAGCAAATTGGAATTTCCCTAACAGCCACAATGAGCCACACTCTGTGTATTTATAGAATGTATCTATTGTGTATTTATATTATTCCACTTTAATTTTATTTTGAGAACACACTGAGTGAGTATTGTTGCTCCCATTTTACAGGAAAAGAAACTGAGGTTTAGAAAGGAGTAGAAGCCCCCTCCTCAAGAAGAGTTGGCAAGCGAGTGGCTGAGGCAGCATCTTGAGTGTCAAAGCCCAAGCTCCATCTACTAATATGAGGCTCTGGCAACCAGTCAGAACAGCAACCCATGCTCTCACCCAGAGAACCCTATGCCCACATGAGGATTCAATGGAGAACCTAGGGTGAGGAAAATATCCCTTGCAGGTTCTCCCAAGCTCTGCAGTCCACAGCAAAGAGCTTGTCAAATGTCAGCTTGTGCATTCTCACTGGGGTTCTGAGGGGCTCCCAGTTTACTAAGTGTCCCTCCACCCCTTATCACGTGAATAGGAGATACCACTTCACCATGACTGCCCATGCCAGCCACTGGGCTAAATACAAGGGCACGTGCCTCTGCAGCCATCATAGCTTTATGGGAGAGGTGTTTCTCTTTTAGACCCTCCTAAGGTTCCGAGACTTGAAGTAGAATGGAAATGACCCAAGGCCACGCCCCTAGAGAGTCTCTAAGCCCAGTCTCAGCCCAGGGACGGCCTGGCTTCAGCAGACAGTTCAGAGGCACCATTTGGATCTCACATCTAATGACCTTGCATCATTCAAAGCTGAAGTTTCCATAGGAATACATTTGAAGTAGAGTCACGATCAGCCTTTTCCAACGAAGTGAGACTTGATGAATATTTATCTTAACATATTAACATGGCATATTTCCACATTGCATCAGCACCTAGTACACAGCCCAACTAAAGGCCACAGACGTGACTCATAGGCCAAGGTCCTCCTCCTATTATTGCCTAGCATCGGGGAGATGTCCCAAAGGTAGTCCATCCCTGTACACTTCCAACTGTCACTTGAATCCTCGTCAAAGCAAATGCCACTCTACTGTCACGGTCATAATTTCTACAAAGAGGATGAGCAGCAACAGCAGTCCATTCTCGCAGCCTGTGCACACTCTGGACAGGCAAGCTGTGGTGATGTAAGCCGGGAGCAATGGGGTTAAGACTGGGCTGGTATTGACTCCCTGAAATCTGGAGCCTTTGTGGTAAAGCCCAACTCGATCTAAATAGCCATCCCTAAAAAGGAGCGAAGTGAGGCTATCTCTAACCTCCCTCCCATGGCTACACTGTGCAAAGAAAATGCCACAGGCTGTGGGCCCAGGCCGCGGGGAGCCGACCAGCCTGACTGAGCAGGCCAGGCCGTGGTGTCTGGCAAAGTGCCCTCCCCTCAGCCTGGCCCCTGTGCCCCAGGCTCCCTTGCTCATCTCACTAGCCTTACTCTTTATGCATCAGAAAGGCCAAGTCCTGACTCTCCATCAGAACTGGTGCCCAATGCCTTGTCTAGATAGAAGGGAGAAAGGACAGGGCAGAACCCATGGGCTTGAGTTTGTCCTTGGCTCGCTTGAAGCAAGGCTCAGCCTTTAAATGGTCCAGGACTATGACAGGGCTATGAAAGTGACTGGAGCACCTGGAAGAGTGGCAGACAGTACCAGAACCTTGCAGACACTTTCGTCAGTAGATATATCTCTGTTCCTAATCCTCCCGTTCCCTGTAGAAGACTCTCCTCTGCCATTCTAAGTGATTCTCCTCTGGAGCTCAGTCAACTTTTGGAAGAACCTGGTATTCAAGCAAACACGAGTCAGTATGTGCTCAGCCTGTTACAGCTCTATTTAGTGAACTAAGGATGAGCATTTGCAGATTGGGCCCATCAGTGTTGCTCATCACAATGCCACCACTGATGTAGGAATGCCTTTCTGTATGCTGTGAATAGCAATCTTTAAATAAAGGAGCTGTTTTGGCCTATGACAGGCACCATAGAAAAAGTAGGAGGAGCAGGGCGGAGTCAGAGAGAGACCGAGCCAGAAGCCCAAAGGAGCAACATGTAAGGAACACAGGTGAGCCATGGGCCACATGGCAGGAAAGATTAATAGAAATGGGTTGATTTAAGATGTAAGAACAAGCTAGCAATGTGCCTAAGCCATAGGCCAAACAACATGAAGTTAATATAAGCGTCTGAGTCATTTCTGGGGGCCTAAGTAGCTGCAGGAAGCTAAGGGGTCTGGGGCTACAGGTCTGTGGGTCTGGGCCTCTGGCTGCCCGGGACCAAGAAAACACATTGTAACACACCACCATGTCCTACTTTTCCTGAGACAAAGACAAGTTCATCCCAAGCAGTGATGACCCTGGGGTGCTAAGTCCACAGGAATGTGAAACACTACACTACTGCAGGTCCACTCCACTCCCAATCTGCCCACAGATAATTTACACAAGGGAGATGAAAATCCCGCTGTAATTCACTACACAGTCACATTGAAGAACATACAAAAGGAGGATCCCCAGAAAATATGAACAAGTAGGCAAAACAAAGGGGAGGGGTCACATTCTTAAAGCTTGAGCTAGTGAAATAATATCAAAAAGGCTACATAGATAAATATATTTAAAATACTTGAAGGCATCACACACACATATATGTATATATATGTCTTTTATATTTATTTATATATACATATACGTCAGTTAAAAGCATTAAGAAATTATAAAATTAGGGCTGAGAAATCTGAAAAAATTATAACTGTTAGAAATTAGCAAAATAAAGTTCTTAAATTTTACATAATGGCAGGGTTTGACTCCAGTTAAAAAGCTAGAGAGAGACTCACAGAATGGGAAGACACAGTTTAAGGAAACCACTAAGGATATGGTACCGAGGAACAATCAATGCATTGAAAACTACAGCGAAGTACAGAGACAAGAGGTTTAGAAATGGAAGTGACTGACAGGCATATTTATATAAAAGCTCAATGAAGGAAATCAGGAGCATTTTTGGCAGACAAGTCTCTAGAATTAAATAGAAATTTTGGTCATATCAAAAAAAAAACCCCAAAACCCAAAAAACAAAACCTGAGCTCCCAAACACAGATGAACTCATATTTAAAAATACTATGGTAGCAAACAGCAAAGAAAGGGGAAAAATTAAGTGCAACCACAGAAAATAAAACCAGGATGCCTGGATATAAGGGTTGAGAATTAAACAAATGGAGAAGGTCCATTGAGAAATCCCAGACACACAGGGGTATTATCTTCCAAGTTCTGCAAAGAAATAACTATTAGCTTGAAACAGTTCGTAGCTAAACTAATTCAAGAGCAAGGGTAAAATTAAGATATTTTCTGACAAAGATTTTATTACCTGAGAGCTCATCAAAGGACATACATCAGGAAAAGGGGGAGATTGAGGCTATAGAGTAGGTGGAAAGCCCCCATAACACAAACCCATAACCTTGTAGGTGAATAATAGGCACTGAGCACTGTAGGTAGGGTAAGACCGGTGTGTCCCCAGCACTGGGCAGCAGTGATAGACAGTGAGCGTTAAGGTGTCCAGGGACTATGCTCTGAAGAATAAAGACACCCATCAGCCTAGAGCCTGATGAGCCCCACTATTTAAGAGTTAGAGGATTAGCCAGATGGTGGTGGCGCACACCTTTAATCCCCGCACTTGGGAGGCAGAGGCAGGCAGATCTCTGTGAGTCTGAGGCCAGCCTGGTCTACAGAGTGAGTTCCAGGACAGCCAGGGCTATGCTAAGAAACACTTATCAACAAGCAAACAAACAAACAAAAACCAAAAGAAAGGAGTTAGTGGTTTACACATAATAGGCATGGCAACTGATCTAAGAATTTAATGCAGTCCCAAACAAAATTCCAGAAGGATAGTTTTCTTTTGAATATAAACAACTAGATCTCAAAGATTTTTTTTTGGTAGAAAAAAAAGGACAAAATTAAATAAAACACTGGTGGGGAAAGGCATGCCGTGCTGCCAGAGGTGACATCCAGATCAACGGGTGGGAAAGGATATCCAGAGACGAACCCACAGACACGGCCAATTTTCTTCTCTGTGCTGGCGCTAGAACTTGGGGTCTTGTATATTTTGAGTAGGTTCTTTACCAAAAGTTAGCTGCAATGTTAGCCTAAACAATATCTGTAGTAATGGTTCAGTTTATCTGTTAAAATTGTGGTATGGCGAAGAGACAGTTTTTGTAGCAAATTGTGCTAGGAAAACATGATGTTCATACTCAAAAGGAAAAGTTTGAGTGTTAATAAATGGTTAGCCCAAAACAGATCATACATCTACGTGTAAATACTACAAAAAAGATGGAAACACCCTAAGAAAGTGCATGAAAACGTCCCTCTTCTGGGATCGGTGAGAGGTCTTGAGTGCAGTACCAAAAAGGAGGGGCATGTTAAAAATGGACTTCATCAAAATTAAAATCTCTTTTTGTTCTGAAAGTGACATATTCTGTTAAAAGAATATGCGCGATGAGCTAGAGACTAGATGAAAATATTTGCAAAGCTTACATCCAACAAAGAGCTATTTAGAATTTGTATAAAATCATAAACTTAGCAATTTAAAAACAACCATTTATAATTAGTTAATGGTTTGATAGGTAGAGAGAGACATTTTCTTCAGTGGTAAAGGCAATGGGAAAACCCCCCACATTCTTCTAAATAAACCCTCATGTACACTCCTGTAATCAACCCTGATGAAACTCACTGAGACACACACACGCACATGCATACACACACGCACACACATGCACACACACATACACACATATACATACATGCATACACACATGTAAACACACACATGCATACACACATACATATACATGCACACACATGCATACACAGACTCACATACACACATTCTCATACACATGCACACATGCATACACACACATGCATACACACTCACACACACATTCATACATATACACATGCACATACACTCTCTTTCACACACACACTCTCTCACACACACATACTCTTACACACATACACACTCTCGCATACACACATGTACACACTCTTGCACACACGTGCACACCCACATACATGCACACACACAATGCACACTCACACACACAAACACTCATACACATACACATATACTCATGTGCGCACACACTCACATGCACTCACATGCACTCACACGCACTCACATGTGCACACACACTCACACGCGCACACTGACATGAAAACAGAAGTGGGGACTAGTTGAGAAAAGGAAAAGAATTAGCAGGAGAAAAATGAATATGATCAAAATACATCATGTACATGTATGGAAATGTCACAATGAAACCTATTATCATGTATAATATATGCTAATCAAAAGAATCCTAAAAATAAAGAGTAAGAAGAGTTACCTTTCCCCAGATCCTTCACGATTCCTTAATACCTCGTTCAACCACATAAATTCTTTGTCTATTTCATTCTGTCACAAAACGTCCCACTAAAAAGCAGAAGTTGGGGTCACAGAAAGAGCCCTTGCCTGATGAGGGTCAGGAGAGGACTTCCTTTCCTCTCTCCTTGGCTACCTGGACTGTGAGAGGACACCTGGACTGTGAGAGGACACCTGGACTGTGAGAGGACACCTGGACTGTGAGAGGACACCTGGACTGTGAGAGGACATCTGGACTGTGAGAGGACACCTGGACTGTGAGAGGACACCTGGACTGTGAGAGGACACCTGGACTGTGAGAGGACACCTGGACTGTGAGAGGACATCTCACCTCCCAGTAGCAGACCTACTATGAAGTCATTTCCTACTATTGAAACATTGCCTCCAGGTTAGAACCTCCAGGTTCAACCTGTGGGGCATGACTTCTTTGGGAGCAGAATGACCTTTTCACAGGGGTCACCTAAAACCATCTGCATATCAGATATTTACATTATGATTAATAACAGCGGCAGTTCTGAAGTAGCAACAAAAATAATGTTACAGTTAGGAGTCACCACAACGTGAGGAAACGTGTTAAGGGGTCACATTAGGAAGGTGGAGGGACAGGGAAGCTCTTAAGACCAAGGAAGCTATAGAAACCTGTAAGGCTCAGACGTTCATAAAGTTACAAGATTTGCAAAGGGCCCTCCAAGGTCACAGAAAGCAGGAATTGATTGCTGGAAAAGGAGACTGGCAGAGTTGCCTACAAGTTGTCCAGGGGTCTCTAAAGATACAGCGTTTGTGAGTCTTCACCCACGATAGTGTGACTTTTGATGATGCGGCTGTCTTTGAGTTACCTGTCTTCCTGGGATCCCTTACCCCTGCCCCTGGAATCCCTTACCCCTGCCCCTGGAATCCCTTACCCCTGCTCCTGGGATCCCTTATCCCTGCCCCTGGGATCCCTTACCCCTGCCCCTGGGATCCCTTACCCCTGCCCCTGGGATCCCTTACCCCTGCCCCTGGGATCCCTTACCCCTGCCCCTGGGATCCCTTACCCCTGCCCCTGGGATCCCTTACCCCTGCCCCTAGGATCCCTTACCCCTGCCCCTAGGATCCCTTACCCCTGCCCCTAGGATCCCTTACCCCTGCCCCTAGGATCCCTTACCCCTGCCCCTGGGATCCCTTACCCCTGCCCCTAGGATCCCTTACCCCTGCTCCTGGGATCCCTTACCCAAATGCTATGTAATTTAAAGTAAAACTGACAGATTTAACAGTCACCAATCAAGAAAAGCCCCAGACACCATAGTGTTCCATCCTTCTGTCCTCTCTCCTCCAGGCCTCTGTGGGCTCTGGTTCCAGGCAAACTGAGTTTGGATTGACCCTAGCATAAGCACGAGAGAGGCCAGCAACCATGGGGCCTCTTCATCCTCAGCGAGCCAGGAGCCAGGTAGCTTGGCTACTTTATACTTCTGTGTGTTTCGGAAGGTACCACACTTCAGATGCTTTCTGGAGAGAAATTGAACTACTAAAGCCAAGGACAGTCTCTAAGAGGGAGAAGAAAGAAGCGTGCGATTGGAAACCCCAACTGCAGGGCCACCAGCATCAATTCTGTCCCATGCTCATCCGGCATGCTTATCCTGTCTCATCTCCCCAAGACAGGAGTTGGACCACTCACCGGCAGTGGTTGAGGTGTATTGATAAGGCTCTGACAGGAAGTGTGGGAGTGTGAGGATAAAGGCACCCGCGGCCAGGAGGAGACCCCCTATGCCAATCATCCGTGGGCGGTTCACCCGGCTGCCGAAGTAGCTGACAAAGATGATGAGGGTGGCGTTGCTGATCTGCAGAGGGGAACAAGGGGTGGAGTGAGAGCCAGGTAGGTCCCGCCCTCCACTAGCCCAGAGGAGACTACTACCTAGGGAGAATAGTCAGGGAAGGGGCTGTCCAGCAATGGAGGGGTCCCTGGCAAAGCCGCTGTAGCCTTACTCAAATATTCTTGTTTCTGCTGTGTTCTTCCAGGACAGCTTTTCCTCCACCTTCTGCTTCTTGGACAAGCTCAGTGGAATTATCTGAAGATATGATGAACTGACCACTTTATACACAAATATTGAGTGTGTACCTGTGTCTACAAGAGGGTGTGCTCAGATGTGCAAGTGTGTGTACCAGTTACCTCTTTTTTTCCCCTCCACTTTGATACAGACCCAAAGCTTACTGAATATCTAGGCTGGTTGGCAGAGACCTTTTGTCTCCACCTCCCCAACTCTAGGGTTACAGGTACATACCACTGCTACACCTGGACTTTTAAATGTAGGGTCTGGGGATGAAACTTGGGTCTCTATGTTTGCACAAGAAGCACTTTACCAATGGAGCTCTCTCCCTATCCCTTCTAGAAAAAAAAAATCTTTTGGGGGCAAAATCTAAGAAAGCCTCGAATTCTAGAAGGCTCCTGGAGTAGCATGCTTCTTAATTAAACTCCTAACTCTAACGGACTTAGGGTCTCTGGATTAAAAGTCAGAATAACAGCCACGCACCATGCAATTGCTCTCATCTCATACTTTGTGCTGGTTAATTTTCATCAGATGACACAAACTGGGACCATTTGGGAAGAGAAAACCTCAATCAAGACAATATCTCCATCATCTGGCTTGTAGGCAGGTCTGTGGGGACATTTTCATGATTGATGATTGATGTGGGAGGGCCTGGCCCACTGCAGGTATGCAATCCCTGGCAGGTGGTCCTGAGTTGTGATAGCAAAGCATGCTAAGCAAACCCAAATGGGAAGCCCCTAAGAAGCTTTCCTGCACGGTCTCTGCTCTTGCTTCAGATCCCGCTCTGGTATCCCTCCACAACGGCCTGATGTGGAAGTGTTAGACCGATAAACTCTCTCTTCTCCAAGGCCCTTGGCTCATGGTCTTTATGACAGCAGAAGAAAGGGAACTAGAACTTGACAGCGAAACAGTCCGTGTTATGTCTACAGCCATGAAGTCAGGAGACAGACTGAATCAGAGAGGCCCCAACTTGAGGATGCCTACGCTGTACTAGAGCAGTTATCTGGAGGAATTGGCTTCTGCCCCATCAACTCTGCATCTAACTCACCCCTATATGCATCCTAAATTCTACAAAATGAATGACAGGGACCTAATATACACCGCTTCCAAGTCCTGTCTAGCGTGGATTTCTTATGATCCTTAGAAGGTATGTTCCTTGTGTCCATCACTTGGGCTCTGAATGCCTCTCCTCTCCCTTAGCCACCTTGTCATGGAACCTACTGTCTATCTACTAGATCTTTATTTCTGTACTTTTGCCCTGGTTTTTTGTCTATCTGTTCCTTTCTGCCTCCTAGCACCTAGGACAGTGTCTGGCATGCAATTGGAGCTCATTAACACAAACTCCAGTTATTCCTGGACCACAATTTTATTTCAAGCCTTCAATGATGCAGATAAAGTGGGAGCACATGATTTTGCATCCTCTTGACTGCTGTAGGAGAAGGTCTACCATACATGTCAGATCTCATTTGTTTAGTAAATGAGCCTAGCACACAGTTTGAAAAGGATCAGAGTCCATGTCTGGACCTCTGGATTATGGGTGACGTGTGCTATATACAAGCGCCAGGGCTGGGCTACAGCGACATAAATGTCAAGGTTTGTTTCCTTACTGTCTGTTGTCTGTGAGGACAGTATCAAGTCAAAGGTCAAAGGCCAAACTTAAGAGTCCTATTCTACACTGGGATGCGAACCCAGGCCCCTGGTGTGCTTCTCTCAGACCCTGCAGTTAGGATAGTGCACATGATAAAGAATGGTCAAGAGCCTCCCACTCAGGGCTGGAGAAATGGCTTGGCATTTAAGAGGATTTGTTGCTCTTGCTGAAGATTCTTGCAGGATTCCCAGCACCCACACAGAAGCTCACAACCACCCATAACTCCAGTTCTAGGGACCCAATACCCTCTCCTGGCCTCCTTGGGCACTAAAGATGCACATGGTGCACATACACACAGGCAGGCAAAACACTCACACATGAAATAGAGTAAATCTAATTTTCAAAAAATTTTAAATGAAGAGTCTCCCACTTACCTCATTCAAGCTAGAAATGAGACCTGAGGAGGAACTGGAGAGCCCGAAGCGCCTCTCGATGGTGGTGAGGCTGCTCTTGAAGTAAGCACTGTAGAGCAGCTGGCAGAGCTGTAGGAGGCCATGGCAAAGCACGAACACCTGAATAAGAAATGGCAGCCCCGTGAGGTCTCTGTATGGTGGCTCAGGTACCTGCCTTCCATCAGGGTTTCTGGGGGCAGCTGGAACTGTCTCTTCATGGAAACACTTTCTTCACTGGAAGGTTCGGAGGGTGAAATGCTATCACATACCATACCGTATTTCACCTCATGAGGAAGAGTCTGAAAATTCTAGCCATTCCTAGATTTACCAAATTTTTTTTGAGACCTTGTCCTATGCCTCCCAAGTCGGCTTCAAACTCTCTATGAAGCTGAGGATGACCTTGAACTTTGGATCCTTCTGCCTCTACTCTGTGCTGACCTCACAGGTCTATACTACCACACTTGACCTTTATGCTGTGCTGGTCATTGAACCCAAGACTTTGTGAATACTAGGCAAATACAAGCCTGTAGGCAAACTACATCTGTTGTCACAAAGACTGAAACCATGGGGAATGTCATTCCCAAGCAAGGTCCTGGCTTATACAAGCATCAACACCCATTGGCACTTTGGGTTGCTCTCTAACTTTATCATAGTATACCATGGGCAGCTACTGGGTCTTCCTCCTGAGCCCTCAGGAGTGGCAAGGGTGGTGTATGAACATGTTTCTCACTCTACACAGATATTCTCCTTCTCTTTAGCCCTTAGACTTCCCAATTGTGAGACAATCCAGCTAAGTCATAGGGTAAAAAAAGAAGATATGGGGGTGTCTTTGGAATAGAGTCTAAAGCTCAGGTCCAGATCCACAGAATCAGAATCAGTGGGAGTTCAGTCCAAAATGTATGTTTTGAAAAAGTTCCAGAAGCAGAAACTAGTGGGCAACATGGATCATAATTTCTGAGCTGAACGGCATGTTCTAGCTCTCACCATCTCTGTGGTGGAGGA
Source organism: Phyllotis vaccarum (assembly GCA_033318265.1). Classification (NCBI taxonomy): domain Eukaryota; kingdom Metazoa; phylum Chordata; class Mammalia; order Rodentia; family Cricetidae; genus Phyllotis; species Phyllotis vaccarum. The sequence goes on from JARWLC010000004.1 coordinate 106,994,637, forward strand.
TCAGAAAGGGGAAAAGCAAACACAGAACTTGGATGTGATGAGAGTGGTCATTGTAATGGTGTTGATGAAGGAAGGTGAGGTGATGCCATCAGTGTTGACGGTGACAGTGGAGGTGAAGGTATTGATGAAGGTAAAAGTGGTGATAAAGATGTTGGAGAAGATAATGTTAAAGGTGTTGGTATTGGTGAAGGTTGAGGTGAACGCAATAATGAAGGCAAAAAGTGGTTATAGATGTGAAAATATTGGTAAAGGTGATGGTGTTTGTTCTGGCTAGATTTATGTCAGCTTGGCACATGATAGGGTGATTTTAGAAAAGGAAACCTTAATTGAGAAAATGACCCCACCAGATTGGTGTGTGGGCAAGCCTGTGGTACAGTTTCTTGATAGACGGTTGACGTGAGAAGGCCTAGATCACTGTGGGCAGTGCCACCCCTCAGCTGGTAGTCCTGGGCCATAAGAAGCAGACTGAGCAAGCCACGAAGAACAGGCCAGTGAGTGATGGCTTATGCATCAGCTCCTGCCTCCAGGCCCTTGCCCTCCCTGTCTCCTTGCTCTTACATTTCCCTGGAAGTATAAGGTAAATCTGACTCTTTCCCAGGTCACCTTAGTTTGTGGTATTTTTATCACTGCAACAGAAATGTTAGCTAAGACAGTATTAATGAGGGGAAGATGCTGGTGCTGATGGATGAATATGTTGGTGAAAAGGATGTAGTGGTGTGAGTGATAGTAAGTGGGTGCTCTGCTTTCCTCTCTGCTGCTGTGATAAAACACTCTGACCAAAAGCAATTGAGGGAAAGAGAGGGTTTGTTTAATCTTATAGTTCACAATCCATCATTGAGGGAAGTAGGACAGAAACTCAAAGAAAAATTTGAAGCAGAAACCGTGAGGAACATTGCTCTCTGGCTTGCTCAGACCAAGTCTCACAGAGCTAGCTTCCTTACACAGCCCAGGACCACCTGCCTAGGGAATGGTATCACCATGGTGTACTGAGCTCTCCTATAATAATTCACAACAGAGACAATCCCACACAGACTTGCCCACAGATCAACTCCATTAAGTCAATTACTCAACTTGAGACTTTTTTTTTTTTTAAGGGGCAGGGGTGATTATAGGCTGCGTCAAGTTGACAGTTGATGATAACTAAGGCAGAAAATATTATCAAAAATGGGGTGAAGGTGCTAGTGATGGTTTTGGTGTTGCTGATGGTGAAAGTGTTGGTAAAAGTACAGGTAACGGTGATGGCAAAGGTGAGCGTAAAGTGAAGGTGTTGGTGAAGGGGATGGTGGTGAAGATAAGGGGATTATGCAGCTTGATCATTGTTCATGCAAACAAGACACAAAACACACTTAATATTGGACTATTCCCTGAGTCAGGCTGGACTCAGGAAAGAAGCAATCTAATACAAAATACCTTACTAGGGCCTCCTCCTATGATCATTCCCTGAAAGGAGTCAAGGAGAACTTCTCTAGACATGCTCTCTCTCTCTCTCTCTCTCTCTCTCTCTCTCTCTCTCTCTCTCTCTCTCTCTCTCTCTCTCTCTCTCTCTCTCTCTCTTAACATTCTCTTGACAATCCCATGGCAGTCAATTCTTGGTTCCTCTTCAAGAACATTCCCCAGAACTCTACACTCTGGTGGATTCTACTGTCTGTTGGACATGTCTACCTGTATTCCAGACCCCTCAAACTTGTCATTCTCCAAATGTGACACGCTGTCTTATCCATCTTTATTTTCTCACTCCTTGTCTCAGTTATTTTTCTATTGCTATAAAAAGACACCACAACCAAGGCAACTCATGAAATAACGCATTTAATTTGGGCGTATGGTTCCATAAGGTAGTGGCGTCTTCCCCTATTATAAGTGGGAGGAATAGCAATAGACAGGCAGGCGCTCGAACAGTAGCTGGAAGTTTACATCTGATCCAAAAGTCCAAGGAAGAGAGATAGAGAGCTAACTGGAAACTTCAAAGCAGCAAGACCACGCCTCCAAATCCTTCCCAAACAGTTCTACTAACTATGGCCAAGACATTCAAGTATCTGAGTTTTGGGGGGATATTCTCATTCAAACTGCCACACTACCACTTTTAGTTTCCCAAGTAAGAAACCAGGAATCTTCCCGCATGACTCCTCACTCATGCCCAACTCTTGCCCATTACCTGACCCTACGATCTCTTCTTGGTGTCTCTCATACCTGAGTCCCTCCCTCATCTTTAGAGGCATACCTTAGCTCTGTCCTGGAATACTACAATGGTCTCTGTGAGGCCTCTTGTCTGCCCCCTCCAAAATTTTTCATCACACTACCCCAAAGATAACCCATATTTAAATGGATAGAACATACACCCACCCCTTGATGGAGTCGTTGTCATACTATAAGAGGTGTGCGTGGGTGGGAAACACTCATGTTGCTATGTTTGTGAAATATGATCAACCTCAGCAGGCTATGGAAACAAAGGGTCCGACAGTTGCAAGCGCTGTACTGTAGAGGATATCACACCAAGGGTACCAGTTTTTATCTCATCAGAACTGGGAGCCAGTGAGATATTGATTTGAATAAGTCCAAATTCAGACATCACATTGTAAGGTGGCTTAGCCTTCCTCATTTGTGAGGAGGCCACATGCTAGGGTTCAGCTGATCACCCCAACTATGGTTTCAGTCATTCACCATTGTCAACTTCCACAAAGATTACTGAGCATTCCCTCAGTCAGCCTTTGATGTCAACTGGAGAAATGCACAAATAGCATATGTGAAAGCTAACTAAATGTTGCTATTGTCTGAAGCACTGACTTGGGGCTTGTCATTCAGTACTAGGGCAAGCAAGGTGCACCTCCGACCCCTGCTGCAGTACAGCTTGTCCCTCAAACACTGTCAAAGTCAACTCATAAAGATCCTTAAAGTACAAACATTGTCTGTGGTGGTTTGAATAAATATGTCCTCCATAGGCTCATAAGAGAGTAACACTATTAGGAAGTCTGGCCTTGTTGGAGAAAGCTTGTCACTGGAGGTGGGCTTTGAGGTCACAGATGCTCTAGCCACACCAAGTGTGGTATTCTCTTCTTGCTGCCTGCCATCCAGATGTAGAGCTCTCCGCTCCTTCTCCAGCATCATGTCTGCCTGCACATTGCCATGCATCCCACCATGACAATGGACTAAACCTCTGAAACCGTAAGCCAGTCCCAGTTACATGTTTTCCTTTATAAGTCTTGCCATGATCATGGTGTCTCTTCACAGCAATAAAACTCAAAGACAGTTTGTCTAGTTCAAGGTTGCTTCCTCAAATCCCAACACCCTACTGATGACTTTTCAACAGAGGTACCTTGAAGGCTTGCTATAGGCTGTGACAGGAGTGTGTCATCTAGCAGAGGAATAAGAGAAAAGAACTGAAGTTGAATTTAAGGTCAAGCCAGGGAAGTGGACATGTGAAAAGGAGCCAGATCAAAGACTCCCACTGAAGTTGAATTGTCACTGACTTTAAACAGAAGAAAGAGGAAAGGCTGTGGGTGAAAGGGGACCCCAGAGAAGCATTGGTATGGGAAGGTAGGACTGCGGGTTCTGGGTTGGTATACTTTAGTTTCTGAGCATTGGGTCAAAGAAGACTCATCTTGTTTCATTTGAATTAGGAATGAATTAGCAGGGGTGAGTAATTCCTACCAACTTCCTCTGCTGTCTCCTGAGAGGAAGATGGGGATGGTGGGAGAGAAATTGCCTCAAAGCCTTTCCTGAAAGATACGCCTTTGCTATTTCCAGTAAGTGCTGGAATTCTGCATCTTCACCCCTGGGCCAAGCCTTTCCACATCCCTGCCCCTTCACCACCAAGCTCAGACTGGTGTTGGCCACTGCAGCCCTGGCTGGTCTATGCACCTCACTGACGCTCTGACAGAGGTGCTGACATGGGTCTGAGCCACATTCCAAGGGATTCTGAAGATGAAGACAGGTGTTGCGCATGGTTGTAACAGCAGGAGAAAGTTCCAGGAAAAGGGCAGAGAGAGATGAGTTTGACAGAGCGTGTTGATTGGGGCCACTCCCAGGGTCACAGGCACCTGACCCTGCAGACCATTTCATGAGGATAGAATCAGGAGACCGTGTCCTTTTCTGCTCAGACTGACCAAATATCCATTCACAGCTGGAAGGATGGGAAGAAATAATCACCTGCCCACGCAAAAGAAAAGCCATCCCTTGCAGAGGGCATGGTTGAGGGTTCTAGTAGATTCACAGTAGTGGCAGGGAGGGCATGCTGGTTGCATTGCAGCCTCCCTCTACTTCATTTAGGCCAAACTGGTTTTTGAAGGTTTGGGTTTTGGAGTCAGATAGGACTAGGTTCAGATCCTGGCTCTGTAAGAAACCTTTGGCTCCCAACACAGTCTCTCTGAGCCACAGTTCTTTTCAGCTGTAATACCTCAGTGGAAAGGATTACCAGAGGGGTGCGTTTAGGACCCTTGACTGCCTGAACTCACTCTTCCCTCACCTTGGAAATGAACTTCTCTCTAGCTTTCAGTTCTATGCTGAGAGATGTGGAGGCTGAGTGTGCCATATACAGGCTGCTACAGAGCCTGCTTCTGGCTCCACAAATTCCAAATCCATCCAGATCCAGTGGGAGCCCCTGGAGATTGGTGAATACTACAGCCCTACCCCATAAAAATCAGCAATTACATTAGCACATCAAAGGGCTAAGAAGTCCTTCATTAAGACCTGCTCAGCTTTAAAGCCAATCCCCCCCCCCATGTGTGTGTGTGTGTGTGTGTGTGTGTGTGTGTGTGTGTGTGTGTGAGAGAGAGAGAGAGAGAGAGAGAGAGAGAGAGAGAGAGAGAGAGAGAGAGAGAGAGAGAGAGAGAGAGAGAGCGCACTGGACTCTCTCCCTAGGACCTGGAGCTGGAGGGTTAGGCTAGGCCTGCTGGCCAGGGAACTCCTGTGTCTGCCTCCCCATCTTACAAGCACACACCACCACTTGTGGCTTTTTACTTGAGTGTTGGATATGGTACTCTGGCCTTTGTGCTTTTGAGGCAAGTTCTTTACCTGGCTGAACTTCCCAGAAGCCCATCTCACCTTTCTTTACCCATATAAAGCTGGGTGCTCCTCCATTACATTTAACAGATGATAGGCCTCTTCAGAATACTTCACAGAAAGATAAGAAAAAGTAAACAAAGGCTCATTAGGAGGATTACTACTGTCAATTTCTTTCTATCTCCGTACTCTACTTTCTTTCTGTCCACTAGCTTACCTGGCTCCCACAGAATAGCTCTGGAGTATTCCAAACCCAAACTACAAAAGTTAAAGATTTGCAAGTATGTATACAGGGACTTTCTGATGTGGTTGAAATCATCTACATTTTTATGGCAGTGATATTTATACAGGTAGAGTTCATATTTAAAGTCTGTGCATTTTATTATAGGCAAACTAGGCCTCAATAAAGTTGACTAAAGAAAAATTCCTTTGAAGACAAAGTCACAAGCATGAAGGTTTTCAAAACAGTATTCTGACCCTTTGAAGGGTATTCTCCAAACAGTTTTCTGTTTTTGTTTTAGAGTGTGAACATAGACAATGTTGTGGGAATGTTTGTTTATTCAATGGGCCTACACTGAAAGGTTCAAAACTCATGTAAATATTTAGATTATTTATATTTGTGTGTCTGCGCTAACCCAAAACCTAGGTTTACAGGGAGTGTCCGTGCTTGTGTGCATGTGTGGGTGAGTGCGTGCGTGCGTGCGTGCGTGCGTGCGTGTGTGTGTGTGTGTGTGTGTGTGTGTGTGTGTGTGTGTAATTAACACAGCACTCTTATAGGGATATCTTGCAGAGAAAGTCAGCAAACACATCCCTTGCTGGGGAGCTTTCTTTCAGGGCTGGATGTGCAGGAAGCTCTCAGACATCCAAATGCGAAAGTCGTGCTCATAGCCCCTTTGTTCAATCCTAGCAAATATGGAGGCTGTTTGAGAGAGTGTGGGGGAGAAAAAAAGCAGAGAATGGATTGGCCATTAAGATCAGTGACCTAAGGAAAGCTGACAGGAAGCCTGTAACAGTAGAGAGAGGGCCCAAGGCAAATTTCAATGACATGAGGACAACAGTTAGCAACAAGCCCTCTGGGTGAGGAAGGAACCCTGACAACTAGGGATAAGTGGGAAAGGGTCAAAGGACACCCTAGACATGTTGGTTTTTTTTCATTGTCATGTTCATGACTTGTTTTTTCTGATGCTGGACACTGGAGCTGTGAGGTAACTAACATTACACCATAGACGCATGGGCAGGCCAGGAAGATACCAGGCAGGGCTGACATGAACCCACAGGGTTATAGCCCAGGTAATGGCTGCCCCTGCTACCACCCAGCTCTGATTCTGTGCACATTGATCTCAGGGAGGTAGACCTCTGCTCTCCTGAGTCCTTATGACCACTAGGATGTGACTTCACTGAGGTGATTCAGGATACTGACTGGAGCAGGAGAAAAAGCCTTAAGCAACCTGAGGATGGCCTGACTGAGCATCAGCTGGTGATTTCCCGCACTTCCATTCCCTAGATGGTAGCTGTCTGCTCCTCAAAGAAACTGTCAAGGTGGACTAAAAGAAGCAGTCCTTCCCAACAGAGGGAGGGGGGAAAGGAGAAAGGGGGGGGGAAGGAGGGAGAGAGGAAGGGAGGGAAGGAGGGAAGAAAGAAGGAAGGAAGGAAGGAAAGAGGAAGGAAAGAGGAAGGAAGGGAGGGAGGGAGGAAACAGACATAAATTCCTCTCAGTCCACAAAAGCATTGCGTGGCTCTAGGGTGTGCCCAAGCTGCTCCAAGTCCTTGGCTGACTGCTTAACTTCTTTGACCTCAGAGAACCTGGAAGATAGCTCAGCATATAAAGTGTTTGTATAAGCAGTTAGTTACTCCCCAGAACCCATGGAAAAACCCCAAAGAGATGTCAGTAGTGGTGTGCACTCGTAATTCCAGCAGGCAGAGAAGGAAGGTCCCCGTGTTTGCTGCCCAGTGAGCCTAATGGAGGAGGCCCAGGCCCTACAGAAAGATGCTGTCTCAACCACACCAAAGTGAGTGGCTGTCCTGAGGAATAACACTTAAAGCTGTCCTGTTGACCTAGGGGTTTTCATGCTCCTGTATACATGTGTTCTATATATGTACATACATACACATACATACCACAGATCCAGGTACACATATACTCATGCATATGTGCATGTACACACACACACACACACACACACACACACACACACACACACACACACACACACACACACACACACACGGCCAATACTACCGCTCAGAGGAATAAAGTTCTTGGCAAGGAGATTTTTAAAGCACACTGAACCCCCAGCTGGCCTGACAGCTTGGGCCTACAGGGACTTCAGGCCTCTAGCCACCAGATCCCACTTGGGATGTTAAAATCTGTTTATACTCCTTTATAGATTTGACTTTCTCCCTTTGTCTTATAATCATTATAAGAATACGCATATGTTTAAAAAGAAAAAACTCAAATACCAGAGAAGGGTTCAGAGCAACAAACCCAGTAGGCACTAGATCCAGCCAGCCCCTGCAGGTCCTCGGTTCAGGCTTTCTGTTTTCTCTGATCACACATCTCAACCACCTGTGTTTACTTTAGAACCCCTTGCTCTGCGATTGTAGAGTATGCACCGCTATGGATAAGGAGTCTGCTCACTTAGAGTTGCTCTTTTCCCTGAGCCTCCTACCTTTTCATTGTTCTGTTAGGACTTTTGTTATTATCAGACCATCCCACTTTGTGGCAAGCAAACTAGAAGCCATAGGAAAGGGGCTTGCCTCCTGGAATCACCCCCCATCCCAACCCACTGCCCCCCCCACCAGCTGATAGTGCCCTTGATTCATGAGGAAAGGGTAGTTGGGTTTTTTTACTGGGCAAAGGACTGTTCTCTGCTGACCCTCACCCCCAGAATTCAGCTTTCTGCCTCATGACACATCTGAAGATCCTATACCTACTGCCTCTGAGTCTGTGGTAGGCCTCAAGTTCCCCACCACTGAAAATCCCTTGAAGGCCCCAGAGAACCTCTCTTTCCCACTCTATCAATACTTTCAAACACTCATCCATTCCACAGAAATTATTGAATTATTTTATTAGTTCATAGTGTTTCCACCTTTTTAATTGTTTCTGATACTTTTTACCAAGGGAATGCTGGAGCTGAGAGAGATGAATATATATATATATGCATATATATATTCATATATATACACATACACACACACATATATATATATATACTAAGTCTGCCATCTTGTGTAGTTGGATTATGTTACAATAATTGTCCTGCCTACTGGTTTAATAAAAATACTGATTGGCTGAAGGCAGACAGGAAGTGTGAGCAGTGCTACCAGACTGGGAAAACTCTGGGAACAGAAAGAACAGGGCAGAGATGCCACAGAAACATGAGAGATGCCACAGATGTAGAGGACAACTATGCTGCTCTGAGAAAAGGTACCAAGCCACATGGCTGAACAGGGTAAGAATCATGGGTTAGTTTAAGAGTAAAGAGTTAGCAAGTTATATGCCTGGGCCTTAGGCCGATCAGCATAAAATTAATATAAATGTCTGTCTGTCTCTGTGGGTCTGCAGACCTGCAGGTCTGCGGGTCTGAACCTCAAGGCTAGGATGGAAAGTCCGGGCCAGAAACCTACTATAACAATCTTGAAATATAAACCCCATCTATTCCCAACCTGCGGCCCCTACTTTTTCAATGAAAAAAAAGGGGGGGGGAATAGGCTCCAAGAAGCATATTTAATAAACTCCTCATAAATAAAGAATATCCCACTTGTATACCATCTTCCTAACCTGCCTCACACACAGCTTTGTCCCACTACCAAATTGGATGTTTATTCCAGCCTACCATGGAGGCTCAATCATCTAAGAGAAAGCCTATTTCATATCAAAGTATTGCTACCTCGTATAGTTTATTGAACACTGTACTGAAATTGGAAGACAGGGTGGTGGTGTGGGTGTGCTTTCATACTACAATGGCACCAAGAGTATCATTAAGGGATCATCTATTATATCCTGATTTGTGAGTTAAACTGTCAAGTTCCAGAGTACAGATCCCCCACCACTTTGCCCCAGGCCATGATGGTGTTATCTAGTTGGCTGAATCTCCAAGAAGAGAATGAGGTGTGCCTCTGACTACAGGCATTTGGCCTGATAGTGGTACCAACGCTGGGTTTATGCTCATCCACATTTACTTCCCTGCTTACAGCTCATACTCCTTGCTGGCTGGCAGCTCATCAGTGGTTAGGACCTGAAGTGAGGGGCGGGGGGGGGGGGGGGCCCAGGTTCAAGGCACTGGACTGCAACCAAGACAAAGATGTTTTCCAAAGTCATCAGACATTTTAGAAAGCTGAAAAAGGAGAGAGGCTGAGTTGGTGCCTCTGGGACTCACCTGAGAGGTCCTCCTCGTTGGAAGGGGGATGAGGAATCCTTACTTTTTCCAAAGGGTATAGAAAGCAAATCAAAGAATCAGACCTGTTCTAGGGTAGAAGGCTTCAGACAGCCATTGAGCTCACTTAAGCCTCCTGTACCTTTTGGGGTGAGCTAGCCCAGTGCCCTGCTGGGGAATGTCTCTTTTGCAAAGTGATTCGAGAAATCAAATATATTTCCATACAGAAAGGGATATCTGCACAAGATAACACTCAGAGATTCAAAATAGCCAGCCCAGGCTCCAAGTTGGTGTCCTTTGAAGGAGAAATAAGCCACAGTATTGTCAGCTTATTGGTGGTTATGAACTAGAAAAAGCCTTTGATAAGACAGTGTCCTGTTGGCTTTGGGAAATAATAAATAAACAAACACAAAAACAAAATCAGAGCACTGAAAAAGGAACAGAAGATGCAGGATACTTCCTTGTCCCTTCTTAGGGAAACAGACAACTTGGAGAGCTGGACCTGGGATTATATTATCACTAGTGATAAAATAGGGTCCCGGGGTATCCTTTGAGGTAAAGGGATCTAGCTGCTCACTGTAAATGAAGCCCATGCTTTTCCAGGACGCATGCTCATTTAAAGTAGGAAGAAAGGAGAGACATGAGGAAGCATCCATCTGAGCTCCCAGCCACACCAGGGGCCCTAGATGGCCTCCTTTGCTGGCTGTTTAGTGCTGCTTCTCACCTATAACTCTGGGGCCTTCCCAGTTGACCTCAGCACCAGGAATGGTGAGGCAGACCACAGCAAGAAGGTGGTGACAAGGTGAGAGATTGCCTGAGGGTGACGTCTGAACTTTCAAAGTTCTAAGTGGGATTAAAATTTGAACCTGTGAGGCTGTATGAATTTATCATATTAATTAAGCAAATAAAGAATTGGAATAAAAATTACCATTGGTGATCATGCCAATATATGCTCAATCTCATTCTTTTCCAGAGATTCTGAAAGGTAATTTTATTTTATTTTAAGGCAGTCAAACACTCCTTAATGGAGAACAAGTACCATCTTGTGTTTTGGGGAAGTTGGCTTGGAGTCACTTGTTAGTTTGAAATGAAGCCGCAGTTGGGCAACGTGCTTTGAATGCGTTTATGGCAGGGAAAGGACATTCAGACCCTGTGAATATGGAAACTCTTGCTATTTTATATCCTTCCTCGTCTTTGTTCTGGTAACAAGATGGGATGTCAATATTTTTTCTCACATCCTGGAAGGGTTTGAAGATAAAGCCCGTCCCTTCCTGCCTTCAAGCAAAGGGCAGCCAGTTTTTCAGACAGAAAAACTGCCAACTGTAATTGAAATACAAACTCACAAGAGTCTAGGACCTCAGGAGCTGACCTCAAGGGAGGGTCCTTTGGTCCCATAGTTGGGAAATGGCCACCAGGAGGCTTTGAGGGATGTCACTTACAGCCTGCACATCATCTTGTCTGTCTCTATTATTTGTTTTCATTTCTCTCCCAAAGCCTCACATGTGGATGACTGTGGCAGGGAAGTCAGGATGTACACCCTCACAAGCCTCCAGTACATTTATATATGTGGTCCCCAGTACATTTTGCTAGGGTCTTGCTCTGGTCCTTTCAATTCATGCAAAACATTAAGGACATTCTCTCTTTCCAGCCTTCTTGCTGGGTTTGCAGGTTGAATCATGATTTCCAGAAAGCTATGTTAGTATCCTAACTCCTGATATCTGGCATGATTGGAAACAGGTTCTTTGGAACTATAATCAAGATGGTAGGTTATTGAAATAGAGGAGGTTCAAATCCACTGGCTTTTACCTATGAAAAGATGATTGGAACGTGTGTGACAGTGAAGTCAGAAACTGGAACAATGTGTCTACAGCCAGGGAACACCTGGCATTTCTGACTGTCACTAGAAGGAGGGAGACAAATGTGGAATATATATGCCTTCAGCTTTCAGGGAACCAACTTTACTCTCTCCTTGGGATTTTTTTATTTCCAGTCTTCAAACATGAAGGAGAATAAATCCCTGTTGTCTTAAGCATCCTGGCTTGTGGAATTTTGCTTTGTCAAGTCTCAGAAGCTGCTATAAGACAATGGGGCCAGTACTTTGTCTCAAAGGCAAGGTTGAAGCCTGAGCGTTGCGTGGATTTGATTCTCACCATTTGCCAAGCCAGAACCAGCATAATTTCCAAGCTTCTGTATCCGTAAAGTAATATAGCAGCAGTTACTATGAATAGCCTTAGTAGGGTTTCCCAGAGACCAATAGGGCACATTTGCGGGGTGCTTAGTGTGTAGTTTTGCTCCTGCTGGGTAAATGCCCACCCTTTGGAAGCCAAGATGATGGCTCCCTCTGGTAACAGTGGACACTTTATCTACCAAAGGTTTGGTTTCTCTTAATCCAGGGCTGTGGGGAGAGGGTCAGTGTATTATTGCTGATTCTTCCTGAAAAAGAACATTTGAGAGCATAAGCGGAGAGTTATTGACTAGCTTCCCAGGTGAGGTGCATTCCATGAGAGATCGAGAGTCAGATGGAGCCGGAACAAGCCTGTTGATAGATCCGTGTATATGATTGCAGCAAAGGCTTTGGGGGAGAATTGATCAGACCACAGAGAAGTGGCAAGAGTGTCATACTGTGACAGTACTATGAGAGGGTGAAGACCATGTCCCTGGAGAAGTGAACCAGAAATAGGATTTTGAGGATGGATAGATTTTAGGGAGTGGAAGGGAAAAAGAGGGGCCACCTCCAAGTCCAAGAGACAAGGAAAGAGTGTGACCCAGCCATGAGACACATGTCAGGAGGGAATTTAAATTGTAAAGGAGAGTCTGCTCCCTGGGGGGGCCATAGGAGATCATCTCCATCTGACCATCACTGAAGGCTTCTAAGCAGGGATGGCACAGGCTGGACCTTTCACAAAGGCTGACTTGAAAGCGGGAAGAAAACAGGCAGGCTACAGGAAGATAGGCTGTAGGACAAGGCAGGAAGTCTCTACTCAGACAGTGGCCTTGGTTAGGGAGCAGCCAAGGGTGAGGATTTCTGGCAAGCAAAATACTGAACTGAGGTGGCCCAGGGGTGGCAAGGGGCATCTGAGAGCCAAGAGTAGATAGAGCGATGTTAGGGAAGCGAGTTCAGAAGATGGGGCAGAGCGGAGTGGGTGGTGAGAGGTGCAGGTCACAGGGCTGAAGGAGAATGTGGGGGGCGCAGGTCAGCTAGGGGATGCAGTGGTCCTTTAGGAGAGGTCTCTGAAGAGGTAGTGCAAGATGGGAACAGATAGGGGACAGAGACAGCAAGAGGCAAAAAGGATCAGTGAGAGGCCTAGTATGGGGGGAGGGGCTAAGCTGGGCAGGGCACCTCTCACCTACCAAGCACAAGACCAGTTCTCTCTGGCCTTAAGCAGTTGGTGACAATTTAGTCACATACCTAGAGAAGGTGGTTCAGAGGCATTAGGGGTGGCTTTTAAGGTTCAGCCAGGCCAGCAGTTGGTTCCCCGGAAAGAGTCTCTTTTCTGTCCATTATTTAATTTCACACCCCGGAGGGGATTGTATAGAATACAAACAGTAACCCCAGTTTCTTTTCTTTACCCTTGGTTTTCCTGGTGGTGCTGAGAATCAAACCCTAGGACCTATCAGCACTAGGTTGAGCTATCTCCTCTCTCAAGACTGCTCCCAATAGCTTAACTACCTTTCCTTCCTGTTTCTCCCAGCAGGGGCCTCAACATCAGGCTCCATTTTCCCATTAATAAGGTGGAAGGCTCATTTGACATAGAGCCCCACGGACACCTCCTGACAGCTGAGGGCTAAGGCAGCACCCACCTAGGACAAAGGCCCATCCACTAACACAAATAAACTCCGACCTTTGCCAGCACAAATCTGCAGCCAGACAAGGCCCACTTGACCTCTAACAGTATTTATGATCTGGTTCAGGCTGAGTCTCTGGTCTAGTCTTTGGATGGATGGAAGTCTGTACATGTGGTCCTACCTACACATAGTAGTTTTCTCACTGATGGCTGTCTCAGGAGGGCAGATAGCTAAGCTGTCTACTTGGTGTTCTGTGGTCATTGCAATGGAACCTGGTCTGTGTGTCTTGAGTGCCCCTAGAGAGCCAGTGGATTCCACAGGGTGCTCCTCCTGGCGAAGAAGGTTACTCTAGTCTCCTGGCTCAGAGAAGTCTCAGGGTCAGTGGTTCATAGCCCTTGGCTTTTACCTGAGCCACATAAGAAAGTTCTGGGAAGTCTTCATTTGTCAATCTAAGAGGCCAAATTTCTTCCACCTAATACAAGAGCAATTAATACATCAGAAATTTGAGTTAACTGGCAACTAGGGGAGCAGAATACCAATTACTCCCTGCCAATCACTCTCATGAGTATGTTGGCTTCACATTAACAGCAACCACAGTATGTACACTCTATACGCACATCAGGGGCTCAGGATGCGCTTGCTTCAGAGGACATGTCCTTGAACTTTGCAGTGCATCAGTCCTATTGAAGAGACTTGCAAAAACACGGTGGATTCAGTACCTCTCCAGCTTGTCATTTGGGAGTCTGGGATGGCACACAAGAGAATGCAATGCCTTTACAAAAAGCTCCCATGTTTTGTGGGTACCATAGACTCAACTTTGATAATCACCACGGTAGAGTCAAAGTTCTCCTGAGCCCAAGTCCTTCCTTTCTGACACCTTTTTTCCCAGTGACAAAGCTCAACCTCTGACAAATGTGTCTTGTGAAGAGGTCTGCTGGAAGGTAAACTCTTACTGTGGAGTGAGAATCTGAGACTCAGCGGGATTTCTCTCTCCCATGGCTGAGCATGGGGAGTCCTCACAAAGGTCTGGCTGCACAGTGGATGTGGGGGAGCCCCTCCCCATGCTGATTCCTTTACTTCTTCACTTAGAGCTCTGGAAGGCAAATGCAGGAGAATAGGCAAATGTGAGTTTGGGCTGGGATTTCTCCTGCAGACCTCAAGATTCCTGAGTGAAATCATCAGTGAGCATCCTCAGATGGGAAAGATAAGCCAAGCAAACATGTGACGCTGATAGCTGCTGTTCTGAAGCAGCAGACATGAGCTCATCTACCTTCCATCACCCTCCCATTCACGTCTGCACCCCAGAGGCCTGTGATCTAGCAGTGGAAAAGCAACATATAGGAGGGGCATCTAAACACTGGTGACATGCACATCCTGTGGCCGGACAAAGTTGATATAGAAGGAAGCAGACACCGGTCATAGCTTTTCAAACTGTGGAAATGAGCAGGCCTCAACCCCTCCTAGGCTTCTTATAGACGCTTACCCAAGCATGCATGCCTCCCATGAACAGTTTCAGAAAGGCCTCACATTTCATGGATTCCCCATAATTTTATGGTACCCAATTCCTGGAGCTGTCATCACAGTCCATTTTGCACAGGTCCTAATTGTAACAGTGTGTTGAATGTGTCAGCATGTCTAGGCTTGCCTCCGCCCATTTAATCAAACACAACCCAGGTGTGGCTATCAAAGTCTGCAGATGTAATTAAAATGCAGCATCACCTGACTTTAAGCAAGGAAGATGATTCTATATAATCTGAGTGGGTCCGATGCAATCAATCACAAAATTTTAAGTGTGCATGTAGAAATGCACACACAGAGAGAGAGAGAGAGAGAGAGAGAGAGAGAGAGAGAGAGAGAGAGAGAGAGAGAGAGAGAGAGAGAGAGAGAGAGAGAGAGAGAGAGATCATGATCAGAAGCAGCTTTGGCCCAAGTCAAGCCAGTGAGTTCTAGGAGCTGGATTGTGATTGCACCACTTGCCCCAATACTGTGTAAGCCAATTCTTTGTCCTATGTCTTAATATTTGTGTCAGTGCTTTCTACTGGCTTTTGTCTGAGTAAACCCTGAGATGGACAAGTGAATGGCTTCTCCTATTCGCAACTGTAATCCTCAGAACCTTTGACTGTATTAGCTTACATGGCAACAAAGAAATTTGAAAGCTTGATTAGGATTTTACATTGGGGGTTCATCCAAGATTAATGTACGGTGGTTTGATCACAAGAATCTTCATGAGAGAGGGGTAGGGAGGGTGAGCTGAGAGATGAGGATGGAGAAAGGGGCAGGGCATGAAGGGATGTAAGTGACTCCAGAAACTGGAGAAGGCAAGGAAACCACTTGCCACTATATCCTCCAAGGGTACAGCTTTTCTGACACCCCACAGTAAGATAATCAGTCTGTGTCCTTTAAAGCATCACAGCTGAAATCATTGGTTACAAAGGCACTAAGAAACAGATGTGAGTCCAATTCGTAACATCCCTTGCCTGTACCTCACTGCTCTTATTCAGGAGGGACCTTTTCTCTGCAGCAAGATGCTAAATAATATTGAAGTGCAACACTGGGCCAGTTAACCAAGCTGTAGCCAGCAGCTGAGTGGATGACTGCTAAGCTGTGGTCAACTGAGTAGTTTCCTAAGCCTCACTTAACTCTCCTCTAAAAAGGCTGTGGTTATGTTGGTGACTCCTTACAACCTGCTGTGACTGGACTGCGGAGTTGAAAACCCATTTTCATTTTGTTCTTTCTCAATCTGCTTAGCATGACACCTAAGGAACTTTTCACTGGACCAAGGAGCATACTCTTCTTGAGTGCCTCTTCATTTGTCTTTTTCCTAACATAGGAGGACTCTATTACCCTGTCTGTCCACCCCCTTATGAGAACAGTTCTCTTATTTGCAAGAAGGGTCCCTGTGGGATCACATGATTCAAGGAGGTACGGCCAGTTGGGGTATGCCATCCTGCCTGGGGAAGGCCATATGCCCCAGATGAGCCAATTAGAGTCTGCCCTGGGATTTGTCAAACTGCAATTCAATAAAAGGCAGTGGGCATGCTCTCTGGCTGCTGACTGTGACTCAGTCTCCCAGGAGGCAGAGCTTCATGGGGACAAAATAACAGTGACATTCAAAGAGACACCTGCTCAGGTCTTCCACATATTTTCATGTCAGAT
The DNA here is from genome assembly GCA_033318265.1 of Phyllotis vaccarum. Lineage (NCBI taxonomy): Eukaryota > Metazoa > Chordata > Mammalia > Rodentia > Cricetidae > Phyllotis > Phyllotis vaccarum. Next base: position 107,010,950 of record JARWLC010000004.1, read on the forward strand.
TTCTGGTGATCTGTTTTGTGTATACTCTAGATATGAGTCTTGTTCATTTTTAGATATCACAAATACATCATAGCCTGGCATTCTTTTGGCTTTAAGTACTTCTACTTATTATTAAAGTGGATAAATCATCTTTATGTCTTGTCTCCTGGTAAACTTCTGTCCCTTGACTGTCAACCCTGCTGTGCCCTGTTGTTTTCAACTTGCTCTTTATGTATTTTGGTTTTGTTATTTGTTCGTTTGGTTGGTTTCTGATTCAGGTTCCGATGTAGTGCAGGCTTGCCTCCAACTTGATGTATAGCCAAGGCTGGTCTTGAACTCCTGATCCTCCTGCCTACACACAAAATGTGGAGTTATAGGTGTATCTTTTCAATATATTAGCTTATATGGCAAGAAGAAAATATGAAGGTGTGATTAGGATGCTAAATTGGGAGCTTATCCAATTGTGTGTGTGTGCGCGCGCGTGTGTGCGTGTGTGATCACAAGAGTCTTTATGAGAGAGGAAGAGGTAGGGTGAGCTTTGGGATTTCAAGATGCTAAGCCGCCATCTTCAAAGCTGGAGGAAGGGGCAGGGCTGGAAGGGATGCAGTTGACCCTCACATCCAATTGTTTTAGATGTCTCTTTTCAAAAGCAGTTTGACTCTATATTTTAATGCAACCCCAAAAAATGATGAGGGTAAGCCATGCCTGGGTTGTGACTTTTTTCTATCTAGTTATCTTACCTTGTCCAATTTCTAACAAGAGGATTTTTTTTTCTTTTTCTCGCCCCTCACCTTTCCATCCTTTTACCTGTTGATTAATTTTGTTTTATTACTGTGTTTCTTTATTCTCTTTTCCTTTGGAAGACATCTGTCCTGTTGTAGTAGGTTTCGGGTCCCGGGCAGCCAGAGATCCGAGACCCACAGACCTGCCGCCCGAGACCGCTTAACTGCCCTCCGCCGCCCAGGCCCCCAGAAACGACTCAGACACTTCTATTAACTTCATGCTGTTTGGCCTATGGCTCAGGCACATTGCTAGCTAGCTCTTACATCTTAAATCAACCCATTTCTATTAATCTGTAGGCCATGTGGCCCGTAGCTCACCCGTGCTCCTTACATGTTGCTCCTTGAGCGGCTGGCTCGATCTGTCTGACTCCACCCTGCTTCTCCTACCTAAGCTCTGATTTCTCCTCCTACTTATTCTATGGTGCCTGCCATGGCCCAAATAAACACATTCCCACATCACATCTGTCCAGTGCCTTTTTTCTCATGTATATTTCTTTTATCCGTATATATTTCTGATTGTGGTAAACAAACATTTCAACCCATTTACCATCATGACTATTACAGGACCCACTCCTGTGGTGTCACACATCCATCACCATCATCTGCCTCTCAGACACTTCATCTTGAAATCCTCAAACAAATACCCATTGTATAGTAGCTCCCCACTCCCCCTGCACCATGCCAAACCCAGGAAACTGCCATTCTACATTCTGTATTTATACATTCGACTGTGTTAGAGACCTCGTTGAAATGAAATAGTATTTTTTGTCATTTTGTGATTGGCATATTTCACTGAGCAGACTATCCTCCAGGTCCATCCATTTTATAGTATGCATGAGAATGCCCTCCCTTCTGAAGGCTGGCCTCTGCTCCACCCTGTGACTATGCCTTGTTTTGCTGATTTGTTTATTCATTGGTGGAAACTTTGGTTGCTTCTGCCTTAAAGCTGCTATGATCACGGATGTTTAAATATCGCTTTGAGCCCCTGCTTTCTGTTCTTTCGCCGGTGCTTTGTTTCTGTTGCTGGGATAAAGTTCCTGGACCAAAAGTAAAGAGAAGAGAAAGCTCATTCAGCTTACAGTTCCAGGTCACAGCCTGGCATTGAGGTAAGTCAAGGCAGACCTGGCCGCTATTCTACACAGCATTACTTCTCATTAAGGATCCCACTTCACAGCCAAAGAACCGTGTAGGAACAATGGAGGATGCTGCTTGATGGCTCACAGGTAGGTCTGATGCTCAGCTAACTGTTTTATAGAGTTCAGCTAGCTGCTGAGTGCTACTGAGGACTACCTAGTGCTACCCAAAGTATGCTAGACCCTCCCATATTAATAATTAAAACACTTTCCTATAGACCAGTCTTATCTAGATACTTCCTCAGTTGAAACCTCTTACCCTGCTCACTGTAGGGTGTAGCTGGCATTTAAAAATAACCATCATATATACTCAGAGACAGGATCACTAAATCATACAGTGGTTCTATTTTTAATTCTTTGAGAGACCCCATACTGTGTTCCATGATGGCTGGACCATCTCACATTTCCATCAACAGTGTAAGAGTTTTGGTTCCCCTTCATCTTTTACAACATGTATTTTCTGATGTGTTGGTTAGATGTTGTATTAGGATAGGCTGCTATCCTAATAGGTATGAAAGTATGGTTTTGATCTGCACTTTTCTGGTGCTTAGTAATGCTCAGTATCTTTCCTCATCTGAGGAGAGATGTATACTCAGCTCCTTTGCCAATTTTTCAGCTCATTTTTGTTGCTGAGTTGAAGAAGATTTTTTTTATATATATCCTAGATATTAATCCTTACTGCACATAGGATTTGCACATACTTTTCCAATTCCTTGGATTGCTTTTTCTAAGATGCTGTCAACTGTGTCATGTGACACACAATTTTTTTTAATTCAATGCCATATAACTTATCAATTTCAACATATATTGCCTATACTTCTGGCATCATATCTAAGAAAGCTTTGTCCAATATTGTGCCACGAAGTTTGACCTCCATGTTTGCTTCTTAGTTTTTATAGTTCTGGGTCTTATATTTAAGCCTCTGGTCCATCTGAGTTATATACAGCTTAAAGTCTGTACATAGTATGGTTACTGCAACTTTGCAATTCAGTGCAGCACATTTTGGGGGCTTTAGTCTTTCAGAGGAAGCCTTTCACCCCAAGAGACCATCGGACACTAACGGGGTGGAACATGTTTCATCAATCCCCTTTCACCAATAGCCCCAACTTTGTGGACGCATGTGATCTCACCCCTCACCCCTCTACCCCGTCATAGATGGCTAACACCTTCTTCACTGGCCCAATTTCCCACCTGCCCCCATCACAGTGACTGGTGCACTCTGATTATATGATGTTTGGTGTATTCTCCATTTCTCTCACCCGGAGAGTCCCCTCACCTCGAAGGCATAGCTGCTCTCACAAAGCACCTCTAAGTATTTGCAGTGAGAGGGATTCCAGACTAAATGGGCCGGCATTTTTGACAGAAGCCATTTTTCACCAGGGCTCTTTATGGTCCATCTTAAGCCATCTACCCATAGCTTTTGGAAGATAGAGACCTTGCTTGTCTCCTTCCTGGAGGTGTTTTACATTCAGTCATTCTATATGAGGAGCGTGAAGACATTAAAATTCGTGGTCCATGACCCACATATGTAAAGCAGAATCCACTTTATCACCTTATTCTCCTTCAATCATGGCCAGTTTTATCCCCCACTTATATGTTTTGTGACTTTGCTATTATTTTCATAACTGTGCAGTTTGTCTAAGGACAGATGCGCCCTTCTGTTTCTATTCATCACTGGGTGGCAAGTCAACAAGAATATAAAGATGGGGATCACTCAGACAGTAAACTGCTTGTGTTCCAAGTCTGAGGACCTTGGGTTGATCCCCAGAACCTGTTACAATAAGGTTCCGGTCCTGGGTGGCCAGAGGTCCAGACCCACAGACTTGCCACCCCAGACCCCTTAGCCACCCGCAGCTGCTTAGTGATTCAGATGATTCAGACACTTATATTAACTTCATGTTGTTTGGCCTATGGCTCAGATACATTGCTAGCTAGTTCTTACATCTTAACTCAACCCATTTCCATTAATCTGTCTGCCACGTGGCCCGTGGCTCACCTGTGTTCTTTACATGTTTCTTCTTTGGGCATCTGGCTTGAACCGTTCTGACTCCGCCCTCCTTTTCCTACCTATTCTGATTCCCCCACCTACTTTTTCTATGGTGCCTGTCATGGGCCAAAACAGCTCCTTTATTTAAAGATTAATATTCACAACATACAAAAAGACATTCCCACATCAAGAACCCATGTAAAAAGCTGGGCCTGTGGATGTACACTTGTAATCCCATCACTGAGAAAACAGACAGTTGAGGCTTTCTGGCCATCCAAGGTGGTCTACTTAATGAGTTCTAGGCCAGTGAGAGACCTTTTCTTAAAAAAAAAAAGTCTTCTGACATACACACACACACACACACACACACACACACACACACACACACACACACACACAACTATATAAGAACGAATAAATGAACACCTTGCCACTCTTGGCCTCAGAGGGTCAGAAAAAACTGCTACTCAGAAAACAGCAGGAGGCAGCCCTGAGACAACATAAAGAGCTATGCAGGCTCACAAAGAAAACTGTGGGAAAGCCCACTCAGAGATGGTTTCACACCCTCCGAGGTATAGACCTCCAGTTAGTGTCTAGCTCCAGTGGAAGCTCCTGTTCTTGCTCTCTCATCCTTGAGCTGCTCTCCTACAGGACAGGGTGCTGGTCACATCCGCTCACCTAAGAAGTCTGGCCAACCCTTGGGGCTGGATTGCTCGGCTCTGAGCCAGCTCCTGGGAGTGGGCACCAGAGGAACAGGGAGGGCTTCCTGGATAAACCTGCCTCTGGTCTTCCCGGAAAGCAGAATGTTCCACATTCTTGCTACTCTACAAGGCTTCCAGTATTGTTACGGATCTGGCTTTGCTTCCATCTCTGGAAAAGCAGTGAGACAAAAATGGATGGTACAGGAAAATACATCCCTCTCACTGTACCCCTGCCTCATCCTTGGTCCATTCTCAGAGCCCTGGGAAACAGAACTTCATTCTCTGTTTTCCAGGGCTCTAGTATATGCTTTTCTCCACATACCACTGGTGCAATGTCTTGGTGCACCTGACAAGGGAGAGTGGATGTCACCACACACTTTAGGGTTTGCAGTCTGTAGTTTCATCTAAACCTAAATAGAGGACGTGTTTGATGTAGAACAATAAAGAACACAAAAATCCACAAAGAACAAAGTGAAGCTATTGGTAGCTCCACCCCCCCCCCTACCCGCTGCTGTCGGGTGTACTTTCTTAGAGTGCCTTGCTCTGAGTGTTCTTTCAAAAATATGCCTCCCCTCTCTCATGCAGCTGTCCATCCTGCCTTGTTTTACTTAACATCAAAGAATAAGCTTCTGTTGAATGTTTAATTTATTCTTAAAACTTTAAAATTGATGTGTAGTTCAATTCCCGACACCATACATACACACAGATTTACAAATATTCCAGAGGCATCTTGCAGTTTACTTATGATATATAATATTATGATATAATATTCCACTGATATAGGCTGGCTCTTCCTTCAGTCTGAGTTTCTAAGTAGGTGAGTCACATGTTAAGACACTGGGCAATGGACTAGGTTTCCATTAATTCTTTCATTTAGAGAATTTTGTTTTAAGCCATGAGATGGCCCAGTGTCCACAGCAGATCTAAAAGCACTGTACCCCTGGCATGTGTGTCTAAAAGACTAGAGAAGAGGAAATGTGCATCCAGAGAATACTATGAGGAGGTTAGAGTTCCAGGACACTTGACAAATCCAACTTATAAAACAGCAACATTCCTGCATCTCTGGTAGGAAGCCATGATGCAGTGTAACTCTGGGATATGCTACTGGAGATTTATGAAGCACAGTGCAGCTGTAGAGGGAAAAACATCTTAAGAGAGTGTCCCCCAGAGAGCCCTAGTTCCAGCTCTAAGCCTCTGTAAGTGGCAATCCCTGCAGGCCACCCCCCAATTTCCTCAATGATAAAATGTGAAGTAAGGGTCTACCCTTCATAGCACAGGGAAAGAGCTTCATCAGTTAGGGTTCTGGAAGAAGCTAGTCGTTTCTACATTATTTCACTAAACTTGTACACAGTGGGTATGCTCCCATGCAAGAAGCCTCAAATTTATTGATAATAACAGTCCCAGCTGTCTATTTTTTATGGATCACCATATGCATGGTCTTAATATGTATATGTTTTTATGTATGTACGAAGGAATTTTTAATCGCTACTAGTAATGTGTTGTAATTACAGGCCAGACTCTGAACATTCAAGATTTAAAGATAACCGAAGCCAGGCACAGTGGCTTACATATGTAATAACCATACTTCTGGGGCAGATACAGGAGAATTGTTGCAAGTTTGAGGAACACCTGATGTATTTAGTGAATCCCAGAACTCGAGAGTCTTCCTCAGGTTTATTTCATCTTATGCTTTCAGGTCCTAAACTATCATCAAGGGAAGTCAGGACAGGAACTAAAGGGTAGAATCGCGGAGGAACACTACTTGCTTGTTCCCTGGATTACTCATAGGCTAGCTTTCTTATACAACTCTGGGTCACAGAGCAAGATTATGTTTCAAAAAAACAGAAACTAAATTAAGCTAAACTATAATACAAATAAGACAACTAAACAGGTATGGATAATGAAACCTGTAAATTTTTCATATGTATGCATTAAATATATACACAGGTTATATCCTAGTTAACTTCAGCTATCAACTTGACAGAGCCTAGAGTCATTTGAAGGAGTCTCTATTGAGGAATTATCCAGATCAGATTGGCCTGTGGGCATGTCTGAGAGGGAATGTCTTAACGGAAGCTTGATACGGGAGGGCCTAACCCACTATGAGTGGTGCCATCCCGAGGCAGGTAGACCTGGATTGTAGAGGAAAGCTAGCCTGTGAGTGAGCCAGAGAGCAAACTAGCAAGCAGTGTCCATCAATGATTCCTGTCTTTAGTTGCTGCTCTGAGTTCCTCCGAGATGGATTATGGCTGAAAGTATAAGATGAAATAAACCATTTCCTCCCTAAGTAGCTTTTGGTCAAATTGTTTTATCAGCAAATCAAGCTAGAATGGGTTAAATGGGGGTCCTGATTTTCTAGGAGACGGGTGGCCAAGAATGGAGGGACTTCTGGGAAGACAGAGAAGAACAGGTGCAGATTTTAGCTCAACAAGGAACAGATAAGACTGTGGTACTATCTCTCGGGCCTTTACTGGTAATACAGTGAGGTTCTCATCTTTGAAAGTACATCGACAAATACATCAGTAGATTTCTGCATCTTTGACGATATGAGTTTGTACATCACAGTCAGTTCTGAAATTCAATACTCCCCCAGACCAGGAAGCCTCATCTTTGTATAGTTCCACCCTTATGTACAGATAGCCATGATCCATAATGGATGCAGGAAGCTGGGAAAAGGGCTTTCACCTCTAAATGGGAGAGACTAATGAGCCTTGCCACTCTGCAAAAGCCCATCAGTAAGCTTCTCTCTAGAAGCTTCCATGAACCCTCAAATTTCATTTCTACCCAGGAACATCATCTGTGACCTCCTCACTGCCTATGGTACCCTACAGAGAGAGGTTAGGAACTTGTTTTTGTAGACTGTTCTAGCACGGGAGGCAGTACGTTGACTAACTCATGTCCATTTCCCTAGAACATTTCCAGTCTTAAAACTGAAAGTCCTGTGTGCCAAGGCAAATGAGGCAGTTGTTCAGCTTGGGAACCAGAGAATTTACAGGCAATTTGTCTCAGGAGCTTGGGAGCCTCTTGGAGAGGCAGACAAACAGCAATACTAGCTAAAAAGGGTCTTACCCACAATCAATCAGCTACAGACTCCTGGCTCAGCTCCCAGCTGTTGCCTCCACCTACATTGTGAGTCAATGAAAAACAGGAAATGTACAAAAACGAGGACTGGGGGATGACTTACACAGCGAGTGAGAAAGTAGTTAGTTGAAGTCTGTCTAGGGATCTGTTTAATAACCAAAGATGCCAGGACAAACCTGTTATTTCTGCCGATAGATATCGGTAGAAATCTACCAATTTGTCCCTATCCCCCAAATTCAGGGTTCTCATCAGATTCTGTGATTGGCTCCTTTTCTGGAGTGTTCCACAGGGCTCAGTTTAGGAGTTTTTCAGACCCATACTCCATATCCCCATCCCGTTTAAATCGACTAGAATCCTTACTTCTTTACCCAACCTGCTGGCTATGTGAACCACTCACATAGTAGCTCTGACCTGAGGTCTACCTGGGTTGTGTTTCTCAAATGTAGTGGCTTTCATCTGGGATCCTGCATTTGAAAGATACAAACAGCTCCCTGGGCTATTGATGCTACTCTAAGATTTGGGGAACAATGATTGTGGAACAAAATATAAAATTCACTCGATTTTTAGGGGGAAAAATAATATGTACCAAAGAAATGTAACTCTCTGGGCCGTGCCCCCAGATACATTGTTCTCTTGTCCTACCCAGACGTGGAATCCTATGTACTCATGTAGAACCCACCATATTGAGGTAGGGCATTTGACAAAACTAAGCTCTGTGTTGACCCCTTCTGAGGACCTCTGTGCCCTAACCAAGGTTTGTGAGGCTCTACACTAGCCCATATCTCAGGGGAATCAGGTGCAATAGTCCTCTGCATATAAGTGACTTGCCAGGCTCCTCCAGGACCCTGATACTCGTTAAGTCTCTAAGGAGAAAAGAGTAAGGCACATCTCTGGTAGTGGAGGGCAGTTCCTGGTAGTTGGCACCAAATACTGATCATATTGAGTGTCCTAAGGGTTCCTTACAAGCCCTCTGGCTCACTCTCATTTCACCCTTGGGCTGTGCCTGAGCCTCTTAGAAATTCTGCCGAGGTCCTTGGAGCCAAGTGAGCAGGGATTGATGGAAGAGTCTAGTTCTTTCCACAGGCTTCTTAACAGTTCTCCATGCACAGTACAGACCCAACTGGCCTTGGTGCTAATCTCATCTCAGTCAGAAACTGCCAGCATGAGTTGAGAATCTGAGACTGGGGAAGGAGCCTTGAGACCACTGAGCCCAAGCCTCACGGTCATGGTTGAGAGAATCCTAGAAGTCAGAATCTTTCCATGGCCACAGGAAGAGTGGGCAGGGAGGAAGATGTTACTTGGCATGCAGCTGTGCATGGTTCTCTTTTTCCTCAACTGTGAGATGGAAGTGTTGACAGCCTCTCTTCAGGGCTATCATTAGGCTTCTAAAGGAATTTTTATTTATTGTGTGTGTGTGTACACACCTCGGTGTGTACGCGTGTGCGTCAGAGCACAAGCATGTACATGTGGAGGCTAGAGGTTTACAGCAAGTGACTTTTTAGTCTCTTTCCATTTTAATTTTGAGACTGAACCTGGAACTTATGGATTCAGCTGTGCTGGCTGGACAGTGGGCCTCAGGAATCCTCCTAGCTCTGCCTCTCAGCAGTGAAATTTTAGGCTTGTGCCACTGGGCCCAGATTTTTACATGGGTTTTGGGGCTATGCTTGCACGGCAGACTGAGCCATCTCCCACTCCCACAGAAAAGAATTGAGAAGCGCAGATGTTAAAGTCCAACAGGAAAAGGCATGCCGACCAGCTGAGACCAGAAGGCAAGCTGGAGACATCATAGGTGTATGAGATCCCATCCCCATCATCAATGGATCGTCAATGGCAAGCTTGAAATCTGCCCGAAAACACCCTAAAAGCCAGAAGAGAAACTCCAGGAGATATCAAGCTTGATAATTACACCATTACGGGATGACGGCAAGGCCTTCCCACCTCAAGCCTCACTCCGCAGCCACGATGACCAGCGGTATGGGGAGAGAGCTGCAGAAACGCAAAGGTGAAACTGAAGAATGAATAGACCTGTATGAGAATGGCCAACTGGCTTCTGTCAGAGACTTTAGGAGAGGAGAGATGTGGTACATGACAGTGAGAGGTAAGAAAAACAGGACCCTGACTCAATCCTCATATTTACAGAAAACTTAAAATGGAATAGATTTAAATTTTTTTAAAAAAATTAATTATAAAAAAAACTTAAGACTTTTACAAGAAGATGTAGGAGAGAAAAACACTCAGGAAGAATGACTCAGTGAAGGATTCTTAGATGTAGCAACAAAAGAAGGATCCGGAACGCTGAAAGCCCTGATAAATGTAAGCCAGGCACAGCAACACACACTCATTACCTAAGCAATCTGGAGATGGAATCAAGAGGGTCGGGAGTTCTAGTCCAGCCTCGGCTACATAGTGAGTTGAGGGTAGCCTGGCCTACATGAGACTGACAAAAACAGACACTGGCTGGAATTGTAAACAACAAAGAAGAAACCCTGTCTCAAACAATGCGGAAGTTGAAAACCAAGCCCTTTGACCACACCATGCTCACACTTGAGCAGGTGTATTCACACATAAACACACTCTGAGACTGATAATTGGAATTCATCGAAATGACTAAAATGATTTCTAAGAAACTACAGATTGGAAGACAAAATTTGCAAACCAAATACCCATCAAAGGGCTTGTCGCTGGTGTGTACCAGGAACTCCCAGAAACCACACAACACTAAAGGAACATGACAGGATGTAGGGGCGGCAAACACATGGAAAGAGGTTCAATCTTGATGCTGCCAGCAAGGAAACAAACAAACAAATAAAAAAAAATCCACGAATTAGTGCCCAGCAAGATGCCACTGAACATCTATTAGAACTTTTACAGAAAGGAGTGGCAATGTCAAATGCTGTCAAGCAGCCAAAACAAATGTAAAGTGAGAGGACCATTCTAGGAAATAGTTAGGAAGTTCCTTTTTCAAGTATCTTTGTCCAACAACCGCCCAGAAACATGGACATGGCATTCACCCCAGAGAAATGGGAGCTAGGTCCACACAAAAGCCTGCACACCAACACTCTCGCAGATTTATCGGAACTAGTCACAAATGGGAAATAAGCCAAAAGCTCTTCAGTAAGTGAACATGTGTGAACGATGTCTAATAAATACATCCATACCTTGGCATTCTTCAGCAGTAGAAAGGAACAAAGTCTTGAGACGTGTAACAGTTTAGATAGAATGTAACTCAAGTACATTATCCTGAATGAAAATAGCTGATTTTCAAAAGGTCACCTGCTACATGATCCCATTCATATAACATCCTTGAAATAGTGCCACCTTCGATATGGAGACAAGGTCAATGCTAGGGGTTAGGAACAGTAGTAAGAGGGTGAGGCCGTCAACAAACTGGCAGAGTTCTCTCTGTGGTGGGTGGTGAAACACTTCTGTATCCTCAGGTGGGTGGTGTCCACACAAATCTGCATGTGATAAAACAGTACCGGACTGTACTGTATGCATATGAGATAGCAATGTCAATTTCCTGCTTTTGATATCTTTTGGAATTACCATTGTTATGTAACATGGAACCCAGAGAGAAAGTGGGTGAAGGATACACAGGACCAGCTTTGCTAGGCACCTGCCACTGTTTCAAACCAAAACCAATTTTCTAAAAGACCCTATAAACAAATCAAGTTGCATGTGGTACTAGCAACACAGGTGACTTTCTCATGGGGCCACTATGAAAGAGCCCCAGCCCCCTAGTGGCAGCTACCTGTGTAGGTTCTGTGGGCATAAACAAATGCACACCACCATTTCTTCACAGCACGTGCAGCCAGTCCTTCTACAGATAGACTGTCCATCAGGATGTGGTTAAAACCAGGACATGGTATAAAGCCAAGCAAGGGTTGGAAGAGGGAGGATGGGGGGGAGGGTGGGGTCAGAGGCCTCTGAGACAAGGGAAAGTGGGAGAAGCCTGCCCCTCATCCCAACAGCCCAGGCTGGGTCTCCTAGCATGGAAAAAGAGATCGTCGTGCCACAATCAGAGAAGATGAATGAGGATCTCCACCACAGAAATGTAAGATGTGCTGTGTCGGGAAAAGAAAGCCAGGGAAGGCCTTGAGAATCGTCCGGAGAGGATGCAAGTATCCTATTACCAGGGGGAACCACCCGTGTCCATCCTTCCTTCTTCCTACCCTCACCTCCTAAACGTGTCAGGATGGCCTCCCGAGAACAGAACACTTCTCTGAACGGTAGAGAAATGCGCCCCCTAGAGGGAAGTGGGTTTATCTTCCTTGGTGCAGTGAGAATGTTTTCCCGGGGAGGACTAGATCGCAGGCATGCTGTTCTAAATTCTGGAAACCAAGATGACTCTCCAGGGTTTGAGGGGTCAGAGGCCTCAGACGTTACAGACCCAGGCAAGAACCTCCCACCCCCAACCGCCCCTATTAGTGGTTCACTACTCAAACCAAGCCGTACTCTTGGCTGGCTTTTTCCTCCCTTCCCGCTGTCCTTCCACTGGGCTGCCCCTCCACCCCAACGAGTGTGGCTTTTCCTCAAGTCTGGCAGCCATTACCAACAGACCACTCCTGCTATACGGTAACCTCAGCTTAGATCCCGAAGGGTGTTTCACTTTCCAGAGCCTTGGTTCTGTCTGCAGAGATCCCAGGATCTCTTGAAGGAACCTCTTTCTAATTTGAAATCCTGGAGTTGTACTTGTCTATGATTGTTTGAGCAAGTTCTGGGATTCCTAAGAATCTTGCAAACCACTTTTCAGGGGATGTCTCCTGCAGGAGGAGATGTGAAGATTCTCATGGAGGGCTTGGGAGGTAGCTCAGTGGGAGAATGCTTTCTTGTACAAGGCTGTGGATTCAGTACCATAAAATGTAAACAAAACACTTCCCCAGGGATAAGGTGATAAAGTACATAAAGTACTTGCATTGTAAGTAAGAGGAACCTGGCCAGTTCCACCCTTAGCACCTATGTAAGAATGTCATTGCCCAAGGCTAGGGTGCTTTTGATCCTAATACTGGATAGAGATCCCAGCCAATCCTAAACAGTGAGCTTCGGGCCAGTTAAGACTTTCTTAGGGGAAATAGGTATTCCTGAGGATGATACTGTAGGTTGTCATCTGACCACCACATATCTGTGCACATATGACCACTTGTACACACACAGATACACACATGCACACACGCATGCACACATACTATACAAAAATTCCCTCATTGTTGCACGACTCTTTTACTGGGCATCATGAAGAGTCCCGAGCTGGTCAGCATTGATCATGTCTGTCTGTCATTGCTGCATACTATACCTCCTCCTGGATGTCTCCCAGGCCCGGAGAGAATCCTGTGAACTGATGGCTGTGTTGCCACTCACGGATCAGAGTGGAAGGCACAGTGCTGATGGGGGTTTGGGTAGAACAGTTTTTCTCTATAGTCGCCCCTGCCTGTTTCTCTCCCTATCACCCCTTCCTGATTCTATGAAGCCCTGATTTCCCCATCAATAAATTGGTAACACTATCCCTCTGATAGAATGTAAAGCAGGCGGAATATGGGCACAATATGAATTTGTACATTCATAGAATTCAATTACTCTTAGTTATTATTTGTTGATATTATGAATATCATGTTGAATATTATTAACTGTAGTTGTTAACTAATAGCTGTGAATCATGAATACATGGGACAATGGCTTTTTTTTTTTTTTTTGACACAGGGCTTATGTAGAACCTTGAGCTTTTAATCATCCTGCCTTTATTTCCTGAATGCTGGGACTGCAGAACCACCATGTGACACCCCGTCGGAGAACACTGATTTTCCCTTTGTTGGTACATATCAATTGTAAATAGCATCTTGGTTAGAGGTGGGGCCCATGCCCCATATGGCTTGAACCTGTACAGATCTACCATGTACTGCCTAGGGTGGAACCCAGGGCATCAAGTATAGCAGAAAGACCTTTTCCTTCTCTTGCCTCTGGTAATTCTTACTGAGTTGCATGGGTAGGAACTGTTCGTGACACCCACCCTTTCAAGAAAGGATCCCGGAGGCCTAAGAAAGGTGAGTCATGTTTCCTGCATGATCCAAGAAGTGAGTGGTTGGGGTGGGCCATGGATCCTCAGACTTTACCCCCTCCCCTGAAGCATATGGAACATGGAGTTTACAGCAATGTCACTCCTGATAATCTATCCCAGTGACACAAATTCTAGCAAAAGCACAAGTCTTCCGGCTGGATGTCCCTTGTCACCTTCCCCCATGTCTCTTGTGTCAGTCACCTTTTCCCTACTGGGAAGGTACAGGCCAGTCAAACAACCCAACATTAAGAGGAAGAATTCTTCCTTCAAATAGCAAAGCCCTGGGCATCATTTCACCAAAAAGGGAAAGCTGAGCCAATGGGGTGCCTGGGGTCTCCTGGAATAGCCAGGCTTTGGTTTATAGGGAAGCCAAGGTGGGGTCTCTCCTAATTGCCTGTCATCTGAAGTCTACTATCCACCAAACATGTTTTAACAGAATCAAAGAAACACTCTTGACTGTTCAATAAAAGCACTTAACTCCCTTTAGAGGCCAAGTGGCCTGGGTCCAGTCTCTGACTTGAATCTTGGGCATGTGAACATGCTTTTTATCTTCATATATATATATATATATATATATATATATATATATATATATATTCAAAGAAAAAGCTGCCATCCACTTATTTTAGGGAGTAGGGGTAACTCTGCAGCTCATTCTTATCACCCTGTCAGGAATCTTGGGACAGCCACCTCTCCTACTATTCTTGGGGAAACTCAGAGAATTCTCCCTCTCACAGTCCCATTCCTTTGTGACCACCCAACCCTTGCACACACCCTTTCCTTCAAATTCCTCAGTTAAAAATATCAAAAATCTTCACAATTCTCCAAGTCCCTCTAAACTGGTAGAACCAAAATAATGCATGTTATTCCCATTCAGGTCTGGCTGGGGGTAGAGGGTGAGGATGGTTTTCAGTTATAATATAATTTTCTGTGTTATTAATATTCTAAGGGGAAACTGAATGCAACTTTTTGGGGAGAGGTCCCCTCAAGGAACCCAGTAACAACCTTACATAAAGTGTGTAGGTAGCATCCACTCTGACCTCCAAGTCTCTTGCTGTTAGACACACAAGATGCTCACAGTGTTTCAATCTTTCCATGAGAGGTCTGAGCTTCCCATACTTGTAGCCCTCCTCGAATCTGAGGTAAGATTGTGGGAAATAATCTCTCAGCACCATACCCTTGCCCTAATCCCAGGTTTCTGGAAGCAGGCTCTGTACCTTCCTACTTTCCACAGGGTCGTTTAGCAACGCCTCCCCACCAGAAGATTCCTTCTTCAGGAACCTCTTCCCCCAAATACTGTAAGGGAAGATTCAACCATTCTAGGTTCTTCTAGACCTGTAAGAAAGTGGACTTCACTTCTAACCCTACCAAAGAAAGCATTCTCATCCTAACAGTTTCCAACACCCCATTTTTTCCCTTCCCTAATTCCCCATAACTCTCGGGGCCACAGGTACCTCCTGTGACCTTTCCTAATAAACCTTGAGCACCTACTGTTTCCTTGAGGCCATTTTCAGACCAGAAGAGTTTGGGGATTTCTGCTGAGAGCTTTGCAGCCAGGTAGCTATCTGGCCCTTGAGGACTGCAAATGTGAAAGCCTAGCCAAGGACAACAACGCGCGCGCTCTGACTTGCGGAATCTCGGGGTGCCTACAGCCTGTTGCCCACAAAGTCCTCTCTATCCACTCATTAAGGAAGACCATGCCCACAACGGAGACCCAAAAGATTTCCCTCGAGGTGTTCTTTCTCTGTGGAGGAACAACAACACAGTTTCCTGTGAATGAAGGATGAAGGTATGTCTATTCTTCTGGTTATTATCTCCAGGAGAGCCTGCGACACACACACACACACACACACACACACACACACACACACACACACACACACACTTCTGGCCGGGCCCCAAGGATGTGGCACCCTGCATAGAGAAGGGAGCCGGTGCGCTCAGAGCTTCCGGACTGGATTCATCGACATCCCACGTTCACTCTAACTCTACTCACCTTAATGTTGCTGAAGACCGAGCGGGAGCAACGTCTGGCTGCAACCGGGGAGGTGCCGCTGCCCTGGCGATGTCCGGGTTTGGGCAGGAGCCCCATCGCGATGAAGACGATGTCCCCTGGCCGGGCCCAGGCGGTGGCGACAGGCCGAGGGCAGACTCTGCGGGGCTCGGGCTCTTCGGGCTGCTGCGGCGGGTAGCCCGGCGATGGGGAGCGCGGAGCAGAGACTGAGCAAGAGAGTGAGCGCTCAGAAGTTTTTATAAGTGGCGGCGGCGATGATGAAATGCGCTCTCCCTCCTCCCTCTCTTCCTGGGATGTCAGAGGTGCTGCAAGCCCCCGCCCAGCCACCGCCGCCTCCCCAAACAGGTGTCTTGGGCCCTGGCGTCCGGGCTGAGGAAGCCCAGAGGTTCTAGGACTCGACCTTGAGCCCTAGCTGCCTGGAGGTGGCACGCAGGGAGAAGGCAGGCCCCCAAGGAAGGGCCACCAAGGATGGAGGAGGCAGGAGGGTGCAGGTCAATGGAGAGACCTGGGACTTGGTGGAGTAGAGGGTAGGCACTAGGGGTGGAGAGTTGGGGTGGACCCGAGGGGTACGGGGTCTCCAAGTGGTGGGAGGGAGCACGGAGTCTCCGCAGCTCTAGGGATTGTCCAGAGCCGAGCTCTGCGTGTCTGCACTCGCTCTGCAAACCTGGGCCCTCGGTTCCGGGGATGGCTCTGAGACTGGCCGCCCAAGCTCTGTTTGTGCTGAGGACTGATTTATATTTAAACTGCTCTTTGCGCTGCAGAGGAGGGTGGGAAGGCGTAACAAGGTGGAGAGGTGGGGGCCGCCCCTGGGCTGGGCTCGAACTCCCTGGAACCCAGCCAAGGTAAACTGCAGCCGCTGTCAAGTGTCAGCGGGTCTGGCCTCGAGTGCTGGGGGTTGGGACAAAGGGAAGCGCTGGTCTGACGGAATTGCCCCCGCACTGACCTCCTTTGCAGGCTGAAGTGAGCAAGGTTTTTTCTCCTCCTAGACTGGAATCTTAGAGAGAGAAAGAAGGTGAACCTTTTCCAGGAAAGGCCAAGAAAGGAACCAGAAAAAAACATTTGAGTCAGTTTGGCAGAGGACATCTGTCTGCCCCCTACTCCATTGTCCTCTGCAGAGCTCAGCCCAGCCCAAGAAAAGAAGCCTTTCGAAGGTTGGAGCACACTGACTTATTTCTACCCAAGGGTGGATGTCTTTCAAATTCTTGTCTGGCCTGGTGGTCTGGGGACTTCTTTCTATGTGCCTACAGGCCAAGGACTCTGAACACAGCAACATTCAGAGGCTGTTGGGCAGTAGACAACTTCTGTTCCATTCACCAGCAGAGAGAGGTACATAAAGACTGGTTTTCCAGACCCACAGAAAACTTGATCACCATTCTGTTCCTGGTAAGGTGGAACACACAGATGGCTGTTTGGAGCTGGAGGTGACACTCAGTGTACACTGGGCCCAGACAGCTGAACCTGTGGTGGGTTGTGTCGGATGCTCTGCAGACCTCATGTACCACCAGCATTAGATCTAAGTGATAGATGGATGCTTCAGTGATCTGGACTTTACAGGCAAGGAAGCTACAAGTCAAGTAGACTGAGACCAAAGACCACACGGCTAGAAAGTGATAGAACAGGAGGCCCTGAACTCAACTTTGCCTGATGTCAAAGCCTAGCCGTGAAGTACTTTTGTGTGAGGGAGTTGAGGACGTGTGTAGAGGTCAGAGGACAGCCCCGAGCACTGTTTCTCAGGTGTCATCCATCTTGTTTTTGAACCTGTGACTCAGTGGCCTGGAGTTCACTGGGGACTGGACAGAAAGCCCCAGGGGGTCCACTTATTTCTGCCTCCCCAGCCCTGAGATTATAAATATTATCACCAGGATTTGTTTTCTTTGGTTGAGTGGGATTGAACTCAGGTCCTCCTGCTTGCAAAGCAGGCACTTTACTGATAACTATCTCTCTAGCCCCAAACACTCACGAAATTATCAATTTAGTACAGCAATCTCACTTCACACTGGGGCCTTTTGGTGGTTAGACTTTCTTCAACATGTGGCCTCCACACACTCTTCTAGTAGACTCCCAAGGAGGCCCCACCTCCCCTGTGTTTATGTTGCCCTGCTCCTTTAACTTTGCCCTCTGCCTGGTATCGGGGCCAGTGTGTCACCTCCAAAGGAAATGTTTATTCAGTAATGTTTGACGAACGCAATGGAGATCCAATCGCAGTGACTTCGATGAGAATGATTTGTCTGTGTATGAGCTGATGATGTGAACACTCTCCGTGGTATGGTTGAAAGAAAGCTTTTTCATTGTAGACATGGAGACAACAGCCAGAGGCTTCTGGACGGGTCCAGAGCAGAGAGAGAACGTAGTAGACTGAATAGGTTATAAAGGGAATGACTGCTGCTGTTAGGTAGTCAGAGGGTCATGACCTGACTCCCTCAATGACGAGGGCTAGCTCATGGTCACAGTGATGGCTGCTCGTCCTCCAGTGTTCTCCTTCCATTTCTGGAAAGGAGTGGAAGATGGGAAATGGGAAGGGGCCAGGCTCACAGCAGAGAAGCAAAGGAGACACACACACACACACACACACACACACAGAGACTTTGTTGTTGGCTAGACCATAAAGTAACCCCCTGCAAAGGAATGCTAAGAAAGAAGCTTCACACATTCACACACATGTCCTGGAAGTAAAATTGAAGTTCTATTCAGGAAAAGAAGAGAAAGGGTGTCCAATATTCATATCCATGTTTTTTAAACCAGCACCACCAGGTTTTGCCTGCAAGACTTCTCATCCCTTGATTTCAGGGAGTACTTTCTGTCTCCATGGAGATAGTGGAGAGAAGTGTGTTACATACAGTGCAACTCTGCACAGGAGTTGTGAAGAGGAGCCCCGATTCACACAGGCCAGCAGGAGGGCCTGTCTGAAGAGGGGACCACCTCAGTTAAGTAAAGACCTAAGAATTAGGAGGGATAGAGGGAAGATGGCCGCATCTGCTCCCTGGTGTTATTCTGGCAGTGTGCGGGGGTATAGAAAGCCAGGGACTGGGCCACAAAAATAAGTAAGGCTGGGGAAGAGACTGGAAGCCCCATGGCATGCTAAGAATGGAGGCCTTATCCCCAGAGTACAGGATAACTGTTGACGCTGCTGAGTCACGGGGACTCTGAGCTGATTTGCATTTTCCATGTGTCCCTATGGCAACCAGACGGGAGAGGAAAGGGGGCAAAGAATGGAAAAGGTTCCAGGAGCAGGATGCAGGCTTGGACTGCACAAGGGTTGGTAAGAAAAACGCAGGAAACACTGTAAGGAGACAACACTAGTGTGCAGTGGTGAGCATATCAGTGGTGAGTTCCAGGGTTCAGCTTGGGCACACCACATTCTCCACGGTCAATCCTGCCTGGCTGAAGAGACCTAGAAAGGACCAGCAGCCATGAGGAAAGCCAGTGGTGTCCTCCATAGGACATGTTGAATTTACCCAGTCTGAACTACATACAGGTTAAAAAAAAAAAGGGAGGGGCAGCTGGATTGTAAGTACCATATGCCCACAGATAATTGAAAAAAGTTTCTCATCAAAGAAACTTATCTTTGCAACAGATCGATGCCATTGCAGAATACCACAACTGGTCGAAGTCCAGAGAGCAAGTGATCACGGGGTATTCATTCCCAGTTGATACATCTACAACACAACTCTTGCACTTAAGGCTCAAGGAACATTCCAGAAGACAGGGTGGAGAGATTGATTCTAAGAGTCAGAAGACCAGGAAATCTGCTCCTAGAAAAGAAAGGGATGCTTCACCCTTAACACCCAACAATATGGCTGCCTAAACAAGACCTGAATAAGGAAACTTGTAGGCATTCTGACAGAGATAAAAAAAAATCTCACAGGGCCCTACCCATAGACAACGAAGTAGGAAATGTTGAGTGGGAGAAATAGTCTTCCCCAAGGATGAGCCTCCTACTTAGTTATCCAATGCCATGTGGTCAGTCCTGAGGTTATATACACAATGTATATATACAATGGGCTGAGCAGATTGGATTCATATATTTAGGCACACACATACACATACACGCATGCACGCATGTACGCACACACCTAGTAGAGGGGACCCAGAAAGACCAGTAGGTGTGTGTGTGTGTGTGTGTTTAACAACAAATAAAGAAAAAGAGGCCATGAATTTGAGAGGGAGTAGAGGATGACGTGGGGGAGTTGAAGGGAGTGTAAAGAAGAGGGAAATGATATAATTGTATTTTGATTTTTTAATTAAAAATATTTTTTTTTTAAGATGGGCAGCTGGGAGGTGGCTATGCACACACAATGCCCAGGATAGGCTAAGAGGGATGAAGTCTCCCAGTAAGAGTGTGTGGAGGAGGGTTCCAGAAAGACTGCGGAAGCATCTGTAATAGCCCAAGGGATGGAAAGAGAGGAGGGGGAGGTAAGCCAGGGAGACAGAGGCCAGACCTCATGTTCCAAGTGAAAGACTGAAGACTGGAGCCTGTCCATGCTGTGGACAAGGTATGACCTAGGGGGCAGCTACTGGGTCGCCCAGTTCTGCACAGAGGACCCAAGCAAGAGTGTTTCCAGTGGTGACATGGTCAAAGGCCGGACTCTGTGGGTCCTTTGACCAGATGGAAAGAGTGTAAACACACAGTGTTCCTGACTTTTGTTTCTAATTATAGGTCACAGTTGGCACAATATGTGTAATGACTAAGGATACAAGTCTTTTAAAGATTCAGACTTTATACCAAAGCTACGTTATGTCAGAGCGTTCTTAACTTTTCCCATCCTCATGGGGCTGTTATACAGTGTGTATGGGATGGCAGACAACTCGGACTATTGCTATGGTGCCTGGTAGTGCTGATGTATATTCTCTCCCTCCCTCCCTTCATTCTTACCTCCCTCCCTCTCTTCTGTTAATGTTAGTATCTCTTCCTCTAACTCGGCTGTGGGCTCCTTGAGAGCAAAGGTTCATAACATTTCTCTTTATACTTCCCCTTGGCCAGAATGCCTAATAATTTGAAAAATACTTATTGGGATATTGGTAAGTAGGTCAGTTGGTGAAGTACTTGCTATACAAGCATGTAGAGCTGCATTCAATCCCAGCACCCACATGACAAAGCCAGACACATATATTGTTTGCAGTTATGACATTCTTAAAGTTTTAAAGGGCTTCTCACAGCAGCATACACCTGGAATCACAACATGGAAAGCAATGACAGGAGAATCCAGGGGATTGCCTGCCAGACTAGCAAAATTAGTAAACTTTGGGTTCTATGAGAGACTGTGTCTCAAAACATAAGGTAGGGTACAATTGAGGGAAAAACTTAAGAGTCTCATGTTCATGTAGCCTCTGGCTACCACACAGACATGAGCATACACACATACACACACACACACACACACACACACACACACACACACACAAATGAAATTAAATTTAAGAGACACCCAAATATTCTTGCAAATCTGAAATGACTTGGCAATTTCTAAGGTACCTGGCCATTGCTCTTACTCACAGTCAACCCCTGGGGACATTGGCTGTTCCTACTGGTGACTGGTTATGGCCTTAGTGGTAAGTCTGTCAGTCCATAGGCTACACAGCTCACCCCTGAAGAAGCTGATGAACTTTTTTTGGGTACTTGTGCCTGAGTGTGATCATGAATTAATTCTGGGCTGACTAGCTCCCTGGTCGGATACTACAGCAAGGACAGGGTTCAGGGGTTCCCTTATGATAGTGTCTCTCCCTGGTTGAAGAAACTCTCCTAAGCCAAAGATTCAAGCTCTCTGTCACCCATGGGCAATCTGCTCTCCTTGAAGGACACCCTAATTTTATTTTATTGTATACGCTTTGCTATCTTAGCCATTTATTATTTATTATTTCGCAGTTTTGTGTACACACATACACACACACTTTGGTCACATCTCCTTACCCCATTATCTTCTTATTCCCTACCCACTTCACTAAACCTCAACCTCTTCTTGATCCCAGCAAGCCCCCTCTACTTTTAAACCTTTCTTTCTGATGTTGCCATTCCGTTTTGGGTTTTTTGCTGGCTCGTTTGTCTGTTTTGTGACCCGCTGCATTTAACTAGGGTTGCCTGCATGAGCCTGGGCGGGAGTTAGTTACTTGAACAAGAACAACTTACCAATGGCCACTAAGGAATCCCGAGTCTCTCTTGGGTTCCTCAGGAAGGGGTGGGGCCTCATGTGCTCCTCCCTGGTCTGTGATGGGATGCTGATGGGCCCTGGCTCATGCAGGTAGCTGCTGCTATGTGTTCATGATGCAAAAGCCATGTCCTATCCAGAAAACAGCATTTGTGATACTCCTTCCCAGCCTCAGGCTCTCACATCCTGTTTTTCCCTCTCTGTATTGTTCTTAGAGCCTAGGAGAGGGTGGTGTTGGTGTCCTGTTCAGACCTGAGCACACCACAGCCTCTAATCCTCAGTACTTTGGCCACTTGAGTCCCTTTATTACCCATCATCCACTCTAGACAGAAGCTTCTCTGACAAAGGCTTAGGATGGCGCTGATTTATGGTAGGAGCACATATTTAGAAGGCACTTTGACACCATGTTCACTGCGACAGTAGCAAGTTTCTCTCTAGGGCCTGTGACCTCCTTAGCTATGCATGGGCTTTGAATTCCTCCTGTGGAGCAGGCCTAAAAGCCAATAAGAAAATGGTTGGTTGTAGTTGGTTGAAGATGGTTGGAATTGTACTCTTTGGGGGGCCCCATCACCCAGATCCCAAGTAAATACATGAAGACTTACTCTTTTTTATTCATGCTTGGCTTTAGCTTGACTTATTTCTAGCCAGATTTTCTTAACTTAAATTATCCCATCATCTACCTCTTGCCTCTGGGCTTTTTTTTTTTTTTCCACTTTTTTCTAATTCTGTATATCTTTCCTTCCCTTCTGATTCCACGTCTGACTGGGGTGGCTGGGTAGCTGTCCCCTAGCATCCTCCCATCCTTTTCTGTTCTCCTTCTTCTTGTTCCTTCCTTCTATTCATTCTCTCTGCCTGGCAGCCCTGCATATCTCTCTCCTGCCTGGCTATTGACCATTCAGCTCTTTATTAGACCGATCTGGTGTTTTAGACAGACAAAGTTACACAGCTTCACAAAGTTAAACAAATGCAACATAAAAGAAGGTAACACATCTTTGCATCATTAAACAATGCTCCACATCACAAGCAAATGCAACACATCTTAAAATAATGTTCCACGACATTGGTTACCTCCACAATAGCCATGCCACTACTGGTTAGTGATGTAACTCTCAGGGTTCACAGCTGGGGGAGGCTATTAATGGTTTTTCTCTCCAGCTGCCTGCATAGTACTTAGTACTTAGCTTTTAGCACTATGAGAACTAACTGGATTTGATTTCTCTATCTCCCGCAACTAAAGTATATGTCAAGTTCTGCAACACTATCTTATCATCAAGTTCTAGTGGGCAATCAGGAGCAATGGCTATAGTCTGGGGAGGTCCTTGGGTCTTTCCTTACCAACAGCTCATGAAGAGATAGCCCACACTTTTATATTTTTACTTAACACGTTTCCAATAGTCAGTGCTCAAAACAATCCTCTAAACAACCCAGTGAAAGATAATGCTTTTATTAGTTCTGATTTACATTCGAAGAAACTGAAACTAGAGGACCAGAGAGACTGGTCAGTGATTTAGAGTGAGTATGGATTTTGCTGAGGACTGGAATTCGGTTCCCAGCACCCATGTTGGATGGCTCACAACTGCCTGTAACTACAACTCCAGGGAATCTGGCACCTTTTTCTGGCCTCCACAGGCAACTGCACTCACATGCACATACTGACACAGACACACATGCATACACATGATGAACAATAACATTTTTCTTTAAAAAGAAGGAAATCAAAAATACAGAGAGGTACAATATCTTGGTCAGTCGCAGAGCCAGTAAGTAGCAGAGCCTGGATAGAAACACCTCACCAGATACAGGGCGGGGGTGGGGTGGGGCTCTTGCTCACAGTTTACGAACCACCTATAAGCAATCCATACCTGGAGCCCATGGTGGGATGCCTCATTCATCTCTGCCATTTAGAAACTCTTCCCTTCTGAAATCTGCAATTCTTGCTGCCATTGCCACATCCGGTCTGCTAAGTTCTCCCTAAACAAAGACCCAAGCTCAGCTGTGGCCACTGGTGGGTCCTGTTGGCCCAGCTACAAGACCACTGTTGTGCTCATCACTGCCCTGCCCTCCTGCCCCCCCCTTCTACCTGTCATTGTCTCTCCCAGCCATCTTTACCCCTCAACACTCAGATACCACCATCACTGCCCCCACCCTGGGCCAAGAAAATACAACATGACAAATGAGCTGTATTACGGCACCAGATTATCATGCTTCCTGCTACTCTTCATTTTCTCAGGGATGTGCCAGAGCCTGACACACATGCATGATCATTTCATTTGTCTTTTATGACGACTTCTTCAGGATCTGGCTCAGCTGTGCTAGCTCCTGGTCTTACCCAGTGCAGGTCATCTGGCCAGGAAAGGAGAAACTCCCACAGACCTCTTCCACACATCTCCTATGTCCACTCCCTCAGCAGCCTCTTCCTTAGGGATGGGAGTCCAGCCTGCCCTCTCTGCACTGTATCCGTTCGGGTTCAGGTCATACCCCTAGCCCATGCTAAGGTGGGATCCCTGCCATCCCTGTGAGTAGAGGGTCAACTCTGCAGGCACACACTCAGTAAGCTTCTGACATTCTCAGTACTGCCCTGGGGGAACTGGGAACCCATGGGTTTTGCTGTCTCAAGGTTGCTGCGTGGATAGAGAACCACGGTTGGTCTCTCTGACACGGTGCTTGTTTCTATGCTTTACTGTGTTTTAACTCTACTGGGAAAGTTATATTTTGTTGAATTCTTATCATTCCATATCACTGTTGAAATTTTGTTGAATTTTCTACTTTCCCTAACTCTTTCCCAATAAGCATAATTGTTATATAAAAACAGCACCATTATCAGTCCAAAGTATGTAAACTTTTCTACCAAGTGCATTGTTACACATGTAAGGGGTTTTTTTTTACCTTCTATATCTCAGAAATGGCTGTGGGAGCAATCAGGAGTCATTTAACCATCTTCTGTGGCTGAATGTTGCAAATGTCTTTAATGTATTTATTGCATAAATAGTAATTTTTTTTCTTCAAAGATCTTAGGACTGAGGGCCAGCAGTGATTTACGAAGTTCGGTATGAACTCACCTAGAGATCTTTTTGTCTACTGTTTAACATCACCTTTCCTGTTACATTTCTATCTATTGTGTAGGTCACTTCTTCCTGGTGGTGATATTTTTCTGGCCTCCATAGTACAAGGCTAACACTCCAGATGTGTATGTGTGGGGGTGTGACATGACTAAACCAGATGTGGAAGATCTCACAGGGGGTCCTCAGGTCTCCCTTGTCCCCGACATTTCACATAAAGCTCTGAAGGACTCTGCCCCCAGGACCTTACATGGTTGGATTACTCCCCTGCACATCTAAGGTCAGTGCTTTGTGATCCAAAGTGGGGTTACCTTTCTGGCTCCATCCGGTGAGTCCTCATGTGACCAGACTTACAAGAGATGTGGCATTTTGTGTATTGAGCAGTGATTTCCTCTTGGTCCCTCCCTGGATGTACCCAACTTCTTTTGGTTAGAGGTTCTGCCTTGTCTGAACCCAGATCCTTTCCACAGCTGGCATAGTCTTCTTCCAGACCTATGATGGCTATGGTTCTAAGCGCAGGTCCTCTCCACAGCCAGCACAATCTCCCTAAGTGCATGTGGAAAGCCTGGTGGTCTCTGCACCAGCCTCGAATTTCGTTCTTCTTCCAGGGAGCCTAGGCCTGTCTTGGCTGCAGTATATACACAGACAAACTGACAAGAGACAGATGCATACACAGAGAGAGGGAAGGAGGAGGGCAGAGAGAGAGAGACACACACAGAGAGAGAGAACTCCTTGACAACAGACATGGACACAGTTCTCTCTGGACTCCTGCCTTGCCCTCCTGCCCTGTGTCTTTGCACTTCATCCACAGCAGAGTCAACCCCTGGAAGTCCTCATGAGGAGGCTGGAGGATCCTTGCTCACTTCCTGGGTTTCCCACAAACACTTAGATTAACACCTGACCTCTCTGCAGCAGGTGCCCTGCCTACGCCGTGTACCCTGTACCCTGGCTCTGGATCTAGGTCTGGTCCCCTCTCTCTTCAGACCTTTGACCCTCCATCTGTCCTCTCGCACCTGGTCTCTTCCCTTTGTTTGTCTAGATCTGTGGTGCCCTCAGTTCTTAGAAGGGCCCCAGGCTCCTTCCTCACTTTCCCCTCCCCTTAGTATCCTCCCCACGGGTCTCCATAGTACCAGACCTGATTTTCTCACCTCTGAAAGGGGGCAGAGCCCTGCCTAGCCACTGATACACCTTCACTGCCCTGCTTGGATTAACTTCCTGCCAGGTTAAGCCTTCAGGACAGGGACCAAGTGCAAACACTGGAAAGAAAGCAGGGTGCCACTTCAGGACATACAGCTGGTTGAACCCAATGGGTACCTGCCCTTCCTGGTTTCTCTAGTACCCAGGGCTGATGAGAGTCCTTTGTTCCCTGCTGAACCCAGATAGGGCCCTGGGTGTTGAGACTGGATAGAGTTTTCCAGCCTCATCTAAGAGGTGTCACTTTAAACCTCCCCCTGTTCCAGATCCTGTACTTCCCTGCCCCAAGCTCTCCCACCCACTCTGCTCTTTCTATGGGACACTTTGACTTGGCCTGAGATGATAATACACCTTAGAGCATGTCCATTAAGGTGAGATGAGTAACCTGATGAGGTCACTGAAGGCCAGCCTCCTCCCAGTTCATGGTCACCAGGATTGAGTGCCTGAGGGTGTGGTTCTTTGCAAAGGTATTTAAAAGAAAAATGTTTACTATGTTAGTGCATGGCTGACTAGAGGAGAGAGTGACCAGGGAAAATTCTGGCCACATCACAATGGATTGTGAATATCAAGCCTGCATAAGCTCTGGGCTTCATGCTCAGGAACTTCCTCTAGCCACAGTGGAATCCGTGTTGTATGACGTACATAGCTGCTATTCCACTTGTCCAAGTCTGCCTCTCTTTTGATGAAGCACCCCTGACTCTCCTTGGGATGACCACCCTAAAACACTCACAGTTTAGGAGGTGTAGGTGGGTGGATGCCCACTGAGGCAGGTGGGTGTGAGCTAGGCCTAGCCTCTTGGGCCTCTGCTGGAGCAATCAGGCCTATGTGTTTTCTCTTGGGGCTGCCAGCAAGACAGAGGTGAAGACCTTCAGTATGAAGGCCTGGGAAGTACTGAAAAGTATGTTCCCTAGGAAGAGATGACCAGGACTATAGGCAGGTAGAACAGTAACACCACTGAGGCCTGTGCAACATCTTTCAGTTTCTGTGTCCCTCTTGAGTCTCTGCATCTGGACTTTGCAATTCTGTAAGCTGATAAATTTTCTTTATGGTTTAAGTTTTGTTGGGCTGGACTTCCTGTTGCTGGCTTCTGAAGGTTCCGGTGATTCCAATAAACCAAGGCAGCTCACTTGCCTGGTAGCTGCTCTATAAGGCAGGTTGTTGATCCCATTTCAAAGATGTGAAAGCAAGGATGGAGTCCAAGGACTGGCTGGTCCCGTGGAGAGGTCAGCGTGACCTGGCTATTAAGACTTGTGAGTGCAGACATCGCCTGCTCTCAGTCTCATACATGATTGAGCCACTAGACCCTGCTGGGATCAAGTCCTTATGGCTGAGTCAAGGTCAGAGCTAAGACTTTCCAGACCCCAGGGAAAAGGGGTTCCAAAGTGTCCAGATACAGCCCTCATGGGTTATCTAAGTTATAATAATAAGAAAAATGTCTATATCATAATGTCAAATAAAAAGTTAGATTAACTGGATGGGTAGGATAGGCAGTGTATAAAAGTGGTTTGCCCACCAAGCCTGAGGACCTCAGTCAATCCCAGGAAACACACAGTAAAAGGAGAGAACCAACTCCCCCAAGCTGTCCTCCAAACTACACACACATACATCCACACACATCTACACACATATACACATGCACATACACACACATACACACCCACATAAACATACACACACATATACACATGCACACATACATATGCACACATACACAGACATACACACATACATATGCACACATACACACACATTACACACATACATACACATGCACATACACACACACATACATATGCACACATACACAGACATACACACACATACATATGCACACATACACACACATTACACACATACATACACATGCACATACACACACACATACATATGCACACATACACAGACATACACACACATACACACACATTACACACATACATACACATGCACACATACACACACATACAACCATATACACACACAAAATAAATAAATGTGATTCGAATTTTAAACTAATTTATATATTTCATATATAATAGATGCTATTTATGGTTTAAAAATGCTGGTAGATGTAGATGCAGCAGTGAGTGTGTCTGAAGAGACAGGTAGATCACTGAGGCACACTGGCCAGCCAGCCCAGCTCAATTGATGAGCTTCAGATTCACTGAGAGAATCTACCTTAAAACTAATGATTGAAGAATGATTGAAGACACCCAACACTGACATCTGGCCTCAATGTGTGCACATGGATGCACATGTACTCATATCATACACATGCTATTTACATACAATGTAAGACTAAACAAGCATGCAGTGAAATAGTAATACATATTATCTTTGTGCTTAGTGGACATGTGCTGTTGTAAAATTTCATTTTTCTATATCTTTTGAATTTTAAAAGTATTACTTTTTAATGAATCAAACTTAATAGGTTTTGCAAGAAAAGAAAGAAAGGAAGAAAGAAAGAAAGAAAGAGATAAAAGAAAAGAACAGGTGGGGAGTGACCCATCTGACCATGCAGCAGTTTTCTGTACACTCAGTTTGGGAATGAAAATCCATCAGCACTAAGCCCCCATGTGTGGTGGGATTCAGGTGTCAGCTGATAAGGTCCGAAGACACTTATCCAGGGTCCCGGGCTCCTGAAGGGGGAGTGGCCAGCCCATTCATAAGGGGCTGCTGGGATCTTGGGAAGCCCCGTTTCTGGTTCCTGACTGCTGGAGAGACCGTTTCGGCATCCATCATCCATCGTGTGGATAATCCAGTCTATCAGGTGCCTATATAAGCTATTACCTATATCGTGATTGTTGGCTTATATTTTAATAAAATTAATCTTGGATTGGTATTTTAAAAGAACTCCTGCCTTCATCTGACGCCCCACGTTGGGCGCCATCTGTTATAGTCAGGGTTTTTTGGTTTTTTTTTTGGGTCTCAGGCAGCTAGAGGTCTAGACTTATAGACTTGTAGTTTTAGATCTCTTAGTCACTCATAGTTTATCAGGCCCTTAGAAATGATTTAGACATTTATGTTAAGTTTATGTTGTTTGGCCTATGGCTTAGGCACTTTGTTAGCTAGCTCTTTATTTTAACTTAACTTATTTTTATTAATTTGTCTTGTCACATGGCCAGTGGCTTATTTGTGTTTTTTATATGGCTTTTTTTGGGGGGGGGCGGCTGGCTCAGTCTGTGTATGACTCTGCCCTTCCTTTTTTTTTTTTTTTTTTTATTCTGATTCCCCACCTACTTTTTTTTTATGGTGCCTGTCATGTGCCAAAACAGCTCCTTTATTTAAAGATTGATATTCACAGCATACAGAAAGACATTCCCACATCACCTGTTGGCTTATATTTTAATAAATGTTAATCTTAGATTGATATTTTATAAGAACTCCTGCCTTCACACATGCAGGTGGGGTCAAAGATGACACTCTGGGTCCTGTCATGTCTTGATCTCTCCTTTGTGGTTTTGGAAGAGTCACAACTCCTTTCTGTTGCTTCTGTACACAATGGGAAGTCACACACAGGTAGCCCCCAAGCTAATGCTCCAGCTACTGTGACCATCAACACTCACACTTATCCTCAGCTTTCCTAGGAGACCCACCCTCTTACATTAAATAGCATTAAATAGCCACTCCTGTTAGCACCCGGTGGTCATGGGTCATGTTTTCTAATCTTGCCTCCATAGCTATTCTGCTGGTTACTGCCTTCAACCAAGCTGGTGAGAAGCCACGGGCCTTGTGTCCTTCCTTAACAGGAGAGCACTGGAGTTGAAGAAGCTAACTATGGGAACTGCCTCCCCAGGCAATTGGAAGACAGGGCTGGAACTCAAGCTGCAATCTGGCTATTCCAAAGTCCACGCCACTGGCCACACCGTGACATTGCTTCTCTTCTAAAACATTCCTGGGTGACATGTTTATTTGTTCCTTTCACAAATATTTGCTGAACACCTGCAATGCACATAACATGATTCTTGTTTACACAGGAGACACAGAGGAACTCTGAGACACCAGCCTATCCTAGCAGCTCACAACAGACAAAGGGAAGTGCATGGACCCTGCTGGGGACACAGAACCATTTCACAGGTGTACAGAATATATCATAATTTCTGTTCATGACTCTTTTCGGTGCCATAATGGTTCATTTCTACTTCTCATAAACTTTACAACATACAACATAGTGTCATATTAACTATACATAAAACATGTCTAGGGGTTGGAGAGACAGCTCAAAAGCTGAGAGCACTGTCTGCTCTTTCAGAGGACCTGGGTTTAATTCCCAGCACCCACATGGCAGCTCACACCTGTCTGTAACTCCAGTTCCAGGACTTCTGACACCCCCACACAGACAAAAAACAACCACTAATAAAATAAAATAATTTAAAAAACATATCTGATGAATCTCATATCCTTTCTCATTCTATGTCCCATGAGCTCAGCTGCCACCTGCTGTTATGTGACTTCCAGACAACTGCCAAACCTTATACCTTGTGATGGTTAATACTGATTGTTGACTCAACAGGACTGAGAATTATGCTTCCAGCACAGCTCTGGAGGGAGTCTCCTAGGTTACAGTAGCCTCTGGGTGTACCTGTGAGGAATTATATTGATTGAATTAATTGAAATGAGAAGAACATACAGGAAGGTACCTGGGGTTCTGGACTGTGTACAGGAAAAGCATCAGCATCCGCTGCACTGTTTCCTGGCTGTGGATGCCTTGTGACCAGACGCCTCATGCTCCTGCCTCTGTAGCTCCCTTCTCATGTTACACCATAAACTTGAAATATGACCAAATAAAAATCTCGTATCCCTTAAATTGCTTTTTAATCAGCCTCATCCTGACCTGATGGTTCCTCTTTCTTCTGATGTGTAGTCAAAGGCTTGGCAGTGCCTCCAGGCTCTGGTACAATGCCTGTATTTTTCCCTTCACTCCATCCCTTCATGAAGATGTGCCATCCTGCCACCTCACAAGGAGGGGTGGGGGAGATAAGGAAAAACCGTGAAACTTCAAGTTGCTTTTATCAGGCATTTTATCATAGAAATAGGAACAGTAACTAACTGGCCAGGGCTCTCTCTCTCCAGACCTGGAATATTCATGTGACTTTATTGCAATCTTTAATTGTTATCAATGTTCCATCTTATTGTCACTGTTGCTGGTGCCTAATTTAGAAAATAAACTTTATCATGGCTATGCATGCATATGTATAGTATACCGATATAGCTAGGTACATCTGCCATTTCAGAGATCAATAAGGGGTCTTGAAGGTAACCCCTGAAGATAAGGGGACTACTGTGCCAAGGGTAATTCTGGAACTTATCTAGTGTCAAGAGTATGTGGGACAGACATTCTCAGATTGTGACGTTCCTCGAGAGCGTAAGGACTTAGAGAAGGTGACCCATTCTGACCTCCCACCTCTGACCTCCATGTTAACTCTAACTGCATCCCTTTTCTGCCGTCTTCAAACTCAGCTGATGGAAGTCCCACCCCCAGATAACTGCCAGTCTATGCTCAGTGGCTCTATGGGCTGTCATGGGCTTTTCTGGGGGTTTGATGCTTCTTTCTTCATATAGAACTATCACTACAGGGCAGGAGGCAGGCAGACTGTTTTTGTTTTGTTTTTCAAGACAGGGTTTCTCTGTGTAGCCCTGGCTGTCTTGGAACTTGCTCTGTAGATCAAGCTGCCAAGTGCTGGGATTAAAGGTGTGAGCCACCATGCCTGCTGTGGGACTCATATTCTCAATAGAAGAAGAGAGTGGACAGCAGTCAAAATCCTCACCCAAGTCAAATTGCTTCTCTCTTTTTATGTGTCTGGCAACCTTATATATTAGATACAGCCTGTGCCAAAGGCTTTGATAATGTTGATAATGTGAGAACTGCCCCCCTTGGCAGGCCTAATTTTGATCTTATAATGAAAAGCCACTACCTTTCCCTTCTCTGACCTTGGTATAGCTTTCTGAGCTCGCCTCTTCCCGCCCCCATTCCCAAGAGGAAGAGTCGTGGTTCCTAGAGAAAATGGCCCACTCATCAGGTCTCTAGCACACCCAGACTCTGGTCATCCCTGACCCTTTGCCTTCCTCACCCTCTGTGTTAGCTCAACTGACAAAATCCCCTGTCATCGACTGGCTTTAGTGACTGGACTCACTCATGCCTCTGTGACTCGAGAGTAGAAAATGGGTGTGAGTCATGTGCAAGGCATAGATGAGTAGTGATGACCGTCGCCGGAAGGGCACTCTGCCTGCCCCCACCCCCACAGTCATAGTCCTCACATGTTACAGTAGTGTGTGAAGCTGGGTGGAGGTGGTGCACGCCTTTAAGCCCAGCACCCCAGAGTCAGAGGGAGGTGGATCTCTAAGTTCAAGGCCAGCTGTGGTTTACAGAGGTACTTCCAGGCCAGCCAAAGATACACAGAAAAACTTGTCTCAAAAAACAAACAAACAAAAAAACCTTGTGTGCGTGCGTGCGTGCGTGCGTGCGTGTGTGGATCAGAGGACAGTTTGTTGCTTCCCTTTCTAACAAATAGGCCCCAGGAATCAAACTCAAGTTGCCAGACTCGGCAGAAGAAGTCCTACAATTTCTCTAGACCTCATTCCTGTGAGTTTTCAGAGGACATAAAGCCATAAAGGCCCACATGTTATAAACTGCACTCAGCTTAGCTCTTTACTTCTTTCTAGTACCTCTGAATTCCCTCAGTCAAGCCCCCAGATCCTGTGTTGAAGCCTAGAAATACCATCTACCCCGTGCTATCCTGAACATCCAGGGTAGTCACTGGCTGGCTTATAAAAACTTTTTATTGGCTTTTTATTTGACTCATGTCCAAATAGTCTTCTCTGGTGGATATCCCACTACAGTTATTCTGGGAGATTTTATTCACTTAATAAAGTCAAAATGATTTCCTTAAAAAAAGAAAAGAAAAGAAAAATAGAGAAAGAAAGAAGTAAGGAAGGAAAGAAAGAAGGAAGGAAGGAAGGAAGGAAAGAAAGAAAGAAGGAAAGAAAGAAGGAAAGAAAGAAAGAAAGAAAGAAAGAAAGAAAGAAAGAAAGAAAGAAAGAAAGGAAGAAGGAAAGATCTACCCTGAAAGATGCCAGCTCCGTAGAGAAAATGGGCAAAGGCATTTATTCACTGATTGGTGACATGCACGGGCCAGCTTCAGAACCGAGATCAACAGAGCTCTCAGGGCCATAGCCTCAGAACCACAAGACTTCTTTCTCTTTGCCCTCTGCACATGGTTTTACCTTGATAGCTGTGCCAAATGCCTGCCCCACAGCCGGGGCTGATGCTATCTGCACAGGAAGAAGGCGGCTGATTCCCCTAGGACTGAAGGAAGGCATGGGGACTCAACATTTTGTGAAGTGCGGGGGCAGGAATCAGGTTTCCCTGGAGGAAGCCTGAAAGTATTTGCTATTTTCTTTGGTAAATACTATAATAAAATGGTCCTTGCTTCCTTCCAAAGATTCAGTTCTGATATAATCATTCAAAACAGCCATTCTTTAATGCCTGTGCAACAGGACCTGGGTCATTATCGCCTGGCTGTCTGAAGGTACTCAATAAATACTTGCAGGGCAAATGAATGAACATGCTCGTTCCAGGATTGTCTGTCCATTCCAGCAGATCCAAAGTGATGCCAGTAGCTCTCATCTCCTTGGGGGGGGGGGGGGGGGGAGGTTCTGCTTTCCCTTTCATAAGGGACCATACTGCATGTAAAACAAATTCTCTTTTATCCTGCAACCTGGCTGCCAGGGAACAAAGGATGGGTCACTTAGAGTCCGTAAAGGAGTGTAGTATGAGGTTTCTGGCCTGGACTTTTGGGCCTAACCTCAAGGTTTAGGACCCACAGACCTGCAGACCCGCAGACCCGCAGACCCGAAATCCCACAGAGACACACAGATGCTTTCAATAGTTTTTGGCTGATCAGCCTAAGGGCCAGGCTTGTTAACTCTGTACATTTAAACTAACCCATGACTCATCCTGGTCAGCCAAGCGGCTCACTACCTTTTCTCATGGCAGCATGGTTGTCCTCTGCTTCTTCCCGGCTTCTCTCTGGTCTTCTGCTCTCAGCTTCCTGTTCTCAGAGTTTTTAGTCTGGTAGCTCTGTCCATACTTCCTGCCTGCCTTTGGCCAATCAGTGCTTTTTATTAAACCAGTGGGTGGGACAATTATTTACCATGAAATAACACAATACTCCTACAAAGGAGATCACTCAGCAATACACAAATTAACATTCCTCCATTGTGGGCCTCGGGACCATCCGGAATGGAACCAATCTTTTCCACTGATGCCTCTGATGGGCCCCAGTGAGATGCAAACATCCAGGGCCCCTCATTCTTCCCTTTACAATTAGGCTCCAGAAGCTACAAATGAATACTTGTGCTCTAACTACTGTGAAGGTCAGAGGTCGCCTAATAAGGTCACCTCTTATTTGAAATTCCCCAATCAAAAAGTAGTGCCCCTTATTCTCCCACCTTCAAAGATATGAGAGATTGAAGGAGTCAGTAGAAAGAGACACATGTTTTTAAAGGGTTGATTTGATCATCAGTATGTACAAATCAAGATGCCTTGCCTTGGGACAAAGGTGGGTCTCTTTTGATTCTTAGTTGACCTTATTTTTTAGGCTTTCTGTGCTGGACCTAAAGAATACAGTGCAAACTGAACATGAGTCCTTTCTTCAGAGCTTGTCTGTAGGTTTCTAGCAGGGGGCTGCAGCTACCCTCATACCCTTGACCAGAGACCATTCATCCTGCATTCAGAGAAGGTCATCTTCTTCAACCAAGCACATAGCTTTAGGATGGACACACGCGGAGCAGTGAGGGAAGGAGGCAACATCCACCTAGCCAGCCAGATCAATCAAAGCCATCCTGTCAATCAATGGGGTGACAGATATGGCAGCTAGATTGTCCTCATATCCCACAGACTGGGAGGTGACGTCATCTTCTTTAAAACAGCTAACAGAGATGACAGAGCAGGTCTGCGGGTCACTCTGCACACAATGTGATGTAAGGTGTGAGTGCACTGAAGTGAGGGTCAGCTTTCCTCAACTCATCATCCCCTATAGAAACACCAAAGTTTGTAGACCTGCATCCCTACCAAATGATCCAGTGGAACGAGTATTTCTTTGAGAGATGGTACCCACAAGCATCTGGCCATGGAAGATTTCCTGTATCTAGCTGTAGCCAATGACTTGTGTCCCTTAAGAAATTGGAGTTAGAGTTGGTCCAAAGCGACAGCCCAAGTTGTGTCTCTGTGATAAGATTCCCAAGTGCCTCTGAGACATGGAAGACCATGAACATGGGGTGTACTCTCCAAATCTCCCAAGGCAGGGTCTGTCTATTCCCTTTCTACCTAGACCTTGCCAGCCCAAGTAAATGACATGAGAACTGTGCCACATCCCATAAGATCTCTCAAACGTGGACCTAGCTCAAGGAAAATGACGAGAAGAAACAGATGGTCTCAGCAGGCTTCTGCATTAACTGGCTGTGGGTTCAACAAAGCCCGCCATTGGAGGAAATCTGGCTGCTGAAGTTCTCCATGCTGTACAAAGGACATCTCTCAGCAATGCCAGTCCCTGAGCTCCTAACAGGTCCACCCCAGCTGTGAGAGTGTCTCAAAAACACTGTGTGTAGGGAAACAAAGCAGAGCTTGCCACGGCTGTGGAATTTGGAAGTAATGCATGTGCCAAAGCACTTCACAAGTATATGAGTAAACAAACGAGCCTAAATGTCATGTTTTACAGGATAAATGAGCAGTATCAACCTAGGCTCTTAAACACTGAACCCTTTCAGTGAGCATTGATCCGGCTACTTACCTTCATTGATATCATTAATGACATAGAGGCATTCCTGAAGATGAAGCCCAAATAAATCTTTGTAATCTAACCTGCAGAGAAGCATTAACCAGAATGGTTTGTACTAAAGCCCAACTTTGGCCTTGTGAGGAAACTGTACCCCACATGTTCACAAGGGTCACCCTTGCTCATATGCAATGTCACTGGGTGGTTGATTTCACTACTCCTTTCTGGAGCTTGCCTTCTTCCTCTGGAAAAAAACGTGTTCATAAGGAGAAAGAAAACTAAGAGGAACCACGGAAGTGTGAACTCAAGGCATCACCCAACTTGTGGTTCTACATAAGACACTGAAGTGACCTCGGGACCAGGCATCCAGAGAACTGGCCAAACTTGCTTTCATGTGACTTCTGGGAAGAGCCTGTCTCTGTCCTCAGTGAAAATTATTGACAATCTTAGTGGTTACTATGGCAACATGTTCCCTTGCTGAGCTTCTGATGCCCAATGGTACTGACAGTGGGTGTAGGCACCAGTTTAGGGTTATGGAATGAGATACTGGATGCCAGATATGCCACATGTTTTGTGATATGTGCAGCAGACCATTAAAGTTATTCCATGCTAGGAGCATGTTTATACTAAAAACTCACCCACCGATAATTCAAAATGCCTTTACAACAAAATACTATACCTGACAACTCTTTACTCAGTGGCTAGAGACTGTTTTGAGCCACCTCCAAAATACTAGGGACAAACATCAGCTCTGGTTAAGTGTCGTTGGATAGTCACGAGATAATAAAGCAATTCTTAAGGGACCTCTAAGGGATCAGGTCTATTTAATTCATCCCAGGAGTGAGATGTAATGGTTCTGGTATTTTGTCTCAGGCACACAAAGCATTTCCATAGGAGAGAAGTTAACAGCAAATGGAGTGGAAGATTGGAGTTGATAAACTGTGTCTGGACACTATACATAAAAAATTTGTAATTATTTCTGCCTTTGAGGTTGTGATGTCAAGTTCTTGGATGGAGAGGAAACATGGATCTTGCTGATGCGTTTAAACCTATTCTTGTTTTCCCTGAGGTGTAGCCGGAAGAATGGCAAGAGCCTGCCAGGGAACATTTTGTTGGCACAGGCTGTCAACAAAGGGTGCCCTTAAAGGGGGGTGGGGGTAGAAGAGTTAACTTCAGGCAGAGGGGTATAGAGGGCAACAGTTTACGAGGACTGTGAGAAGTAGGTGGCAGCTTGGGAGTAAAGGCATCTTAAAATATGAAATACCTGTACACCACCTGTGTGTGTATGTGTATGCCTGTGTGCGTGCATGTCTGTGTCTGTGCCTGAGTGTACATGTATGTGTGTGTGCTTGTGTGCGTGTATGTCTGTGTTTCTGCCTGTGTCTGTGAGTATACATGTGTGTCTGTGCCTCTATGTCTCTGTGCCTGTGTGTGTGTGTGTGTGTGTGTGTGTGTGTGTGTGTGTGTGTATGTGTGTTGATGCTGTGATTTATGTAGACCCTGAAAAGACAGTAAGTAGGGGCAGGCTTGGACTCCAGTGAGGCTAGTTGTGGGCAGTCTGGGAGGCCGGGTCTACTCCTCATAGCCTATCCCACAAGGTGGATTGACTGGAGAGTGGAGGGGAGCTATCTGATTAGATACTTTGTGGGAGTTTCCAGGACTTGCCTAGCACCTGACTAGGCATGAAAATACAATAAAGGTAGTTATGACGTGACCACTGAGGGCCAGGGGGCACATCTAGCTAGCCAGGTTTTTTGGGAACCATGATGTTTGACATAGACTACTGTTTAAGGGTGAGGTTGGACTTCAGCAACTTCCTTTACCCACTATTAACCAACCAGCAGTCAACATCCTTTCTTAGTGCTAGGTCTTACTGCTGCCCTACCCTGGGCCATAATGCCCGTACTGTGTCACCCTGGACAGATACACTTCACGGAAGCTGCCTCTTATCAGCACAGAGAGCTAGTGAGTTGTGCTCAGTGACATCATAACCTGTCTCACCAGGTCAGCTGGATCAAGCTGATCACAGGGCCAATTTCTGAGGCTAGGGCATCTCCACCCAACATTGCTCACTGTGGCCCTGGGCCATCACAAAGGTGGTACAACCTTTCCTTTCTCCCTGTTCCAGCAAGGAAACCTGAAAGCAAAAATGGTAAGTAGAAAAGTGAAACCTCCTCTCCTCTCTGGCTGTGGGAGGGACCAGAACTTGGTCTCTCCTCCCTCATGGGGTGGGGGAGGGGACCAGGAACTTGGCCATGTGGAAGAGTCAAAGGTTACTTTGTGCCTCTTGAGACAAAACCCAGAAGAATCCTTGGGACTTCCCCCTTTCCAGACTTTGGCACAGGTTCCTGAATGGTTCTGGTTCCTGGGTTCGATAGGACCTGTAAAATCTGTTATTATAGTCCTGTAGCCTGTGATCAGGCAGCCTGGTCCACCTCATCCTGCACTGTGGCAGGGTGAGCTCCTAAACAGAGCTGTCTCCTACATCAGCCACAAATAGAAATTGCACGCACACTGGGATAATCAGACCACACTCTCCATGATCAGGATCACAAGTGTACATGCGCCCATTCTCAAGTGTGTATCCACACAGGAGACATCCTCACCCATAATTCCCTAACTGTGTGTACAACCCTCCCAATGTATGAAACTTCATAACCCCCCTTCCCTGCAGAAGACATCCACATCCCTATTCATGCTGGTACAACACAGATATCCATGAACACATAGGACATCCGCATTACATATCCACTGTTCCTGTTACTCATATGCCCACTGATTCTGGAAGTTCTCCAGAAAGGCCCCAAGTCCTATATGTGTTCCCTCCTAAGTTTGTTTTTAAATGTCCCCTACCCTGACCACCAGAGCATTGCTCCCCAAATTATATCCTATCCTGTTTGTACTGGATGAAAGACCTTTTGAAGCCCAGGTCCTTGAAGGGCCATATAGGTTAAATGATGTGACAACCTGGGTTCAATGCACCGAGAAGGCTCTTTTTGCTTCCATTCTGAATAGGTTCTTCCAGATGCAAGAAGCACAGACATGCACGATACTTCACATGAAAGCTCTTTATTATAAAAGAAGAAAGGGCAGATAGAGAGATAGTTGGGTGGCTGGACAAATGGATGAATGGTTGGATGCTTACATAGATAGATGGACACAGGACATCAGCAGTGCCCAGTAGCCAGACCTTTCGGGTTGGAGGTTGATCCTAGGGCCAGGCTGACAATGATGATAATTTTTGCTTGGCAAGGGTTATCTCTTCCTGTGTTTCAGGCAGGACAGCAGAGACTCTATGAGCATCATCTTTCACGCTCTCGAGGCTGAGGAAACAGGCTATACCCATCATACCTCATGGGAACATGTTGAGACTTAGAGAGCTTTGTGATTTTCTTCAAGTCTCATGGCAAGCATGATCAAGGCTGGAATGCAAGCCTCACCTTTCAGAGTTCCAGGCGAGGTATTCTTCCAAGGCGAATTGTCCCCTCATTGCCCCCTTGAAGCCAGTATCTGTGACTTGAGTTTTCATGGATCTGCCACTCTTGGCACACAACTTTCTTCTTGCTGTGAATCTCTTTTATACCTCCCTCTATAGCTCCTTTCTCCTCTGTTTTCTATTCTGTATATCCCTGTGGTGTTCTGAATGGATTGGCCTGCCATAAGCTCATGTGGTAGAACTATTTTGGAAGGATTAAGGGATCTAGCCTTGTCAGAAGGATTGTGTCATTGGGGATAAGCTTTTCTCAGTGTGTTCTCTCTACCTCCTGCATTCAGATTCAGATGTGAGCTCACAGATGTCCCTAGCACCTTGCCTTTACTCTGCCACCTAAGCCCACTGAAACCAGAAGCCCAATAAAAACATACCCTTTAATAAGTTGTCTGGGTCACACTGTTTTTCTCACAGCAAAAGAAAAGTAATTAAGACTGTCCCTGACTGGAAACTCCCAGAGGGAGGATCATTTGGACCAGTCAGGCTCCAGGCAGCATGGAGCCACTATGAAGCGAAAAAAGCAGCGTTAGCACACTCGCCCAGATGAGGCCAGAAGACTGAGCCCCTCTGTCTCACCAGCCAGAAGCTGCCTCAAGAGGGATGTCAGCTATAGTCCGGTCCATTCTCCGAACCTCTGGGCCATTGTTGGGACACAATGTTCTATGCATTTCTCATCTTTCTGACTCTGTAAGATTCATCTAGTCAGCAAAATTGAACTCTTTACAAAATTAGTCAGAACTTTAGGATTCCCAGGATGGGATTCTGAATGCCAACTAGACCATGCTGTGAAAGTAAGAAATGAGTTAGTGTGTAGTGACAGCCAGGAAACTCCCTAGACATCTTTGACACATGAATTCCTGCTTGGTTCTCTACCCTTCCTTGTCTATTGAAGCAAATTAAGGAGAAAAAGTCCCTGGCAATGGGTTCCAGTGAACTATGGTTCTATCCATAGCAAATACAGGCAGGTCCAGACACTGTGCAGCTTGTTTCTCTTTGACATTTCCAACACAGGCTACTGAGGCAGCCATCTGCATCAAGGACCTCCAGAGAGTTCTCAGACATGTGGGGACCAAGGCCAGAATCTCCATTATCTACCTTCCCAGGATCCATCCATACTGGCAGAAAGATGGAAGATGGATTTCCCAGGTCACTCCACCATTAGACTTGCAAACACAGGATGCTAATCCAGTCATGGCATTGCCAGGGAAAATCCATTTCAGTTCGACCTTTTGTGCAGACAGATTAGAGGCCAGCGACCTTGACATCTAAGCATTGCTCTGCTTCTATGAGAAAATATCCACATTTAGGGCTGACGGGATATAACATGGAAAACACTGAAGATCTTCAAAACATCATCAGAAATACTTGAGTGAATTGGGTATCCATCTCAGAGCTGAAGTAGAATACCAAGTCCTGTTCCTCCAATGCCCAGAGGATCACTCAAGGGATCTGCCCACTACCCAATGACAGCAACTATTTGGACACCAACCAGTTCCTGTTGGGCTCACCCTCTAGGCTGACCTTAGAGTTCTCACACTCAGAAAATCTATGGGAGCAAGGTAATAGGGCTGGGATCTCTCTCTCTCTCTCCCTCCCCCTCCCCCTCCCCCTCCCCCTCTCC
This sequence comes from Phyllotis vaccarum, assembly GCA_033318265.1. Taxonomy (NCBI): domain Eukaryota; kingdom Metazoa; phylum Chordata; class Mammalia; order Rodentia; family Cricetidae; genus Phyllotis; species Phyllotis vaccarum. The sequence goes on from JARWLC010000004.1 coordinate 107,051,962, forward strand.
CTCTCCCTCTTTCTCTCTCTCTCTTTCCAGACCCATTGGTGTGTTACAGATACACAGGGAAAGTAGAGAAGCTGGGGATGAAGGGTGGAGACTCTGGAGTTGACAGGCTGGATCCTGGCAACTCTCTTTTCCTAAATCGAGTGAGTCAAATAAGAAGATGGCCCCAGATGATGATCTGCATAGTGACAGTTACATGACAATGGACCAAAACTCATAGCTACTCCTGGCAGGCCTAGATTTTTGAGGAGAATGTATGTGGGTGGCCTTGTTTACTTTCTATTTTTCCCCTTACCCCAAAGAGGAAGTAAGATCCTTTCCACCAGGTCGCACACAGTTTCTGCCCCACCCTTTGACTCGGACACTCTTCCAAAAGGATTTCATTAATGTTCACAATAGCAATATATTGAGCTCATTCCTCTGGCCTTTGGCCTGCGTTGTTGACTATAGCAATTGAAAGAAGACTCATGGCCAGAGTGGGGGATGGGGTAGTCCTGGTAAGAGGACACAGTGACATTTCATGACTAAGTCAAAGCCTACTCAGGACAGAAGGTGTCCAGATGAGCTGCCCCAGCAGGGAATGGCTATCGAGTAGAGAAGCCAGGACAGGCCTGGCAGCTGGCTGGAGCCCTGCTCTCTCTTCTGTGGCTGACATGAGAGCCCCTGGTTCAGGTTGTATCATTGCACACACACAGTTCCCACCCTAACAGCCCCAGTGTGTCCATACAAGACCTTCGGGCAGGTAGAAGAGGCAATTTGGGCTAGGACCTGGGTGCACATTTGGCTTTTACAGAGGAGAGTAGACTTCACTCGTCTGACTGATCTGAATGGTATGGGAGAAAGGTGAGCCAAGGCCACATTTCAGCTCTTGGTAAATTGTTGAAAATCCTTCTAGAAGCCCTTCTTTGAAAGCCAGATTCCTGGGGTCTAGCTCAGGAGCCACAGTGTCCTAAGCTAATGGGTCTCTAAGGAATAGGGATGCAATTACCCAGCTCTGGAATCCAGAAGGAGGATCGGTCTGAAGATGTGATGTTTGGAGCAATGTATGGGAAGGGGCCTGCATGGCTGAAGGGTTAGCACCTCAGCACTGGTTTCCTGGAGCTGCTGTGATGAAGTACCACAGACTGGTCAGCTCAGCCTCGGGAATGTATCATTTCTGGAGCTGGAAGGCAAGAGCATTGGCCGGGGAGATTCTTTGAAGAACTTCTCTTGTTCTTTGGCTGTTGATAATCATCCCCCTGCCTTGATATTAGCTTCTCTCTAGAGGGAGCTATGTGAAAACTTCCCTTCCTAGGAGAACAGTAGGGTTGAATTCCATCCCACCCTAATGCCGTATTTGTGACTTCACTGCCTCTTTGGCGACCCTGTCTCCAAACATGGAGACATTCTGGAGTGTCTTGGGAATTAGGACTTCAATATATGAATTTCAGGCAACACAAATGAGCCCGTGTGACCTGCCCAAGCAACAAGCATGTTGTCCAAAGCAGGTAGGCAGCTTTGTGGAAGACACCTCCCACATACAGCCTGCACTGCTTTTAATGTACCAGCAGTGGCACTTCTGCCTCCCCACCCCCTTCTGAAGTCAACGGAGAACACATTCTTGTCCCATTTCACAGAGGGGAAGACAAAAGTCCACAAAGAACTGACTGACCCCAAACCTCACTGCCAGCAAGTAAGAGGAAGCAGGGATGAGAGCCATGGGTATTCTCCCCCTGAGGGGCAGTTTCAACCCCATGGGTCGCAAACCAGGACCTTTTCCTCATTTGTACCATAGCTTGTAACAGCCCCAGGAAACTGTATTTTGTAGGTCAGAAAACAGAGGCTTAAGGAGACTAGATAAAGCAGGTTGTGCTGGAGAGAACTGCTGAGCTCAATAGAACAATCTAGAAGCTCTTGTTCTTCTACAGAGCAGTAACCTTAATTAAGGCATCTATTTGAGTACTGGTTCTGTTCTAAGCCTTTGAGAGATGCTATTCTAAGTGTCCTTAATTCCTCAGTTTACAGAATAGACTCAGTCTGGAGAGATGGTTGAGCCATTGAAGGCTAGGCCCACAACCAAACATAACAGAACAGACACTCACTTCTGGCCATGTGGATCTTACCTTCTCCTGAGAAGACAAAGAATACCCGGAATACCTAAGTAAATTATGTTAGACATTAGAGAGAGAAGAGGCCATTCAGAAACAGAAATGGTGGTCAGGGAAGAGATGACTTGGGACTACATTAGGAGTCCAGTAACTTGGTCTGTGTAAATGGTGGCAGAATTCTCCTGTCCTGACCACCTGATCCCAAATAAACACAAAGGTTTATATCATTTACAGAATGCTTGGCTGTGGGCTCATTACTAACAAGCTCTTACATTTAAATTTCGCCATTTTTATTCATCTCTGTGCCACGTGGCTCACTGTAGCCAGAGGTTTCTGACCCAAGGTCCAGATCCATCCGCAGCTGCGCAGCTGCTTAGTCCCAAATATTTACACAAAGGCTTATTACTAATTACAAACTGTTTGGCCTGTGGCTCAGGCTCATTACTAACTAGCTCTTATAACTCAACCCATTTCTATTAATCTATTGTGTTGCCGCGTGGCTCGATGGCATTACCTGTGTTTCATTATATCTTGTTCTCTGGGTGACCACCTGCAGCTTCTCCTTGTCTCCACCCTCCTTCTCTTTTATCTCTGCTTGGATTTCCCGCCTGCCTCTAAGCTGCCTTGCCATAGGCCGCAATAGCCTCTTTATTAACAAGTGATAGCGAAGTATATTCATAGAGTGCAGAAAGACATCCCACATCAGCTTATGGCTTTATCTGTCCTCTAGCATCATGCTTCTTGGGCAGCTGGTAGGAATCTCTCTGACTCTGCCCTTCTTCCCCTCGGCATTTACAGTTTGGCTTTCCTGCCTAGCTTTATTCTGCCTTGCTATAGGCCATCAGCTTTTATATTAACCAGTAACCAATGAGAGTAATACATAGTCATAGTGTTCAGAAGATTATTCCACAGCAGGTAGCACAGGCCTCTCATTCTAGCTACTCAGGAAGCTGAGGCAGGAGGATTGTGTGTTCAAGGCCTAGACGGCATGGGGGTGGGGGTGGGAGATCAAGAATCTAGCAGTCTGCATTCCTATATAAACTCTATCAGTAAACAGGTGGGTGGACTTGCAAATGATCTCTGCATGCCTCAGTTTCCTTATCTGTCAAACGTGGGTGTTGATGAATGTCTCTGAACATCTCTCCAAGCTCTAGAGGTTCTTTGGGGTCTGAAGAGAGCTCAGTGCAGCAGGTACCCAAGAAGGTGGCCTTACTTTCCTGACATGATTTAACTGTGCACCCTGGCATACCCTCATTCTCCAGATAATCCCTTAGTTAGGTCTGAGACCCTTTTACAGGAAGGGCCTATGTGGTGATATATTGCCTATCTAATAAAGCTTGCCTGAAGATCAGAGGACAGAGCCAGCTACAGAGTTAGCCATAGAGGTCAGGGAGTTGTGGCACCTGCCTTTAATCCTAGCACACGAGGCAGAGACAGGATCTCTCGGGATCTCTGTGAGTCCAAGGCCAAATAGGAGCCATGTGGTGGTGGCACACACCTTTAATCCAGCATTTTGGATTCCATGCCTCTGCTCCCAGTACTTGGAAGCACATTATGTGTCCTTTAGTCCAAGCACTAGGAAGTTTGAAACAGGAAGTAATAGGACTAGAGAAAGATATGTAAGAGGGGGAGACAGGATATTCCCCTTTCTGCCTGAGTAGTTGGCCAGGTGAGAAGTGACTGTGACTTACTCCTCTGTCTCTTTGATCTTTCAGCTTTTCCCCAATATCTGACTTGAGGTCTTTATTATAAGATGAACTGAGACTCATGAAACAGCAGGCTCACGAGTTGAACCAGGGTCAGAAAAGTCCTGGGGAAAACCTGGTCCCACAGACATGACTACCCACTGCACCCTCTCGGGTGACGTGATGAGTGAACATGGTGAATGCAGATGGCCTACTGGAAAGTTCCGTATAGATCCCATTTTATATGTGGGCAAGCTAAGAGAAAGATAGGGACCTAACCAAAGTATCACAGAGGTCATGGAGAACCTCTGACTTAAATCACTTTATTGGCACATATTAAACTGCATACAATGTATACATTAATGAGTTTAGGTGGTCATGTACATTCGTGAAACTGTCTTCATGACTGAGGTATGAGGTTCTTATCACCACCAATGTTTCCTCAAGCCTTTCTGTCACTATCCCTCACCCCCAAAGTCCAGGTACCACATACCTATTTCCTGCTTCCAGAAATTAGCCTCTATTCATATTTTAAGACAGAACTGACAAGACTGGTTAATGGATCTGGGTATGGGTTGTCAAGATGACTCTAGGATCTTGGCCCAAGCAACTGGAAAAAGAGTCTCCACCCTCTCAGATAAGGATGAGTGCCGAGAGCTAGTGTGGGAGCCATCCGCTCACCCCATGCTTGTCTAGGACTGTAAACTACTGGGACTAGCCTGGAATCTGGAATACCATAGAGATGGTAGGAGCAGAAATCCAGGGTGTGGACTGAAGGACCAACCCTCCTGGGCAAACACAGGCTTGTGAGGAAGTGGGATAAAGCTTAGGATGAGAGATGAGTGGGAGTCAGCAAGAGGAAGGCATGGAGAGGGTGTTCCTAGCACAGAAGACAAGGATGTAGTGGGACTATGTGTTGTTACATTGTAAATAATTGTCCTGCCTACTCATTTAATAAAAATGCTGATTGGCTAGAGGCAGACAGGAAGTGTGGGCAGGGCTACCAGACTAAGAAAACTTTGGGAACAGGAAGAACCAAAAAGAGCTGCCATAGAGAAGCCATGGAGACACCACGATGAGACACCAGCAGATGCAGAGGAATGAAGTTGAAATGCTGCTCTGAGAAAAGGTACCGAGCCTCATGGATGAACAGGATAAGAGTCATGGGTTAGTTTAAGAGCAAGAGCTAGCAAGTTATATGCCTGGGCCCCAGGTCTATCAGCGTACAATTAGTGTGTTTCAGTGGGACTATGGGACTGTGGGTCTGAAAGTCCGGGCCACGAGGCTAGGCCAGAAAGACTGGGTCAGAAACCTTATACAACACAAGGACAGAAATGTGAGGACTTGAGAAGACCTCTGTGCCCTGATGAGAGGTCAAAAACACCTGGGGGTACCTGTGAGAGCAATGTAACCAGGATTTATAAGTCTCAGAATAAGATCCTGCCCCAACTGGCCAGTGCCTGGGAGCAGGCCATGGTCCCAAGCCAGCAGTGTTGTGTGTGGAAGTCCAGTCTCAGTTCCCACCAACCAGCTTCAACACCTCTGACCATCAAAAGGAGACTTGCCAACTCCTCTGTCAGTCTAGGGATAAGGGAGGCCCAGCCCTTCCATCTGCTATTCACCAAAGAGGAAAGGCCAAGCCCTGGAATGTGCTGACCTCTTCATTCTACATGGTTCAGGAACCGAGGTCCATTCTTTCCAGCACCAACATGCTAAGGTCCAGAGGAGGGGCAGAACCATGCAGGAGCATCCATTTCCCTTAAGATGGTTCCCAGAAAGGTTTTGGCTCTCTCCAGAGCTTACACCGCCCTCCTCAGCATCCTTCTCTAATGAGGAGGGAAGGTCCCTAAGGCCAGGGTCAGCCACAAGCACATAACCAGGAAAATGCTGGCTCATTGCTTCCTGGGCAGGGCCCTGTCAGGAGTCCTTGAAGCCAGCCACTCTAAAGCATATTTCAGGAAACCTTACGGTTCGTTTTGGAAACTGAGCCAGTCAGTCACATAGGAGCACAGTCATGTGATCTGTATTTGGGGGAAGTTATCAGAGGCTTGGAGAAGTGACGGTGTTTGCTTCTGGACATGACGTGGGTACCTCCATGGCCATATCTATAAGTATAAACCTCAGCTCTTCTGTTAAGTCCCATGGAGGAGTTTGAGGTGATACAGGAAGGGAAAGGCATTTTCAAAGTATCTTTCATTATCCTAGGGAGATACGGTGGTCAGCCTTTAGATATGAAGCAAGGAAGTTGGTAATGCTGGGGCTCTCTCTGCCTGGGACTTGGAGATACCTACAGTATAGAGAGTTGGCACTCTAGATTTTGTTTACCCAAGAGGATAAGAACATTGAACTCCCTAAACACAAGACCTAGACTTGAGTTTGGGATGCAGCCTTTTGAGAATCTTCCTCAGAGGCAAGGGAAACACATACATGCGTATCCTGTGAGTTTAGATGCACAAAGACCTGGCTGTGGAGCCCTGGGAAGCCGGTGTATGGGGGTTAAAATTAGGATAGGATTTAAGTACAAATCCCAGAAAGCTGCCTTCCCTTATCTCTCTGTACCTCCATTTCAAAATTGACCTGTAGACCCTGTGATCAGGAAGGTCCCCAGGGTGCAGACTATGTCTCACTCCTTTTAGAAACCCCCCCCCCCCAGGGCAGGGGCTCTGTGTGCAGAAAAACAGACAACATAAACTCAATCTGGACTCACAGTTGTCTCCTCCAGCTTGGCCCCGAGCACCGAGCACAGCACCAGACAAACAGTGGGTATTCTACAGATCCCAGCCAGATGGCTGTTTGCTCCCCATGGTCTTGTATGAGGTTTCTGGCCCAGACTTTCTGGCCTAGCCTCCTGGCTGGGACTTTCTGGTCTACCCTGGTGGCCTGAACTTTCAGACCCACAGTCCCATAGTCCCACTGAAACACAGGCGCTTGCATTAATTCTACACTGATTGACCTGGGGCCCAGGCATGTAACTTGCTAGCTCTTTACTCTTAAACTAACCCATGACTCTTATCTTGTTTAGCCAGGAGGTTCGCTACCTTTTCTCAGAGCAGCATTTCAACTTCTTTCCTCTGCATCTGCTGGCTTCTCATCTTGGTGTCTCTGTGGCTTCTCTGTGGCATTTCTGCCCTGTTCTTCCTATTCCCAGAGTTTTCTTAGTCTGGTAGCCCCACCCACACTTCCTGTCTGCATTTGGCCAATCAGCATTTTTATTAAACTATATAATTAAACCCCCACCCCATCCACACCACCCTGTAAAATAACCACAAAGACCATATTCTTTTCAAGGTCTTTCTTAGCACAGAATTCTGAGCCATGATAATGGGCCAACTGTAGGGCAAGAATGGGGTATCCCCTAAGTGGCCCTGGTATGGAAGAGAGGAACTTGTCTTCCATTGAAAGCAAGCCCTGCCTCTCTGAGCTCATTAGCCCCAGGCCAGGCTCCTACTGAGAGCAGCCCTGAAGCTGAGGAGATACAAGCAGACAGCTGGCCGCCCTGTCTGAACTTTGCCGGCTTGTACTGTGTCTGTTTTATTCCCATGGATGTGGTGGTAGGTGGCCTGTGGTCTGCTGTCCCACCTCATTGTAGGCAGATTTCCTGAGGAGCCAGGCCTGAAATTTCAGAGAAAGGAGAACTAACTGATTCCAGCAAAGGACTGCTTCCAAGAACATTAAATCCAGCTGTTGTTTCTGCAGCGTGGGGACTCCTCCCCCTGTGCTGGCTGCTGCTTCCCTGGGGGGCCACCACCTCCCCTCCCACCCTGCCCCTGTTCTAGGGAGCCTAGGAAGATGCTTTCTTCTGGCCCTAGGTCCCACTGCTACCCTCTGGTTTCCAACCAGCAGCGCTTCCGGCTGGGATTCTCCACCTTGGACTTGCTCCCAGGAATTTCTGGAAACATCAATGGTGCAAACAGATTGTTTTCATTAGGATTATTCTGGGTTTAACCTCCTGGCCCTGCGTCACCAGCATCATGGGCTCTTTCTTAGTGGTACATGGGGCCAGGGGCTTGGCTTTCCCTTGGTCTCACACCCTAAGTCAGTCTTTAGTTACTTGTTTCAAGTCCAGACCCTCTCATGAGAGGTTCCCAGACATGTACACGGTCTCCTTCCCTTCACGCTTGTATCTGACAGAGCCAAGGGGTCCCAGGGACAATGGATGGGCTGCCCTCCCAATCCAACCTGTGATTATGTCCAGATCCAAACCAGCACAGTTGGCTTCAAGCTGACTCTCAAAGGGCTTCAGGGGATGTGCCAACATTTGGTTTGAATGATTCTAACATGAAGAATTTCCTATTCCTCAAAAATTATAATAAAAACAACACACCCACTCAAATGCATTACATATAAATTTTAGTACATTGAAAGCTACCCACCTAATAACTTGTACTGTGGATTTTGTGCCTTAGGATGAAACATCTATGTAATTAAAGGGAATCCTAAAAGTGTTGTGAATGATGATTCTCTCTCTCTCTCTCTCTCTCTCTCTCTCTCTCTCTCTCTCTCTCTCTCTCTCTCTCTCCCTCTCCATTTGTAAACACTCTTTCCCATTGATATTTTTTCATTCAAAAGAGATGACAGTAGTTCTTGACTGGGATGACATTGTTACCAAAGGGACGTATGAAAGTGTCTGGAGACATCTTTGGTTTGAACAAAGGGGTCGCCACTCCTGGCCTCTGGTACAGAGATCAGTGTTTCTGTAAATGTCTGTCAAGGCCCAGGACAGTCCTGTGACTTAGGGTTACCAGCCATCCATGTTGATTGGTTGTACTGATGTAGAAAGAACCAATACTTGGGAAGGCACAGTAGGCCTAGGCTGACTTGAGACTACCTGCTTCCCACTGCCCCAGGTTTCAAGTGTTTCTGCTGATCTAACAAACTACCTTGTTGTTTCCTGACAGGACTTGAATAAAATCATGTTATTAGATGACTGTTCACTTAGGCTTCTAAGTGAGACTCTTTTATTTTTTGTATTTATTTATTTGTGTGTGTTTGCCTATGTGTGTGCACCTGCGGGTGCGTGTACAGCCATTCACAGGTGCACCACACAAAAGTTGCTTTTCTCCTTCTGCCATGGGGGCTCAGGCATTGAACTTGGGTGGTCAGGTTTGGCATCAAGCACATTTCCCCATCTTGCTGGCCAAAAGTGAGATTTATCTAATTTTGGTGTTATTGCTTAAAATATAGATAGACATGCATATAGCCAGATGGGCTGGTGGCTACTCGAGATACTTAAGTCTGCACCCTGTAAGGGAAGAGGGGAGATACATTCCTCTCAGGGCACAATTTGAACACAGGGGAAGAAGTAGGCCCATCATACTACTAGAGGTGTGCTCTTTAAGGGCAAAGGTGGTACTCATTAAAATAGTCTTCAAATGTGTCCTTTATTTCCTGTCTTCCAGTCAAGGTGTTGAAGTTCCAGTCAGCTCCTTCAGAGGGCAGGTTGGTGAGTTGAATTGTCCTGGAAGCCTATTACTGCTGCTTTCCTCTGTCACTGGCCCCACTAGGTATGCCATACTCAAGGAACAGAAAAGGACAGGCTTCTTCCAAAAAGTCTTTTGCCATCCACCGTACACCTGCCTTCCAGCTCAGCTAGGAGAGAGAGAGCCCTCCTGAACATCCCAGGAGCCTGTTGGAGCCGCCCCCTTGACACCCCAGGAGCCTGCCTGGAGCCTTCCTAAAAGTGTCTTCAGCTTCCCACACACTGTGTATATCTACTCCACAGTTGAAGAGCCTCACTCCAGTGTGCTGTGCCCAGATACGTACACTCACAGTATCAAAGCTAGAAGAAAAAAACCAAAAAACTCCCATAGTGTGATGCCAGGGAACAGAACAGAGCATGAATAAGTCATGCCCCCTGTGGCTTGCAAAGCCTTCTGAGTGGCTTGTCATTACAAGAGCTACCACCCAGCGATGGCACAGAAGTTTTTCCCATCAATAAAATATGTCTACCCAAGCCTTAGCAGGCCCCAAAAGATGGACTAGGCCAGGCTGTAGATGTACTGGGTACTGACTGGTAACTTCCCACCTCATTCCCATCAAAATTCACCATTAACAACCATAGAAAACAATTTGTAAGTTCTAAATCCCTAGAAAGAAGTACATCGGCCACATCATTCCTGTCAATTTACCCAAGAAACTTTACCAAGCAATGAGTGGTACCATGCTCCTGGTCATGGTGGTATTTTTGGCTCATTGCCTTTACACTGCCAGACTAAGGCCCTGAGGACAGGGGCCATGTCCCATTCACATCCATGCTCCCAGAGAGAGTTTGCGAGGGTGTGGAGAAGGGGTTTTTGCCTCAGTGACAGGATGGCTGATGCCCTCTTCATCCAAGGGCAGCTGTCACCATGAAGGCCCTTGTATTGGATCATATGGTTTCAACCCTGGTCCCTCTCCTCCCAGACCTTAGGACCTCAGACACTTTGCTGATCCCTCCAAACCTGGTTTTCTTTAGCTATATGAGAACAGCCATGTTGCTTGCATCATTGCCAAGGGGATTAGGTACTATAATCACATCAAGTGCTCTGCATAGTACCAGGCACCTTGTAAGTCCTGCACATACACCAGACTCCACCACTGCTATAGTCCAACGGCCTGCAGACTGGAGGGGCTGGGGAGGTGACTCAGTGCCTAAAGAACTTGTCATGCAAGCATAATGACCAGAGTTCAGGTCCCCAGACCCACGTAAATGCTGTGTGGGTATGATGGCCTGCCTGTAATTTCAGCTCTGGAAGGCTGAGACAGGGGATTTCCAGAACAAGCTCACTACCAAGACTAGGCATATCGGTGAGCTCTGGGTTTGATTGAAAGACCCTGATTCAATGAATAAGGCAGAAGAGCTATCAAAGATGAGTGTCTATATCAGTGTTTCTCAACCTATGGGTCATGACCCCACAAAAGTTGCATAGAAGATAACCTATATATCAGATATTTGCATTATTATCTATAACAGTAGGAAAATTAGTTCTGAAATAGCAATGGAATGATTTTACAGTTGGGAGTCCCCACAATATGAGGAACTAACTACTGAGAATTTGCAGCATTAGGAAGGGTGAGAACCACTGATCAGCATCTGCGTCAGCCCTCCATGTACACATGCACATGCATGCACGGACACGCAAACACATACCACACACACAGAAAAAGAAAATATCTCAAGGAATTGGTAAACGTAGCTGCTTGTTTTCTCATCAGAGGGCCCCTATATTCACAGTCCAGAGTCGTGGCAATGTTTTCAAAGAGAACCCTAGCATCCCCCATTGTCAGTGGTCCGCTGATGTTGCTAGGTAACCAGATTCAGAAATTTGAGGAACCTCCCTTTCCAGCTTCTCACTGAAAGATAGGCTGTGCAGAGACCATGAGGGAGGGAGGGGAGAACACCCACCTCAGGACAGCCAGAACTGAGGGTGCTCAGATGTTTAGCAGGCTTCAGTGTTCTGAAGGATAACATGCCCATTTCCGGCAACCATGTTGAGAGTGGGTCTGAATTCCTGTGCCTTGCAATTGAGACCAGGCTGCGTGTTGATAGCAAAAGTCATACATACACTGCCCGGCAGAACCTATAATCTGGCTTCTGGTTCAATTTTGAGATATTTGATCTAAATCTGACAGGTGAGCTGGTTGCAATGAAATGAGGCAAGGAGAGAAGCAGATCTGTTAGGTTGTTCAAGTCTAAAGAGTTGTAGGGGTCCCTCCCCTCATTGAAGACCCTGTTGAGCAGCCAGGTGGACCCTAGAAAGTATAGGGACTTGGTGTTTCTTCACGAGTGTGTCTCTAACCACCATCAAGGGGTGTGTGTGTGTGTCAGGGGTGGGGATGGGCACTTGAAACTGTGAGGCAGGTTTAGCAGGTTTGTCTGTGGCCATACAACAGTCAGGTCGAGAATGATTAAAATGTCTGCTCTTGGCACCTGAGTATCTGTCCCCTCTGAGAGGAACTTCCCCGTCCAGGCTCCTCCACCTATTCACTTTCGGGTACTCAAGGCAAAGTCTGAAGTCTCACTGTGCCGCGCTTGCCATTATTCTCATCACCTTTCAGCTGGCTCTTCCTTTAGATCTTTCCAGAATCAGATCATCTCTCACTACATCAAGGGTCACTCCAGCCAAGGCACTGTCCTCCCAGCCTGGGCCGCTGCTGTGGCCTTGTCCCCAGGAGTTTCCTGCTTGTGCCCCCAACTGCTGCAGCCTTTTTCCACACAGCTTCAGACCAAATGGCTTTGTCAGTTAGTCTGATGTCCTTACTGTCCTGGGATGCTGCAGGCCCCTGAGGCCCTTCTCACCAAACCCCAAAGCCCTTTCTGCACCCACCTTCCACTTCCACACTACACACAGGACCCTCAGCCCATATTCTCCATTGCTCCTCCATCCCCAGGTTCCTTTTCCCTGACCCCAGCCTCCTGACACCCCCAGCGCACTCTAGCCACTGTTGTGTGGTTTCAGACATGACCTGCTTACTCCACACTACCTTCCCTGTCTGCCTCAGACCCTTCTAATAAAATTTCTGGAATATACCCCCACTCTGCACCCCAATCTGAGATGCCATTTGTGGGATGCATTGCCAGCACACAGCTATCTGACTATGGCTTATAGATCACTATCCTCCCCAGAACAGAATCTTCTCAAGGCTGGGCATTATGTCATTTACAGCTGTAGCCCTCATGCCCAGCAGTCCATGGATGGAACTTAAGATCCTCCTATAAAGGGCAAGCATCCCATAAATGGAGAACGGAAGCAGCAGAATATTCCAGGGAGAAGAAACAAAAGGCACCAAAACTCCCAACAAAACCACTGCTTGAGCAAGGGCTGACTTGGCCCATTGCATACTCCAATTTCATGTGCATTTGCAATCACATAGACAGAGCAGACTGCAGGATTTGTGTTGTGGACATGGGCAGAAAGAAATGACCGAAACACCTACAGTATGCCAGGCCTTTGTGCTAATAGATGGAAAAGATTTGCTTTCCTGACCCCATTGACTCTGCACAGGACAGCAGGTGTCAGCATCACACATGCATCACCAAGACAGCAACATCCTCAGGGCTGCAGTGCTAAAGACCCATGGGACAATTCACAGGCTGCATCCCTTTCTACCCATCAGTAGCCAGGATTATCTCCCACCTCCAGACAAGTCTTTTCCAGTGGGTCCTGTTCCTTACAACAAAAACACTTACCTGTTTCCATCTGAACCACAGAGAAATGCTCAGTTGTGGCCACAAAAGCACCAGCCATGAACTCACCACTCCCCTCATAATGCATGTGAATCAGGACCTGAAGGAAACAGTGATGAGGGTGTGGGTGAGAACAAGAGGCAGATTCAATGTTACTGTTTTATAGTGTGTCTTGAGTTTTGTATCAGCACAAAATAAGCAATTCTTTTTTTTTTTTTTTTTATTCTCCTTTTTCAATTTTAGGCTCCCAGGAGCCAGGCTGTTTATGGTTGCCCACAGGCTTTCTTTGCTACCGAGTACTCAGCATATCTCAGGCTCTGGAGGATATTGTGCAGAGCATTAAGATGGTGGCTATCAGGAGGCCAGAGGCTGTAGATCCCAGGCCACTTCTTTCTGAGCCACAAGGGGAGCTGCATTGAGTGAGCTCAGGTATATACATTGCTCAGCCCTCTTGGTGGCTTGCTGTTTTAGAATAAGGCCTCTGGAGAGAAAGACTCATTGAGCAACCCTGGGCATAGTGCCACCCTGGGCTGTGTCTGAGAAGCAAGAAACAGACCATGAGTGAGCGTATTACAATCGCCTTGGGTTACCCTCGGTGGAAGGTTTCATTTCTGAAGGAAATGAGTTCCGTAAGTATCAGGAGGGTTACCAAGCCACCTAAAGCAGTCCCACATGCCCCGGGGAGCTAACAGAATAAATGCACGTGAAATTGGAAGAGAAAGACATGGGAGAATGAACAGTCAGATCAAAGGGGACAAAGTATGCAATGGGCCATGGGAGACGACATTCATTTCCCATCTGTGGGGAAGAAATCCCAGGCTCTGGAGAATGGCTACGCTATTTTGAATATGAAGTTACACTTCAGAGACAATTAATAGGATTTAGAATGCATGACTCAACTTATAAATCCCCCTGGGTCTGAGGAACCACGCCTGAGCCTGTTCCTTGGTTTCTAGTAAAAAGCAGAGAGCTGGAGGCTCAAGATGTTGGAGGACATAGGGAGGTCCCAGCACAACCAACAACTTTCTTGAGTAGCCTACTTCTTGGCAATCTTGGGGGCACTCTATAACCCATGGAAGGACATTGTGCTTTCATAAAAATGATGAAATCATTGGAGCAGAGAAATCTATCAGTGACACAAGTCTGTTGTGGAAACTCCTGCCGTGAAGATTGAAGCCCAGGCTGCCAGATGCTAGGGTTCTCACTTGGCCATTCTGAAAGCATGACTAACCCCCAGTGAACGAGGATGAGAAAGTTTAGTACCAGGGGATTGCTTTTTATTATATTCAGAATGGCTAAAAGCTAACTCATACCTCACCATTGTTACAAATAAAATACTGTCCTTCATCAGCCTGAGAGAGACTGGAGGCTTTCCAGTTAACGTTGATACTAACAGGCCAAAGACTCCGTGTGTGTGTGTGTGTGTGTGTGTGTGTGTGTGTGTGTGTGTGTGTGTGTGTGTGTGTGTGTGTGTGTGCGTGTGTGAGCATGCAGGTGGATGCCAGAGAACAACCCCAGCAGTACTCCTCAGGTGTTGTTCATCTTCCTTTTATTCTGAGACACGATCTCTTATTAGCCTGGATCTTGGCAAGTGCTTGATGGGCTGGCCATGGGCCCCAGGAAACCTTTCCATCCCTGCCTTCCAACACTGAGATCATAAGCAATCACCAAGTTGGGCCTTTACACGGGTTTGGGAGACTTGAACTCAAGTCCTGGTGCTTGCACAGCGAACGCTTTACAGAAAGCTATCTCTCTGGACTCCACAGTGACCATTTTGCTCCCAGCCACAGGTGGAAGAAAGGAATGAGGCGCCGTTGTTTCCTCAAGAGGAGGGCTCCATTTCAGCTCCTAGACAATTCCGGTTCCCTCTGCAACAATAGCTCTGTTTACTTTGTTCTGCTATGTGAACTTTGGGCAAGGATGAGGGAGAATTACCTTTACCTCTGTCGAGGAGTCTCAGGAACGTCTCAGTCAAGGCCTGTCTCTGTGGGAGGGAAGCCACTTAGTATAGTTTGTTCAGGACAAGGGGGTTCCCAGGGCAGGGACTTTCAGAGTCCAAACTAGAGAGGTTCAGGGCAAACTAGGGCAAGTTACTCTCCCTATTGCTAGCCTCGCCGTCTCCTGCACGCAGACCCTTGAAGAGCAAGGGAGGGTTGTGTGCGCTTGGCATATGGTACTTCAGGATCCTTGTCTGTCTCAGGCAGTGATGCCCTAGACTCAGACATGGACTGTCCATGCATATACACCTCACACTCATTTCCTGCTAATGCTTCCCCTAGGGTCACCTGACTGGCAGATGAGGAAGCAAGAATGGAGACATCAAAGCCTTGCACTTCACCTAGGACTGATACAAATATTTAGTTTTTTGTACAACTTTTGCTTTTTAATTGTTTGCTTTTTAACAAGTAAAAAAAAAAGTATACATATTTGTGGGTACCATATGAGGCTTCAGCTCATGAGTTACACACACACACTATACATATTTGTGGGTACCATATGAGGCTTCAGCTCATGAGTTACACACACACACTGAGGATCAAATCCTGGGTCTTCATATGTGCCAAGCAAACATGACATGGCCACAGTCCTGTACAATCTCTAAATCAGGGCAAACATATGGTTCATCACAAACGTTTGTCAGTTTTTCTTTTTATGATTTCTTACTCTTTTCCCCCCCTCAGGATTAAGTTCAGGTCTTCACAAATACTAGACAAACACTTTATTGCCAAGCCACACCCTTAGTCCTATCATTTGCTAATGGTGAAAATAAATATCCAAAATCCCTTCTAATGGTTCTAAGTAAGCATGTGTTTTCATTATCTATAGTCCCCTGGTGTGTCATAGCACATGAAAACATGTTATTCCCTTCAACTGTCACTTAGGACCCACTGATCAAGATTCTCCAATTCCCTGTACTCTCCCTGATAACAACCACTCTATTGTCAACTTCCTTAAAAGCTACTTTTGTAGATTCTATGTAAGAATGACATCATGTAATGTCTGCCTTTGTGTGTCCAATTTACTTCATATAACATAATAATCTCAAGGTCCATTTGTGACAAATCACATAGTTGTTAGCATTCAGATCCACTTGCTGGAGTCCTGGCCAATAAGGAAGTAATACCCTGGCCCACCCAGCATCCAGATGTCATTCCATGGAAAAAAAAAAAAATCCCTGTAAGAAAAGACTCCTCCCCCTTCATCTCTCTCTTGTCATGAGGTCGGGTGCACCTCTGCTTTCTTTCTCTCCTCTCTTTCTTCTCCCTCCCACAATAAAACTTTTCACATGAATGTTGCCCATAAGATGTGTCTCTTTCTGAGGCTTCCGCTCACACTGCCGGCTGCCAGCTGTGTCTGCATGGTGAGTCTGCATGTCCTGTCTCCCGCGGCTTCCACCCACCAGGAACAATAGTTCTTTCTTTTTCCTGGATGAACAGTGCTTATGATATGTAGAATACACATTCTTTATCTACTCCTCCGTTTTGGCACTTGTGAACCATGCTACAATTAGCATGCAGATAAGGCTGTCTCTTTAAACACAGTCTCCATCTTCTCTGAGTGTGCATATTCAACAGAGAGATTGTGGGACCATATGCTGGTTTAGTTTTAAACCCTTTGAGGATCTAACTTACTGCTTTCCATAACGACTATCTATACACATTTGTATTCCTACCAACAGTCCTTTGCTTCACATCCTTTTCAGGACGTGCTGTCTTTTGGTCACGTGACTAGAATGGATTTTTTTTTTTTTTTTTTTTGCTGTGGAGTTGGATGCTTGCAAGCCTAGCACTTAGGAGGTGAGACTAGGAGGATCATTAGCTCAAGACCAACTCTGACTGTATGGTAAGCTTGAGCTCAGCCTCGGCAACCTAACAGTGTTCTGAAAGGTCTTTGTACTCTTCCAAAATTAAGTGAAAAGGTTATTTTACAACAAGTCTAAATTGCTATAAATATATAATTGCAGATATACTGGAAATATTAAAAGTGCCTCTTGGTAATGTATTCAGTGATAGAAAGTGGCAAGGCCCAACCCTGTGTGTCCTACTTAGGGTTTCTGTTGCTAACTGACGAAACACCAGGAGCAAAAGCAGCTTGAGGAGGAAAGGGTTCCCTTGGCTAACCCTTGCACATGACAGTCCATTGCTGAAGGAAGTCAAGACAGAAACTCAAACAGGGGCAGGAGCTGACACAGGCCACGGAGAACAGCTGCTTACTTACTTGTTCCTCATGGCTTGCCCAGCCTGCTTCCTTATAGAAGCCAGGACCCCCAGCCCAGGTGTGGCCCTACTCCACTGGGTAGGGTTTTCCCCCATCAATCGCTAATTTAAAATATGCTCTAAAGGCTTGCCTCCAGCCAGATCTTAGGGAGACATTTTCTCAGCTGAGGCTCCCTCCTTCCCTCCCATGTCTCTAGTCTGTGTCAAGGTGACATAAAACTAACCAGCACACTGTGGGAAAGGAATTTGATGATAGCTGACAACATTACACTAGGCTTTACTCATTTTTTTGGTACTAGATATAGTCATGACTCATACAATTAAAAAAATTAGGAGACAAAGATCTTATTTACTGTGCTGATGGGGTGAGGGGAGAGGAGCAGATGTTAGAACTGTAAACTAGCTTAAAATAGAGTAAGAAGCTTGTTATAAAAGCTGATAATAGGAAATGAGGGGTGCCACCCCAAACAGCATTCAGCACCTATGTGCAAGCAAGGCTTCTTTGCGATATGAGGATCAGAGATTTCAGAGAACCAAGTAGCCTTGGGGATGCTCTCAGAGTCAGCCTTGTTTGCTCTTTTTACTGGACTTCTACAAATCTAGGCAGAGACTTACTGGCAAATGATACAAAATGACTTATCATCAGACCACTCACTAACTCACTAAAGCAGTGTTTTCAATGGCAGAAGATTAATGACCCACCTTTAAATGACAGGAGAATGCCTGATGGGCCCTGCATGGCCAGACTAAGAGGGAGTAAGAAAGAGCTGTAATGTACCAGACATTTGTTGTGAAAGAAACAGAAGAAGGTGCGGATGTGGTTGGCTGGATTTGTTTGGTCTTTGGCTTTTGGGGATCCCACCACCCAGCTCCTAAATAAATCAGACATGGAGGTTTATGCTTATAAATGGCCGGTTTTAGCTTGGCTTGTCTCTTGCCAGCCTTTCTTAAATTATTCCACCTACCTTTGGCCTCTGGGATTTCTTCTTTTCTTATTTCTATAATCTTGCTTTCACGTTTACTCTGTGCTGGCTGTGAAGACAGGAGGCAGCCGCTGATGTCCTCCTTCTCCTGCTCCTTTTTTTCATTCCCAGATTTCTCCCACATTTTCTCTCTGCCCGTCTTGCTATTGGCCATTCAGTTCTTTATTAGACCATCAGGTGTTTTAGACAGCTTCACAGAGTTAAACAAGTGTAACATAAACGAAAGTAACACACCCTCAGATGATATTCTACAGCATGCAGACCATGCAAGAAGTGTGTGTGTCAGTTACTTCTCTTGTGGCTGTGGTCAAGGTCCTGACAGAACCAACTAAAGGAGGCATTGTTTATTTATATATTTATTTATTTGGTTTTTCAAGTCAGGGTTTCTCTGTGTAGCTCTGACTGTCCTGGAATTCACTCTATAGACCAGGCTGGCCTCAAACCAACAGAGATCCACCTGCCTCTGCCTTCTGAGTGCTGGGATTAAAGGTGTGTTGCCACCACTGTCCAGCTTTTAAAATATGTAACCCAGGCTGGCCTTGAACTCATGATCCACCTGCCTCTGCCTGCTTCAGCAAATCCTACCAGCATTCGTCATCACAACTGGTGAACAGCACTTATTTCTGACTCACATTTTCAGAGGGATTATGGTCTATTCACGTAAGGAAGGGAAGGCATCAAAGGTGCCTCCATTTGAGATAAAACAATGACTATTCACGTGGCATAGACTGGAAGCTAAGACTCAGGCTGGAACCAGGCCACGTACAATCTTCAAAGGCCCATCCCAGAGGCCTGTTTCTACCAGCCATGCCCTTTAAGATGTCACAGTCTTCAAAATAACACCACATATTGGATAGCAGCTAATTAAAACAGGAGCCTGTGAGAGAAAGCACAACTGTATGTGATCTTTCTTCTATGTATAACCTGGAGGCATAGGAGCTGGAGAGAAGCCTAAGTCAATGAAGTGTTTGCTATGCAAACATGAGGCCTACTTGAGTTCAGACACCCAGAAGCCATGAAAATACCAGGTTTAAATCATACCTGTAATCTCTTCGGTGGGGGTGGGGCTATGGAAAATAGATCCTTAGAGATTGATGGCCAATTGATGAGCTCTGGGTTCAGTGAGAAGCCTTGTCTCTAATAATAATAATAATAATAATAATAATAATAATAACAATAATAATAGTAATAATAATAATAGTAATAATATAGACCTTGATATAAAAAGACACCAAACCTATAGCCTCCACATGTATGTGTATATACATGCATGCACACCCTCATGCACGTGTACACAAAACATGCACACACACATATACCACACACACACACACACAATTTAAGAAAACATAGAAACAAAATATTTAAGTTCAGTTGAGCCCAGCAGTCTGAAATTTTAATCTAAAATATTAATATGACCTGTAATGGTTCTGTATTTCAAGATACTTTTTTCCATAAGATAGAGAATGGACACCCACCTACAAGCATACTTCCCACTTGATTTGTGTGTCTAGATACCAGCACCCAGCAAAGGAAGAGATATATAAACTCTGGAGTAAGAAACGAACAGAGTGAGCTCTGAAGATCTTGTCAGATTAGAAGATTATACAGAACCATTGCAATTACACCAAAAGATCACAGGAGCCACATCAAAGGCTCCCACCAGTCACATAGGGGACATTTGAGTACCAGCAAGCATGATGAAGGCAATAGAATAAAACACATCAAATGTATTTGAAAATAACCATGCCTTTACATAATAATTCAAAAACTCAGGACAGGAGCTCAGCATCCCTTGTGTTTCTCCAGCCTTGGCCCCTTCTTGCCCAGGCTGTCTATCATAGTTATGTGTGCACAAATTACTGCTGTCCGGTCAAACAATGTGGTACTCAGAGCAAAGGTGAATCCCTCAGTGATCTCCTAAGTTCAGTGTTTTTCAGCTGCCACACAACCCTACTGCATAGACAGTATCCACTTGGACACTACACCACTCTAGAGAAACCTGGAATCAGTGTGAACCTGAGTCTCATGTTGCTGTGCCATCAGTGGTAAAGTCTACCACCTCTGCTTTGGCATTTGTGAGTTAGTAGCTGACACCTATGAAGGTGACAGGCTAGCTTTGTGACTTTCTGCAAAATATTCAGAGTTTAGCACCTCACTATTGCCTTTGGCAGATACTGGGTCACAAGCTGAGGCAAACATTGATCCGAAACTCCTACACTGTACTTTGGGGTAACAAATTAGCAGATCTAGCCAAATGCTTTAGGAAAGGATTGTAGGTAATAAATTTAGAAGTACTTGACAGACTTTTAAAACCACTGTTTTGCATGTCATAATGTAATGACAGACTAAGGCAATCAAGGAAGTCTTTAACATTTTTTAACATTTATTCATTCATTCATTGTATGGGCATGTGTGTGTCATAGTACACATGTGGAGATCAGTGGACAACTTTCAGGAGTAGGTATCAAACCCAGGTTGTCAGGCTTCACGGTAAGCACTCTTAGCCACTGAGCCATCTCATGGACCCCTGGATATCATTTAAAACGGTTATCCAGAGTATTATAGAATACTTTTTGAGGAATATCTCACAAAAACAGAAAACAGACACATTTGATAGAATTTGTCATGGGTCTGACTAGACTTCCAGATCTAACAGCTGCTGTCAGGAATGAGAAACCAGAGGAATCTGTGAAAGACGCCAGGAAGGAGGGCACTGTCAACAATGATCACAATATGGAAGAGTCTGCAGGATATGGCTTATTTTTTTTCAACAAATATATTGTACAATTTTAAAAAATGGTTGTCGTGTCAACCAAACACAACCCACTAGTAGGAGCTGGATAAATGTCTCAGCAGGTAAGAGCATCTGCTGGGAAGGATGAGGACCTGAGTTCAGATCCCAGAACCCATGTCAAAACAGGTATGGCCACCCATTCCCCAGGACTCTCAACCCATTGGGGGACAGGGGCAAGGGAATTGCTGGGACTTACAGGTTCTGAGCAGTGAACTTATCTCCAGGGGATACAGCTAAGGACAAAAGAGCTAGACTTTCCTTTGGCTTGGGAGCCGTACACCTGCACACTTACAGCAGGGAATCCGATGGTATTCAGGAGCCACGGTTATGTCTACCATGCTTCATCAGCACTAATTAGCTTGCTGTAGTGGATTTATGATATTACGTTGTAAATAATTGTCTCGCCTATGAGTTTAATAAAAAGCACTGATTGCCAAAGGCAGACAGGAAGTGTGGGTGGGGCTATCAGACTAAGAAAATTCTGGGATAGGAAGAACAGAGCAGACATGCCACAGAGACTCCAGAGTTGCCAGAGAGAAGCCAGAAGATGCAGAGGACAACTATGCTGCTCTGAGAAAAGGTACCGAGCCGCATGGCTGAACAGGATAAGAGTCATGGGTTAGATTAAGGGTAAAGAGTTAGCAAGTTATATGCCAGGGCCTTAGGCCGATCAGCCTAAATCTAATGTAAGCATTTGTGTGTCTCTGAGGGTCTGTGGGCCTAAACCCTGAGGCTAGGCCTGAAAGTCCGAGCCAGAAACCTCATACTACAGCTTGTGCATCTGGTTTTGAAGAGAGAGTCCTATTTCTTAGAGACACTAAGTGTTCACAGATGAAAGCCTGCAAGTCTAGAAGGTGCCTTACCACAATCCAATGGCCAGAGGCAAGGGAGGACTCGAGGTGGGAACTGGGGATGAAACAAGACTGATCCGGATGGTAAAAAAATCATCAAACCTGCTCATGCGCACTGGAGATTGTCAGCGCTGTTTATGGTAGAATTTTTATATGATTAAAAACTAGTATTTTTAGGTAAAGTACTGTTCCTGAGCTTCTCAAATAAGACCTCTAAAGAAATTCAAGCACTAGGCAATCTGGGAAGGATAGCAATTTGCCAAGGCTATGGGTACCTCATTCACCTCATTCCTAAACAACATTTGGGAACATTTAGTCCTGTATATACCTAGATTGATGGTATGTTTTAAATTTACTTTCTGGAAATTATTAGCATATAGAAAAGGCAGAAATACAATTACTGTCAACCCAGCAAAAGATATCAGATGTTTTCAATATCAATGAGCTACAGACCAGAACCCAGTTGATGGGAGAGAGTGTCAGGGCAGCCTTCCTGTCCTCTCCAGCTCCCTCCTTGGGCCTGCAGCCATAAGTATGTGACTTGGTACAGATGTTGGAAGAATCTGGTGGTCAGCGTCTGATTTGATTTGTTAAATCGGCACCTCAGCCATTTGCTCCAGGTTTGAAGCCTAACAGCCAGGACTTGAGAAAGTGACAGGGTGAGCCTAGAAGATGACAAGCGATGTCAGCTGGTGCTAGAGATGGAGTATGCCAGAGGTGGAATGCACAACTCAGAAAGTGAAGTGGACCAGCTCAGAAAGGGGGTTGTCGGTCCCTCCCAATTCACTCATTCAGAAAACAGGGGTAAGGGAGCATACACCTGCAGTCTTAGCTACTCCAAAAGCTGAGGCAGGAGAATCATGTAAGCCCAGGAATGTAACACAAGCTTAGGCAATTGTAGGGCCTCTCCCATTTTAAAACAAAAATAAAAATACTCTGGCTGATACTTGAAGAACCCCAACAGAGAATAATCTCGACAAAGCCCCATCCACACTGGGTCCGGAGAGAGTAGATTCTTGGTAAGAGCTCCAGGGCTTGTAGAAAGACACTGTCAGAGTTTCAAAGTTTCTAACTGGTAGCCAGGCTGTAAATCCCTTCCCCAGGATGCAGGCTCCTGCCCAGGAAGTCAAGCAGGCCACACAATGAGACTGTTAGGTCCAAAGGAGACTTCAATCCCCCAAACTCCAATGGCAGTCCAAATACCCAGAAATGGGCTCAACCTGGGACTATAGGAGGATTTCTGGGGTTAGATAAAAGCCAGTCTTCCTCAGGAACTTGTGAAGCTGGTTCCCCTCTACCCAAAAATATCATTCCCCTGACCTCTGGCAGAGAGACATATGTGGTTCCTATTAGCACACCGAAGTGCATGCCAGCCACATCAGCCTCCAGGCTCTCTTAGTAACACAAGCACCTTTTACACACTTCAAAGTCCATGCTAGCATCCTAGCTTTTCTTACCTCCTCTCTTACCCCAAACTCCCTCTAGTTCATGGGCTCCCCCCACTCTGTGTGTGTGTGTGTGTGTGTGTGTCCATCCCATGCTGCTCCCACTGAGCCACCTCCTCCCCCATAAACCCTGCATCCTGTAAGTAAACAGCTGTCAAGTCACTCAGCTTTATGTGACTTATCAGTGTGTCACCTGTGTCTCTTAGTTCCTGGATCCAGCTGCAATATCAAGCCTGCCTCAGAGGCATGGATAGCCTAGGTTTAGTCAATAGAGAAAGAATTACTGGTGCCTTGGGAGCCTTTCAGGAAGTGCCCGCCCATTTGGCCCTTGGTTCCATAGCTACAAACTTAGACAGCTTCGGCCAACCTCTGAGGGCTGTCTTGTAAGATTTTGAAGGACAGCGGTCCAAAGTACCAAAATTCCTCATCCCTAGGGTGAGAGGCCATCTGGAGACTAGGGCTGGCCTTTCCAAGATACACCCCATCCAGATGTCCAAAGAGCAAAGCCCCCAGAAGTGCCTCGGTGCTCTGGATAATTTGGTCAACAAGAGTAGACATCATCGTCCACCCTGAAAAGCCTCCACTTCTGTTCCTGTGCTCCAGTTAAGGGACAAGTGGGGACAGCAGAGACTATCCTATAACTGGAGACACCGGGGGTTGCTTGCACAGTCCTTTTTAACCCATCAAGCCCTGATTGCCCCCAACTCCTCCTGATGTGCCATGTGAAAAGGCAACAGCAAGAAGGACCTGGGACATGACATTGTGGTGACCTCATTTAAATTTTGTCACCGTGAGCCATACATTATGATGTCCTGTTAACGGGTCTTCTCTCCCAGATAAGGTATACTTGGCAAGTGGCAGAATGTCCAGTCTGGAAAACAGTCCCAGGTCAGGACTGTTTGTTCTTTGAGAACTGTTTAGCCTCCTAATCTACTACCCCCCCCCCCCCCCCCCCCCCCCCGTTATCAGAGAAAGTGCAGGGTATGAGATGGGCTTTCCAGTCAGTCTCTCTCCAGACAAGATAACCTTATGTCTCCAGCCTTCTTTCTTTCTTTCTTTCTTTCTTTCTTTCTTTCTTTCTTTCTTTCTTTCTTTCTTTCTTTCTTTCTTTCTTTCTTTCTTTCTTTCTCTCTCTCTCTCTCTTTCTTCCTTCCTTCCTTTCTTCCCTCCTTCCCTTCCTCTCCTTCTCTCTCTCTCTCTCTCTCTCTCTCTTTCTCTCTCTCTCTCTCTCAAAGGTTGGTGGCTCTTCCTCCCCTGTAGTATAAGGGAAGAGTTGGAGAAATTGTTTTCCACGCCAGTTAATGGTACCAATGTGGGCCCAACCTGGACCTGCACCAGGGCGCTGGAGCGGAGGTGATTCAGTGTGTCTCTCAGTCACCAGTGCACAGAGCTCTGCTTCCTTCTGGGCTCACCCCACAGTCACGCTCACCGTAAACATGCCCCACTTACCTTGATGTTCAGGGAGTGCAAATGTTCTGATGCAGATTGATGAGAGTGTAGCTCTCAAGGGCAAATAGAGAAGCCACTGAATTGCAGCCTGGGCTTTTGTCATACCTAGACAGGGCCATAAGGACGCCATCACAAATGTCACTGGCATTGGCTTGGGACTGTTGAGAACAAGGAAGAAGGTATCTCACACTTTGGAGGCTGATAGATGTGGGTGCAAATCTAGGCTTGGCTTTATCCTTGCTGTGCGGCCTGGCATGAAGCAGAAGCCCCCTGAGCCTCCATTTGTACACCTCTAAATTGAAGATAGCAACATTACAGTGTTGAAAAGGTGTACCTCAAGAATAGTGTAAAGGACACACAGTGGCTGCCCAACTCTCCCCAGGGCACCCTTTGTTCCACTGTACTGAGGATAAGCTTCAGGCTGACTCACTCAGGACAGCCAGGTAACAGGTGTGGTGAGAAGGGGATGACAGAGCCATCTTATCAGAACGGCAGGAAATCCTCAGAGTTCTGCCTCCACCCTTAAAGGAACCAGTGAAATCTCAGACCAGATTTTCTTTCTTCAGAAAATGAGTTATCATCTCACAGAAAAGTTTTCTCAATGGCATGCTATAACCCAAAGTCGGGTGAGTGATTTTTTTCCCAGTACCTGCTGCCCCCGTGTCTGTGGTAAATCTTTTTCTGCCTCCTCAAGGGCTGTCTTCATCACTGTGGCATCCAGGTCTGACAGTGTGGCCTCCAGAATTCCAAATGTAGCATGGAGATATGCCAGCACCAGTCTGAACCTTGTCTTTTAGATGGCATCAGCTGACATTCTGACTTCTTCATACCAAGCAGGTTGTAGCAGGGCCATCTCATTCCAAGCCCATTCAGAGATGACTGTCATCTTGGTTGCTGGATATAAAGGCCCTGGGACGAGGGTCACCACTTCTCACTCACCTGATCTATGAGAGTGACCGTGTGGCCGATCTGTGTGCTGTTACAAGGCCCTATCACCTCAAAGAGGATACAGAGTTTAGCTGCATAAGAACACATTTCCTGGAGGGCAGAACAACCCCACCCTAGGTGAGGGTGTCCACCTTTATAAATATGTTCCCAACAATTCCCTAAACATTCACAACTGAGCCACTACTGCCCCACAGTCCACTCCTTGCACAGGTGAGCCCCCTACACCTAGACAGACGGCCTATTATAAGGTCTTTGACTATTCATTACTCTGAATGGCATCACTAGAAGGGCTTGGAACTGGAGAGGACTACGTGCAAGAAATAAAACTAAAAAGGTTACTAGCCTAGGATATAAGACAAGAAAAAAAGGAAGAATAAATACTAGAAACAGAGAAGTGAACGTGCCTTTTATTGTCAAACAATGTGTTCATCAAAAATCATAAAGAAGCCATCTTAAAAAGTTACTATTGGTAACAATAGCATTGCCAATTATAATTACAGGAGGCAAAGTCAATATATAAAATATTTTGTTTCTTTCTAGCAGTAATGAACATCTGAAAAAAGAAAATTAAAAACAAAACTCCTTTAAGTGGTGTCAAGAAATATGTAATATTTAGCGATATTTTAAACCAAATATAACCAATTCCCACTCACTGAAAACTGTGGGGAATCATTAGGAAAAGTTAAGGAGAGCTTAAATAAATGAGGAGATATACCATGCTCATTGATTGGAAAGTCCTATGTTGTTAAAACACCAATTTATCTTCAATTTGACCTGTGACGTTCTAATAAAAATTCCAGCAGATTTTCCTTGTAGAAACAGACAATTTAACAGTAATGTTTACACTAAGAAGCTAAGGACCTATGATAGCTAAAGCCTCCTTTTAAAGATACACTCATTGGGAGACTTGATGGGAGACTTCACTTTCAGCTGTGCTATACATATAAGGCCCAAGGTCTGTGGAAGGGATGGGAAAGCTGTCTTCATCGGGGTTTCGATTGCTGTGATATAACACCAGGACCAAAACCAACTGAAGTAGGGGTCGGTCTATCTTAAACTTCCAAGTCATAGTTCATTCTCAAGGGGAACTGGGTCAAGAACAAAAAGCAGGAACCTGGAAGCAAGAACTGAAGCAGAAGATATGGGGAAACACCGCTCACTGGCCTGACCTCACAGCTTGCTCAGCCTGCCTTCTTCTACAACTCAGGACTTGGTAACAGCCCGAGGATGGCACCACCCACATTGGGCTGAGCCCTTCAACATTAATCATTAATTTTGAAATGCTCTACAGGCTTGCTATTGGGTAAAACTCAATCTTTGGGAGGTTTTTTCTCAGCTGAGAGTCCCTCTTCCCAAATAACTAATTTGTATTAAGTTGACATAAAACCAGGGCTGGAGAGATGGCTCAACAGTCAAGGGCTCTGGCTGCTCTTCTAGAGGACTGGGGCTTGATTCCCAGCATCAACAAGGCAGCTCACAACTGTCTCTAACTCCAGTCCCAGGGGGTCAGATGCCCTCTTCTGGCCTCTGTAGGCACTGTACACACACAGTGCATAGACATACATGCAGGCCAAACACCAATACACGTTATTTTAGTATTGACTTAAAGCTAACTAACACAACAGTGCATAAATAAAACCACAGAGATGGTCCAGCAAAACCAATAAGGAATCACAACAATTCCGTGTATAGAAGAACGAAACAAAACACCAGGATGTCTATAAATAAAACACAAAGGAATCTCAATTGTTATCTGGCACTATAGCAAAAACTGAAATGAAGCATAGACACAAGTGTAAATTCCCTAGTATGTAAAAAGAATCAATCATAAAGGGAAAAGTGGCCACTTCCATTTCTTCACAGTCAGAAACCTTTCTTCATAAAACACTATTGAGAAAATAAAATATACAGCTACATGTCAACAGAAGCATATTTTTAAATGTTGTCTATTCTGATCTGGATGGTGATGGCTCAAGTCTTTAATGCCAGCACTTGGGAGGCAAAGGCAGGCATATTTCTGTGAGCTTGAGGCCAGCCTGACATACAGAGCAAGTTTTAGGACAGCCAGGGCTACACAGAGAAAACTGATCTCAAAAAAACCAAAATAACATAAAAAAATTGTCTGTTCTGTATATAAAGTAGGCAAAAACTTTATATCTGCTATATATACAAAAACCCCAGTTGAATTATAAGATGGTAAACCTATTTCTTGCTGAGCAAAAACTTAGACACTTAAAAGAAGTACAAGTTATCAATAAATATGTGCAATATCAGCACCATTTTAATCAAAGAAAGATGGGTTAGAAGTCCATCAGGATTCCACTCTACAACCAGTGGATGGTTACAGTTTAAAAACAATGATATATCGATGGGCAGTGGTGTTACGTGCACACCTTTGAGAGGCAGAGGCAGGTAGATCTCTGTGAATTAGAGGCCAGAAAGGTTTACAGAGCTAGTTAGGACAGACAGGACTTCTCTCTCTCTCTCTCTCTCTCTCTCTCTCTCTCTCTCTCTCTCTCTCTCTCTCTCTCTCTCTGTATCTATCTATCTTGAAAAACAAAACCCTGACAATATCAAAAATTACATCATCAGAGTGTAAAATGATAAAAGTTACATGATAGAGCCTAAAATTTCTTATACAGTTAAACACACTCTGGCAGAAATAGCCCAACAATTCCACCCACCCCTAGACATTGAGAGAAATTAAGGCATCAATCCAGAAAATGTTGTGCATATAATTATTCTTAATTATTCTTAATGTAATACTCTACAATCTGGAACTGCCCCAACTATCCCAGAGGAATACAAGTGTTGTGTACATGTCTACCATGGAAGATTACTCAGCCATTAACCAGTTACTAGTTCTCTACCACACTGCACCAAGCATAAGAGGCCAGAGACACAGAAGAACACAAACTGTATTTTCTCACTTACATGGATCTCTATAAAGATAAACATTCCTAGAGTAACAGCGAGATGGGCCAGGGCTGAGAAGATAGCGCAAGGGGACCTAAAGAATTTTCTGAGGGTGATGAAGAAATTCTAAGTTGATAGGAATTATATTTATTCAGGTGTGTACATATTTTAGACATCTGTAAAACTGTACACTTAAAATTGGTATATTTACCATACAGTCTGCATTCTTTGAGTCTCTTGCTTTTCAGATATTATCTTTATATGTGAATGAATGGAGGAGGGTGGTGATGAGGATAGGGAGGTCTCATGAAGCACAATGCTGGGTAGGCACTAAATCCCTTCTCTGCCCATCTGTGTGTGTGTGTGTGTGTGTGTGTGTGTGTGTGTGTGTGTGTGTGTGTGTGTGTGTGTGTGTATACCTGTGTGTATGTGGATGCATGTATGTACATGTGTGTTTGTACATGGACACTTGTAGGTACACATGTGGAGGCTAGTTGTCTTAGTTAGGACTTCTATTTGCTGTGACAAGACACCACGATCACAGCAATACTTATAAAGGAAAACATTTAATAAGGGTGGCTCACTTACAGTGTAGAGATTCAGTCTGCCTTCATCATGACAGGGAGCATGGTGGTGTGCAGGCAGACATGGTGCTGGAGAAGTAGCTGAGAGTCCTACATGTTGATTAGCAGGCAACAAGAAATGGTGTCAGACACTGGGAGGTATCTTGAGCATATATGAGACCTCAAAGCCCACCTCCACAGTGACACCTGCCTCCAACAAAACCATACCTACTCCAACAAGGCCACACTTCCTAATAATGCCACTCCCTATGAGATTAGGGGGACCAATTACATTCAAACTACCACACTGGTGGTCAGCCTTGGTGCCAGCCACTTTGTTAGAAATATGGAACACATGGCTGGAGATATGACTCAGGAGCCTGGCTGCTCTTCCAGAGGACCCAAGTTTGATTCCCAAACCATCTGTGACTCCAGTTACAGGAGATCCAGTGCTCTCTTCTGACCTCCATGGCCTTGCACACACTGCAGAAATACATGAGGGCAAAATGCCTATAAACATAAAATGATTAATTTTGTTAATGGAGCTCATCATGAATCTTCACACTCTTTGCACAGCAGCTATGCTAATCACTGTTCCATTTCAGTGTTAGTATATGTGTACCAAATATACTGTATATACAATCCATACAGTGTAGCCTTCTCTGCAGCCACTGAGAAAGGTAGCATTGTCCAGTTAACTGCAGGTTTGAGATGAAGCCTACACAAGACAATCCATACACAGTCCCTACACTCTGGCATTTAGGATATTAGTGACAGAGAAGCTTCACCCAACTGACATGTGCTGGAAGTACCCACCTGAGCAATCCTGGAGAAGGCATGCTGCCTGTCTCTCCCTATAGCAGGGCTTGGGTGAGGTGTTGACTGGAGCCTGGGGAGCAGGTAAGGCCAAAGGCTCCTGATTCTGCTAGTCTTCTCCAGGAATGTCTACCATTCGTTCTCCAAATGGCTCTAGATAACAACAGGACTTCTTCTTTGTTTTCACTGTTGTCCCAGCATCAGAGTCCCCAAACCATGGCTTTTGCTCTATAAACACCCAGGGATGGGTTTGTTGCTCCACACGGGTAAGGACTGGTGACCCTGAGGTATGCGTCCCGCTGACCACATTCCTGGGAGGCAGAAGGAACCAGAGCTGGGGAAGTCACGAAGTTTACCTAGCTGCATTTTCAGTATTATGTTGGGGTTACGGAAAGATGGAGTGAGGAAGCCTCTGCTCTCCAACAGATACCGAAAACTGAGCAGAGGTTGGGAAGATTTTATTACTTGAAGTTCAGAGAAGAAAATCATCATGAGTGTGAGTGACCACACAGAGGATTCTCCAACATTTGTAGGCTTTCTCACATTGCTTCTAAGCCAGTACATCATTGGTGGGTTTAAACTGCTAAGAGCCACAAAAAGTCAAGTTTGCAATAGGAAATTCCTTTCTGTGGTCAGTTGGTCAAGCATGTTCAGATGCCAGAAGAAAGGGTAGAGCATTCTCTTTGCATAGGACAACCATAGGCAGCTGCTTCGCCATTTCTCTCATGAAAGACAGGATCATTGCAGGCAGCTGCTTTTACCAGATAACCGCCAGCTACCCTTTCTCAAGAAGAATTTTATAGTAAACAAAAACAAACTCCTTTTTACTCTTTTATAGGAGATCATCATTGGCAGGTGATGGCTGCTGTTCTGGGTGTGTGTGTGTGTGTGTGTGTGTGTGTGTGTGTGTGTGTGTGTGTGTGTGTGTGTGTGTGTCGGGGAGGCGGGGTCCCAGGAATTGACCTCATGTCATTGGTGACAAGCACCTTATCCTTGAGCCATCCCACAGGCCTATGTGTGTGTTTCTTTTACTGAGCATGTTCTAGTGATGTCAGGCTGTCCCTCCGAAAATAAATAACATACGCAGAAGTTCTCCTCTTACCTCTACATACCCACTGTGGCACACATGTACACACTGGCTACATAAATAAATACATACATACATACATACATACATACATACATACATACATGTTAGTTTTTAAGCGAAAATTTAGAAAGACAAACTCTTCACAAACAGAGGGGGAAACAGCACTGTCTGACATACTGCTGATACCTCATCTGTTCTTTCTACCTTTTTTCTTTTTCTTTTTTCTTTTTTTTGGGGGGGTCATCAGTAAAAAGGTCTTATCTTCTCTGTTGTAAATGTGTGAGCAACACATTGCAGATTACAGCATGCCAAAAAGATTTACCTAGTCTACTTTAGAATGGCTTGGTATCATTTCATGTGAAATGAGAAATTTATAGTCATATACTTTGCACACACAGAGAGACAGAGACAGACAGACAGAAGCACACACACAAACATACACATGCACATGGTGTGTGTGCATACAGAGAGAGAGAGAGAGGGAGAGAGAGAGAGAGAGTGCAAGAGTACAAGATTCTCTTTTAGAGATTGGAGATGGCTCACTTCTGGCAGAAGGATGAGGATGGTCCCCCGCACCCACATAAAAAGCTAGGTGCAGTGATTTATGTCTGCAGTCCCATGAGGCCAGTATAGGAGGATCACTGGAGTTTACCAGCTAGCCCGCCCGAATTGATCAATGAGCCCCAGGACTTAGTGAGGAACCCTGTCTCAAAAAACCAGGCAGATGGATCTTGAGAAACAACACCTGAGGTTGACCTCTTGCCTCCACATGTGCACACACACCTACACACAGAAACATTAATTCTCTTTTAGACCGGAAAGGAGAGGGGAATTTTTAAATTGTCATGCAAAGTAGTGGGTTTCCTTAGGACATCTCATACAGTCTTAGTGTTTGTTATGCCTTCTCCCTGCTCCCCTCCCCCACTGCACGGCACCCTTCTTCTGCTCATCTCCACGTCACGAGTGTTTCATGTCCCTCCAGGCTCCCCTCCCTTAAGCCCTCTTTTTCCCTCTCATGGTCTCTTCTCATTTCATAACCTATATCCACACTCACTCCGCATAAATACAGCATAACAATTAGAATCTAGGATCTATGTCTCAGAGAGAACATGTGGTACTTGTCTTTCTGTCTCTGCCACAGTTAATATAATAGCTTCCAGATCCACCTGTTTTTCATGAAATTTTCATAATTTCATTTTTCTGTATGACTTAATAAAATTCCATTGTGTGTGTGTGCGTGCACACACACACGCACATACACACACACACACACACACACACACACACACACACATCCACTACCCATTCATCTGTTGATGAACATCTGAGCTATTTCCATTCCCTTGCTACTATGGATAGAGTATCAAGTCTCTGTGATAGAATAGAAAGTCCTTTGAATATGTACCCAGAAATGGTATTAAATTATATGATCATTTATTTATTTAGAGAAATCTACAAACACTGTTTTTCACAATGGCTGCACAAGTGCACATTCCCTCCAGCAATGAGTAGATATGTTTTATCTCTCCACACATCCTCATCTGGCATTTTGCTGTTTGTTTTCCTGATGATAACTGTTCTTAATGCAGGGAGATAGAACCCTAACATATTTGAATTGGCATTGAAATGATGACTAAGAGGCAAGATGTGCCCACTGGTGCAGTAGTGCCATGACAGTTATTGGGGTAACCAACCCCCTTCTCATTGGATTTGAGACCTTCTCCACAGAAGGGATTATAAATCTGGTCAAAAGCCTGTGAGTATGGAAATCATAGACGGTAGAGAGGGAGCCCACTGGTGGTGTTTTGAAAAGTGGTTATATTGTCAAAGTGTCTTCTTAATGTTTTATGTTTATACACAAAATTCCTGATGCTCTTGACCTCGGTCAGAGAAGCCTATTTTTGCAGTGGGTGGTGATTAATGCAGAGATTCATAACTTTGAATTGTGAATAACTCTCAAAGTGCTGAGAGTTAGTGACTGTGCGTACTCAGTCATAGAAAGTACAGGACAGTCATAGACAGTCATAGATCAATACCCCACCCAGTCCAAGTCTCAGGGAACAGGAAGGAAAGCTGTGGGAAGCTAATGTAGGCTTCCACTCACAGTAGCTGTGGTTGCCTGTACAAGTCCTGCACAAGATCAAGCCACTCACAGTTCCAGCATCAGGGAAGGCTCCTGAGGCCTCACCCCTAGCTGAGCAGCTATTGGTATTTGGCTGCTTAGGGTGAATTACTTTTCCTCAGGAATTCAGCCACAGGGAGGAGGCTGCTCTTGCCCCATGGGAGCATGGCCCAACATCCATATGCATATGTCAGCTAACTCAACGGAAGGGGCTATTCATAATAACATTTTTTTAAAAGACAAAGTTGGGAGGGAGACAGGTTGGTGGGTCCTTGGGAAAGTATGGGGGCTGAATAATATCAAAATATATACATGCATAAAAATTTCAAAGTAAATTTAAAATGTTATCTTAAAAAGAAAAGAAAATGATGTTAAGGCTAATGAATACTTTGACAAGTATTTATTGGCTGTTTGCATTCCTAGAAGGTGAGCTACTAAAGAGCAGAAACAGGAGCAGGGGAGAAGAGGGAACAGGGTGGGGGGTGACTATGATTACACTAGCTACATACAAGTCCGGAGAGGAACCTATTACTTTTCCCAATTAAAAATGCTAATTTTAAAAAATTGAGCAAGCTCCTCTTAAAGGGACTAATGAACCCAAAAGCTGCCTTTTGTGTTCAGGACATTCCCAGCGCTCTTCATTCCCTTAGGCAAACCCACACTCCTAACTGTTCCAAGGATTTCTTTGATCTTTCCTGCAGTGCAAACCTGCACTTGGCAGTGCTTTCTTTGGGGATTTTTATACCTGAAAAGGTTATTTCACTGCTAATAAAAGACATTTTTATTAGATAATAAAATACTCTTATCTCTATTTTAAAAATGTTGTTCTGGCTCATGCTGATTCCAACAAGACAGACATCTGCTGTCTTCCCTCGGGCTACGGTTCAGACTTTGTCCTGTCGTTTTTTGAGCATTTGGTCAAGAAGTGCTTGGTGTGGTTTCCATAGTGAGCAGTTCACCTTTGTCTCTCCTCTCCTCTCTTCAGAGACTCCAGTGACATGTGCACTGATGTTCCTTGTTGCTTCTGGTGCTCACTGTGTTTTGATTTGTTTTGTTTTTCAGTTTGGGAGTATTTTTTTTCTTTGTGTTTCCGGGTGGTTTTTATCACCGTCTTCAGTTCCCTTTTCTTCTCCCAGTGATAACCAACCACCATTTTCAATATCAGGTAAACCTCTGTGACTGTAAACTCAGATCTTATACCTGTCGGGTGTATTCAGTCTCTTCTCTATCGTCCCCAAGATGTAGTGATGTGTGAAGATCTCAGCCTACTCAGTCTACTGTTTATGTAAATTCTGGATAGTTCTTGTTGGTAACATTCTCTCTTTATTGTGTATCATATCTCATCTGACAATATTTGACCGCATGTAAATATTACCTTGTTGGGTACTAGATGTTTGGTATTCCTATAAGCACACCTGAGCGTTGTTGTGAGGCATAATTAATTTACTTAAGGACTGATTCTTGAAAAAGAAGAAGACGAGGAGGAGGAGAAATCCTTTTTAATTATGTATATGTTTGCATGTGTTTCTGTGTGGGTATGTGCACATGAGTGCAGGTGCCCAGAGAAACCAGAAGAAAGCACGGAATCCCCTGGAGCTGGAGTTATGGGGTGGGAGGGCTGAGGTGCCTGTTGTGAGTGCTG
Organism: Phyllotis vaccarum; assembly: GCA_033318265.1. Taxonomy (NCBI): domain Eukaryota; kingdom Metazoa; phylum Chordata; class Mammalia; order Rodentia; family Cricetidae; genus Phyllotis; species Phyllotis vaccarum. The sequence continues at coordinate 107,086,736 of JARWLC010000004.1, forward strand.
GAAGTGAACGTGAGTCCTCTACAAAAGTAGAATGTGCCCTTAACTGCTAAGCCACCTGTCCAACCCCAAGAGTAATTCTTTTAAAACTTGCTTTTAAATTTGATTATATAAAATCAGAATAGCCTTTAGTCCGGGGCTAATTTTTTCTGGTCACTGACTGAAGCAGGCACCATGAAACCTACCTGACTACAAAAATTTCCATTCTGAAGGGCTCAGCCAGAGGGCTTCCTTTCCATGAGCTACAAAAAACTTTCCCTTTGGTCTGTTTTTGGAGGGTATACTTCCCCCTGCCTTGTGTGACTTTTTCTTACATTCTGCATACTTGAAGGACTCTGTATTTCTACAGTTTCTTCCCACAGCTTGTCTTTGCTAACGATTTCCTCTGCAAAGCCAACTTACTTTAATCTCCAGTACTATCCTCTCATTTCAAGCCTCCCTGGTTTACCCTTCTGGAATCAGTTGCGGCATGGAGGGGTGTACATTTGTTGCTTCTCTTGACTGGGGGTTAGAGTTCCTTATTGCTTAATATCTAATGCGTTAAGAGAGATTGCATCATATATTTGTCAAAAAGTTTCGGCCGTTTAGGGTGAAAGTAAACCTGGTCCATTAATCCATCTTGTTCAGAATTGGGAGTCGAAAACATCCATCTTTTGTTGGATAAGCCTGAAGTCTCTGTTAGTCATCCGAGCTGTGATGTATATCCTGAGATCTTATGAGTCAAAGGCTGTGGGGAGGCAACTCATTCAGTCCCCTGGGAATGGCCCGTTTTCTTGGAACTTGCTGTGAACACCTTGGCAGCTGACAGATAGAAGATCCCAAAACGTTCTGTGCTTGGAGGAATGCATGGCCTAGGCTTATTTCCCACTCTACCTCCATCACTCTGGCGGCTGTTTTGTCTTGCATTGCTCTTGAGGCTTGTGGTAGATTATAAACCACAATTCCATCAAGCACTTACTCAATTGCTAATTTCTCTATCTTAAGTTCCGGATATTAATCACAACACATTTTTCCCCCTCATGTTCTCAAAGCTTAGCATTGGCTTTCTCACGCCCTCCACTCCCTGTCTCTCATCTTGAACAAAAAAAGGCAAATTGAAAGCTTGGCAACGAGAATTTTTTTGAACTGGTGTTACTGAAACTTCGTTGCTCAGAGCCTTGGAAAAATCTCCTTTTATTTCTTCGAGCTTCAAAAATACTTTGTCTTTCTCATCTTTCCAACACCCTCTTGGTTTAGAATCTCTGTTTTTATTGTATTTCTATGTTTATGATGGCTGAGTCTTTGCCTGGTGCATGACATTCCTGCAATACCAGCCTCCCCAATACACCTGTGCCCAATAGATATCCAGGACTCCACTCACCCATCCTTTCCTGGTCCTGAGTTCTAGCAGTGTGTGCCCTTCCTCCCTTCCTCTCCTTCTTGACAAAGCAATGATTCCACCAAACAATTGCCCTCTGACAACATGGGTGGACCCCTTCTCCAGATACCGATACTAGCTCCCTCACTCTTACAACCCATTACTAAGCCAGCAGCACATATTTGGGATATTACCCTCAACAAGTTTAATCATCTTTTTGTAAGTCACAGAGCTATTATAATATAGTCTTGTGGTTTGTTTGGGTTTTTTTCCCCTGCTCCAACACAGTGAGTCTTTCTGGTTGAACGGTCATTCCTAGCTTGTGGCTTTCTGTCACCTCAGCTAAATATATTCGGGAAGCTGAAAGGCAGAAAGCAGATGAAGAGCTCACAACATGGCCAGGCATGGTGGTGTGTGTCTTTCGTCACAGCAGAGGCAGAGGCAAGTGGAGTTCTGTGAGCTGGAGGCCAGCCTACTCTGCATAGCAAGTTTCTGGACAGCCAGAGCCACATAATTAAAAAGATCCTGTCTCAAATGACAGTAGAAAAGTTAATGAGGGAGCCTAGGCACTGGGCTGAGGACTGATATTGCATCGGCCAGAACTAATCACATGGTCTTGAATGAAAAACAGAAATAAAAAAGGGAAAGGAAATGATTGATCCTGAGTTTGACACCAGATGAATGAAAAAGAGAAAAGGGAGGGGGAGGGGAGGGGGGGAGGGAGGGGAGGGGAGGGGAGGGGATGGTAGAGGAGAAAGTTTATTGTAGATAAAAGGAAGAGCATATGTAGAAGCAGACGTCTGGGGAGTCCCTGGTAAACATTACCAGATTGAGCTAGGCCATGTGGGGAGAGAAGGAGGGGAAGGGGGGTGGGGTGGTGAGATGCAGTAGCCAAGAGGCCAAAGGTACAAAAGAGGCGGGTAACCAAAACGTCTGAATTATATAGGGAAGAGCCTCTGAGGGAAGGGCAGCCCTACCCCTGGGCTGGAGAGTTCTGGGTAGAGAGCAGGCAATGCAGGTGACAGGTAGGGACTGAGGGATGCTGGGGGAACCTGGAGACAAAATTCTCTTTGATATGTTAAATTGGCATGTCAGCCTTTTGTCCCAGGTTTGAAACTTAACCAGCCCTATCCAGAATGAGGGAACACCAGGAAATGCAGTCAAGAGACATCAAATTTATTCCTGAAGACAAAGAAAATTAGTGATTTCATAGCACTGCCCATGTGCCATCTTCGATTCTGTCCATCTGCTTACCTTTCCCCACCCTAGTTAGGCTTCTTCAGAAAGGCAGAAGTTGCAGGCTAAACTTGGACATAAGAAAAGAGATTTATTATGAGAGATTGGCTCATGCAATTACAAAAGTTGAGATGTCCTGTGATCTTTGACCAGCACACTGAAAAGCAAGGTATGCTGATATATTTCTAAGATATAGAACCTGAGAACCTATAACCACTTATATATTTTTTAGTCTGAACCCAAAGACTTAAGAGTCAAGGATCTAACATCTGAGTAGAAGAGATGACAATCTCCTAGGCCTTTTTGCCTACTTTGATTCTCTATGTGTTGGATGATTACCATTCCTATTGGCCAGGGTGATTTTCTTTATATAGTCTCTCATGCAAATGTTTATGGGAGAAACATCCTCACAAACACACTTAGAAATAGTATTTAGCAAACTGTCTGGACAGCTCTTAGCCTAATCAAAATGAAACAGAAAATTAAGCCTCCTATTCTCCTCCTTATGACTACTCAGCACATATGAGCGCTGACTACGTCAGAGGCTGGGGTAGGTGGTAGCCAAGTGTTGAGTGTGTCCTTCCAAAGTCCATGGGCTGGAATCTCCAGTTCTTAATCGACAGTGTTAAGAGCTGATGCCTAGGGGTAAGGAGATTGGTGTCAGCTCCTTCTGGTCCTCTCTCCCCTGTGACTTGTGTGGGGACACGCCTCTCTAGGATAGAACCTAGGTTTTTATACTCCAACCAAGGAAAAGGGTCTAAGACCCCCCTCTTCCACACAGACGTGGGAGAAAGAACTGGCTACTGTACCATTGGCTCCTGTGTCCATCCTGTCTCCAGACTTTGAGGCCCCTGCAGACAGAGACAGATCTTATCTGTCTCTCTGCCTCTGGCAGCAGATGTGTGCTGAATAAATAAATGTAGAATGATGGAAAATGAGTCCACTAAGGAGGAGGATGCTCCCAGGGCTTCTACTCTATGTGAATGAATCTTGAGTCCAGTCTTTGTCTCTAGAAAGCAGAACATGTGAGCAGCAGAACACAGTATGTGGAAGGAAGACACCTCCTGAGGCCAGGTGATGTGAGGTTGCTGCTAAGATTCCCTCCCTGGATCCAAATAAAGCAATGTCTACCTTTCCTCCCAAGGTCCCAACACACTAGACACACTAGACACACTAGACAGGGTTGTGTCAGACTTCTTTCTGGGGAACAAATGACTTTATTAAGCCTCGGTGAGGGGTTAACCTTACCCAGTAAGTACAAGAGCTTCCTAGCCTTCTTTAGCCTATCTACCCTAGTTCCTCCCCTAGGCCACATGCAGAGTTGCTGGGTGGTAGGGGGTAGCTGGATACTCAGGAGACACTCTAGCTTGTAAACCATCGATTGTCCCCAATAAGATGATCTTTTGCAAGGAGGGGGTGGGGGGTGGTATAGCTGAATTCCCCAAAATGGTGTTTGTTTAACTCAGAGGACAATCACTCAACTGGGGCTTCAGCTTCAGTTAAGAAAAGGTTAGATTCTGCCCACTGAGATAGGTTGGGAGGCAGAACTGCTCCCATTACTGCCTCTTACTTTTAGCCTGTGGCATCATAAGTCTTTAGTTAGGAAGTCATTGTAAAGTTTGTTGAATACCTATCATGTGCTAGGTATCATGCTGGATACAGACAATCTCATACAATTAACACAGGCCCTAATCTAGTGGACCTTCTAGCTAATTAGCCAATAACTATCTGTACTCCATGGGACCTTCACAGTCTCCTGTCCAAGAATGTGTCTCCTCTTCCTCTGCATCTACCCTGGATAACATGAAGACTTCATGCAGATGAGCAGGGTTTCCTTATTCACCACTTCCCTTCCTGGGGCAAGATTCAAATCTACTTCATCTCTACCAAGTGTGATGCTTAACCTTTATTGTTAATGTGACTGGATTTGGAATCATCTAGGAGACACATTTGTGGGTTTGTCTGTGAGGATGTTTCCAGAGAGGCTTAACTGAGGCAAGAAGTCCCATTATAAATGTGAGTGGCACCATGCCATGGCCTCAGATGCTGGGCTGAATGAAAAGGATAAAAAAGAGGTATTGCCACATATTCTGTTTGGTATTATTAATAAAAACCCAGAGCCAGATATTGGGGAAAAAACTGAAAGATCAGAGAGACAGAGAAACAAGCCATAGCCAGTTCTTACCTGCCAACTCCTCGGGCCAAAAAGGGTAGAGCCTGTCTCCACAAATCCTCACACTGAGTAAATCTGGGTCCTCAGCTGAAAGGGAACACAGGCAAAACTGAGCTCCTCCCTCCTCTTTCTCCACCCAGCTATCTCACTTCCTGGTTCAACTTTCCTAGAGCTAGGAACAAAGGTGTGTGTCAGCATTGCCTGACTCTGATTGGCCTTGAACTCACAGAGATCCATAGGATCTCTGCCTCCCAAATGATAGGATTAAAAGTGTGGGTCACCACTCCCTGACCTTCATGGCTTGGCTCTGATATTCCAGGCTATTTTTATTAAATATAAAACATATCAACACATATCCCTTTTATATCAAAAATAAGAAAAATGTTATAACTAATATAAGAAAAAGTATATGCAATAGGTACAATACTATATTCAATCTATACAAGCAATATTTACATCAATAATGTCCAGTTCATTAATAATTGATAAATTCATAGAAAATACTTTATTATATATCTTATCATGATGAGTCCAAAGGACTGTACATAATTCACTTTCTATCTAACTTGTATTACTAACTAAAAACTATCTTTTGATGTCTTTCAAACTTACATACTTTATAACTTCTTAGTGAGCTTCTTTTCTGGATCATAACTGGGAAAACTATTTAATCTTCAACTCCCTCAGAGATGTGAGAAGTAAATAATATTAACTAAATAAACAAGAAACGCAAGCAAGCAACTCCCAAAAAATCTGAGAAATTACAGAAATAACTGGCTGCCTGAACATTCGTGCAAGGATCCTCTGAAACTTTGGGGCATCCAACTTCAGCCTACAGGTCTAGCATATCTGACAGACTTATCTGTGAAACAGGATATTCTTAAAGACCTTCTTAGTTCTCTTGGTAAGGTCTGGCATATCTTATGTGTCCTCCTAGTCCATTTTGGACATCATATTGTTAGCAGTCAAGGTAAGAGCACTTTCTTGCCCAGTGGCTAACTTTTGCCACAAAGAAAGTCAATTCTATATGGAGTTTCTTTGAAGTTTATTATCTTCTCTGAAGTAAATTGGTGCTGCCAGGAGCAGACATGTGTCACTGTCATGAAAATAAAGGGAACCTATGTTATTAAAATATCTTATTGCTATATTCTATAGAGCCCCAAAGTGTTTGAAGAAGACCTGTCTATCTAAAATATATCTCTGTTTGCCCTTGAAGCATATCTAATATGACTATAAGTTTGATTATAATGACTAATTACTATCTTGCATTTTTTTATATCCTAATTAGTTGGTAATAATGACTTTCAAGGACTAGCAATTTGCATTACATTGTTAGATGAACTGTATAGGTACAATACCTTGAACAAGAATAGAAATATATGCAGTAACAAAATTAATCTCAGCTTTTTGTCAATATACACAATTTGTGTGCAACATACAAAAATTCAACCCAATGTAAAAATTTTAGAAACTAGTGGTTGCCTTTGAAAAATAGATTCAATAATACATTCTGACTTTTAGATAGAATTATAAGGGCTTTGAGTTACTTTGCTTACATTTTCTGATTTTTTTCACTTGCTTTTCCTGATTTATTTATTTGCATCATGTTATAGCCCTTAAAACATGAAGAAAAATCCAGTTAGTTCCTTTTATAAATTGAATTATTTTGCTTTAGGGATATCTGTTGTTAATCTCTCCCAAAAAAATTACTGCAGGCTCTTTGCCAAGGTTCAGTTACTACCCGTAATTGGTCAATTTCTTCATTAAAGGTACAACAATTTCTGCTGGATCTATTCCTGTTTATTGACAACGTCTTAATTTTTATTTAAAAATCAAATAAGAAGTCTTTTGTACATGTCTTTTAATTTCTTACTCAGCTTATGCAGTATAAATATACATTTCAATATAATATTTTCCCTTTGCATTAACTTTTATATCAGAATGCTTAGAGAATAGAATAACCAGAATGTAAGTAAGATCTAGGTCTACATGATCCACACATGCATCCTATAATTTCTTTTCCACCAAAGCCAATTCTCTCTCAGCATCAGCTAATATTCTCTTGGACTATTTAAGTCCTTGTCACCATCTAAGTTTTTGAACAAACTATCCATTTCATGATTTTTTTTTATCCAAATGATGGTCCATAAATTGGAAATGCTTCCTAGCAATCATAGAAAATCATTAAGATTTTACAATCTATCTTGCCTGATTTGCACCCTTGGGGGTCTAACTTTTTATAGACCTATTGTATATCCTGAATAATTAATATGATTTCCTTTTTGTATTTTTTTTCAAGAAAAACTTTTAATCCTTAAACAGTCATTTTTTTTTCACTTCTTTAAACATTCTTTCTAAAGTATCCATATTTGAGTCAGCCAACAAGATTTCATCCATGTAGTGGCAAATGACAGACTGTGGAAATTGCTTACATATCACTTCTAGTGGCTGTTGTACAAAATGATGGCACAGAGAGGGGCTATTTAACATTCCCTGTAGGAAAACCTTCCATTGATATTTCCTTACAGGCCAGGAGTTATAAGTAGGCACTGTAAAGGCAAAGTTTTTCTTGTCCTGTTTCGTATAGTGAAAAACAGTCTTTTAAGTAAATAGCTACTATAGGCCATTCTTCAGGTAACAGAGAAGGCAAAGGAATCCCAGATTGAATAAAGCCCTTTGACTGAATCATCTTCTTAATTGTTCTTAAATCTGTTACCATTCTCCATTTTTCAGATTTCTTTTTGATAACAAATACAGAAGAATTCCATGGGCTGGTTGATTCTTCAATATGCAGAACATGTAATTGCACCTGTACTAGCTTTTCTTAGGCCTGCAATTTTTCTTTTGTTAAAGGTTATTGCTGAATCTATATAGGCTTATCTGTTGGTGCCTTTGAAAGATCAGCAGCTGTTGCACCTTGTTTTTGTACAGCCCGAATAGTTAGTGACTGTTTTTGGTAACATCTTCTGATATTTTTCCCAGAAACATATTTTAGTTTTTGGAGATTGAAGAAATGTTAATCTGAGTAATAAATTGTAATAAATCTTGTTCCCACATGTGGCTTTGACTTTCCTTTCTGTCCTTCTGGCCCTATATAGTAGAACCATCTCATGTTCTGTTTTACATGGTATAATGTTCCAGTCCCCAAAAGCTAAACATTTACCTCCTAAAGGTGCCAAAATTCTGGTGTAATTACTGCTACATCTGCACCTGTGTCTACAAGACCTTCAACGGCAATGATATTGATTTTCATTTTTAATTTTAGTTTTTGTTTATTTATAAAAGTTTGCCCAAATATTCTCTTTATGTGTTTTCCAAAATTTTTTGTTCTATTTTCTATAGCTGTTCCATAATCCAGAGCAGCATGTTTTTGTTTTTTGTTTTTTTGTTTTTGTTTTTTTTTTAGAATAGGCTTTTGGTTCTTAAACTGCTCTGGGAAGGCGTCTCCTCAACAATGACAGAATAAGACTGAACTGGATTTGATAATGGGGACCTTTAAAAGGCCTCTCAGGGTGTTTCCCAAAGACAAAAAGCTACCTCGCCTGTTCGTTGTTGACCTACATTTATTGGTCCCATGCCTGCCTTTGCCACATCTTCTGCATAATCCAGAGGGGAGGGGCATTCTGTTGGGATTATTCTTAGCAAAAACATTGTTTCTGGGAATGTCTTCTTTACAGTCCTTTTTTAGGTCACCTTGTTTTCCATAGTTGGGATATTTGTTATTTTTATTTTTTTAATCCTCTAGAAATAATTTCTACACAATTCTCATCATAGTTATGAGATTCCATATTAATTGCATTTTATATCCAATCCTCCAAAGGTGCAAATCTTGCATTTAACAGCCTAATTATTTTTTTGCATTGTAAGTTAGCATTTTCAAAGGCCAAAGATTCAATTATTTGCTTAGCTTCTGAATCTGGTACTATTCTATTTACTGTTAAAGTCAACCTTTGTAAGAAATCTATAAAGGTTTCTTTGGCCCTTGGATCACTTTTGTTAATGAATTTTCTTTCCTACTTCTTCAATTTTATCCCAAGCATTCAAGGCTGCCATTTGGCATAAATCCACAGTATGGTCATCATATAAAGATTACTTTTTCTACATTAGTATAATCTCTCTCCCCAAGAAGCTGGTATTGGGAGATTTCAATACCTATAGCCCTTGTTCAAGGATTTAGCTTCATCCTTCCACCAGATCCTCCATTGTAACTGAGGGCCAGCCTCCAAGACAGCTTTTACTGTATCTGTTCAATCTTTAGAGATAATTCTATTACACGTTGATTACAAGTTTAACATCTGCTTTACAAATGGTAAATGCATGCCATATGAGACTATTGCTTCCTTGAATCTTCTTAAATCTAACATTTGAACAAGAGTCCATTTAGTTCTTACACAGTTTCTATCTTCTGGCAATTTCTGTAAGGTTACTGCATATATTAAGCTTAGATGTTTGAAAGCCTTAGGCTGTTTCTCTGTAACCTTAAAAGGCAATATTGAGATTCATTCTCCTTCAAATTATTCTTTCTTGGTCTGAATATCTCTATGATCTGTTGTAACAAGGTTTTCTAATACTTGTATCTTGGCCCTCATATCAACTATCTTGACACTCATATAAACCAACTTTTTTGGGTTGAAACAAAAATGATCAAGCAAATAATATTTATAATAGACATTATGTTAATCTCATCTACATTAATTATCTTCTCACTTAATTATTCCATTTTCATACCATCTAAAGCATTATCAAACAGAGATTAAACTTTTTCCATTGTAACACTATTTCCCATTTTTAAAATGTGGGATAAAAACTCTCTGTCTTAAACTAATTCCCATTTTTAAGAAATTCCAGTTGACTTATAAAATTTGCTGTCAATGATGATTCAGCTGACTGTGAAGTGGGGCAGCTACCCAAAGAGGGAGTCCAGAAACAAACCACAATCCACCAGGAGAGGAAAGTCATTGTCTGAAAACCTCACTCAGGTGATCATGGAGAAGAAACATTTGTGGCATGAATTGCCTAAAAGGCAGAGCTATCTGGAGGCTAACAATAAAAGGGAAACGTAGCCAGCTGGGAGTGACTTTGGCCATGTATAGTTCCAACCTGTGCCAATGACTGCAAAGCCACAAACAGCTTTTTAGTGAATTTGTGTCCCATTTTGGGCACTGGAAATTTCACAAATTCTATTTGGTATTATTAATAAAAACCCAGAGCCAGATATTGGGGGAAAGCTGAACTATCAGAGAGACAGAGAAACAAGCCACAGTCAGTTCTCACCTGCCAACTCCTCAGGCCAAAAAGGGTAGACCCTGTCTCCACAAATCCTCAGACTGAGTGAATCTGGGTCCTCATCTGAAAGGGAACACAGGCAAAACTGAGCTCCTCCTTTCTGTCTCTGCCCAGCTATCTCACTTCCTGGTTCAACTTTCCCAGAGCTAGGAACAGAGGTGTGTGTCAGCATTGCCTGACTCTGATTGGCCTTGAATTCACAGAGATCCATAGGATCTCTGCCTCCCAAATGATAGGATTAAAAGTGTAGGTCACCACTCCCTGACCTTCATGGCTTGGCTCTGTGGGTGAGTCTGTCCTCTGATATTCCAGGCTATTTTTATTAAATATACAATATATTACCACAAAGAGGCCAGCTGGACACCAACCATCTTCTTTCTCTGCTTCTTAGTTCTGAACACAATGTGTTCCTGAGGAAGGCAGAGGTGAAAGAAATCAGAAACTAAAGTAAAGGGAACAATAAAATGCACCTGGGACAGATTTTCACCCATCAGCTCTGTATTATTCCATGTACTAGCAGAATGAGGCTTCATCTGTCTCTACAGAACTGGGTGGGGACACTGCTGGCTTAAGAAATGCACCCATGTGGTCCTGTCATGCATGCAGAGTTCTAAAGAAACACTCACTGGCCTTCCCAGAGCATTCAGATAATGGATCCCAGAAAGCTGGAATTTCTCCAGGAGTCTCATCTGGAAGGAGGAAAAAACTGAAGTACCAATGCCCGGCAGCCAGGGAAGAAACTTCACACAGTTTTGGCAACCTGACAGACCACCTTGCAGAAGAGAGTGGATTTAATGATGGTTCAGTGATGTGAAAAGCCACACTTTTTCTGAACTGCTCAAGTACACATACCTCTTGCCCTCTATTTAAGCCTCTACTTCACACTGGGATCCCAAAGATGGACTTGGGGGGAGCCCTAGGCATCTACCTGCTCTTCTTCCTAGTGTGACTACGTGGATTAAATCACCCTTTTTTTGCCTGTCACTTGTCATTATTACTTGTTTAATTGGCTGACTGAGGGCAGTGGTTCAGTCCACTGTGTTAGGGCTACCAGGCTCAAGGCTCTGACCCTATCAATACCAGAAACAGTGACAGGAAGCTGCTGGGTAGCCCAGGTGAAAATGTGTTGTCCTGAGGGTGCATTTCCCAAGCCTCCCTGCCTCTCAACTACACTTCCACGTATAAGATGACACATACAAGTACTCTAAAGCCATACACCTTAATTTTAATAAGCAGACATATAAGCTGAGGATCTAGTTAAAATTCAAATTTAAAAGGAGGTGCTGGAGAGATGGTGCAGGGATTAAGAGCATTGGCTGCTCTTCCAAAGGACCAAGGTTCAATTCCCAGCACCCACATGGCAGCTCATATGTGTCTGTAACTCCAGTTCCAAGGGACCTGACACCCTTACACAGACATACACTCAGGTAAAACACCAATGCACATAAAACATTTTAAAAAATAAAAATAAAAAAGATTTGCCTAGATGACAGTTCAACAGGCTGCAGAGCACACATGGAGGACCAAGCCTAAATACAGCTAAGCAGGCAGCCAGGACCTCTATAGGGCAGAACCATTATATAGTCCCTCAGTTCCTCATGTTGTGGGATTCCCAATCATAAAAATATTTTATTGCTGCTTCATAACTGTAATTTTGCTACTGTTATAAACTGTAATGTAAAATCTGATGTGTAACCGCAAAAGGGTCGAGACCCACAGGTTGAGAACCACTAGGATTTCCCTCCAAAGACACAGATGCACAGGACCTTTCTTTGATCTTGGCTGGATGTTTTATGTGGCAAAAGCCCAGGCAAAGAGATCACAGGCCCCCTTTAGTCAGGGACTCTCTGAGGAACTTGGTATATGGATACCTTCCCTCAGCCTCTTCCATCCTCTTCCAATTTCTGGTGGGATGCATTTTTGGTCCCATTTCATAGTTTCTATTTTTCCTTCCTTATAATCAGCTCATCAGAAAGGGGGGACACGCTTACCAATGTGATGGTGAGAACATAGTCTTCCAGACCCACTTCCAGACCAGGCTTCACTTTCCTGCATGTTCTCTTGCAAACCTGGTTGTTTCTCTCCTGCGTAGAGTGGCCTTGTGACTCTTCTCCATGCCGGGATGGTAGATTGACTTGGACTTTGAGGACACGTCTCCACCAGCCACCTTCTCTCGAAAGACCTCACCTACTGATGCATATCAGTGTCTTAGCTACATAATGACCACGATGGTCAATACTTGTCTGAGTTAGAATAACCACTGCAGTGATAAAACACCACGCCCAGAAATAACTTGAGTTGGAAAGGCTTATATCATTCTACCATTTACATTATCCAGGGAAGTCAGGCAGGAAGTAAAGCAGAGGCCTTGGAGCAGCGCTATTACCAGCTTGCTTCCCATGGCTTGCCCAGCCTGCATTTTTATACAGCTCAGGACCCCAAACAAACGGTTGCACTACCCATAGTGAATTGGACCCTCCTAACATCAACCTCAAGAAAGTTCTCCATAGGCTTGCCCATGGGCCAATCTTATGAGAGCATTTCTCTCAATTAAGATTCCTTCTTCCTTAGCTTGTATCCACTTGGGAAAAAAAAAAAAGAGCTGGTATAGGCATGTGCACATCTAATAATCAAGACTTCAGGTTGTAAGTGACAAAAACAGATGAGCAAACAAAATTAGGTCTGTGGTAAAGCGCTTCGCTGACACAAATAAGGCCCTGGACTGGATCCCCAGCGCAAAAACAGACAGACATAGCTCAAATATCTCCCTCCCCTTTTTAAAGATTAAAAGATTACTTTTTAATTTTTAGTTTTGTTCAGTGCTGGGGACAAAACCTTTGTCCTTACAATTACTAGGTCTGTGCTCTAGCACTGAGCTACATCCCCACCCTCAAATGCCCGGAGATGGACCCAAGCTGATGACTAGGTTAAAGAGCCAGGACTGTGAGAGGAAGCACAGAAAGGGGGACTGGTGTTGCTGCTGTGGTCAAGGGCACACTGAGAGTCTTCTCAGCTGTTTGATGGCAGAGACCCTGGCACATTATAGTGCAGAGAAGGCACACTGGCCAGGGAGGACCATGAAGCCAGACTTTAGCCACTGTCCCCCATTTCCAGGTTCACTGTGTAGTAGGGCTAGTATATCTGCATCATAACTAACGATCCCTACAGACACTGATTTCTGGTCTAAGGCTTCAACCTATCTCCCCAAGTCTCCATTCCTTGACAGTTTGACTTTTTTATGGCCCACATGCAGCTGTCATCCAAAGATCCTAAGCAAAGACACTAGGTCTGTGGCATGAGGCCTCAAGCTATAAAAGGAAGTGGACCCAGAAAAGCAAGTACAAACTGTATTGCCTTGCTTCTAATTGTACACACAAATCAAGCCCTCGCAGTGAAAGTGTGGTGAGGCTCGTGCTGCCACAGACTCATCAGATATTGAGAACCACGGGGATGGGGGACAGTGTTTGTTGTCATTTCCATGTTTCCATTGCCATGTTAGGAAAATCCCCGAGAGTTTGTCCAGCCAAACTTCTAGCTGTCATTCTTTTTCCTAACCCCACATTTCCAAGCTGACTATGCAGCAGCCATTGTCCTGACCTAAGGATCTTGCTTGGCTAGATGTGAAAGAGTCAGGTTAAATTGTGGGGGAGACACACAACGGAGAGAAGAGAGAGAAACTGAAGGTTGTGGGAGCAGGAGACAAAGAAATGGAGAGTAGAGATACAAATTAGTACACAGCCATTACAAGATAGTGCATCGAGAGCCATCACAGGCTAGTACACTCAGAGCCATCACAAGCTAACACACTCAGAGCCATCACAGGCTAGTGTACTCAGAGCCATCACAAGCTAACACACTCAGAGCCATCACAAGCTAACACACTCAGAGACATCACAGGCTAACACACTCAGAGCCATCACAGGCTAACACACTCAGAGCCATCACAGGCTAACACACTCAGAGCCATCATAAGCTAACACAGAGCCATCACAGGCTAACACACTCAGAGCCATCACAGGCTAACACACTCAGAGCCATCATAAGCTAACACAGAGCCATCACAGGCTAACACACAGCAAGAAGCCATCATCAGAATGACTTGAAAGCGAGCGGGGAGCCAGAGCGTCTCACTGTGTTGGGGCTCACAAAACACAGTGTCCCCCATACAGTTCTATTTGAACCGGTCTTTGTTGTTCCCCTGGGGAACTTTGGGGTGCTTCCCCCACCCTCATTGCAGGAACAAACCAAACTTCTCCTACGTGTGTTCCTAGTGGTCTTCGGCTGGTGAGCTCCTCAATAACTGAGGTGTCATTGGCTGTGTTAGTGAACCTGGGATGATTTGCCTGCTGTTGTTTGGAGACAGGGTTTGTCTGTGCATCCCTCGCTGTCCTGGAACTTTGCAGACCAGACTGGCCTTGAACTCTGTCTCCTGACTGCTGGTAATAAAGGCATGTACCACCACCACCCGGATGAATTACCCGTTTTTAAAAGGCTATCGGATTGTATTTGAAAAAGTGAAAGTTGTACCGTTTTTTCAAGAATATAATATGTTAAACAATAGAAGCTTAAATGTAAATAATAGGTAATGACATAAGCACTCAGTGCTAACAAAAGATCAAAGCATATCATATGCGTGTATGTGCCCCCACTCTAAAGGTGGTGGGACCTGGGAGAATGGAGCCTATACATGAGGCAGACTATGTTTCATGCAATAGCCAACTTTATTGAGGACCCCAGATGATTTGTACTCTGAGCGTTAAAAAAAGGCGCCTGCTGAGGTCATAGGAGAGAGAGAGAGAGCTGTTCCCACATTTCTTATCCACCATGTAGTAGTGAAAGAAAGGAAAACGGTTTTCTCCCCACCCCCACTCCCACGACCCTTGGTGGTGAATGAGAGAGCTGACTCTGCCCCTCACAGGCTGTAGCACTTGGGAGAGCAGGCTCTGCATCTCACTTGGGCAACACAGTAGAGCTGACGCTGCTGAAGTGGCATGGGAAAACCAGCCCTGAGGACAGGAGAGATGCCTCCCTTTACCCCTTGACCTTTGCTGCCTGTGGCAGGTGGGAGAGCTGGCCCTGCACCTCACCTGGGCAACACAATAGAGTTTTTCCCATTTACGGGGGCACAGGGGCGCTGTCCCCAAGAATGTGAGTATGAGAGACTTGGCCCTGCTCCTCATCTGCCATATGGTGGTGTGTGTAGCAGGAGGTTTCTGGCCCAAACTTTCGGGCCTATCCTCAAGGTTTAGGCCCACAGACCCGCAGACCCTCAGAGACACACAGATGCTTTCATTAGTTTTAGGCTGATCAGCCTAAGGCTCAGGCATATCACTTGCTAGCTCTCTACCCTTCATCTAACCCATGACTCATCCTGTTCAGCCATACGGCTCGGTACCTTTTCTCACAGCAGCATGGTTGTCCTCTGCTTCTTCTGGCTTCTCTCTGCCGTTCTGCTCTGTGTGCCCTGTTCTCAAGAGTTTTCTTAGTCTGGTAGCCCTACCCATACTTCCTGCCTGCCTTTGGCCAATTAGCGCTTTTTATTAAACCAGTGGGTGGGACAATTATTTACCATGAAACAAGACAATCCCCTACAGGTGTGGGCAAGGTAGAGAAGCCCCCTCCACCCACATTGTTCCCTTCAGGCCTGTGGCAGATAGAAGAGCTGTCCCTGAGGTCATGAGAGTGAGAGCTGGCCCTATCTCTCACCAGCTGCAGCACTCTGCAGAGTGGCCCCTACACCTTGCCTGGACAACACAGTAGAGCTGGCCCTGGTGGTGTAGGGATGGGTGAGCCAGCTCTGAAGATATCTGAGTGGGAGAACCAGCCCCACCCCCTTGCTGCTTACTACATAGAGTGAGCCACTCAGAACAGTGCTGGAGAGTTTACCCTGGTGTTGGAGATGAGGGAGAGCTGGCAGGCTGACCAACCCAGCAACCATCCAGACCCAGAACCAGGGCTATGAGTTGGTCCATCCCAGAACCCATCTCATGCAGGATCTGCTAGAGCACATGAAGGAGCTGGTCCTGTAGATCCAAAGCTACAGGATCTCCATGATATAGAGCAACAACATTATATCCAAGAGGAGCCCAGTGAAGAGCCAGTATTTATGGTGTAGTAAAGCCCAGAGGCTTCAAACCAGATCACTCACTCACTGCAATGAACATTTGCAAGTAATGATATATGGACTAAAGGGTACACTGTGTGACTCATTGTGTTATCACATTATGTTTCCCATAATGAGATTTTTTTTCTCTTTTGAATTTTACTGTGTTTCATCCTGGGAGGGGAGACTGCAAAGGCAGAGGGTGGAAGAAGGGGCAGGGAGGTGAGCGGGACCGAAATCCATGATGTGAAATCCACAAAAATCAATAAAATGTTAAACTGGGGGAAAAGAGAACAGTAACCTGAAAAAAACAACAACAAACAAAAAATAGATAAATAATAAAAAGAAAGGTCACCTGAGTAAAGGTTCGTACGAGTTTAAGCTGTTTACAAACACAAAACATAAGTGAGTCACTCACTCTATGTAGTAAGCAGCAAGGACAAGCCATGCATGGCAAAAATATGTTTTTCTGTAGAGGCACATTAAGGGTAGTTTAAATACTCAGTGGAATAATAGCAGCAAGCAATAATCTGAGTACTCTGAAGTAAACTCACCCCTACACACTATACCTGGGAGGCACATGAAAACACATTCCAAGAACAATTTCATGTTTGGCAGAAACTGAGGTCACAAGATGTTCTATTTTCTTGGAGTTTTCTCAAAAGTACTGGGAATTCTCCCATGACTCCATCCTTGGATGGTGTTCCGACATGTATGTGTGTATATATGTGCATGTGTGCAGATGTATATATGTGTGTGTATATGTATATGTGCATGTGTGTGTGTATGTATGTGTGTGTTTGTGTGATCTCTGGCCTCTGCAAGCATCTGCATTCTCATGCACATACCCGTACCCTGGCATACATGCATACACATAATTAAAAATAATAGCACAATTATTTTTAAAATGTGTGGAAAATAATGAATTAAAAATTAGAAACAATTTTTTTAAAAAACACCAGTTTAAGAAAAAGTCAACGTAGAAAGATACAAACCACAGAATGAAACATAGAAGGATGTCTATCTAATAGGAAGCATGATAAGATGTTACCTAAGATGTATAATAAAAAGATTCTACTCCTCATTAACAAGAAAGCATAGCAATTATAAGTCTTTACACCTGAACATGTTTCACACTATGTGAAATTAAGATTGTAGATATGTATCAAAATTGCATACCTATTAACATAGAAACATGACTTCTACCAACACTCGTCAGTTTCCCTCAAATTTCCCAGGGACTAGAAGAGCGTGCAGGTTACTGTAAGAAGTAATGCTCCAGAAAACATTAAAAAGCAAAGTTAAGAATAACTGATAAAGTTGGGACATTTCATTTAAAACAAAATGAACAAAGAAAACATTTAAAAACATGGAGCAATTACAGAACTTACAATTATAGCAAAGCTTTCAAAAATAAATCATGACCCCAGCTGGGGTCACACAACAAATTGTGGGGGGTGTGAACAATTTGGCAGAGGCTAAAGATTTCTGAATGCACATGGATGAAAAATGAATCCCAAGCCAAAGACATGAGGCCAAGCTGCTTCCAGCCATGCTCACCCATGTTGCACAGACTAACCTTCCTGCAGTGTGGTTCTAACACACAGCACATGCACCTTGCATTGTGCGTGCCATGCATGACCACAAGCTCTAACTGAGACCTCTTGCCTCATGTTTGACTGTATTTTTTGCTCTTTAGAAACACATTGGTTTGATTATCTATATATTAAAAAGACTCCTTTTCCCACGTCAGTCCTTGGTGTGTATCTAATTAGTTTAGTATATCTTCAGAATAAATTGTGTTTGACAAATATAATGAATGTCTTAGACCCATTCATCTCATTAGCATAACTGTGTCTTTAATAATTGTAAAATTATGTGTATGCCAAAGAATTGTTTTAAGTAATCTTCCTTGTGATTTATTATTGGTCAATTTTTTATTTATATATCTGTACTTAAACACCCTGGGTGAAAATGATGAAAGAGACATAAACAGTAAAAGGTTATGAAGCTCTATAATAGCAAACCTCCACAGTCCCACCCATATTCACGAACCATAGTTAAACATAATTATAAATTAGTAATAAAATGATCGCAAGGCACAGGCATATGGAAAAAATAATCTTCCATTTTCTAAGTTAATTTTAGGTTATAAAAAAGGGGAAAACTCCACCAAAGTCACATTTTTAATTGCTTTGAAACTATTTAAACTATTTGAAAACTACTTAAGGGGAATGAGACAAGCAAGTTGCTGAACTAGGGGGCATGGCCACGGCCAAGCCACAGCCACAGCATGGCTACGGCCACAGCCATGGCCACAGCCACAGCCACAGCCACAGCCACAGTTACTATTAAGACCTAGGTCAGCCTCTGAGAGGACACCAGACAAGGAGAGGACACAGCATAAGGGCTGCTAGAAAACTAAGACCACATTCCCATGGAAATAGTAGGGGCATTTTTAGAGATGAATGGATCTGATCACGCCCCTTCCTCTACACAGCACCACACAGACACTCCCACCAACGTGGGGCTCCTCCCTGAGAAGGAAAGCAGAATGATGAACCTTACACCCAATGCCATGGATTATCTAAGCTTGTCTGATTAAAAGAACTGACAAGGTAGAGCCAGCGTCTGGGAGCCACTGAATAGAGGGAAGCATCGGGTGGCCACTGCTTTTTTTTTTTTAATCCCCAAATACCAGCTAAATAAATAATTATATAAATATGAAGCATACGAAGAAAGAGAGATGTGATCCAGTCAAGCCCTAGGTAAGAAGAGTGAGGGTTGGCGGAAGCCATTACTGCTAATGTTTAAGAACTTCCTAGACAGTCTTCAAAAAGGATAAAGTCTGTCTAGACTACATAAACAGTTATCTGCTATTGTTGGCAATAAAATCATGTACATTGGAAAGCCTCATAAAACAATTAATAAATTGTCAGAATAAGAGGTAGAACAGCCTGACACAATATGATTTTGGAATTATCATGGAAAACTATTTCATTTTTCAAAATTCCGTAAAACTTCAAATTTCAGGTTTTAAAAAGTATTATTATAAAATAATATTTAGAATTGCTGAAGCCCTTTATACATAGACTGTGCATTTATATATATATATATATATAAAGTAGGCTGTACCTTTTTAAAGGACATGGGCTGGCAAGATGGCTAGGTGGGTAAAAACCCTTGCTGTGTAACCCTGGCAAGAGTCTGATTTCCAGAACCCACTGTGGAAGGGAGCAACTCTGCAATTGCCATTTGACATGCACAGGAGATAACATTTGTGTGTGTGTGTGTGTGTGTGTGAGAGAGAGAGAGAGAGAGAGAGAGAGAGAGAGAGAGAGAGAGAGAGAGAGAGAGAATAAAGATAACAATGGTAACCATAATTTGAATATATAAAAAGTGATTGGTTATAATGGACATACACTGTGTCATGTTAATCCTCTAAAATGCCCCTGCAATGTTCCTTCAATATCCACTGAAGTGGCTTCGGGACTCTCTCCTTCACCCTGGAAGCTCAAAGTCCTTTCTTTAAAATTTTTATTTTATGCACACTGATATTTTACCATGGGTGGCAGGTCCTCTAGAACTGGAATTACAGTTGTGAGCCAATATGTGGTTGCTGGGAATTGAACTGGGGTCTTCTGAGCAGTCAGTGCTCTTAACCACTGAGCCATCTCTCCAGCCCTCAAAGTCCTTTCTATAGAATGAATGGATATTTGTATACAGCTCACACGAATCTTCCCTTATTTAAGCCATCTCTAGATTACTTGTTATGCTAATACAAAATAAACACTATATAGGTAGTTGCTATACTGTCTGTTTAGAAGCTAATGGCAAGAGGAAAGTCTGTGCCTATTCAGTACCAATGCCTTTTTTTTTTTCACATACTTTTATCAGTTATCTGAGAATTTCACTAAATGCATCCCAATCACCCTTACTTCCCAGTCCTCGCAGGTCTAGGTCTAGAGCCCACCCTTGTGCCCCTACACAATTAGAAAACCCAATTTGTATTGTTCACATAGTCACTGGAGCATGGTCAAAATCCCAGTGGCCAGCCCCTTAAAGCAAAGCGAGTCCTTCTCCACTTCCACCTCTGACAACAGCCCTCTACTGTAGAGAGCTACACTTCAGCATCCCTACCACAATGTTTACAGTTCTCTTCGATGGCTTCCTGTCTAGGTTCTTACTTTTTTAGGGGGAGGTGGGGTGTTCATAGAAGCCCTCCATGTCTCCTCCTCTGGTCCATGAGTCTGCAGTCAGTGAGGCCACCCAGATGAGGTCTTCCTGCCCTCCATAATCAGCAGGAGTGGGCTTTATGGACTTCCACATGGTATCTGGTGACAGCACAGACCACAGATAACCACCTGGCCTCTGGTATCATCACATGCCATGCATCTCAACATGGTCTCCAGTGGCAGCAAAGCCACAGACACCAACATGGTTCCCATTGGCAACCTAGCCCACAGATACCAAATGGCCTCTCACACCTGTCTGCAGCACCATGGCCCATGATCATCAATATGGCAGCAGCATGGACCCTAAACATTCACGTGGCCTTTAGTGGCAACATGGGCTGTGAACATCAGCATGACTCTCAGCATAGTAGCCAATGGCGGTACAGACCACAAACATTAACATAGTCCTCTGCCACAGCTTGGGCCACAGACACCATCATAGCCCTAGGCAGCAGCACAGGCCAAGGACCTCAACATTGCTTCTAGAGCCACAGGGGCCGCAGACATCAACATGATTATTGGCAGCTGCCCAGCCCACAGATATCAGCATGGTTTCAGGCGGCAGTACAGACCACAGACATCACACACTATAAAAATAACTTTAATATTGACTTTGGTATAAGTAAGTTCCTAGTTAGAGTGAACACAAAAGACAGAATTAAGTCGATTCACCAAAGGGAAGTGAATTTGTTAAAGGTGGTATTGCAGATGAATTTTTCATTTTGTTTTGAGAAGTAGGGTGCTGCTATAAAATCCAGGTTGGCCTAGAACTCTCTATGTATCCCTGACTGGTCTCAGATTCAAGATCTTTCTGCCTCAGTCTCCCAAGTATTGGTATTACAGATATCTGTAATCATACCTGATGCAAATGAATTTTTAAATAATGGAATATTTGACCAGTGATTTGGGGACAGTTGGCAGTTACGGTAGGAGGAAGGACAGAATAAACTCTCTTATCCCTCCATAAATACAAACCCTGGGAGAAGCTAAAAACTAATGTAAAACAAAGCCAAAACAATCTATAAAGGCACCCAGAGAAAATTTAGTGAAATGTTTTTATAGGTAGATGATTAAAAAAAGAGAGAGAGTTCTTGGAGGCTGGGAAAATAGTTGTATTGGCAGAGCACTTGCTCGGTATGCACAAAGCCCTGGGTGCAATCCATAGCATCACATACATGCCTCTAGCCTGGAAACTGGGAGGTGGAGGCTGGAGGTCAAAGGTTCGGGGTCATTCTTGGCTATAGAAGCGGCTGAGGACAGCCTATGCTACATATGACACTGTGTGTGAGTGCATATGAAAGCCAGAGGTCAGGGCTAGCTGTATTCCCTTCTTCACACTATGCCCTGTTTTTATGAACAGGGTCTTTGTCTTTCAGTGACCTTTTTACTCATTTAGACAGGATCCAGAATCTGCTTGTCTCTGCACCCCCAGGGCCAGGACTACAGACAGAAATGTGGCAGCATACTCATCTTTTTATGTGGGTGCTGGGCATCTGAACTCAGATTGTCATACTGACTCGGCCATTTGAGCTGTGAAAGAAGGAAAGAAGGAAAGGAGGGAGGGAGGGAGGGAGGAAGGAAGGAAGGAAATAAAGAAACAAAGGAGGGAGGGAGGGAAGGACAGTGGAAGGGGAGGGGAAGAAGGGAAGGAGATGGAGAAATGGTTCAGTGGTTAAGAGCACTGTCTGCTGTTCCAAAGGGCCCAGGTTTAATTTCTACACCCACATGGTAGCTCACAATCATCTGCAACTCCAGTTCCAGGTGATACTACGCCTTCTTCTGGTCTTCATAGACAGCAGGCACTCCAAGTGGTGCCCAGACTTCCATGCAGACAAAATACACACACACAGATATATAAATATAAATATAGATATAGATATTGTATATAGATATAACTATATATCTATGTGTGTGCATATATGTGTATTCATAATTTTCAAAAAATAAGAATTAATGAAGAGAATTAATTAATTCCCAGTACAAAAATTAAGGAGAAAAAACCTGATAAATTTGACCACACCAAAATGCAATTTCTGGCCTAGTATGGTGTCACACACCTTTAATCCCCACATTTGGGAGGCAGAGTGGTCTACATAGTGAGTTCTGGGATAGTCAGGGTCCTTCCCATGGATAGACTCTATCTCAAAAACAGACCAAAAAAAAACCCCAAAGACCTAAAAACACAAGCAAATAAAATGTAATTTAAAAATATGATCATCATATAGATCAGATAATAAGTGCCAGCCAACGGATATCATTAAATTTAAGTGAAAAGAAGAAAAAAAAATTCCACTCAAAGAGAAAATAAACAAGTGTCACAAACAGTTCTCCAGAAAAGATACTGAATAAGGAGATCTTATTCTTTTTCAATTGGGCTTATTTTATTTTTGTTCATGTCTGCTTCGCCTGTGCATATGTATGTGCACCATGTGTGTGCCTGGTGCTTGTGGAGGTCAGAAGTCAGCTCCCCTGGAGATGGAGCTACAGACTCTTGTGAGCTGCTGTGTTAGAGCTAGGAACCAAACCCTGCCTCTGCAATTGTTCTGTTAAGAGCAACCGGCTCTTAACTCCTGAACTATCCCTGCAGCCCCGGGAATCTTGTTTTTACTGGTCTTCAAAACTGTCCCAAGAGGAGGAGAAAATCCTCTTTCTGTCTTTGTGCTTTTTGGCCTAAAACAGAAGTACAGTTGTGGGAGGTAG
The DNA here is from genome assembly GCA_033318265.1 of Phyllotis vaccarum. Classification (NCBI taxonomy): domain Eukaryota; kingdom Metazoa; phylum Chordata; class Mammalia; order Rodentia; family Cricetidae; genus Phyllotis; species Phyllotis vaccarum. Next base: position 107,109,823 of record JARWLC010000004.1, read on the forward strand.
AAAACTGAAAGTTGGGCTTTAGTCACAGCCAGAAAGCCAAAGTGAGGGGAAACAGAAAGAGGAAGGTGTAAAAAAGAAGACTTGGATGAAGAACCCCATGATACTGCATATAGAATCTCAGGTTCACCTCTAACTGTGAACGCATGGTTAAGACCCTAAAAGCACACCAAAACATCCGACAACCACATAAAGAATAAGGCTGATGCCCCGGAGTAGGGTACCTGACTAACAGATGCGAAGGTTTTGAAAATGGAGCTCATTTCAAAAACACGATCTCCAGAAGCCGGGTTAGAACTTGCAATTGAGTTGATAGGCTGTAAAAGCCAAGAGCAATGTTCTCTGGAGAAATTAAAGTGGGCTTGGATCTGACTCAAGATGTCCAGAACACAATTCAAAATGACCTGACACACAAAAGGCAGGAAAAACTCAAATCCCAATGGGAGAAACATCAGAAGTGGTGGAAACAATATGACATGGATGCTGAGACTGTCTGACAAAGGCCTGAACAACTGTCAGTGTGCCTTCTGAAAATGGGGGGGATTAAAGATTTAAAAAATGGGAATTTCAGATCTAAAATTGTACAACAAACAAATTAAAACTTTCCAGGATGGATTAGGACAGAAGATATGACAGAGAAAATGCAGAGACTTTGAAAATAGATCAGAAGAAATTATCCAATGTAACGAATGGAAAGGAAAAATTAAAATCATATTTTAAAAGAAAAAAAGAATAGAGTCAGTGAAGCTGTAGGATAATTTGTGTCGTAGACGTTGCAGAAGGGCAGGAAGATGAAAAATAGAAACACACACATACAGAGAGAGACAGAGAGAGAGGTTGAACTCTAAACAGTGTAAAGGATGTAACTGCACAGACTGGAACTCGGCAAATGGGGAAAGTAAACACCAAGAAATCATCTCATCAAATTGCCTCAAGCTGAAGACAAGGGAGAAAAATCTTGTAAACATGAAGTAAAAATACAACACTTGTTAAAAACAAAAGATCAAAAGACTTTTCAAAAACAAAAGCAATACAGAGGGAATTGAATGACATTTTGACATTCAAATGGTCAAATGTTTCCTGATGGTCCAGATGTTTCCAAACCTCTGGATGTGTTGAAATACATAGGATGACACACAGAAAAAAAAGTAAAACTCTCATGTTAAAGAAGGTAAATAGGTTATATATATATATATATATATATATATATTTATATATATATAAATGTATATATATATATGTAGAATAGACTTCTCCTTGGGAAGCAGAGGTAGGTGAATCTCTGTGAGTTTGAGGACAGCCTGGTCTACAAAGAGAGTTCCAGGACAGCTAGGGCTATGCAAAAAAATCCCTGTCATGATGAAAAATCAAAACAAAAACAGCAACAGAGTAGACTTCCCCTCAGTCAAACATTATTCTAACACAGAAGGAAGTATCTTGGCATTTTCCTCATTTATACTGTGATCTCCCCAGGTAGATTACCAAAATTTCTCGAGGCTTTTGGAGCCACCAACTGACCCTTCCTGCACTGAAGTTCTACAGGCTAGAAGTATCAGCCTTTTCTCTAAAGGCCTTCACATATTACTAAGACTCCATCTTTAATAATAAGAAAGCTTGCTTGTTACAGCTTCTAAACACAAACGCTTAAGAGGACATCATGTCCAGACTGGTAGAATTTATGAATTATTATGACATCATTTATCAATCACATGAGATAATTGCCAAGATGGAACTGCATCACAATGGAATAGACTGCACCTTACAACCGCGGGAAAGGAACGAATGGAACTGAAGAGTTGAATTCCGCTGCCCAGGGAGTGGGTGAAGACACTGATTAACATCCATCTTCAGAAAACCAAAGGTGATTATGATGGCCTGAAGAACAGCAAACAGCACAGCTGTGTATAATTGAACTATTACTAACAGGCCGGGGGAATGAAACTATTAAAACCTGCCCAGACAGAAGCAAGAAATAAAAATGAGACACTTGATCATGTGGTGAGTACTCAGATGTGAGCTGTGTAGGTTAACAGTTACTTGTCACACTGTAACGAACAAGGCCCTCCCTCAAGTGACAGACTGCAAGGAAGCACCAGTATAGAAAGTGACTAAATCAAGAAAGTATCAGAGACAAGAAAGCTGGCTGGGACTGGAGAGATCTCAGTGGTTAAGAGTACTTGCTGTTCTTCCAGAAGCCCAGAATTTGATTCCCAGAACCCATATAAGGCTGTTCACAACCATCTAGAACTCCAGCTCTAGGAGATCTGACACTCTATTCTGGCTTCCAGGGGCACCTACACATATGTAGCATACACTCATACACAGAGAGAAACACACACACACAGCATACAAAACACACAATACACAAACACACACAGAGAGAGAAATAGCTACAAAAAGAAAGTCAGCTTATGCAATGTTTGACTTATCTCTACCTCTAACAACACCAGCATGTAAACATGAATAATACTCTGAGCTGATTTGAGCAATGCAATTTGCAAATGTGTAGCAACAAGCACATTTGTTGCATGTAACAACCACAATCTTTTCAAGCACACTTAGAATATTTACAGAAATTTACCATAAAACCATAAAAAAAGCAACAAATTTTATGTGAATAGAAATAGAGAGAAAACACTGTGTAGCATTAGGTAGTTATTCTGGAAATTGGTTAACTATAGCTAGAACTTTTCATTTACTTAATGAATTCATTTATAAACAATCAATGTTAAGTAACCATATTAGAAATCAGACATTATTTTGAATAGCAACGACAGTGATGAACAGCAAAGTCATGGGATTCAACTGAAGCAACACATAATAAGAAAGGCGGGCAATAAATATATTGTAAAAGAAAAACCACTTAAGATCAGAAAGTGGTAAACAAGGTGATTCAACCAATGGGCTCTCTACAATCTGGAATTCCTTTGCCTTTTCTGTTACCTAAAGAATAGCCTACCATAGTTACTGACTTAAAAGACTATTTCTTTACTATATCTACAAGAACAGGACAAAGAAAAAAATTGCTTTTAGAGTGCCTGTTAAGAGATATCAATAGAGGGTTCTCCCACAGAGAATGTTAATTAGCCCCACTCAGTGCCAATATTTTGTAGAATAGCCAGTAAAAGTAATGCTAAGAAATCCTCACAATCTTTCATTTACTACCACATGGATGAAATCTTGTTGGCTGACTCAAATATAGACACATTAGAATGTTTGAAGAAAAAATTTGCCTGCTTGAGGATTACAAATTCCCCTGAAAAAACATGAAGACTAGATTGTATTAATTATTTAGTTTATAAATTAGGTCTACAAAAAATTAGATCCCCAAAAATGAAAATTAGTACAGATAAATTGTGAACTCTTAACGATTTCCAAAGATTTCTAGGGGGAAAAAATTAAATTTATGGTCCATCATTGGGATAAAAAAATCATGAACTGGATAATTTGTTCAAAACCTTAGATAGTAAAAAGGTCTTTAGTAATTCAAGAGATTTGTCAGCTGAAGCTGAGAGAGAATTGGCTTTGGTGAAAAAAAAATTACAGGACACGCATGTGGATCGTGTGCATCCAGACCTTAACTGCATTCTAGTTATCTTATCCTCTAAGCATTTCCCTACAGGAATTGTAAGGCAAAATGAAAATATTATATTGGATTGATTATTTCTACCACATAAGCTGAGTAAGAAATTAAAGACATGTGTGGAATAGACTTCTGATTTAATTTTTAAAGGAAAATTAAGACTTTGTCAATTGACAGAAAAGGACCCAGGAGAAATTGTTATACCTTTGACTAATGAGGAAATTGACCAATTATGGGTAGAAAGTGAACTTTGACAAAGAGCCTGCATTGATTTTTTGGAAGAGATTAAAAACAGATATCCCTTAAACAAAAGAACTAAATTTATAAAGAGAATTGTTCGCCTCTAAAGCCACGCCCTCCTCTGAGCTCTGACGCCAAGCCCCATTTAAAGCAGGATTCCCACTCCTGAGTCCCTCTCTCTCCCTTCGTCTTCTCTTTTGGGGGCTCCTATTCTCCCTTTTTTCCTTCCTCCCTCCACCTCTCTCCTCCCCCTTATCTGATTATTATAACCATCTCTGCTACCATAAATCCTGAAATCATAACCTTTCTGCTAATCATAACCATACCGAACTAGCAAATAAGGCTCTTTTCTACATAGAAACAGCTCTAAGTGTCTCCTGCTATCTGCTGCTGCCTTCTGCCATGCTCCTACGTTCCACTTGCAACCAAAGAAACCCACCGCCAGATAACTGGGTAAATGTGAACCAGACCAAATACACACAAAATCAGAACAATAATAATTGGTTCTTCCTCATGATATATGGGAAAAACCAGCCTCTGGAACCCCTACATTTTATACTGATGTAAATAAATCAGAAAAGGCAGGTTATAAATCAGAAAATGTAAGAAAGTGGCTTAAAGCCCTTGTAATTCTGTCAAAAACTCAGAATTATATGCTATCACAATGATATTAGTAGACTTTACAGAAACTCTTAACATAGTCACTGACTGTCAGTATATTGAAAGAGTTGTTTTACACATTGAAACTTTATTACCCATGAGTCAGAACTAACTTCGCTATTTACTCTGTTATAAAAATAATCAGGAATAAGAATTGTCCCTTCTATATAATACACATCTGAGCCCAAACAGATCTGCCAGGTTCTCTAGCACAAGGTAATGATGAAATTGATAAATTATTAGTAGGAAATGTGATATAGGTCTCAGTGTTCCATAAAAAAGTCATGTCAATAGCAAATGTTTAAAAAAGGATTTCTCCGTTACTTGGCAACAAGCCAAAAAAAAATTGTAAACCGATTTCTTTTCTACTTGTTCTCTCTATATCCAAACTCCATTCCCAGCAGGACGTAATTCATAGGAATGGAATTGGGCAGATGGATGTGTTTCATTTTAAAGAATTTGGAAATTAAAATATGTACACAATATAATAGATACATTTTCAGGATTTCATTTGCAACTGCATTGAGTTCAGAAAAGACTGATTCTGTAATTACACATTTGCTAGAAGTTGTGGCCTTCATGAGAATACCTGTACAAAATGAGGCTGCCAATGCTCCACCATATGTCTCTAGTAAAATGAAACAATTTTTTGCTTATTATAATATAAAGCAAATTACAGGTGTACTACACAATCCTACAGGTCAATCAATCATAGAGAGAGCAAATCAAACTCAAAATGATATGCAAAATAAACAGAAAGGAATAACAAAGACCCATAGAAATAGAATACATAATGCTTTATTAGCTTAGAATTTTCTCAGTGCTAATGAGAAAGGAATAATAGCTGCAGAAATGCATTGAGCTATAGAAAAAAAAAACAACTGAACTAAATCAGCCTGTTTACTTCAAAGATGTACTGACCTCCAGGAAGCCAGGATATGTGCTTCATTGGAGAAGTACTTTTGTTTCCAAAGGTAAAGAAAAAAATATAGATACCATCAAAATTAATAAAGAACAGGAGAAACTTCTTGATAAGGGGAAATGATGGCTCATCCACCCATGTGACAAATCTTTAAGTTGTAAGAAAAATTCACCAAACAAGAGTTGGGGCAGAGTTTTGTTTTTGTCTTTACAGAAAACTATACCCATCTTCAAGAAGTCAAAAGACCTTGGAAATCTAGACATCTAAAGCAGAAGGGAGGCTATCCAGAAAAAAACTTACAAGCTAAGAAAAATCAAATCTATTGGTACAAATATGCTCTACGGGAGTAGAATCTCATTGCCTAACATCTATATCTCTTTACTTCTAAGAAAAGTTGAATTCCCAGTTTAATTAAAAGTTAAAGCTGGCTTTGGAGTTGAAGTGTGGTTCTCTCCTTCTCTAAACTCAAGCATGCATGTTAAAGGAAAACACAAAATCTCTGTCTTAGATCAGAAGAGCCACTTCATATGGAACAGAAAAAATAAACAAAATTAAGATATTACTTTGCCACTGAGGAACTATTGCTACTAATATTATGACATAAATTTTATAACAAAATTTATAGGAATTATATATATTAAACATTTTGTTATGATATTAATGGGCATATAAAATGCTAATTGTAGAAAAACGATTTTATCCAGCTTCCTGTACGTTGTTTTGGGTTTGAGCCTTGAGCCTCTTTTTAGTTTTCTACACTGAACTCTGACAACGCCCAACGGTGACCTTTGAAGTCTCCAAAAGGAAGATGAGACCCCACAATGATGATTCACATGGACTATGATAATGATAATGCCATTAAGCTGACAAACACCACCTAAAGATTAGCTGTGGACTATAAACTGCTCAGGGCAATTTGAAGGTGGCTACCTGAGATAAACCAGCCTCACAGACTACTCTAGCAAGGACTTAAGACAAGCCCTGCATTTTCTTATTATGCAGAGACTAGACAACAAATGTGGGCATAGGGTTCTTAAATTTACTTCCTGCTGTCTGGGGGCAACAGCATCTTTAGTAGATCCTGAAAAGAAAAAAATTTAATTATCAAGTCCTGGGATGGATGGTTTGGGGTCTTTCAATGGGTTATGGATAATTGTCATTATTTAGGATGATTAGTTACAAATTATTATCAGTAATGGTTAGGGAAAAAAAACTGACCAGACCATTAGATTAGATTCAGAATTCTTGTTTGAAATAAAAAAGAAAGAAAAGGGGGTACAGATGATAGAATAAAGGGACAGATTATTGAATCTACTCTGAGGGCAAAAGGGAACATAAATATGATAGAAATTAAGGGTAGATGATTAAATCTACTTTTAAAAAGCAATTACTAATTTTAAATATTTTATATTGGACTGGATTTTTGTATATTGTAAACAAATTGTGTATACTGATACAAAATTTAGATTAATTTTGCACTGTACATATATTTCTACTCTTGTTCAAGGTACTGTACATATACAGTTCATCTAACAATGTAATACAAATTTCTAGTCCTTGAAAATTATTATTACCAACTAATTAGGATATAAAGAAATGAAAGTTAGTAGTTAATCATTACAATAAAACTTATGGCTATATTATATATGTTTTCAAGGTCAAGCAGAGATATGTTTTAGATAGAGGGGTTGTCTTCAAACACTTCAGAGGTCTATAGAATATGGCATTTAAGATATTTTAATAACATAGGTTCTTTTTTTATGACTATGAGATATATTTGCTCCTGGCAGCACCAATTTACTTCACAGAAGATGATTGGCAGCCTGCTACCAGGGCTCAGAATTTACCTCTGGGTGTTCTAGCCACTGTATCTAATGTAACAGAAATTCAAATATCATTGGAATGTGGTTAAAATTCTGTAATATTTGTAACAAAAAATTAACTTAAAAACTTATAACATGGGTTTGGTAATTAAAAATCTATGCATAGGTAACCTTAAAGGAACAATGTGGCATGGCTCAGTTTTAGGAGATAAGCAACATGTGGCTTGCTGCTATCTTGGGAAGCTACATGGCTTGCTGCCATCTTGGCTAATTAAGGTGGTAAACAGATGTTATGTGGCTTCTCCACATCTTGACTAAGGGCAACCATATGGTATCGGCCAATCAAAGAGACAATACGTCTCCAAAGATTTTTAAATCAGAACATAATTTTTGTATAATTCCTATCCCATCTTAAAAAACAAAGTTTATGAAAGACCGAATTTTAAACAATGCTTATTTAATGAGGTATTAAAACTTCACCTCCAGGCATTCATATACAAGAACGTATCTTTCTAATAGCCAAACTTTGTAATATAAGAGTTATCCATTTGGTACCAATTTTAGAGACACTGGATCCTCTGGAGCTTGATTTCATCTTCTACAGATTACAGTTGTGCTCTGTATCTTCACTTGAAATAAAAGTTAATTTATTTTGATGTTGTAAAAAAAAAAGTCAAGAAAATTTAAACTTCTTTTTAAAATTTTTTTAGAGTTTTACAAAAAGTTTTTAAGAAACTGGATATTTTCAAGGAACAACTTTAATTTTTAAACATGTATAAGGCTTTGGGACATTTTAAAGTTTCTAAGATATTTTACTATAATATCTTTTTTAATATGTGATCTTGACAAATAGGTAAATAAAAGGTTAAAAATTAGGACCCAAGCTAAACATCAGAGATTGAGGTGCTTCCGTTTTATGAGGCTAAAAACTTGGAGCAGTTTCTCAACCTATGGATCTTAACCCTTGGAGTCAAAAGACCTTTTTACATGGGCAGCCTAGGGTTGTCTGCATGTCAAATGTTTGAATTGTGATTCACGGCAATAACAAAACTTCAGTTATAAAATAACAATGAGAATAATGGTTGGGGTCACTACAACATAAAAACTGTGTGGTTATTAAAAATGCTGAGCACCATGGGCTTAGAGAATGTCTCTTTTTACCTAAGGTCTATTCAAGCTAATAGAAACTGATTTAAGAATGTATGTCTAACCTCCTTGTTTTTGTCAGCATTGTTAAATTATAGCTACTTTGGGTAAACTGAGTCATACAGAAAACTGTTGTGTTCTATAATGGTATACTATGTAAAGTCCAAGAATGTTGCATTAAAGATGTTTAAACTACCTATGACAGACAGACTCCCAGATCCTAGCAATGACCCCCCCCCCAAGGTCTCCAAAAATATATTAGACATGAAAACAGCTGCAGCTGGATTGTGGTAATGCAAGACTGCCCAATGCCTCACCTGCAGCCCAGGCTCAGCACAAACTGGAACAAGGGTTGGTTGCCCATTTTGCTTAGGCATATTTTTCTCTCACCTTCTGGGCTTGGAAACTAAAGACTGATACTGTCCTGATGCTTCTGCCCAACTCAATGGAGATCTCAGGAGCCTGGGATGAATATCTAGGTAACAGACTATAGACTAGTCTTTGTGCTCCTCAGATCTCTGGCGTTGATGGCTAGACTAATTGTTGCTTTGTCAGCTAGGTAACAGCATACAGTCAGGTCCCCCACCCCGACCCTGTGCACTGCAAGGATGCAGCAACCTTGTTAGGTGATAAGTCATTTCACTAATTATGGTTACTAAGTCTCTTGCTAAGAAAAAGTATATAGGTTTGCCTGTGCTTCATAATAAAGAATCATAGTTTTCATGTATAACTTTCCACCAAAACATGCTTTACAATGATTACTCTCAATAATAACACTTATGTCCCTGGCAAATGATTAGACTTTTAAAAAGAGATTCAAAGTCTATACTAGGTCTGAGGAGATAAAATCTTAAGTTCTAAGTGTTTCAGAAAACAATATATAAACATGTCATTTTATGATATATAAATACAAACTATAAAGGTATGTTGATACACTGAGATTTCAAGGGTTCAAAATTTTAACATTAATAAATGGGGTTCTGATAAACTGCAGAGACATGACTACTTACTATTCAGACATAAGCACAAGATTTTAAATGTCCTTTTGATGTCTTCTTTATAGACTTTATAGACTTAAATATGCTTTTCATCATGCTAAAAAAATCTCTCGCCAATCTATATACCTGGCTCTCAGACAGAGGGGGAAATGGTTATGCTTTTTAATCTAAAGTCATATCTTTTGCTACGTCTCCATGGCATAAATCTGTTCCAGCTGTTTTACACATATGCATTAGCTGTTTTTTCTACAATGTAGATTTCAGCACAATGATAATGCTAATAATATACCTACAACCTTTGTAAGCTAAAAATGTCTTTTGTAATTAAAAAATAATATACACTTCAAAAAGTCAAAAAGGTCATAAGGCTTGAATCCACCTGCAACAGGTCAAATGGACTCTAAATAAGTCCAGCCTGAACTTCTGTAACTGTCTATTCCTAAAACTGAAATCTTCTCCTGGTCTTGTGATTCCTCCTACCCTTCAGTTACTAGGACTGTGTTTGTAACTCAAAGTTCCAAATGTAAGGTTTTCTTTTAAGTGCCTAAATTAAACTTCTGTCTTTAGTCTATATTGTCTCAGCAGATTTCCGCTTAGCTAGCAGACCCCATCCAGGGATCACCTAAGAATGCAAACTGCTGAGCTCTGGACTTGCTGAAAACTTACGTGATTGCTCTCTGTCTCTTCAGCTGGGTCAGCTAACCAGATGCATCTGATAAATGCCCCATTGCCCAGTCGTCAAATAGCCTTTCAATCTTCCTGGGCCCTGACAACTGACACCCCAGTTTCAGCTGGAAGTAGTTACAGAAGAGAGTACATCGTTTCTTGCCCCAATTAACAGGCTGAAATGCTAAGTCAGAAAAAAAACTCCTGCTGTAAAATGGCTACCTATAATGCCAATTGACATGCCAAGAGAAGTAGGCTCAGATTTATCAATAGATTCATAAACTAAAACAGTTTTACAATATGATGAAACATTTGACCAGCTTTATGCAGAACAAAGAGATATTATCTATCACAGGGCCTTTGGCCCTCCTGCTTCTGCTAATTACTGTTGGCTCTTCCATCACTGATATAATAACTAAATGATAATTCCTACCTGGGTACATAAGCTGATGGTTATCAGATCCACATATAAACATGTACCCAGCATAAAGTCAAAGACTTGACCCAGGATACAATGGGAAATGTAATAATACTATAATACCGTAAAGTTAACCTTTAAACTTCATTTATCTAAAACCAGGTAACTTCCAGAGATGTTTGGAGTTGCAGTTCTTGGAAAAGAACAACAAAGCTACATGGGAACGTACATGGGTTTTCTAAACAGCTAACTACCACACATTTCAGAACCAATCAGCTTGGAAATTCCAAGGAGTGGTCCTGACAAAAGTCCATCTTGATCAGTATTTAATATTAAATAAAGCTTACTTCAAATTTGACTCAAAATGGTGGAATTAGTTTTTCTCCAATAAATCAAACGATTAGCATAAGTTTTACTAAAAACCAGGGAGACCAACAAGTGAATTTAGAGGATCATAGCTCACTAGGAGAGGCCTAGGAGTAAAAGCCACAGCTAGAGTCAGGAGGGGATGAGATATTTAAATAGATGTATTGGTTGACACTGGTACTGTTGAATTAAAGAGTGGAGTCTGGAAGGGGGAGAGAGTGATCCCAGATACAGTACAGTACACACTTGCACACCAGATTCTCAGCAGAAAGGAGATTTTATTATTCAGAAGGACAAATAGGAACTGCCTCTATATTGATCAGAGATATCAATGGCAATTGGCACATGGCTATTTTTAAGAGCTCAAGAGTAAGAAGGGAGCAAAGGGTTGTCATCCTTCCCCTCCAAGGTTGGGGTGTCTGTCTGCAATTGGTTTGGAGGAGAACAAAAGAGATTAGGTAGAGGCTTTCATCATGTAGCCAGATGCCATTTTATGAGGTAACACATTTTTGGTCACTAGATTGGTGGGTTTGAGAGAGTGTATTAGAGACAAAAGTTGGTAGAGATGACAGTGATAGATGGCTAATGGTGATACTACATCATTGTCTCATTTGAGACAACAAGCTGAATAATGTAGGGTTGATGGTGTTAATGCTAGGAGCTAATGAGATAAACAACCTTAGGAAATAGCCTTGCTCCTTGGGGCCCACGATAGTTAATTGTGGAATTAGGCGTATGGGACATAAAGCCTCTAGGCTCAACACAAAGATGCTTAGAATACTGGCCTGTAGGGAAGGCCCAATCAGTTTCATAATCTCCAACTGGCTTCCTTTCAGGCCCTGGAATGGTTCAGTTGGTGGTGATGGTTGTGGTATTTGTAGCAGTGGTAATAAGAGAAAAAAAATGTGGTTGGGGCTGTGAAAGCTACAAAAGTTGGGCCAAAGAAACTCAGAGAGACCTAACCCACTTTTCTAAAGCCAACTAAGCCCAGTAGAATTCCATGTACAGTAAGTACATTTAAGATTGTTGTGAAAACCCACCAATAATAGAAGATTTGTGAAGTTTCCAAAGTTTCCAGCATCACCTTCCCTCCTTCTGAGGATAGTCCTAGTTCATGGCATCCTGAGCCATCTCCTTCTGACTGTGTTGGTTTGTCTTCAGTTGTTGCTAATATTGGTATCAGTTTCCTGAAGGTGCCTCTCCCTGCATAGCCCATAGCTCTTCACTCTGTAGTTCCCCATGGTCAAGAAACCAACTACCTCAGCCAAGAGCCTTGCATAAAGATTTGCTGACATATGAAGACACTTTATTCTGGCTCCTTAGACAGCTGCCTCAGGGTAAGGAAGCATTTTAGACATCTCATAATTGTCCTAGTCACAGACTTCAACTGCCCCCAGTATCTTAGAGAAAACCAGTCCGAGACTGTGAGACTTGTGAGGAGTGTCCACAGACTGAGGGAACCTGTCTCTGAAGCCCAGTGTCCTTCTGGGCAATCTTCCCATTGAACCATATGGCTCCTGTGGTGGTTTGAAAGAAAATGGCCCCCAAAGATAGTGGCACTATTGGGAGGTGTGGCTTTATGAAGTAGGTATCACCTAGATGGAGGAAGTGTGTCATTGTGGAGGTGGGCTTTGAGGTCTCCTTTGCTCAAGCCTTGCTCAGTGTGATACATAGTCCACTTCCAGTTGCCTTCTGATCAAGATGTAGCAGCACCATGTCTGGCTGCATGCCACCATGTTCCCAGACATGATGATAATAGACTGAACCTCTAAACTGTAAGCCACCACACCAATTAAATGTTTTTCTTTATAACAGTTGCTATGGTCATTGTGTTTCTTCACAGCAATAGAAACCCTAAGATAATTTTTATGAACTGAGCATTGAGCCAGGCAATCTTAACCACAGGATGCACCTAAAAGAACAGTATGGCTTTCATTCCAGGGCTGAAGGCTGGGAAATGTAACAACCTCCTCATTGCTGTGCAGGCCTTACTTCATGAGGCTACTCTGCAAAGGGCTGAGATTCTGAGAGGAACACTTCCCCATCTAATGTACAAATTCTTGTTAGCATATAATGAAAACCCAGAGCCAGATATTGGGGAAAAGCTGGAACATCAGAAAGAGGAAACAGACCACAGCCAATTCTCACCCAGACAACTTCTCAGGCTGAACAGGGTAAATGTTATCTTCAAGTCTGACTCAGCCTGACTGGTCGCTTCTACAGAATGAATGAATATGCCTTCTCCTGCCTTAAATGTCTGCCCTGACCAGCTGTTTCACTTCCTACTTCATAACTCTGTATCATATTCTAGAGTTAGGATTAAAGGTGTGAGCTACTACCCTTTGGTTGTTAGGCCTTAAACTCACAGAAATACAGAAAGATCTCTGTCTATTGAGTGATGGTGTTAAAGGTGTGGGTCACCACTCTCTGACCTTCAAGGCTTGACTGTGAGTGATTTTATCGTCTGGTATTCCAGGCTGATTTTATTAAATATACAATATATCACTACATATCTCCTTTTGTGTCAAAAATTAAAAGAGAAGATTATAACCAAGAAAAACTATATAGAATAGGTATAATAATTATATAGAATATATACAAGTTATAATTACATCTGTAATATCCAGTTCAGGATCAATTGACAAATTCAAAGAAAATATTCCATTATTTATCCTATTTAAGTGACTCCAAAAGATTGTATCTAATTCACTTTACATCTAACTTGTATTATGAACTGAAAACTTTATTTTGATGTCTCTCCAACTTATACACTTTAACCTCTGAGTTTCTTTTCTAAAACTGTCACTAGAAAACTCACTATCTCATCTTCAACTCCCTCAGAACTCAAGAAGGAAGTAATATTAACTAAACAGGAAGTGCAAGCAACTTCCAAAATATGTGAAAAAATGAACATCTCTCTACCTGGACAGTCACCCAAGGTTCCTCTGCAGTGTTGGAACATCCATCTTTGGCCCGCAGGCCTAGCATATCTGACAGACTTATCTGTGAAGCAGAAATTCTTAAAGACCTCCCTACCTTGTCCTTGTCCTGACAGAGGGGTGTGTGTGTGAGAGAGGGTGGGGAGGGGGAGGAAGGGAGGGAGAGAGAGGAAGGGAGGGAGAGAGAGAGAGAGAGTTAGTTTGTGTGTTCTGCTTGTCCATTTTGGACATCATACTGTCAGCAGTCGAGGCAAGGGTACTTTGTTGCCCAGTGGCTAACTTTTGCCACAAAGAAGGTCAAGTCCATATGGAGTTTCTTCAATGCCCATCATAGTCTCTAAAGTAGATTGCCAGGAACAGTAATCTCATTGTCATAAAAATAATAAAAACCTATTTTGCCAGGAACAGTAATCTCATTGTCATAAAAATAATAAGAACCTATGTTATTAAAATACCTTAAATGCCATAGTCTGTAGATCTCTGAAGTGTCTGAAGAATATTTGTCCTTCTAAAACATATCTCTATTTGACGTTGAAAACATATCTAATATGACTATAACTTTGATTGTAATGTCTAACTACTAACTTGCATTTCTTTATATCCTAGTTGTTGTAGAGTGTTCGCGGGTCCCATGCCCCAGAAGTCCCGGACCCACAGACCTGTCCGGGACTGCTTATCTGCGCACCGCCGCCTAGGCCCCCAGAAACGACTCAGACGCTTCTATTTACTTCATGCTGTTTGGCCTATGGCTCAGGCACATTGCTAGCTAGCTCTTACATCTTAAATCAACCCATCTCTATTAATCTGTGGCCCACGTGGGCCCGGCCCGTAGCTCACCCGTGTTCTTTACATGTTGTTCTTTCCGCGGCTCGCTCGATCTGCCTGACTCCACCCTGCTTCTCTCACCTAAGCTCTGACTCTCCTCCCACCTATTCTACGGTACCTGCCATGGCCCAAACCAGCTCCTTTATTTAAAGATACAGCACACACAAATGCATTCCCACATTTCCCCCTTTCTCTCTAATCAAAAAGGAAGGTTTCAATTTTAACATAGCAAAATTACATATAACAAAATAGCTATCAAGCAAGAATTACAGTTACAATATCTAGTCTATTTGTATTTAGCAAAATTAAAGAAAATACTCTATCATCTACCTTATCTTTATGAATCTAAAGTTTTATATCTAATATATCTTTTAAATGACTAAGAAAAACCTCGTTCCTCCCTGTTTCTGTACCTCTCAAACATCTCATTCTGTCTGCTTCCAGTCTCCTAAAGTCATGAAAGATATAAATATCTTTTGAATATCTACAATGCTTAAGTTTTCCACTGTAAATAACATTTCCTCCTATCAGCTATCTACAAAGAATCTGAAACCGAGATGGGGCCTCCACCGGAACAACTCCTGCTAGAAAAACAAAAATAAAAGAAAGAGTATGAGAGAGAGAGAATAAGAGACAGATAGACAGACAGCAGAGACAAAAATAGAAAAATCAAGAACCTGGTGCGCACCAATCAATAATTGCCTTCAAGAAATAGATTATTCAAAAACAGCTGCAAGATAGCTCCTTATGATTATCCTTCAGATCACACTGCTAATTAAGTTTCCAGATGGAGTTAACCACTATCCTAAAATTGGTTATAGATGTATGTGGTCAGTCCATTAAGAACTAACCATTGTTTTAGCTTTTACAGGATCCCAAAGAGATGCCATCGCCCTTAAGTCAGCAGGAAGCAACCTTATAAACGACTACGCCCCCTTTCCCAATAAGTCTTATGCTCCAAAGGTTGTGGGTAAAACTGGGTAAAAGACAAAACTATAATATAGCATCAGAGATCTTTTTTTGTAGAAGAGAAGGGGAATAGATAGGATAGATAAAGGTAGACTGTTCTACCTACCTATACTTCATTTTAGCTGAATGTATGGGCTAAGCTAAAGACAATTTGCACTGTCATAGATATCTGTATATTGATACTAATGCAAAATCATTTTATATGTTTAATTGTGATAATTTGTACATTGGTACAAAGTTTAATCTGAGATTGTTTTATGTAACCAAAGCAACTTGTACTCCGATATAAATCTGAATCGGTAACTATTATGTAAAGCTGAATTTGAAATTGCTATATTTTATGTATGCTTCTACCTTTGTTTAAAATATTTGCACATCATTGTCATGTATACTATGCAATTACTACCTTCATTTAACTATACTAGATATAATGTATGATTGCACTAGTTATGATATATGCACAAGATGTTTTATATACCTCTGTTTAGATGATATATATGTATTTACATGTCTAAAATGCTGTGGACACTTTACCTGGTAAAATACCCCTGGCTAATGTTCGATAGTTCTACTAAGGGTCATTGTTCAGAGATTGTACACCCCTTATATAGGTATTCTAATTTTTAGTACAGGGTTTATTCCTTAAGACGATAAGATCTGCAGTCAACAGTATTTAAGGTATCATATCCCAGTCATGTCAGATACAGGTTAGAATATCATAGATGAACAAGAATCTTCAACCGTTTCATAGACCCAGAGAATATGGCATTTAACATTTAAAATTCAGCCACGAGAGACACGACGACTCCTGGTGTCACTGCTCCCTTCTCGAGATGGTGTTGAGCATCAAAGATACTCCTTTGGAGTTGGTCCTTTTGGCAAAAAATGGCCGGCTGAGTAAGGAACTGTCCTTACCTTGATTGCTGACAGTACACACATGATGTCAAGCTGGATGAACAAGTTGATAGATGGAGACTGACGAAACCTGCCTAGACAGGATAAGACAGTCCCTTCAAAATTGTTCTGCTTGTGAAAAGATCTGTCAGATGCCATAGGCCTATAGCCAATCCGATAGATGCTCTAACGGTGCACAAATCCAGAGGTGATTGTCCAGGTAGCTGTGTTGCTGTCCTCTCCCAAATTTTGGAAGTAGCTGCTTCCATGTACTTCTGTCTTTCAGACAAATTCACCTTCCTTCTCAGGTCTTGAAGAGGTTGAAGAATAGATGTTTAAGGTTTTCACCCTAGTATCCCTTAGATAAGAACACTCAGGTGTTAGATTCTCACTTTCCCAGATTAACCCTTTAAAATAATCTATACACCCTACTATCTACCAATATTCTAGAACTATTAGATGTACCTTATATAAGTTAGGCTTTGATTAGCAATTGTACGTTGACCTCTCCTAGATACTACCTCATAATAATTCCTACTGTACATAGTCTTAGTTTAGAACCTTCTTAGTTAGAAAAAGGGGGGAGATGTTGTGGGATTCAGGTGTCAGCTGATAAGGTCAAAGGACATTTATACAGAGCACCGGGCCCCCCGACCTGAAGGGGGCAGGGGAAAGGCCCTTTGAAAAGGGGCTGCGAAAAGACGACACGCTCTCTTCCTGGTTCCTGGCTGCTGGAGGGAGGCTCCCATCGTCCGTCCGTCTGCAGACTCCGGTCCCTGTTCAGGTGCTATTGTAATCTGTTGCCTGTACCGTGAGTGTTGGTTTATATTCTAATAAATATCTATCTGGTATTGGTGTCCTTGTGGGTAAACTCCGCCTACACCTAGTTAGTTGGTAATAATAACTTTTAAGGACTAGCAATTTTCATTACATTGTTAGATGAACTGTATATGTACAATATCTTGACCAAGCATAGAAATACATGTACAGTAACAAAATTAACCTCAGCTTTGCATCAATATACACAATTTGTATATAATATACAAAAATCTAATCCAATGTAAAATATCAAAAACTAGTAATTGCTTTTAAAATATAGATTCAACAATCTACCCTTATATTTTATCATATCTGTATCCCCTTTTTTTCTTTTTGTTTCAAACAAGAACTCTGAATCTAATTTCTTTTGTTCAGCTTTTTTCTTAACCATAACTAGTAATGATTTGTAACCAGTTGCCCTAAACAATGTCAATCATCCGTAACCTATCAAAAGACCAAAACCACCCACTCTATCTCTTGGGAATGGGGATGCTGTGTTCTTAAATTTACTTCCTGATGTCTGGAAGAGACAGTATCATTAGGGGATCCTGAAAAGAAAAATCCTGTTAATTGTCAAGTCATGAAATAAGTAGCTGTATTATTTGTTGTCCAGTCTCTACATAATGAGAAAGTGCAAGGTTTGTCCCAAATCCTGGCTAGAGTAGTCTGGGAAGCTGATTCATCTCAGCTAGCCACCTCAAAACTGTCCTGAGCAGTTTTTAGTCCAAAGGGGATCTTTGCTTAGTATTTGTCAGCCTAGTGGCTTTGCCATAGTCCATGTGAAATCATTGTTGCAAGGCTCTATCTTCCTTTTGGATAATTCAAAGGTCACAATTAGACATTGTCATGGGTCACTGCAGAAAACTGATAAGAGACTAAAATCCATCACAATGAACAGGAAGCTAAATACAGCCTTTTTAGAATTAGTATTCTATATGATCATTAACATCATGACAAAATGTTTAAAATATGTTATTCTTATATATTCTGATAAAAAATTATATCTAATAAGATTAGCAGCAATAGAATAGTCCCTTAATTTTGGTTGTTCTTCTGTCCATATCAGGTAGCTTTTCTGACATGATATAGAGATTTTGCATTTTCCTTTAAAAAGCATGCTTGGGTTTGGAGAAAGACAGAGCCACACTCCAACTCCAGCACCAGCTTTAATTTATAATTGAACCGGGACTTCAACTTTTCTTAGAAGTAAAAAGATGCAGATGTTAGGCAATGAGATTTTACCCTGTAGAGCATATTGGTTTGATTTTTATTTGCTTGTAAATTTTTCTGGATAGCCTCCCTTCTGCTTTAGACGTCTAGATGTCCAAGGTCTTTTGACTTCTTAAAGATGAGTATTTCTAATTTTCTGTAAAGACAAAAACAAAACTCTGCCCCAACTCTTGTTTGGTAAATTTTCTTACAACTTAAAGATTTGTCACATGGGTGGATGAACCATCATATCTTCTTAAGAAGTTTCTCCTGTTTAAATAGAGTCTTTATTAGTTTTGATGGTATCCATATCTTTTCTTCACCTGTAGAAACAAAAGCAAAACTCCTTCCCCAACATAGCACAGATCCTGGTTTCTATTCTGAGGTCAAGACATCTTTGAAGTAGATAGGCAGGTTTATCTCAATAGTTTTTTTCTATAGTCTAATGCTTTTTAGTAGCTGTTGTTCCTTTCTCATTAGCATTGAGAAAATTCAAAGTTAATAAAGCATTATGCAATATATTTCTGTGTTCTTTATTTTTCCTTTCTGTATGTTTAGCAGAGTTTGATTTGATCTTTCTATGATGGCATACCCTGTAGGGCTGTGTAGTACACCTATAATATGGTTTCTATTATAATAAGCAAAAAATTGTTTCACTTTACTAGAGACATATGACAGAGAATTGTCAGTCTTAATTTGTACAGGTATTCCCATGGTGGCCATAACTTCTAGCAAATGTATGATTACAGAATCAGCTTTTTCTGAACTCAAAGCAGTTGCCCATTGAAATCCTGAAAATATATCTATTATAGGATTACATATTTAAATTTTCTAAATTCTGTAAATGAAACACATCCATCTGCCAAATTTCATTTCTATGTATATCTTTAGGATTTTTTCTGCTGGCCAAGTGATAGAGAAATCTTATTTAAAACCTTTGCTATTGGCATAATGTGCTTTATGAAACTCTGAGGTCTTTAGCACATTTCCTATTAATAATTTATCAGTTTCCTCATTACCTTGTGCTTAACGGCCTGGCAGACCCGTATGGGATCCAATGTGTGTTATATAGAAGGGATGATTCTTATGTCTGATTATTTCTTATAACAGAATAAATAATGAAGTTAGTACTGACTCATCAGGAATAAAGTCAGCAGTTTCAATGTGTAATACAACTCTTTCTGCATTCTGAGAGTCAGTGACTATGTTAAGATGTTCTGTAAAATCCATTAATACAATTGTGGGAGCATATAATTCTGAGTTTTTGACAAAATTATATGGGCTTTGAGCCATTTTATATTTTCTGATTTGTAACATGCCTTTTGTGATTTGTTTGAATCAGTATAAAATGTAGGGTCCCCAGAATTGGTGTATCCCATAAAACAGGAAACAGAATCTAGGTAGTTCCCTATAAACTGAATTCTTTTGCTTTGGGGATACTTATTGCTAATCTCTCCCAAAAAATTACTGCAAGTTCTTTGTCAAGATTGACTTACTGTCCATAACTGGTCAATTTCTTCACAGTAAAAGGTACATCAATTTCTCCTGGGTTCATTCCTGTCAATTGACAAAGTCTTAATTTTCCTTTAAAAATCAAATCAGAAATCTTTTCACATATGTCTTTAATTTCTTACTCAATTTATGTGGTAAAAATATCCAATCCAATATAATATTTTATCTTTGCATTAAAATTTTTGTAGAGAATGTTTAGAGGGTGAAATAACCAGAATGCAATTAAGGTCTGGATCCACATGTGCATCCTGTAATTTCCTTTCCACCAAAGCCAATTTTCTCTCTGCTTCAACTGACAATTCTCTTGGACTACTAAAGACCTTATCACCATCTGTGGGTTTGAATAAATTATTCAGTACATAATTTCTTTATCCCAGTTGTGGGTCATAAATTGGAAATGTTTCCTAAAAATCTTTGGAAATCATTTAAGAGTCCAAACTTATTTCTCCTGATTTGCACCTTTTGGGGTCTAATTTTTTGTGACCTATTTTATATCCTAAACAATCAAATAGAATCTCCTTTTTGTATTTTTTTTTCAAGAGTAATTTGAAACCTCCAAAAAGGGTAAATTTTTTCACATTGTCAAATATTCTTTCTAATCTATCTATATTTGAATCAGCCAAGAAGATATCCATGTAGCAGTAAATGAAAGATTGTGAGGATTGCTTAGTATCACTTCTAATGGCTGTTGCACAAAATTTGGCACAGAGTGGGGGCTATTTAATATTCCCTGTGGGAGATCCCTCCATTTATATCTCTTTACAGGCTGAGATTTATTATAAGTGGGCACTGTGAAGGTAAATTTTTCTTTGTCCTGTTCTTATAGAGGTATAGTAAAGAAACAGTCTTTCAAGCCAATAACTATAATACACTATTCTTTAAGTAACAGAGAAGGCAAGGGAATTCAGATTGTAGGAGCCCATTAGCTGAGTCAGTTACTTTGTTTACCACTCATAAATCTGTTACCCTTGTCCATTTTCCAGATTTTTTTTTATAACAAATACAGGATAATTTAAAGGGCAGGTTGATTCTTCAATATACTGAGAATTTAACTGTTCCTATACCAGCTGTCCTAAGGCATGCAATTTCTCTTTTGTTAAAGGCCATTGCTAAATCCATATAGGCTTAGCTGATAACCATTTTAAAGGTAGTGCTGTGGGTGTCTTTGAAAGATTAAGAGCTATTGTGCCTTGTTTTTGTACAATTTAAATGGTCAGTATTTTCCCAGAAACATGTTAGTTTATGGTTCATTTCTGTTATTGGAAGAATGTTAATCTGAGTATTCCATCATTGAAATAAGTCTCCTCCCCATACATTCATAGCAATATTAGCTACATATGGTTTAAAATTTCCTCTCTGTCTTTCTGGCCCTTTCCATTCAAGCCATTTTGGACTATGTTTTACCTGGAATAATGTTCCAATTTCCAAAAACTGAACATTACCTGAAGGAGCCAATTTAGATTGCCAAGATTCTGGTGAAATTATTGCTACATCTACCACTGTGTTCACCAAACCTTCAATGACAACATCATCTATTCGTGTTTTTAACTTTAGCTTTGGTTCATTTATAGAAATTTGCTTAATAGCTTTTCCTGAATTTTTTGTTCTTTTTCTATATCTGTTCTATTGTTCTTTAATTGCTCTGGGAAGGTGTTCCCTCCACAATGGCAGGATAAGACTGAACTAGATTCTTGGGAGAGGGCTATGAAAGCCCCCTCAGGGCATTTCTCAAAGGCAAAATGTGACCTTGTCTGCCCCTTGTTGATCTGCACTCATTGTTCCAATGTTTGCCTTTATCATACCTTTGCACACTCCAGAACTGAGTGGTGTTGTGTTGGGGTTATTCTTAGCAAAGACATTGTTTTAGGAATGCCTTGTTTTAGTCTCTTTTTGTGTGACCTTGTCCTCCACAGTTGTAAAATTTGATATTTTAATTTTTCTTAAACCTCTAGAAATAACTCTCCTACCCAATTATTATCACAATTATAAGATTCTAAATTAACTGTATTGCAAATCCAATCCTCCAAGGGTAATGATATTGCCTTTAATGGCCTAATTAGTCTTTTATATTGTGAGTTAGTATTTTCAAAAGCTAGAGATTCAATTGTCATTCACTTAGCTTCCGAATATGGTACCATTCTATTTACTGCTGCAGTCAAATCTTTGGGAAAAAAAAAAAAAACAAAAAAACAACAAAAAAATTTAGATGTTTCAATGTTTCTTTTGGCTCTTGAATCATTTTTGTAAAAGATTCAATTGTTATTCCTATTTTTTCAATTCTACCCCATGCATTCAAGGTTGCCATTTGGCATAAATCCAGAGTGTGATCATCATATACTAAGGCATAATCTCCTTCCCCAAGAAGTTTGACTTGGGAGATTTCTATGCCTCTATCTTTGCTTCTTTGTTGTGTGGTTTTCTCCTCCTCCTTCTATCATGTCTTCCACTATAAAAGCAGCCCAGCCTCCAAAAGAGCAGTAACAATATATGACCAGTCTTTAGAGATAATTTGGTTACAGGCTGACCTAGAATTTAACAATTGTTTTACAGATGGTAAGTGCATACAGTAAGTGACAATTGCTTCCTTAAATCTCCTTAAATATTCATATCCGAGTCCAACTAGCTTCTGAATAGTTTTTATCATTTTGTAATTCCCTTAAAGTTATTAGATATTCTAATATTGGCTAGACTTAGACTGTTTTGTGTAATCTTATAAGACAAAGTTGAGATTGGTTCTTTAATTCCCCTGTCTGTGTCTGAATATCTCTGTGTTCTTTTTTTAACGGAATTTTTTTTTTAAGATTTTCTTCTTGGCACTCACATTAACTGACTTTTTAAATGATAAAACAGAAATAATCAAACAAATGATATTTATAGTAGATATTATGATAGTTCCACCTACAATACTTATCTTTTCTCCTTTACTGGTTCCAGTTTCAAATAGTCTAGAGTAATATTAGAGAAAGACCAACCACCTCCCATCATGCTACTCTTTCCCATTTTTAATGTGGGAAAAAATTCTCTCTCTGCCTTAAATGAATTCTCATTTTTAAGAAATCCCAATTTACTCACCAAACTTGTTATCAATGACAATTCAGATGACTATGAAGTGAGTCAGCTACCTAGTGTGGTAGTAGACCAAGGAGGAGATCCAAAAAGAGAGAGAAAAAAAAAACACAACCCACTCGGAGAGGGAGGCTGCTGAATGAACAGAAAGCCTAGCCAGCCAGGAGTTACTCTGACCATGTGTAGCTACAGGCAGCAAGCAACTTTTTGTGAATTTGTGCCCCAAAAGTTAAGTGCCCATATTGCACAAACTCTATTTAGCATATAATGAAAACCCAGAGCCATATATTGGGGAAAAGCTGGGACATCAGACAGAGGAAACTGACCACAGTCAATTCTCACCCAGCCAACTTCTCAGGCTGAACAGGGTAAGTGCTATCTTCAAGGGTTCTCAGTCTGATTGGTTGCTTCCACAGAATGAATGTATCTGCCTTCTCCTGTCTTATATATCTTACCTGTCCAGCTGTCTTACTTCCTTGTTCAACTCTGTTTCATAATTCTAGAGTAGGATTAAAGGTGTGATTAAAGCTATTTGGTTGTTAGGCCTTGAACTCACAGAAATCCAGAAAGATCTCTGTCTGCTGAATGATGGGATTAAAGGTGTGAGTCACCCCTCTCTGACCTTCATGGCTTGACTGAGGGTGATTCTGTTCTCTGATATTCCAGGCTGATTTTTATTAAATATACAATATATTAATGATGTAAAATGTCTTTCTATATGCTGTGAAGAGTACTGGTAAATAAAAAAAAAACTGTTTCAACCTATGGCAAGGCATCTTAGAAGTAGGTAGGAAATCTGAACACAGATGAAGGGAAAGGAGAGCAGAGTCAGGAGAGATGCAATCCAGCTGCCCAAGAAGCAAGATGTAATCAAATAGGTAAGCCATGGGCCACATAGCAGGACAGACTGATGGAAATGGGTTGAATTAAGATGCAAGAACTATCTAGCAATATGCTTGAGCCATAGGCCAAACAGTATGTAATTAATATAAGACTTTGTGTGATTATTTGGGACTGCTAGTCCAGATCTCAGGGCTAGGCAAGGTCAGGAACCTCTTATTACAAATAGTGCTCCACATTGGACACCAGATATTGCAGAATTATTTACTTGTAATTTATATAAAGGATTAATATTTATTAAGGGGTTATATAAATACTCACTGATACAAATTGAACCTTAAGGCAATTCTTGGAGAGTGGAACTGTCCCACACCAATCCTCTCCTTGAGAACCCAGGAACAATCAGGAAAGAAGGTCGGTGTGCAATGGGGTTCTCAATGGGGACTGGCCACGCCCCATTCAGGATCCTGAGACTTCAAAGCTACACCTCTAGGTCTCCCTCAATGACACCTGAATCCCACCACCTATTACCTTACCCATTCTTCAAGGCCAGGCCACACCACCTCAAGAATCCTTACTGACCTGCCCATCTGAGTACCGTCTACCTCTTAGGCTGAGACATAACTGGTGCTGTCTTTTGGTGTGTGACAGTAAGCCAGTCATCAATGTGTGCATGATGCTTATTCCTTCCTGTCACTGTCACCCAGTTTCCTGCTCTGGGCTGCTTGTGCACCAGGAAGCAGCCCCAGCTATGCCCAGAGGACTTTTTATTTTAGTATTAACCTTTGTCTAAAGATTTGGAATGGAGGCTATAGTGATGAATCTAACATTTTGTATGTTCAGCACAGATTTAATCAACAGTAAGAACAAGTGGGCTCTATGTCCTTATCTTCAGAGTCCATCCCACTAGGTTCTTCAGCTATTCTCAGGGGAAAGTTTGAGAGCACCGTTTGCCGCACTGAACCCAATAAATAACCCAGATAATTAGCATCACGACTCTTCCAATAAGGACATTTTGCATGGTCATGGGATTTGACCAAGATGTCAGAGCCCTGGGGAGAGGAAGAAAAGTCATCCTCTCAGGCCTTAGGCTGGCCTCCAGCAAAACAGGTTTTCATCCTTTGCAGCAACGGCTGAGTTCTGTGGTCAGCACGGGAGCTGGCCAGCTCACAAGCTAAGACATTTGCTATTATCAGGCTATGGCTGGGCCATAGCTAAGAGACACTGATCTCTCCACTTTGAAAAGGGTCCCAAACTATCTCAAATAAAAATCATTAGTGACGGTTGCTGTAGGATTATGCTCTTGTACACTGTAAATATTTGTCACTGTACATATTGGTTTACTAAAATGGTGATTGGCCAGAAGCTAGGCAGACAGAAAGTATAGGTGGGGCAACCAGACAGGGAGAATGCAGAGGAAGAAGAGAATGCTGCACTGAAGTAAAGGCACCAAGCCATATGGCTAAACATAAATATAATCATGGGTTCATTGAAGAGTAAGAGTTAGCAAGTAATAAGCCTGAGCCATAGGCCAAACAGTCTATAATTAATATAAGCCTTTATGTGGTTATTTGGAACTAAATGTCTGTGGGACTGGCTAGGTGCAACAGAGAAATTTCTGACTATAGACAATGGATCTTTTCACAGTGTTATGTAAAGTGGGAATCAAGCACCTTTAGAATGTTTGACTATTTTCGTAAGCCTGTGGTCTCAAAAGAACAGAGCGCTCTCTGCAAACCAGCACAGCACATCTCAGGGGCCCCCTCCAGTCATAATGCCGCCCAGACAGTCTGACGCTGACATGGGTCAGTTCACTAATTTTTCAACCTCAGAGCACTGTGTACTTCTCAGTGACGTTTATTACTTGTAATCAATTTACTTCTTATCATGAACAAGTGACACAGCAAAGACTCTTATTCTTGTTCCCAGATGCAACCTCTCGCAGGCTCCCTGGCTTTCTAATCATTCTTGAATAATCATCATTATTCACTTCTCCAATCACTCACAGTTTTAAGAGTTTTACAATAATTACAACCAACCCCATGTGATCGCCATAATTCCAAACTCTGTGACCAGTGACATCTTCTCTCCCAGTACTCCAGCCCATCCCAGTAAGTGTCTCTCTCCTGGGTTGTCATGTTCTGGAAGTGTTTTGAGAAGGATCTCTGTGCCCCAGTTTCCTATTCAGCAAAATGGGGAAAATGCCATGTGCACTGTTTATCTTATCAGTTTTTCTTCCAGCTAAATGTTAGCTCTAAGTCCGTGTTGTCACTGCACAGCCTGTGTTAGCAAGCTTGGGAAGAAGTGACGTGTTCGTGGTCTTGGATCTCTGCATTGGAAACAGTCAACATTACTGTATAATCAGAGCTGTTTTCGGTGTGCTGTTTCCATGCACGTGTCACACATTTGCTGACTTGTTTATTCCTTATTTATACCAGTTGTTATCAAAGCTATTTTTACTCAATTCTTCTGAAAAAAAAAAGTTTACTCTGTTTATTACTAGCTTTTGGAGAGTAAAAACCTTAGGCAAGTTCTCTTTACCAGGTCTCTTGGGAATTAGTATTTTAAATGTATTCTAATGGGTGATTGGCTGTCTTCCACTTTCTGAGTTCATTACAAAATCATCTGCAAATCCCCCCCCCCCTAACTTCTTGTCCATGTCTCACTGTCAGAATGGATGCACTGGCTAGTTTTATATCAGCTTGACACAAGCTAGAGTCATTTGGGAAGAGGAAACTGAGAAAATGCCCTGGCCGGATTGTAAGCCTATGTGGGGCATTTTCCTGACAGATAATTGATGTGGAAGAGGCCAGTTTGTTACAGATGGTTCCACTCCTGGGAAAGTAGTCCTGGGTGGTACGATGAGCCAGGCTGAGTAAGCCTTAGGGAGCAAGCCAGTGAGCAGCATTCCTCTATTGCCTCTGCTTCAACTCCTGCCTCCAGGTTCCTGCTTAATTTCCTGCTTTGACTTCCCTGTGACAATGTGCAGAACTGGAGAGTTGTAAGAAGAAATAAATCTTTTCCCAGTTGCTTTTGTGTAGTGGGATTACATTGTTACATTGTAAATAATTGTCCTGCCTACTAGTTTAATAAAAATGCTGATTGGCCCAAGGCAGACAGGAAGTGTGGGTGGGGCTACCACACTAAGAAAACTCTGAGAACAGGAAGAACAGAACAGAGATACCACAGAGATGCCAGAGAAGCCAGCAGATGCAGAGGACAACTATGCTGCTCTGAGAAAAGTTATTGAGCCACATGGCTGCTCAGCATAAGAATCATGGGTCAGTTTAAGAGCAAGAGCTAGCTAGCAATATGCCAGAGCCATAGGCTGATCAGCATAAAATTAATACAAGTGTCTGTGTGTTTCTGTGGGACTGTGGGACTTCAGGTCTGTGGGTCTGTAGGTCTGTGGATCTGGACCACAGGCCAGACAGGCCAGAAACTTAATACAACACTTTTGGTCATGTTTTATCACAGCAATCTAAAACCTATGACAGTGAGCAGCAGAAATGGGATCCTGCATCCATGCCATATCCTGCTGCTATAATCAAGTATGTTAAATACCCCCTCACACATACACTGCATGTGGTATGTCCACATGTACAAACCAGAGAGGCTCAAATGTTCTCTATCACTCTCCACATAGTCTCTTAAGACACGGTTTCTCACTGAACTAGAGTTCAGCTAGTGACCAGAGGGCCCCAGTGATCGTCCCACCTCTGCCCTCCCAGGTTATGCTTATGCCCAGCTACTACATGTGATGTTACAGAAGTTATGTGGTTTCCGGTTCGAGTCCTTTAAGAACTCCTTTGTGAATAGGTATTAGTGAATAAATGTTCTTGTGTTGAGCTAACAGTAACTGTTTCAGTTGATTATGCTCATGCTCCTTGAGAGTCAGGTTTTGTTTGCACTGATCTTACCTCTCCTGCCCGTTTGTATTTTTGCTAGTTCCTATCCAGATTTTATTTTCTTCTTCTGTTCTATTAGGCTAAGCTACTTTTTTCTATAGTTTTCAAATGCATGGACTTGGGTTATTAGCTTTAGATTTTCTAATATATGTATTCAACACTATTCACTTCCCTCTAAGCCCACTACCTTAGTTATATCTCAAAAATTGGTAATTTGTTAGTTTGTACATATTTGCTATGTATGGATGTAAGTATTAAACTTTCCACTGATCAAATTCTGAAACTTTATTAGAATTGTTACTGGTGGGCTGGAGAGACGGCTCAGTAAGTAGAAGCTCTTGCCATATATGCCTGATGGCTTGAGTGTGATCCCTGACACCCCAAGGAAAGGAGAGAACCAACTACTCAGAGCTGTCCCCTGACATGCACTATGGAACATGCATGCCTGCACGCGCTCATGTGCTTCATGTGTGTCACTGTGTCTGTCTCTCTCATGCTCTCATAAGCAAAACTTGAAGAAAAGAGAATTATTACATTGGTTATCCAGTTTGGCTATACTTGGAATTATTTAGAAAATATGTTTAAAAATAATAATGATGCCTACGATTCTGATATAATTTTTTAGGTTGTGGCCAGGGTATCGTGGATGTTTTTTTATTTTATTTTTTTAATTCTCTCAAACTTTAAAATGCAGTAAAAGCTGGCAGCCACCGCACCATGGCCATTGTTTAGGAACAGCAGCAGTCTGGAACTGTTGAGAGGCTGGCTGGCAAGCTCCACCCGAAGCTCAGGGCTCAGGTCTCTGCCTCTAAAGAAGCCCTTCAGGTGGCCGAGGTTCACTCCAGTTTGACGTTACAGTTGTAACAGAGAAAAGTCCTTGACTTGAGGAGGCAAGGGCCAGACCCTAGATGGAACTGGCCCTCAGGCTAAGATGCTTCCTACCCTAGAGGGGAAGGCAATGTGAAAACTCACGCTGATGGGTCCACACATCTGACAGCATAGAGAACAAAGATGTGTCTTCACCAGAAGTCCCCTACACTCTCTATGAGAGGAGGTTGAAAGTAAAGAAGGGAGACAGGCATGCTGGCTCACTTGAGAGGTCTTGAGGTGAGCCTGAGTAAAACACAAAATTGTAGGGCAGCTTGAGCCACAGAATGAGACCTTGTCTTAAAAAGAAAAACAGAAAGGAAAGGCAGAGGGAGGAGGTGGTGAAACTATGAAAAGATATAAACTATAACTGACTTTTCATCACTGACCATGTATGTGAAGAGTAAATATACTCCAGAGAAAAGCTGCTCATTTCATGGGGGGGGCAGGGGGTGCTAGGGACAAGATACAGTCCCCAATCTCCAAGGATAGGCCCAGTCATCTACCTCTTCCAATTAGACACCACTTCCTAAAGTTCCAGAACCTTCCCAAGTAGTACCACTAGCCAGGGACCAAATCTTCAATACACAAACCTTTGTGGGCAGACATTCTACATCCTAACCATAGCAGCAGGATGCTGAGGATTATGTGAAGTTTGAAGTCTCCATTCAGAAGGGAAACTCATTGCCCAGATCTCTAATTCCCACAATATTCCAGGTTGTTTATTCTCTTACCTTGAGCTGCCATTTTTCACCCTTTGTGTTTTGTTTTGATGAGACAAGAAATTTCCAGTAGCTCAGGCTAGCCCCCACTCACTCTAATGGCTTTCTGGGAGTACAGAAAAGTCTAAGTGTGCCTAGCTTTCAAGGCACACTCCAAGCACCTGACCTCAAATGAGCTGAAGACACTGCCCTGGCCGCACCAGGAAGGAGTCTGGTGGAATCGATTAAACAAATAAAGAAATGCTTCATGGCTCTGAGTCACAGGTGAGGCATTCTGATGGAGGGTGCTGGTGTCTCAGTTGCTTCTGCTGCTGGCATAAAACACTCTTGACAAAAGCAACTTATGGGCTAAAGTCTTGACAATATGAGCTCGATAAGTTCCCACACGGTAGAAGGGGAGAACCAAATCACCACCACACATGTGCTGTGCCTTGGCACAGACGTACAGCCTACCACATAAAAAATAAAACTGAAGAAAGGTAAAGTAACTTGAAGCAGAAAGGATTTATTCTAGCTAATGGTGAAAAGTATGGATTGGAAGTAAAGGATAAATGCACGTTACTGCTATGATCCTTTACTCCATTTATTCACAAATCAAGATCCCATCTGGAGAACGGTGTCACCCACACTGGGCTCGTCTTTCCATCTCAACTGACACAATCAAGATAATCTCCCATAGACATACCCAGAGGCCTTTCTCCCGGGCGATGTTAATAATCAACAGTAGCTGTCACAGCTTGCATATTTCTGGGTGGCAGAGATATAACCACTACAGTGCACACTCTACACTGGGGTACAAAGCAAGTGAAAATAATGAAGAGCCACCATCATTCCAACCATTTCTACACAAGAGTTCACTTACGACTGTTCACAACCAGTGGTTTACTCTAAAGGCTCTGACCTGAAGCCCTAGCTTCTAGAAGTTTCAGACCTGGAAATATACACTGACAGCAGCACTTATGAGAGCCAGGGTCATCGGAAGCGGGCTTATCACCAGGCAAAGGAGTGAAAGGCAGCACTTCACCTTCATCCGTGGTTCTGAATGGACAAGACAGAGTTCCCCAAGGAATGACCTGCACGTAACTGAGCTGTAGCAATCACAATCTTGGTCTATCACTTGACCCGACAGTCTAAGAAGTGAGCAGTGAGATAAATCACTGAGTCAACACAGCAAATGTGCCTGATGCAGAGCTCATGGATTTTGACACACGAGGAATAGGGTCGGAGAACCATACAAGGAAATAAGCTGTCATGAATAGATAGTAAAAGCATATATAGTTTCCAAGAACTTCAAAAATGGCAATAACAGTTTTTTTTTAAAAAGAAAGAGGGAGAGAAAGGAAGGAAGGAAGGAAGGAAGGAAGGAAGGAAGGAAGGAAGGAAGGAAGGAAGGAAGGAAGGAAGGAAGGAAGGAAGGAAGGAAGGAAGGAAGGAAGGAAGGAAGGAAGGGAAAATAGAGAGCCAGGAGGAGTAGTATGCAATCTGTTCTCAAAAAACAAATGTTGAGATAATGACAGGTTAGTTAATGACAAGCAAATTTTTAAGAATTTTTTAAAATGCTGAGCATATTGGTGCACACCTTTAATCCTAGCACTAGAGAGGTGAGGCAGACATCTGAGTTCAAGGCCAGTCTGGTCCACAGAAAGTTCCAGGACAGCCAAGGCTACACAGAGAAACCCTGTTTTGAAAAACAAACAAACAAACACCTAAGTGCAGTATCTGGAAGTGGAATAAGGGAAAACTAACGCAGACAATGAGTCATGGTTCCTCCGAGCACAGACTTAACATGAGGGACAATACTTTAAAATATCCCTAAAAGATAGGGCTCCTGAAATAGGGAGCCATCAAAGCCTTCACAACTAGATTTTTCTTCTTGTTAAGACTATTGACCCAGCCATAAAGCCGGAGCCTATATTCAGCATTTGACATTTTCTTTTGTACAGTAAGGAAATCAAATGTTTATTATAACAAGTACACAGGGCTGCAAAAATCTACATTTCAGTAGAACTTCAGAAAACAATTTCAAAGCAACTTTCTAGTGACCTGTGCCTGGTAAGGAAGTGTTTATAATATTTTAACAAGGTGCTGTGTACTGACTTCACTATAGAGGAGGGTTTCAAGAAACCTAGTTTTCCAGGTAGGGAGGAGTCAGGCTACTTTGTAAGTGTCAGCTCTGTAGAGAGGCATTCTAGCTGATGTTCCTGTGAGTGAACTGATGAAGCAGGACATGGCTGATGGCAGGTCACAGGCCATTTCCTTTGTGGCTCATAACCACAGGTTGTGGTCCAACCCCAGCAGGCGCCTGTGGTCTCAGGATGACCAGGTCTCAGGTCAGGGTTATAATGTTGAAGTTTCTATGTCTACTAGGAAAGTAACTGTTAGAACTAGCTGGATAGTGTAGACTGAGTAACTATGAGCCAGAGTGTGGTGAGCATTGCCATGGAGACAGGCTGTCAGTAAAGCCCCCTAAGGTTTTCATAAAAAACAAAACCCAAGATATGGCTCCCTCTGCAGGTCAACATCAAGGTTAAGACCATCTCTCTGTTTGGGGGCTTCGCTAGCCCTGTCGTTGAATACCTTCCTCTAAGCCTTTTGAATATACTCAGTATTTTTTTTCTTGCCAATGAAAACTTTTAGAATAATGAATTCCATAAGTGTATTTTCTCAGTGAGAAGTATCAGTGTTGTTTTATTTAGTCAGTAAAATGACTGACTCCAAGAAGTCATGTTTAATAAACTAAGCTAAAGGAAAAGTAGCCCTTGTTTTGGGCCTTACAGTAAACAGCATATTCTCTCTCTCTCTCTCTCTCTCTCTCTCTCTCTCTCTCTCTCTCTCTCTCTCTCTCTCTCTCTCTCACTCACACACACACACACACACACACACACACACACACACACACACACTTTGTTCACACAATCCTATGTATCACTGGTTGAACAAAACTACTTCCCATGATGACTTTTTTAGAGCCTAAGTGATCATCAAAACAGATAATCTAAAGCCTCTTGTAACCAATTTATTCCTGGGGGAAGAGGCGGAGAAGCTGCCTGGGACAGTGGGGGGTGGGGGCTCTCAGGAGACCACAAGTTCCACCCATGATGATTCAGGAAGAACTATGAAGCAGTTAGAGCGCTCACTGGAGGCCCTGTGGAGGGTAAAGCAGGGACCAAGTTCTATGCCGGGGTTGAGGGATGCCAGATGGTCCTTCAGAGGTGCTGAGTACAGAAAAGTCTCCTGAGAGGCTGGTGCTCAAAACTGAACTAGGAACCATAGAAATCCAAAAATCTGGGAGTGGGGAAGGTGGAAGCCCGAGAAGAACAGCTGGGTGTTGAAGGAAGACATTCCAAGCAGGGTGATGTGCCGACAAATTTCACTGAGGGAGTGTCACTAATCTGGCACCTGTGGAGTCTGGAGGGCTTACAGGAGGAGCCCCACAAGTAAGGACCCCGGACCTAATCAGAGCAGACACTTGGTGGAGGGGGGGGGACCCACAGGAAGGCAGGGGTGACAGAAGGTGAGGAAGTCAATGGCAGAAAAAAAAACACACAAAGACAAGGTCTGAGGAGTTTGGGAAGAGCACAGGAAACAAATAGGAAACTTCTGATAAAGAAGGTATCTTGGGAACATTCTGTCTGGCAAGAGAGGGGCTGTTGACTAGAACTGAGTTCAAGGGAAGCTAGGAGAGGCTAGAGAGGAGGATGATGACACAGCTGGGAGACCAACTGGATAGTACCTGTGTGGTCAAGAAGGCCCCTAGCATGGCCAGCTGTTTAGAAAGCACATCAAGGTTACATTAGGCTCAGCCTCACATAATCTAAGTGTGAAATGGCCCCATAGGGTCATGCGGCACCTGTGTTATAAGCTATAAAGAACGGGTGGGGTGGAAACATGGGCAACTTGATGATGGCCAGACTGAAAACTGAGACTTTGAGAGGCTAAGGATCCAGAACCTTGAAAAGTGGGTTTTGCAGATCAAGTAGATATGGAGCAGCATTACACAGATGAGGTTCCAGAAGAAGGCACAGGGGTGTGTGACTGTGTGAGCGCAAGAACTGATCCAATGTGACAAGCAGAGAAGAAACCACATGTAAAGTAGAGGGTCAGGGGCTACATGATACTACAGTGTGGGCCAATGTCCTCACAAAGAGCTGTATGTTGAAGCTTGGTCCCCAGTTCAATGTGTTACTGTGAGATATGATAGATACTATAAGAGGCAGGGCCTATTCAGACACCTTCTAGCCAAAAGGGGTAGTGCCTTTAAAATGAATACTGGGATGCAGATTTCCTTTCTCTCTGGTTTTTGGCTGTCATCAAGGAACCAGTCTACCATATGAAACCTGCCATGCCATAATGCCTTGCCACAAACTCAAAAGCTTGAGAGTTGGCCCCATGTGAACTGAAACTTCTACAAGCTGTCAGTGAGCATAAGCTCTCTCTCCTCTTTCCCTCAGTCACCTCAGGTACTGTTAGAGCAAGCTAACAGACAGCAATGCTGTCCTAGGATGCACTGCTGACCATGGCCATGCTATGACCCTTCTACCCCAGTCCCTCTACCCACAAGCTATGGCTGCAGGGCTCTTATCTTCCAGAACTAGCATACTTTCAGCTCAAATTCAGATTCTACTTTAGCTACAAACCACCAACTCTAGTTCACCTACCTTCTTAGTCCCATATTTACTTTGGAAACTCTCAGGCTCATGGCATCCAGATCTTCAATGTTAGTCCAGATACTTGGCTTAAGTTGAGAGCATGACCAGGTAACTCCCTTTAGCCTAAACTCCAGAGTGCTGCTAGCTCCCAGCTGCCCAGAAAACCCCAATTCTTGATGAACTCTTCCACCGACCCCTTTCTTCTTTGGTAAACTGCTATTTCCAAGTCCATTTTCTCCCAGCCCGATGCCTAGTTAAGGCTCTTTCTAGATGATCTTTGAAGCTGGTGTGTAAGTCTTTTCTAACGGATGTCAGCAGAAGTGATGAAGGTAGCTTCTCCATCACTTTTAAGAAAATGACTTTTCACTTCCGTTTGTACCCTCTTCTGGGAGCTGAAGTGATATGGTCACAACCCAGCCCTGTGACGTGGAAGGATGGGATGGAAAGGGCCTGAGATGGGTCCTTAGACACCCTCCTCTCTTTGGACTACAATGTAAGAAGCAAAAACTTACTTTACTGTTTGTTACAGCACATGGCACTCTGACCAGATTTCTGCAGAAAAAAAATGTGACCATCAACCAGTGAAAGCGTAGTACCATGCTGTCCCATTTTCATGTGGGCGTGGCCAGTTCCCTTTCTAATTTCCCTCTGGAATGACTTCAAGGAGGCTTACAAGTCCCTACTCAACCTTGCACTTCAAATCATTAATACTGGCCTCACACCATTAGAAATGTTGAGACCAGCAGGCAGGGTCTCCTAAGATGCCCTCCCACCCTTGCAAATCCCTTCCTCTCATCTCTGGATTAAAACACATCACTACTTAGGAACTGAGCTCAACTTCATCTCCTCAATTGTAAAATGGAAGAAGCTCACTCCACAGTACTGTGGGTGATTAGTACCATGCCTGGTGTACAGCGGCAACAACAGCCTGTGTTAATACTACTAAAAAAAATAAAAAATAAAAATAAAGTGACTATCTCTGTAATATGGCCTTTTATTGAGTTTCATGGCATCCAGATCTTCAATGTCACTTCCGAAGCCTGAACTCCTTGACGTTACACCCTCATGGCACAGCTGCCCGCTTACCTCCCCATCTTCCCTCCTTGGTAGCCTCATTTTTGACCAATAAAGGTATGCTGTCCATGGGTCCAGAAAACCAAATATATGAATCTATACTCATTTGACAAGCGTTTATTAAAATGTCAGCATCCTATCAAATTAATTTCCCTTCCTGGAAAAGCATACCCACCTCCTGTAACACACTAACACAAGAAACAGCCTGCTACATATCTTGTGTCTGCAAGCAAGAGTTCCATTTCCTTCATTTGTAAATTAAGGGAGTTAGGTTATCAGCTTCCTATCTCTAAAACATGGCGCAATACTGAGGCAGTGATGGGAAAATCAAGTATTTATATCTACTTCCAGATCGTGTTGTTTTAATGCACCTAAGGGCTACATCCTGTGGAAAGAGAACAAGAGTCCCTTCAAGAGGGGTGCGTAGAGCATGAGCTAGAGGGTGTGGCCAACAACAAAGGGTGTCTGAAGTGTGCAGAGACTGGGGGTCAGGGAAGGTGAAGTGGGGAGCTTCCCACCAGGCCCAACTCCTGTCCCTTCCATTTCCTGCCTTCCCAGAAGAGCTAAGGAGGATCCTACGGGAGCGCTTACCACAAAACAAGGATCTGTTTAGGTAACAAAAATGGCTGTCAGGCCAAATCTGCCACCAGCTCCTTTGTCTAAGGCGTCTGTGGGTCTTGAGGGAAAAAGAGGAGCAAAGGCCGGAGGGACACTGCCTAGAGATTCCAATACAAAACTCAAACACACATGCCATGCACTGCACTTCCTGACTTGGTCAGGCCAAGGCCATTCTGGCTCCAGACAAATTGGGGCCAAAGGATTTTTACTCATAATAGTAACTCTGTTTCCATGAAGCCAGAAATTATGACCAATGTCCCCTCAAGGCTGCTGATCTCTGAAGACGATTCTTAAAGAACTCTTTAGATACACATTACTTACATGACTACACAGTGCTAGTTTAAATTGACAAACCTCTAGGGGTTGAGGAGATGGCTTAGACATCAGAGCATCTGTCAGAGAAGGACAAGAATCTGAATTCAATCCCCAGCACATACACAAAAATCAATGTGGCCATATAAACCAGTGCTGGGAGGAAAAGGCAAGGGGCCCATGAGGACTGTTAGCTAGACAATGAGGGCGACAGAGACGAGACCTCTGTCCTAAACACATACAACACACACACACATGAAATTAAAATGTCTAGTTGGGCATGATGCTGCACGCCTATAATTTCACTGTCAAGGCCAGGGGATCAAGAGTTCTAGGCAATATAGTGAGATTTGGTCTCCAAAAGAAAATGTTAACAAACCTCTTGTACATATAAAGACATAAAACCTAGGTCTTATATTTATGTCATTAGGTGAAGGCTTAAGCTCTTTTACTATGAATTTTTGCATAGGCATATGGTCAACTTCTGGATTATCTCCAGAAGCCAAAGGTCCTAGGTAGTCATATCATGAAGACAGAGAAAAGGCACCTTTAGGCAGATTTTACAATGGCAAGAGAACATACTTAACTCTGCAAGCCCCAATATAGATTGGTACAAAAAGAGGAAGGCCAGAAGGCAGTATTAAGAACCATGATGGACTGGTGGGGCTTTCTGGACCAAGAACTAAAAGCTAAAACATAGGCAGTGATTCCTACCAGCCTTTCTTCTCAGTGACGTTCCTCACTAACTTAAACCCAAGTGAACGGAGCACTCCTTGGAATCACCCTGTTTCTTCACATCGGACAGCTCCAGATGTGCAAAATACATTACTGAAGGAAGCCACTCACCATTCCCACCCATGCAAAAAGCCTCTGTTGTCCAGGTCAGGATGAGAGTAAACCAAACTCAATTTCCTCAAGAACACGTCAACTGATAATGTTGCATATCCTTACGTATTATTTTGTTCAGCAGAATGAAGTATTTGCTGGCCATGCTGTAGCATGAAAGAACTCTGAAAAATATGTGCTAAGTAAAAGATGTCAAACACAAAAGACCCCATGCAATGGAAAAATCAAAATAGAGATAATTAGTAACTATCTAGAGATAAGGGTGGGAAGGAATGAGATGAAAATGGGTGGTGGGTTTCTTTTAGGGGCATTAAGTCTAAACTGTTGGACTAGGCACAGTCGTGTGCCGCCCTCCCTCCTCTTTAAGAGGTAAAAGCAGAAGAAATACACAGCCAGCCTGGGCCAGTCTGAAAACCTCCGGGGCTACACAGTGAGGTCCTGGCTCAAAAAAACAAACCAAAACAATCAAACAAAACCATAAGACAAAATAAGTAAAACAAACTGAATTAGTCTGTGGTTGACGACCACTCAACAACAAACATTTCGGGCTGAAGAGATAGCCCATCAGTTAGAGCACTCACTGTTCTAGCAGAGAAGCCAGGTTCCATTCCCAGAAAACACATAATGGCTCACAACTCCAGGGCATCTGACACCCTCTTCTGGCCTCCACAAGTACCAGCACACATATGGTGCACATATGTATGACATGTATGCAAACTCATACACATAAAATAATTTTTTTCCTAGAATGCCTAACGGCCACGCATACTCATATACTACAGTTCCAGAAAGATGGTGGCAGAAACATGCTATAAGAATGTTAGTAGCTTCCTCACAAAAGGACCCTGCTATCTGGGGCTCTCATTTTCCTATCACATGTGGAGTCAGGCAGACTGCTCCTGTCTGAGTTCACACACACACGTGCCCAACACACAGAGGTCACAGGACAGCCTGCAAGAGTCGGTCTTATCCTTCACCCAAGGCTCCTAGGGACTGTGCTCCAGTCATCAGGTCTGACCGCAAGCACTTTACAGACTGAGCCATCTCACCAGGCCCAAGGTCCCAAGCTCTATCCCTAGTGCTCACAGAAGCATGTGACTTCCAGGATGGAGGAAGCACAAACATGTATCTCTGGAGCTTACTGGACAGCCAGTCTAGAAAACTGGCAAGTTCTGGGTTTGGTGAGATGCTCAGTCTTAAGAAAACTAAGAATGAGCTGAGCATGGTGGTCTTTAATCCCAGCACTCAGGGCAAAGGCAGATCTCTGAGTATGAGGCCAGCCTGGTCTACAAAGCAAGGCCAGCCAGGACTAGGCAGAGAAACCCTGTCTTAAAAGACCAAAGGTAAATAAACAAAAACAAAACTAAGAAGATGAGACTAGGGAAGACATTTAACATCCATCTCATGGCTACAGAGAGGAGGGGGCGGGGAGGGGGAGGGGAGGGAGGGAGAAACACACAGATGGACGGATGGACGGACAGACGGACGGACAGACGGACGGACGGACGGATGGACAGACAGACTTCAGCATATTACAGAAAGGTGGCAGAGCAACAGAAAGGAAAGACATCCTGGGACCAATGTACCAACTCTGGCTTCTTGCTCTGGATCTGCAATGGGAGGAAAAACAAACACAACTACACAGTTGGCCTGCTCTCTGCTCCACGTCTTTGAATTCAACCAACCTTGGTTCAAGAGTATTTGGGAAAATGCATTACGTGTAGATTTTCAACTCATTATTCTCCAAAAGTACAGCAGGGTAACTCTAATCACTCTATAATCAGTGACCTAGAGAAGTCATGTTAAGGGCCTTCAGCATTTGTGGATTTGGGACCTGGAATCCACCTCCTCTGAGATACTGTGGAGTGACTATTTTTTGGCTGTCATCACTATGACGTAAACCTCTATCTAGTGCTAATTTTTGGAGGCAAGAAAGCAAAAAACCACAATGTAGAAAGATAACCATAAACAATGACTCAAAACGGGACTTCCCACACTGTGGTATTAAAAAAAAAAAAAGATTTATTTATCATAGTGTTCTGTCTGCATGTATGCGTGCAGGCCAGAAGAGGGCACCAAATTTCATTACAGATGGTTGTGAGGCACCATGTAGTTGCTGAGAATTGAACTCAGGACCTCTGAAAGAGCAGCCAGTGCTTTCAACCTCTGAACCATCTCTCCAACACCCCCAAGATGATTAACTTTTGAACTGGGCTTATTTCTCGATATATATATATATATTTTTTAAATAGTTTCAGAGATGTCCTTACTGCTATAGAAACAAATCACTTTAAGATGTTTTACTTTCGGCCAGACACGGTGGTACTTACTTTGTAAACCTAGCACTTGGCCAGCAAAGGCAGCCTTAGCCACACAGCAAGGTGCTATGCAGAAAACCTTTTAAAAGTACTGTCGGCAGAGACAATCGCAGTGTCACACTTGTGCTCTATCATGCTGCTTCTTTCCTAGATACCTATGCTTTCTGGAGAGAAATAATGCTCAGCAATATTCACAAGACATAAAAACCACTGGAGGGGGATCGGTCATGGAAAACATGGAACTGTTCTTTTCTTCCCTTGTTACACCTAAACAGTTCAGCAGAAAAGCTACTGAAGCCAAAGAACATGTGCACATGTACATAAGTAAAAAACACAAAGCAAACCGAAGCACATCTAAACTTTACCTTAAAAAATACATTATATGTGTGTGCACATGTGCATGTGTATGAGTATGTGCCTTCCTGAGTTTATGGCATCATGTGTATACCTGGTGCCTGTGGAAACCAGAGGGATCCCTTGTGCTGGAGTTCCAAGTGACTGTAAGCCGCCTGCTGCTGTGAATTCTGGAATCCAAACTTATGGGCTCTAGCAGAGCTGTGAGAAGTCTTAATCATGCAGTCATCTCTCCGGCCAGCCCAGCACACTGCCTTTTGTTTTGGTAAGCAATTCTTGTAACTGTGACTTCTAAACACTGTTCTCATTTGAAGACAAAAAGAATGCATTGAATGTTGGAAAAGGGAGGGAGAGCTGAATCGCTCTATGTAGGTAATGTACACCCTAGTATTTGTTGTAGGATGCCTTCTAAGATGTAGGCTATTAACAGAGCATCTCCAAGTTACAAACACATCAAAAGAAGCATTTTTAAAGCCCAGACATCTGGGATAAAATACATGGGGAACAAAGCAACAGCATGTTGAACTGTGTGCAGGATACTTTACATGGAATGCAGAGGACCTGATTGCTTGTGGGAGGTGCCTTTTCAGATATTCTGCCTATTCATTATGCTAATTTTAATATAATGTTCTCCCTAATAGCCCTGGAAGTATGGACAGAGACAGGTAGCTATAGGCCATCAGTTCACAGGACCACTTGACTTTCCCTGAAGTCAACTAAGCTATGCATAGCTACACACATGCTGTTCATTGGTTCTGAAGACATGTCTCTGCGTGACACTTCCTTGTGACAGTAATTCTAACTTCACATGCCACAGAGGCCAAGAAGAATCAGCTGCCCTTCTGTTAGGATTTTGGGACCTGAGGCACATCCTCATGAGATAAAATATGACCATCCAGTGGTTGCATGTTCAAAGACTTTTGAGACACAACCACTAATCACACATTATGAGCAGTATTTGAATACCATCATATAAAATGAGTCCTTTAATTTTTCAAGTGTTTTAAAAAACAAATTTATACTTAAGCCAGCCTTGATGATAAGCATAAAAATTACCAATTTAAACTAGAAACAAAACAGCCCAAACCCACAACAGCTGGAGCACCAGCTCCGCCCTGCACAGCCCCAGATGCACACAGGGAGGGCTCATTTTCTGGAACTGGATCATCTCCTTGCCCAGAGAGCAAAAATAAATAAGCTAACCACTGTTTCTATGAATCTGCCCCCAGCCTTCCTCTAGCCGCTGCTTCCCAAACAGAGATCAAGAACCATATTTACTAGACAAGCAATTTTCCATGCAGGGGCAATATGGTTTTTGCTGCTGTTTTTAATTCTTTTTCTTCTTCAATTTCCCTTCTGCTAATATAGTGTCTTTTCTTGATTAGGGCAAATAAGATATCTTTTTATGCTGTTTTTCCTAAAAAGAGTACCACATTTTGAAGATAAACCATTCCTAAAAGTAGTGACAAGAATATTGAAATAGCTTTAAAGGTGAGTCACCTACATTACCTCAATGAAGTAAAACATAAAAATAAAAGCAGTTGGCACTAAAACAGCTATTCCAAATATCTGTGTCTAAATAATTTTTAAAATTGTTTATTTATTTATTTTTTTAAGAATGCAGCCCCTAGTCCAAAGTAACTATACTTTAAAAAATTTTTGGCCAAAAAATTTACAAAATCCCTTTCAGTTCAACCTAATAAAAGTGGTGTCTAGAAGTACTCCACATTAAGTCTGTCTATAGTTCGGGTTTGAAAGCATTCCTAAGGCACGGTGTTCTGGGAGACAGATGGGCTTCTGCAGGCACTGCACTGCATGCAAAGCATCTGTGACAGGCACTTTCTTCTGAGCTGTGGGGCTGGGAGTGAAGTCAGACGTAGGCTCCCAGGGCGGCATGGAACTCTGTGAGGCACTGGACTAGCTGTTGAAACTTAGGCCTCTCCTCTGGGTCCAAGGCCCAGCAACAGGCCATGACAGCAAACCTGCAGAGTGACACGGAAATGGCTAGTAAGGGCCTTTCAGTCAGTGAGTACCAGTCATATCTTCTGTTCAAACGTGGTTGTGAAGAAGACGGCCTATTAACAGCTGCTTAATTTGACTATGTGTTAGCAGTTTTAGAATTGAAGAGAAGCCATTATTCGGATTACACACATGGATTTCAGTTCTTCATGAGAATATAGAATACTTAGCAAGTGCAGAACTTCCTGTAAATGCACAGGACATGGTCAGAATAACAGCCCATGTTATCCTGGATGCTGAGGGAGAAGAATTTGGAGAAACTATTATCTGACATCAAGATCCTGGATGGATAGCAAAGCTGCTGCCTAAAACTGACAGAGAAAACCTTCTGGGGCCTCTGAACAACATTCATTTCTGCACTTATTCTCCCAACCAGACTCTGTGCACCTCACGGCCATGGTGGAGAAGGTCAGCTATGTGACGAAGGCAGGAAGCTGGAAGCACCTGCCACTCACTAGCCCAGAGCATCTTCCTTAAGCATCACTGATTCTTGGAAAGGCAAGACAAAGAGAAAGGTATCTGTCTCTCTGCCTCTGATCTCTTATGTGGTATATGTACATATCTGTGTGGTTGTATGCAGAGGTCAACAGTGAGTATCATCTCTATTGTTTACTTTTTTCAGACAGCATATCTTACTGAACGTGGAGCTCATAGATGTGGCTGGGATGGCTAGCCAATGAGCTTCAGGGATCTTCCTGTCTCCATCCACCCTGTGGTATAGGCACAGACATACACTACCAGACGTAGTAGGTAGTACTGGCATCCAAATATGAACCCCAAGAAAGTACTGTATCTTGTTAATCATGTCTCTTTAAACAAAAGTCAAGTAACTGACAATATCCTACCAGCTTCCTCACTATTATGTTAACTTCTCAGGCCAGTTCTTAGTAATGAAGATTATACACCACTGACATAAGATGCTAAGTGCATTTGCGGTTCTCCACAAGGCCTAAGTCCCATCTGAAGACTCGCCATTCTCAAAGTAGAAGAAAGGCTTTGTGAGAACACAGAAATGTGTTTTCCTTTTATAATAATAGAGTAAATGCATCAATGTTCATGTCCAAGGTCCAAAATACTCACAGTTCATCAGGGCAGTTGATTGGCTGGGCTATTCGGTAACCATCTTTCAGGTAAGCGGCCATCTCAAAGGGGTCGATGTCCACGTAGGGCGTCTGGCCCAGAGTCATGAGCTCCCACAGTGTCACTCCAAAGGCCCACTACAAGAGGGACAGCAACATAATGAGGTGGCTATAGCAAGTGCCAGGCCAAAACCAGCAGCTGAACAAACTTTTAAAGAAAGAGAATACTATTCATAGGAAGAAATCTATCAGACTGGTTAGTTTCCCTGGCTGGGATAAGAGAGAACATCTTAATGAATTTACTCTTTAATATGAATATTAGTATTATTTGTTCTGAGTAATCAGGTCTGTTGGAAGAAACCATTTTTACTGCTGGCTATAAACCATGCTGCCCCAAAATTACTTAATTACACTGGGAAATGGAAAGCCTGAATGGACAGAACACCCTTAATAAGTGTAATATGCAGATTATATAAAACATAAGAAGTCATGGGTTTCTGGCTGGGCAGTGAAGGCACACGCCTTTAATCCCAGCACTCTGGAGGCAGAAGCAGGTGGATCCCTGTGAACTCAAGGCCAGCCTGGTCTACAAAACGAGTTCCATGATAGCTAGAACTGTTATACAGAGAAACCCTGTCTCAAACAACATCAAAAAGTCTCAGGTTTCTGATTTGCTTATTTTGCAGAGCTAGGGATGGAACTCAGGTATTGTGCACACAAAGAGTTTGTTCTGCCACTGGGGTGCATCACAGGCTCTATATTTACAACTTTTGGTTAGCAGATGAAAAATACCTGAAAAAATATCATCCATCTGAGCAAAGGATCAAATTTACTTAAAACCAGCAGGTGAATGACCAGGCAGAAGAGAGACTAAGCAGAGGCAGCAGAAGCACTGGGAACGAACAGGCAGGCCTTCCCTGCTGGCTGTACAGCAGCTCCTGGAGAAAGTGTTGGAGACAGGCTCCTTGCTGCTCGGAAGGGCTTACTTACGTGGGGACAGTCTACAGCTTGTCCACCTGTGAATGCTAAGCTCACAACAGCTGAAACCAGGGAAAGAGAATAAGGGCTGTGTGCCAAGAGCTCAAGAGTTGTCACAGGAATTTGCAATGAGCCTCCAATCACATTCAGTTTTCACAACAAACCCCAAGGAGCTTAGGTTTGTTTGGAAGGTGAGGAAACAGGTGAAACTCCTGTTTCATTTCTCAATGAGTGAACAGCAGAACTGGGGTATGGGGAACACAAGGCAAATACAAAGTCTTTCTGTAAAGTCCAAGCACAATGCATTAAGCTTGACATCACTGCTTTTCAGTATAAACAAAAATCTGAAAACAGCGGGTAAAATATATGTTTTTTAAAAGTGTTTCCAGGCTGATCATCCCTTCTCCAACATGCTCCAAAATCCAAGTCTCAGAGCTAACATAACAATAAAGAAGTTTCCATACCATGAAACTCTGTTTCATGCACAAAATCTTTGAAAAATATTACACAAAATAGAATCATGTTTAGACTTGAGACCCATAATTTTATACACACACTGTCTTTCTTCCTCCCTCCCTCCCTCGCTCTCTCGTCTGAAAAAAAAAATCCAGGCATTTTGGATGAAACATACTCTGCCTGTATTAATGAACAACAGCCACATTTCTTAACAGAACAGTGGAATAACATTAAAAATTACTCTAAGAAGTGATCCCCTTCTTCCTGGTTCTAGCTTCTATGGTCACCAGCAGTCCTTGGTGTTTCTTAAAGTCACATTCCTTCTTACAGGGATAAAGATTTCCAATATACCTTTTGGAGAATGGGAGTGAGGAGACGATACAGTTCAACCCACT
This sequence comes from Phyllotis vaccarum, assembly GCA_033318265.1. Lineage (NCBI taxonomy): Eukaryota > Metazoa > Chordata > Mammalia > Rodentia > Cricetidae > Phyllotis > Phyllotis vaccarum. The sequence goes on from JARWLC010000004.1 coordinate 107,154,310, forward strand.
ATACAATGTTTCACAAACCCTCAAGGAGCAGCACTCTCTGAATACAGAAGCAAATGCTGTATCTAGCCTTTCAGAATCTGCTGTCCCCTTGCGAAGTAAGCACCACAGCCATCTGACCTGGGGTTGCTCTGGCATAAGGACGTGTGACTAACAGGTACACATGGATGCTATTCTCTATTTTGGAGGAAAATATATATGGGAGTCTCTCTCTCTCTCTCTCTCTCTCTCTCTCTCTCTCTCTCTCTCTCTCCCTCCCTCCCTCCCTCCCTCCCTCCCTCCCTCCCTCTCCCCCTCTCCTTCCCTCTCTCCCTCCCTCTCTCCCTCCCTCTCTCCCTCTCCCTCTGCTACCCAGGCTGGCCTCAGACTCCAGCAATTCTTCCTGGCTTCCTAAAGTGCTGGTATTACAGCCATGAGCCTTAAGATACAGCTTATGATCTTGCCATTTAAGATGAAGGACATGAAGCTGTTCTTTTCATTAACGATACATACTGGCATGGCTTGTCAGAAAGCATGCAATTGTTTTCATCTTAATGTATGAGGCTGAAGCCACTGAATGATGAAACTCTGTGTGAGTAATTACTCAGGGAACTTAAAATGCCAGACTGGCTTTAGCACAGCAGTCTCCCCTAGCCAGCTGACTGAGAGTAAATAAATACTAATATTCACTGGGAAAGGAGCACAATGAAATACACTTTTATATTCTGTCTGGTCTGGCTAGGACCCTGACAGAGAGCCACCAAAGAACTTTCGTGAAGTTTCCAGTGGGCCTGAACGGCGAAGTACTGAGCTAAAGAGAAACGATCAAGCCAAAGGTTTCATTGTGTCTGCTTGCTGGGTTGGCTTTTTGTATTGTTTTCCTTCCCTGTTTATTCTTTTGGAGACAGATGCACCAACCTAAACCAGCCCACCACTGCATGTTCCCAAACTAAGAGCTGAAGACAAATTTGCCTCAGTATAAATCATACCTTGAGGCTCTCTCACATTTGATGAGACTGGTTTTAGGCAAATGAGTTAAGGCTTTTAAGGCTCTTAGAAAGAAATGAAAGCGATCTATCACATGACAGACGTGAATTAGAAGGTCCAGTAGCAGAACATGATGGACTTACTGCACTGAACTCCTGGCCCCCATGTGATGGACTTAGTAGGTGGGGCTTTGGGAAGAGTTCACATCATGAGGGTGGAGATCTCGGCATGGAGACTGGCACCTTATAAAGATCGCAGAAACTCTTCCTCTGCCATGTGGCGACAGAGCAGATAGAACACTTCTGAACCTCAAACTCAACTTCCCAGGCTTCAGAGATATGAGGAAAGTAGCCTGTGTTTTAAATGATTCAGTCTGTTATGTTAAGTTTATCTATTCAGATTCCACTCACCTAACTTCAAAAATCAGCATCAGCTACAGCTCCAAATATGACAAGTCCTTAGCCACCTGCAAACCTACACACAACTGAAACTATCACAGGTACATGTGACTTCATCAGAACATTAGGGTCTCTAAGGGAGTCCAAAGCAGAGTGTAAAAAGAAAAGCAACCAGGAGGATTGCTCAGAGGCCCAAGAAATCCTGAAAGGCAGCAGCTACATACAGACATCACGGCCTGACAATTGCTCACTTCTGCACCCCCCCCCCCACCACCAGAGTTTCTCTGTTCCTCTGTGTAGCCCTGGCTGTCTGATGGGAACTCACTCTGTAGACCAGGCTGGCCTCAAACTCAGAGAGACCCATCCGCCTTTGCTTCCTGAGTGCTAGGATTAAAAAGTGTGGCACCACCACCTGGCACAAGAATTATTCTTAGGGTGATTCATATATTCTTCATTCTTAGGACAACTAAAGTTAGAGTAATACAACTAAACAGTATCTTAACATCAAGAATATTAAATCTTAAATCTATATTTCCTAAATAAAAGTCTAAACTTATCCTTTATAATGCTCTTTATGCCTTTATCTTAATTCTCTTAATGTATAATTGATATTTAAATAGTTCAAGATTGCACGTGTGCAAAATTTGCAATCATGAGGGAAACACTCTTCTAAGCATTACTCTAAACTTAGAAGTGGAAAATATAAAAAAGAAAGCATTCTATACTCTTAAAAATAATAAGAAAATAAGCATCTTCCATAACTCCAGCTTTCACTTATATACACCAGAGTTTCAAAGACTCTCAGTAGAAATGTAAACTCGAGGGTCTCCTGAGCGAGTCTATTCAATACATGGCAATGGCCTCTAGAAGACCCAGCAAACAGGAGTAAAATGAAGAAACGCTGCAGATGCAAGCTCTGGATAACTACAGATTTTCCTCATAGGAAAATATCCACTAATGTCTACAAAGAAACAGCAAGGCAGATGGGGAACACTTGATTTGCCCTGTGGCCTAAAAACCGTTCAAATGCCTTAAAAGGGATCTTCTGACTGCTATAAATCATGCTGGTAAGATTAGCATGGAAGTCATTTCCTTGATTTGTTTTTCCCAAGAAAATGCTTTTTGAACACAATGCAGTACCATAAAGACAAGAAAACCAACACGGACCTCCCTCCCAATCATGCTTTCCCGGCTGCTTTCACCCTTCAATAGAGGCAGAATCGAGACAGCTCAACTATGTTAGCTACTATAATTATCTAAGTAATTCAAAGAAAGCAACAGTCAAAAAATATTTTCAAATAATGAAAAATGAAGTCATAATAGAAACCTGTGGTTGTGCCTAATATTTGATAAAAATACAGAACAAGAACAATAAGAGGGCCTATGTGAGGTCACATAAGAATGGAGACCTTCAAAACTAGCTGAATCTGGTTGTGTGCATTTTCTCAGCTGATAGTTAAAAGCTGATGTTAACACTATTAGAATCTTAATGTACCAAAATGTTGGAAGTTTCCAATTAGAAATACAAAAACAAAGACCAAAATCACAATGTATTTTGTTTATGATAAAAGAAAACAAAAGCCAAAAACAATGTGTTTCTAAGTAAATCATGAAGAATTCTTAACTACAAAGAAATGCAGAACTATTAAGTCCTTTCAAGGAAAGATAGGGGTCCTTACTTCTGCACGTGTGCATTTTACACATCTACAAGAATGCATTTAAACATACAGATTCCAGCAGGAGTGAGGTTTATTTACTTAGCTCATGATGGCAATTGCTGTTAAGCACCCCTAAAAATGACAGTAAGTACAACTTTGACACCTCACCTCCTAAGTTGGGCACGGTGGAACATGCTTTTAATACCAGCACCTGAAAGGCAGAAGCAGGTGGATCCCTAAGTTCAAGACCAGCTTGGTCCATAGAGCAAATTCCAGGACAACACTATTTAGAAAAATAAAATAAATAAGCAAATGAAGCCCACCTCAACCCACAGAGGGCAAACGAACTCAGCCTGTGTTCATGGAGTTGTTAGCATTTTTAACCCTGTACTAAAAATCTTATAAGAATTTAAAACAATATTCAATACCCCAAACTGAAAGGTAAAATTTTCACACTGATAAACAATCCTAGTCACAGGAAAAGACATAACTATTCCTCTCAGTCCCAATTACTCAAGGCAAAAGACACTTATAAGAAGTATTTGTGCATGAAATGAATCTGTAAGAATTTAAAAGAGAAAACTCTGAACATTTTAAGAGTTAGCCACATAAAATGTAACCAAGGGACATTCTAAAATGACATGCTACACCCAACTCAAAAGAATTTTGAGTAAGACAAACACGTAATACTTAAGTTTAAGACCATGGTGGCACATGCCTATAATCCTGGCACAGAGGAGGCTGAAGCAAGAATTTATGGTCTAGACTAGCCTGGGCTATAAGAGTGAAGACATTGTTGAAACAGGGGTTGGTATTATGAGTTTATAGAATTCAGTTAAGAGGTCCATTACTGAACTCATAGTAATTAAAATAAAGCTAGACCATTTGAGGAGTTACATGGAAACCTACCACAGCAGAAGTTTCTTAAAATATAAACATATATGAAAGAAATCTAGGAGTCACCAAATAATGGAGGTGAGAATGCTCCAAGGAGACACCTTTCAGCATCAGGTAAAGCCTCCACTGACAGGAATGGGTTACATCTAGTTGAGCTGTTGACAAAAGGGGACCATGGGAACCTTCAAACAACTCATGCTATTGCCAAGGCTGCTCATTACTCTTCACAAGCTGAAGGGAAGCCTTCATTAACTCACTAACATAAAGAGGTCGCACTAGTGCCTAATAGAGTTTTCATGGCTTACTCCTGGAGGAGAAAGGTAACCATCAACCCATTTACAAACCCTGAAATCTACAATGTGACCTGCCTGCATGATACACTATTCAGGTGTAATAGTGGCACAAACGTTGTTGGATAGCTTTTTTTATTATTATTATTTAAAGTTTTTTTCACTTGTTAACTGAAAATAAACTTTTCATAAAGCAATATATTCAGAATGAGGTTTCTCCCTCTCATCTTCTGAGATTCTCCCTCTGACTCCGACAATCCTTCCTCCCATTTCTAAAACATTACCTATCAATACTCCTTTTCCCAAGGAAAAACTTTAAAATTTTCCTTAAAATAACACAACATACCCTCAGGTTATCATCTGAGAAGCATTTCCTTTTTCCTGCCCATCAAATAGTTAGAGCTCACGAAACTGATTTCAGCCAAGAAATGAATATACAGCGTATTGATTCCATTGCAACTTTGACATCTGAACATTAGTGTTAGAGATAGAAAATGTTTCACAATAAGAAGCTCTGGAGAGAGTCCAGACCTGGCTCTTTGCTATCCTGAAAGCTGAGCCCCTAGGGTTCAGACTCTGCATTCATCTTCCTCACCTGCCACTTTCTTCCCAGCAAGACCCTGGGCTTTTCTGTGAGTAGCAAGAGGCAGGTTCCTCCTGGTGTCAGCCCTGCAGCATGTCCTGGAGTCAGGTGACACCCATTCTTAGAACCGTGCAGACTTACTCTGCACATTTCAAATGCCATTGCTGGTTTTTATTTATTTATTTTTTTGCTTTTCGTTTTTTTCAAGAATAATATATTTTTAAAATAAATTTTAAAAAATGATTTTGACTTTATATATTGAAAACCTTAATTAGCAGAAAAGGTTTTTTAAGAACTCAGTAAATTATTCATTCATATCAAATGAACAAATTTTATCACAATACTTAGCACATAAAAGGAAAAGTACAAACAACACCCAGTTTAGAAAAGAGGTTAAAAAGTCAATTAGATCATAATTAATGAAATTTCTCTCCCTATCAAATCATTGTTTTTAATTATTGTAATTAGAGTTGCTTTTCAGTTAGAAAATCTTGACGATTTAAATTACTGAGTATAATGAGCTGAATGATAGCCTCTAAAGATCCAATTCCTAACCCCTAAAACCTACAAATACTACCTTCCACGGAAAAAAAGTATGACTAAGGACCTCGAAAGGAGCAGCTTATTCTAGACTGTAGGAATCAATGCAGTCACTATGGCCCTGTCGGAGAGGGGCAGAGAGTTCAGAAGCAAATCTAAGAGAGCCAGTATGTGAATGTGCAACAGAGATGGAGCCACAAGCCAGGGACTGCCACCAGCAACCAGATGATTCTGGAAAGGGCCTGGCCTTGCCGATACCTAATTGTTAGTCTTTAAAACTGCCTATGAGAGAATAAATCTATTGTTTTAAATCACAAAGGTTGTAGTAATCTGTTGCAACCAGCAAAACCTAATGCACTGAGTGTATGACAGAGAATGTACACTAATTACTGTAAATAAAGAACCAATAAAACTGGTGTCCGTAACACACTATTAAAGAGAAATGTGTAAAGCATACAGATAGAAATAAAAAGGCAGCTCTGAATAATAAATTATACCAGGATACAAGACACTGAGCCCAGTTTTCAATGTTAAAGCATTAGATCAAATCCCAATTATTTTTACAAGTAATGCAGCATTATTGAGTGATAATTTAGGGACCTTAACAGCAAAACATTTTAGCAGATTTCCAAATCTACAGCTACAATACACAACAGACAAGAGATAGAAAAACACATTAGTTTTTCATCCTCTATTTTTGGGGGGTGGAGTGGGGGGGTGAGACAGGGTTTCTCTGTGTAGCCCTGGCTATCCTAGAACTTGCTTTGTAGACAAGACTGGCCTCGAACTCACAGAGATCTGCCTGACTCTCAAGTGCTGGGATTAAAAGCATGTACTACCACACATGGTTTAGTTTTTCTTTCTTTCTTGAGAAAAATCACTATGTACCCTAGGTGGGTCTGGAACTCATGATCCCCCAGCCTCTGCCTTCCAAGGGCTGAGATTCTAGGCAAGTGTTACCATGAGTGACCTGATTATGATCTAAATTAGAATAAAGAGTCAAGAGATGAGATGGAAAACTATTACAACAGGTGAGCAGATGTGGCTTCCGAAACCACATCACTGAGTAGGAGGGCCTGGCTGTGAGATCTGTATGAAGAGACAGAATAACAAAAAGTGTCAGGACCACAGATGGGAGAGGCTATATTTGAAGAAAGCAACATTCTGTGCTCTAGTAGTGACCCGGTCATCTGAGACTTGTACAAGGAAGGTAACAAGATGCTGTGAGCCCTCTTAACCTCGGTGCTGTACTATACATTGGTGTCAGCTTGTGCGAACAGGGAGGAACAGGATCTGGGCCAGTTTCTGTTTTAAGGTCAAAAGGGAGTTAACTACACATGCTCTCTGGATGAAAATGGTGGAGCACTGTAGAACAGAAAGTTTTTCCTCTGCGTGCTGCTGGTGCCTGGGTTCCAGCACTTACCACATCACTGGCACTAGAGAATTCATTGTTGACCAGGCTTTCCAGAGCCATCCATCGCACTGGTCTGTTCTCATTGTCTCCTAGACAGTGGTAGTCCATAGGAAACAAGTCTCTGGAGAGGGCATTGTCTGTGATTTTTACTTGAAGAGTGTCGTCGATGCTAAGATGTGAAAACAGAAACATGACAGGTTTAGAAGAAGAAAGACAGTCCTACAATGACTCCCGACGGAACCCAAAATCTAGGAAGCACTACCCTTCTAGGGACAGTAGCAAGCCCTTGACACCTACACACAGTTTCTAGCAGCCAGGTCTTTATGGATCACTTCCCTTCTTGCCAGGTAGCTCATTCCACAGGCAATCTGAATAGCCATATGTACCAAATCTTGCTGAGAAATTGCCTGTCATAACAGAAAAAAAAATGATAGTTTGCTGACAGTACAAAGCTAGTTTTGAGTTCATACCCCACCCTAAAACACTTCTATCACCTACTTTTAATTTTTTTAAACCTGTTTCTCAACCAAGATGTGCTCTAGGAGCACTGTATACTGCTCATCTATATAAAAGCCCCTGTTCTGTATGACTTTATCTATGTGATTTACCTTTTGCATTTACCTGTCTAAAATCAGCCTTAAGAGAACAGCTTCTCAGTGATTCCTGCTCAATGAACCTGACATCTCTAAAGCAGCATCTCCAAAGTTCGTGTGGCAATGACTGTAGTGGGATTGTGCTACATTGTAAACAATTGTCCTACCTACTGGTTTAATAAAAACGCTGATTGGCAGAAGGCAGACAGGAAGTGTGGGCAGGGCTACCAGACTAACAAAACTCTAGGAACACAAAGAGCAGAGAGAGAAGCCAGAAAAACACCAAGGAGACACCATGATGAGACTCCAGCAGATGCAGAGGAAAGAGGTTGAAATGCTCCTCTGAGAAGGTACCAAATCACATGGCTGAACAAGAAAAAAATCATGGGTTGGTTTAAGAATTAAGAGTTAACAAATTATATGCCTAGACCATAGGCTGATCAGCATAAAATTAATATAAGCATCTGTGTGATTCTGTGAGAGTGCGGGACTGCGGGTCAGTGGGTCTGACAGGCAAGAAGCCTCCTCCTACAAATGACTCGCTCTTTTCTTTAGGTGGAGGTTTTATCCGATTATAACACTAAACAAGTCTATAGCTCTGCTGACCTGCTCCTCTAGATGCACACAGCACTGCAGGATGGGAAAGAACATTCCTCCCCCGGTGATGCTCATGGGCCAGAGCCTCTAACTACATGGTTCAAACCAGTTTTAAGCTTCTAGCTTAAATAACATATCATAAACACTATGCCAAATAATGCAAATCTGAGTCCATTTTTCTTATCTATAATTAATATGCTATTATAAATCTTAAAACCAACTTAACAAAACCATAAAACACCCAGGAGACTTTCTTACCACTATCATAACATGTCTGAAATTTGATCAAATGTTCACAGCAGAATAAATGACAAGAAAGAACCTCATAAATGATAGCATCTTACAGCAAGCCCATTAAGGAAATCCCAATTATCTCCCCAATCCAGGCCTCTAATCATCACCACTGCTGGCACTATATGGTCAGCAGGACTAGTAATAGCCTCCATTCCTGGAAGGGAATCTTGGAAACACATCTTCTGCAAAGGACTGAGGTGCTGTCCTGGGCATCGGAGGTGACTATGAATAAATAAAGTCACACAGCAAATAAAGCAGAGCAGTACTGGCTGAGTGAGGCAACCATAAGCCATCTTCATTTTCCTCTAACTCAACTGCTTATAAATATTAAAATAAATATGGCCTGGTTCATTCTGAGTTTCTCTGCAGGTCTTTAAAACATGTGTGTAGTTATTAATACCTACTTCAAAAGACATCAGAAACCATTGGTATTTGGGGAAGTTTCTCACCTGTGGATTATTGGCTTCTACTAATTTGCACTGTCGTAGAAACAATTTAAGATTCCCCCAGTTCATGTACGGCAGTATCACCATGGGCTTTTCCCCTTCTTCTATGCACACATGAGTAATAGGAAGAAGGTTTCTATAAAATAATAAGTTGGGAAAAAAAATGAAATCTAAAACTTTATGGGTTCATGTTAAATTAAAAGTAATAAAGATAATCTAAAGCAAAACAAAAATCCCAAAAACATTTAAACAAAGAATCATTAAAACTTTTATTTATAAATGTTCTACTTTTTGAACCATATGTAAACAGTCTTCATATATACACGCTTTCTTTGTAGGATAAAAATTACTAACACAGAATAGATCTCTTTGTTCTGGATTTTTGAAGGCACTACAGCCCTACTAAGTCTCTACCCCAAAGTATAATGACAGACAGTGAAAACAGCTTGGTCATGAGTTCATCATGATGCTATCCTACTAATTTCATCATCACACTTAAAAATTAAAAGGCTCAATTTAGACCGTGGATAAAAATATGGTCATCAGAAAGGTCTTGAACAGACTGAAGCTGTTACAAAAGTAAAATGTTTGCAATTACACAGAATTTGAAATCCATTTTTTATGGACAGAGGGAAGGGAGAGAGAGAGAGAGCAACAAAGGGAGAGCACCTTGGCATAAGTTTCCAAACCTGTAACATGTGGATTTCACCAATCACAAATAAAGCAAGTGTATGGTCTTTTGTGGCAGACACACAGACACACATACACACACACAAACCCCATTCTCCTGTGGAATGACACTCCTGCTGCTATAATGGAAATAACTATTTTTTCCCAAGGTTGTAACTATTTAGTAATCACCTCCTCTTTACTAAGCAGAAGTAATCACAGATTTCCCTTATATATTCAATATGTCCCATCCTGTGCCATCACAATATTGAATACATATTTGAAGCACACATAATAATAACCTACAAACATTCCTATTTCTTAGCAAATTCTGTTTCTAAGAATGGTTTCATAAAGAATATCAAACATAAAAAGCTACATTAACAAGAACAGTCAACAGGTTATCAATAGTGAGAATCTGCAGACATGAATGGCCAAGAATAATGAAGCAACATGCCACAGTTGAATGATCACAAAGGAGCACAAGACAACGGGAAACTGAGACACAAACCACACATTCACAGGACATTCACAGAGGGAAAGCTGCACAAGTATACCAAGGGGGTTGTCTCTGACTTAAGGCTAGTTAATTGTGATGATTCATATTCAATAAAATTAATCTGGAATATTAGAATCAACCACTGGACTAAGCCAGGTCAGGGAGGGGCGGCCCACACCTTTAATCCTAGCTTTAGGATGTGGAAAGAAGAAGAGAGCTGGGAGGAGCAAGAGAAGAGGGTTTTCCAGCTTCCCCAGAGACTTTCCTTTTCGGCTGAGGACTCAGAGGCACTCGGTTGGAGGATTCCTGGAGAGGCCTGGGGAGTTGGCTGGGTGAGAAGTGGCTGTGGTTTGTTTCTCTGTCTCTGATATTCCAGCTTTTCCCCAATACCTAGTTCCAGGTTTTCACTATATACTAACTAGAGTTCATACAATAATTAATTTCTGCTTTGCCTTTCTTTATGTCTTAAAAATGTCGCCATTGACCAGAACTATAAGAGGCATCGGTTTCTAAAAGGCACTGGACCCTCCAGGGCTTCTGAGCATCACTGGCAGCCAGGCCAGAGAGAAAGGTTAGGGATCCTAAGGCCAAAGATCAAATACAAAGTGCAGGTGTTATGAGATTCCACACTCCATGCTTTCCCCTGGGTTGCTGGACATTTCTTCCGGGCGGGGGGGGGGGGGGGCACAGGAAGGAATGCTGAACACCATACCCCCTTCTCAGCAACCTCCATGCACACAACATCTCATGACTCACCTTAATGGTCAGAATACAGGTGAGCTGGCCCATTCTTTAACCCTGAAGGACTAATCTTTGCTCCTTCCATCATGACTGAAATCATTTGGCATAATTAAGGGCATTTTGTCCAGACACAACATACAAGCCAAATGAAATTAAAACTTTTATTCTATAACCCCAGGATTAAAAGTCCTCTGTGAGTAGTGGTTAAGAGCACTGTCTGCTCTTGCAGAGGGACCAGGCTTGACTGCTTGCACCATAGGCAGCTCACAATGTTTTTAACTCTAGTTTCGAGGGATATGACACCTTCTTCAACACCCCTCGGATACTGCAAGCATGTGGTGCATAGACACACATGCACACATGTATGCAAAACACCACATACCTAGACAGGCATGTATGCACAACACCATATACCTAAAATAAAAAGGGAAAAATAACAACCCTAGAAGGAGTAATAAGCTTTATGAAAATGTTTTCAAGATAAATGGCTGTTTGTTTCACAAAGGAAAGGAGGACAAAGAGAAAGGTCTGCGGTGTAAGGAGCTGTGGTGAGAAGGCAGAGACAGGGCACGTGGGTTGGGGCAGCTGCCCCCCTTAAAGCTGGGTGTCATTCAGCATTAACAAGTGTCACCATCGGGCATCCTGGGACAGTGGGGCCTTCAAGGCACAAGAAAAGGCTTAGGGATTCTCTGATGGGAAGTAATAAAAGCAGATTGTTTTTAATCTACGTGAGTACTTACTTTTGATAAAAACACACTTACAAGTTCCCGTGGAAAAGCAAAAACAGAATTTCAAGATACTTTAAAAATGTATCAGTGCTTCTTCACTCTTCATCACCGAATGTTAAAACAGAAAGCAACCTCAACTATGGACCACAACCAGTCCAAGGGTGAAATCTGCAAACAGGTGACAGCTACTGGGAGTGCAGTCTGCACAGTAAGTCCCACAGTACTGACCTAAGATCACTGTTTCATTTTTATACTGTGTCCAGCTGAGCTCTGAGTGCAAAATGGGCAGTTAATGCGCTAAATCAAAGAGAACAAACACACGGCCATGAATATTTGTTTAAAAAGAAAGTGTGCTGAGATGAAGTGTTACAGAGGGTGCTGCGCACAACTCAAGAGTCCTGATGTCACTTCCAGACAAGATGACAATGAACTCTGACAAGGCTGTAACTTGCCTTTACAAGCTCCCCTCTTATCCAGTGTCAAATGCTCCATCCAAGGCAATATCACTCAGCTCTGCTCTGTGGGTGTCATGGGCCTGCTAACCCCAACACGTTGGGAAGCTGCACAGGCAAATGCTGCAGATGCCTGCCGGGGTTGCTTAACCAAGGCACGCTTAGGGCTAAGGTGGACCAACTTCTTGGGGAAAATCTGGCTTTGTCTACATTTATCTCTGCCACAGCTTCTGTGGTGAGGGGTGCAGGTTTCACTGGGTGAGAGAACTGGCAAGGAGTGTAGGTCCTCAGCTAGAATGGTAGACCCGTGGGAACACTGTTGGTGCTTCTCTCCAGAGTCACTGTAATGGAACATCAAGCACTCACACACAGTGCTATCAAAAAGATACTCCGAAAGACCCGGGAAACAAAATGTATTTTGGGTTTTATTTTTGTATTTTGTTTAACAAATATAACTTTTTAAAAAAACAAATACAGCATAAAGGGGGGGACTGTCTGTCTATTCCTCTACAGGTGAGAACTTCTGCTCCTGGGACTAATCTGACCAGCGAAAGACAACATCCCAAGGCACACACTCTCACTGTCCTTCAATATTGTATTCAGCTTTTTTTTTTTTTCCTTCAAAAGTCTGGGGTTTTTTTCTTCTATGAAGTTTTTTAAATGAGTATTTACTTTTATATTAGTCAATATCCACATGACATAATAAACCCAATGTGATATCTATCTTGGGATCTGAAACTAAAAACGTTTTAACTTCCTGCCCTAAATAAAGTATTTTTTTTCTTTTCTATCTGCTACTGAGATTTACTGGACTTTGAAGTCACCTTCATTTTGACTGACCAGAAGCTAGAATTATATTATGTTTAATCCCAAAACAGCTGTCTTCTCCTCCTGGCTTCTTTTCTTTCCTACTAACACGGTGTTAAAAGTATGTCTCATTTTCATTACCATCTTATTTTAATGAGGCTGTCACTTTTTGGGCCCTCAAAAGCCAAAGTAAAAGCAACATGAAAAGAAGGAAGTTCTGTGTATTCATATTTGTTTATCAGGGCTCAAATAACTGTCCAGTGCACTGAGATGGAAATCCATGGTGCCCTTTGCATGCATCACTTGTCTCTCCCAGAAGTCCACAGACCCTTCCAACATGTAGAGTCACGGTTCATTGTTTGGACATGTGAAATTCTCAATAGCCATACAATTTAAGGTGAGCCTACCCAGTACTTGTGTATGGTACACACACGTGAGTGTGAATGCACATATTTGAGCATGTGCATAGAGGTCAGAGGTCAACATCATGTGCCTTTCCTGATTGCTCTCCATCTTGTCCCTCACTTACCTGGGGCACACCAACTTGGTATGGCTGGCCAAGCTACTTGTCTGTAACCCGACAACTATGGGTCATAGATTTACACCACCTCTCAGATCTCTACACGGTGCTTTAAAAAAACTTTGCCAGCTGAGCTTGGTGGCACACGCCTTTATTCCCAGCACTCGGGAGGCAGAGGCAGTCAGGTCTTGGTGAGTTTGATGCCAGCTTGGTCTTCAAATCAAGTCCCAGGACAGCCAGGGCTGTACAGAAACCCTGTCTCAATAAGCAAAACAAAAACTTTTCCATGATACTGATGCTGCTGTCCCCCAGTGAGTCTTGATCTACAATTCTTCCTACAAGTAATACCTTCTGTGAAATCATACTAAGATTCTAATATGTAAGAAATGAGCTAAATAAAAATAAATGTGGTAAACCACTAGGTAGCCTTTAAAAACGTATTAAAGATAACACTATCATTTTTAATGTATACTGAATGTTGAAATATCTAACTTGTTATAAAATATCTCCATAGACAAATACATAGGTGCTATTTCTAGATATACAGACCTCTACCAGACATACAGTGACATGGGCACACATGCAGGAGGCACTCTAGCACTCTCTCTCTCTCACAGCAAACATGGCTCATCATCAACCTCACTGCATCCAAAAGTGGTTGACTATTTTTGTCAATGGTGTTCTATACATTTGAAATTTTCATTGCAATTATCTTTAGTGTAGGCATGACTTTGTCGTATTTTTAAGAGATAGGTACATAAACATGTACAGACTATTTAGAAAGCTTAGTTGTGTCCTTTATTATTTACGTGGATTATAAACTGTTCTCTAGCTCCTTTGTACTTTACTGCTTTCAGGCTGTGTTCAATGAGCATGTATCTAGCTTCATATTCAGAAAAAAGCGAACAACAGAAAAACAAGTTACTGCAGAATCTTCAATTCATAACCAGACATAAGGCTCTTAAAAATGAACAGAGCTCAGAGCTGAGCTGTGCTTGATGCTGAGATACAGCCTTTGCTCTCTCACCTGTGATGGAGACCTCGAAGCTTACAGCTCTCAGTAAGCATCATCGTCACCTGAACTTCAGAAGCTTGATCTATATAAAGAGAAGATATTACCTTGAATAATATTGTGTTCACAACATTAACATTTTATTAGTAAAAATCTTCTACTCCGAGGTAAATTTACATCCTAAGTTACAAAAGTCTAAAGAGATACAGCCTAAAGTTCCATGGCAGCAGACAGAGCCAGGCTGAAAGGTCGGCTTTCTCAGAAACTCCTGAACAGACGACAGAAATTTAGTAAGGTTCCATAAGCTAAGGTGGAGGCAGCAAAAGATTAGAAAAGCACATGAGACACACAGAGGGCTCATTACCTCTTCATAAAGATGCCATGCGAACTATGAGGGGAATACTGAAGCACATAAATGGAGCCCCACGAAATTATAAAATGACTTTTAGTTCCAAAAAAGTGAAGATACACAGACTTAACTAGGAGAGGCCATTTCCCATCAGAGTGATACAGACAATATTCAGCTACCCACCAGTTGGGCAAGAATGCATGCAGGCAGACTCATAGGCAGGCTCTTAGGAAGGTGAGTAGGAGAAGCAACATTAAGGAACATGGGAACACATTTGCACCTGCATCATCACCAAATGCAGAGTCATCAAGAGCCACACGGGCTCCCTGGAGTACTGCAGAGACACTCTGCATGCACTGACAGTGGAAGTCATTTAATTAAATAACATTCAATTTCAGAAGCAACATGCAAAGGTCATTAGAAACAAAATTACTTGGAAAAAAAATACCTAGGAGCATGTTTTTTTTCCCAACTTGGGGAGACCATACACTCCTATGTGGTTCTTCTGGGGTGAGATAACTAACACTTTAGACCTTTCTCACTGTGTAGCCTAGGGTGGCCTCCAGCTCTGGATTCTCCTGCTCCAGCCTCCTAGATGTAGTGACAATAGGCACATTGTATTGGGCCAGTCTCCGTCTTGTTACTAGTTCTAAATTCATGGGCTTGGGTCCAGGTGATATATCTAACTTCAGTCTTTGGAAAGTGGCATTGGCTAGCCATTAGCTCTCTATGTAAAATTATTAAACTTTAAAAAAAATTGCAATTTTCCCCTCAGTAAAAAAATGTGTTCTCTACAACAAAACCCAAAAACCCAAAATTGATTCTCCTAGAACTCCTATTTGTCCAGCATGTAACAAGATGAGATGAAGCACACACTCTAAAGTCATGTAGCACTATGCAAACAAGTGCCCTTGCACTTCCTCTCAGCCCAACACAAGTCATGACTGGATGCTGAGGACCACTGTGCTTTCTCCTGTTTCCTTCCAATCAGTGAGAGCACAGAGTTACAGGGAGGCCAAGCAGTGACCACGGTTCTGGCACAGAAGAGAAAGCTTATCACAGAGTTGCAGGATCCCTACTGTGTTTTCATATCATTATTGTTCCCTTTTCAGCCCTAAATCAAACTGATTCTGTGTAGAAACCTCTTTTGTTAATTTAGGATTTATTATGCTCCAGAGTATTTATAAATCCAAAGACTATCGGCATTAAAATAAAATATTTCCTTTAAAAAATAAGAAAACAAAAGGCAATTTCTTTAACTAAACTTGTGCCTCAAACCTCATACTTATAAAGAGTAAAATATAAAAAGTCATGTAAACTATCTTTCAAAACTAGTCAGAAAGCTTACTATAATCTAACAAAATATTCAATGTTTTGGGAGCTAAGGGGAGTTGATAAACAAAAACTAAACAAAATACCAAGTTAAACCATTTGTTTAGAAAAAATAGGGGGAATGTAGAGGGTTTTAAGTATTTGCAGCAGCCTTAACTTGGTAATTTTGCTAAATTACAGGCAATAAATTCCAGATGTTTTTAGTTAAGACTAGTAAAACCCAAATTTTTAGAAATAATACACATAAGCCCTCCATCCTTCCTATGAATGCCTTCTAGTAAACTTAGAAAGTTATTATCATTTAACTTTGTAAATCTCAAAAAAAAAAAAACTGTCACCTTCTACTCAGAAGTAATTTCCCCTCAATCTCTGTAAAGTGCTTAATTTCTTTTTTCAGAAAGAGAAGCTTGGTCTGTGAAGCACTTGCCTTCAAACATGGGAAACAAGTTGATGGTGATGTGTAAAAAAAAAAAAAGGCAGCATGGTGGCTGGCATATAACCCCAGCACTGTTGAGGCAGATCCAGATGGGCCCCTGGAACTCCTTAACCAGTCTATCTAGCCTATGTAGAAAGCTCTGGGACTAGAGAGACCTGTCCCAAAAAACAAGATGGACTGGGATATAGAGGTGGTTCAGTTGCTAAAAGTACCAGCTGCTTTTCCAGAGAACCTGGTTTCAATTCCCAGCACTGGCATGGTGGGCTAACAACCATCTGTTCCAGGGCATCTGACAAACTCCTCAGAGACTGGGGCACCCATGTGTTACAAATACACACATGCCTGCAAAACACTCATATACATAAAATAAAATAATTTTTTTAAAAAAAGCCAAAAACAAAAGAAATCTAAGGTGGAGAGCATTTGATTAAAGAAATCTGAGGCTGATCCCTGGTCTCTGCATGTACACTTGCTCATCCACATGGGTGGGGGTAGAAGAGTGGCAATGGGGGTGGGGATTGTGTCAGGCAAGTATTTCCCAGGATAGTATACAGTATCTAAGAGAAAAAGGCAGAAAGGGAATGAGAGAGAAACAGCTTATATCTAAGGTGCTGGGGATGAGGAGCTTTGCTTTAGTATGTACGTAGTGTTCTGTCTGTGTGTGTGCCTGCAGGCCAGAAGAGGGCACCATAGATCGCATTACAGATGGTTGTGGGAACTGAACTCAGTACCCCTGGAAGAGCAGCCAGTGCTCTTAACCACTGAACCATCTCTCCAGCCCTTAACTGTTTTCTTTGTAAATGTATATGTTGAAAAGTAAACTAATGACAATCTTTTCCTGGGTGGGATAAAGGATGGTATAAGAGTTTTCATGAAAAAACCCACAATCAGATACAGCAGCAGCCACATTAAGAACATGCAATTTAACTACAGTTTGAATCATATCTAATAAATGTTTAGTAAGTTAGAAAACTATTTTCTATACCTGATGAGAAAAACTTAATTCTCAAAACTGAGCCTAAGGATCACACTAATATAAACTAATTCCAAAGGTCTGGCATACACGGAGACAGAAGACAAAGCTTTGCCAGCTTGGATCATCTGCACAATAACTATTTGGGAAACAGCATGAAGAAAAACAAAAACCCTTAACCCTTACCTTTAACTGTTTTTACGAATGTTTGCTTTTCTTTGTTTGGATCTTTCTCATCTACTAAAATTCCATGGAAAATGCGCCCAAAAGTACCTAAAAGAAAACAAAACAGTTAATGAGGCCATGCTGTCATCTTCACAGCATCACAAAGCTCCCTGGCAGTGTGGCCTAACCGTGACAGGTGTGGCGGCTACTACTCTAGCTCCAGAGTAAACTGGACCAAAGCAGTTAAAAGCCATTTGTGACTACAAAACAACTTGCTTTAAGAAATCCCCTATCTAAACTAAGTACATGAGGATGTTTTTCTTACTTTCCCTAAACAGACTAGTAACACGGTCAGGAGCACAGTAACAGGTGTCAGCCCAGGCAGCTGAGTCTCTGGTAGTCACCTCAGAGCAATGACAAAAGGAGAAACCAGCTTCTCTTTTCTGCTGATGCAGACTTTAGTGAAGAAAGAACCCTGGAATGCAAATCTGACTTCAGGGATTCTGTGCCTTGTACCACTAAGTCTCAGACAGGTGACTGGACTCTCAGGTCATTATGAGTCAAGTGTATTCCTAAAAAGCTCTTGCAGCAGAGAGAAATTATGACACTTCTGTGGGGCAAATCTGCAGCTTTATAATAAAGTTTAATCCTTTTTTTCTTTTTATTTTCTTATCGCTTTTTGGTTTTGGGAGACAGGGTTTCTCTGTGTGGTCCTGGCTGTCATGGATCTAAAAAGCATACTAATGAGATGATCTTCAATAACAATAATAATAATGGCATGTTATTCTTTCACACAAGACCATGTTTTTACTTTCATCCTCCCATAATTTAAAAGAAATGCCCGAGGTGGCTAGGCTTTGCTGTGGCACTACACACACCCTGGCCTTTAACAGTTGTCACTGTACTGAAGCTACTGGTGTCCGTGTGGAAGGTCCCATTGAGGCACAGAGATGTAGTAACATAGATGCTGAAGTCAGGAAGGCTTTGGAGAACCTCTGCTTGGTTGTCTGAACATCCTCATGCTCTGCACTGTCAAAGGAGCTCCTCTGTGGTACAGACCTTCTGCTGTCTCGTCTTCTCCATACCCAGTCCTACTTTACATACTCCAAACACAAACTTCAAAGGCAAAATTAACTGGGCAAACCCCACACTAAAAGCACATGTGGTTGCAGATGACCTTACCACAAATCACTGAGTAAGTTCATTCCCTCACACTCTGCCTGAATCTCTGTGGCTAATTCTGTCTATTCTAACAGATGAAAAGTGACATGAGAACTACTGTTTGATTTGTACTTATCAGATTTCCAGGGAACCTGACCTCTTTACAAAATATCAGTCAGCCATGTTTTCTCTTCTAAAAGCGAAACAAACAAAAATTACAGCTCCTCCAAACACATCAAGAAAACATCTGGTTCCAAATTTCCTGAAATTATGAGGTTATTTGCTCCATCCTGTTTGGAGTCCCAGGAAAAGTGTAAACATAACCATTAATTCTGTAGGAACTACTCTCTGGCCTGGTTACCCCCTTTAGACTACAGATAAATCTGACAACTAGTTATTCTTAGAAAACGGACAGCTGCAAGAGCAGCATGCATTCACTGAAATACAGACCAGGAAAAACCAAAGCAAAGCAGACAAGAGGACTCATTAAGGACCATCTGCGTATTAGGTTCCTTGCTTGGCTGAAGCTAGCTTCCAGGAGTCCAGCAAACCGACGGGTGCACACAACCAAAACTATTCCATAGGGAGCTGCAGGGGAGGACACACACACTCGCTATCTAACAACATGGAAGTTCAGCACAGTATTTTATTGTTAATTTCCGTCCTCCTCTGTCATCATCTCCTAAATCCAGACTCCAAAACTCAAAACAGAAAGCAAGGACCTGCGAGGGAGGTGGGAAGAGTGCTGGGCATGTCAAATACAAATTCTGCCCATTCTTTCACGTGCACCACTTTATTTTTCCTCTAACTAGTCTGAGAGTGATGGACGATGTGTAAATGCTACAGGCTCAAAGACGCTGCGTGGCTTCTCTAGGGTCACACAGGTAACAAATCCTGGAGCTGGAATCTGAGTCTAACCCCATCCATCCTCTTGATTATTCTCAACCCCTGAGAGAGAAAAAATAATCTGAATAGGCCTGCTGGATGCTGGTCACTTTAAATAAGAATAAATAGAAAATACACTTATAGACAACAAATACTTGTCTGAATCTTATCACACTTCAAGAGAGTGCACTGGCTGAAGTTTAAAGAAAAATGAAGTTTGTTTATTTTTTAACAAAGCTGAAAATGTAGAGAAAATAAGTACCTTCTTGAAGTACATCTTTCAGTGTGATCCTGTCCCTGGATATTGCTATGTCCTTCACCTTGGCTTTGGCCTCCAGAAGAGTGACACTCCGCAAGTCGTTCTTCTCTATCCTCAAGGTGGGATAACCTGAGGAGCCAACAGAGCCAGACCAAGCAATATAAATACCCTGCGATGGCACTGGAGTCAGCAAGTCAGACAGAGCAATGAATAATAAACAATATGAAAGCAAACAACTGTATACCCAAACCAGGAGAGCTACTTATGAAGGACACATACGATGCTAAGAAAAGGGGATGGAAAGAAAGTTCAGTGATTAAGAGAACTGTCTGCTCTTCCAGAGGACCCAGGTTCAATTCTCACATGGCAGTTAGAGGAAAGGAAAGGTCCAGGGGATCTGACGCCCTCATACAGATACACATACAGGCAAAAACATTAATAAACATAAAATAATTTTTAAAAAAAAAATAAGGAAAAGCATTTCAATCTACAACACTACCCCCAAATATCAAAATACAGAGTGAAAACAAGAAATGCTAACCATGCCATGGCTATCACTTTGGATGCCTCTGAGACAAATGCATAACTTGACTTACAGACTTCAATCCCCTCTCTTTTTTAGTTTTTCTTCCAAATGATTTTCAATAAAATCATGAAACAAAAGATCTTTTCAAATAAAGATACTTGCAAAAGCATTATTTCTAATAATCTTTTAAAAAAAATCACCAACTTGACCACTCTCGTCTGTACCCCACGGCCTAGACTGCTCATGCCATTTTAAGGTTCAAATTTAAGTTCACTCAATTTCCATCTACCCTCAAAACAGAGACAACAAATATAGAATTTATAGCCACAAATGAAAGTTTTCATGACAAGAAAATAAAATTAGGATAAAAGGAAGAACCAGTGTTGACAAGTATAAACTGAAATGGCATTTTTAATGACTTCTTACCTCTTAGATAACGGAAGAAAGCAAGGAGGAAGTGGGCAGAGTTAATGGAAAGGAGGAAATGGTGAATTATATTTTAATTTTTTAAATTAATGGATCATAACAATGATCAGTGGCTGCCAGAAGACTGTATGAAGGCTCTATAAATTTCTTAACAGATGTAGTCTGGCAATGCCTGAGCCCAGTGGTAAGTCATTTTTGTATGTTTAACTCTACCTGAAGTTTTCTATCTTGGATCTATAGTCTGTTCTATTCTGTTATCTTAGAAAATTCTTGGCCAATATATCTTCAGTTTTCAGGTTTGTTTTTTCTGTCCCATGCCCTCTTCTCGACAAGATCTCACTAGGCAGCCTATGCTGACTTAGAACTCATGATCTGCCTCAGCTTCCCAAGGACTGGAACTATAGGTATGTACCACTTCACTCCATTCCTTTTTTGTTGTTACTATTCTGTTTTGAGACAGGGTCTCACTATGTATCCCTGGCTGGCCTGGAACTCACTATGTAACTGGCTGCCTCAGAGTCACAGAAATCCACCTACCTCTGTCTCCTGGGTGTTAGGATTTAAAGTGTGTACCACCATTTTTGGCCTTACAGTGTTTTAAAGTGGCTGGAGAGTTCAGTATTTAAGAGCACTTGCTGCTCTTACAGAGTAGAAGGTTAGATTCCCAGCACCCACATGGCAGGTCACAACTGTCTGTCACTCTGTCCCAGGGGATCCGATGCCCTCTTTTGACCTCTGCAGGCACATCATACACAGGGTTACATACATACATGCAGGCAAAACACTCATACATATAAAAAAATAAAGGTTGAAAGAAATTGTTTAGTTTTCTTCATCTATTAATAAATGGCCTGGTTCTTTATAGTAATGTCCACAATTAAAAACAAAAAACAGGTAAATTTCATATTAATGTATTTTCATTGACTTTCTTAAAAGAAAAAAATTTAGCAGATATAGCCTCTCAAGTGATCATATATAAGGTTATATTACATTATAAGGTCATATCCATAGGCCCTAAAAAAGCAAAATCCGGCATGTAAATATTAAAATAATGTGCCTTTCTGAGCAGGTGCATATCTACCACGGCCTTTTCATGAGGGTCATTATATTCCTTTCTTTCTTGAGAGAGACAGTAGATGCTATAAGGGTTTCTTTTAAGCTTCTTCCCATCCCTTCTTTCTTGCCGCTGTTTTAGTGAAGGAATAGGTCAATTATGCAGAACTAGCTTCCCTGCTCCTTGGTGTACCATTTATCTTCTTCCTCTGTCCCTTTATTACATCAAGGCTGCAAGTCCAACAGCCTTGATTAGATCTAGGCTAGTTATTTGGGTTAGAAAATCATAACCAAAGGACAAAATATCTGTTTGCTGCACTTTTTGTAGAGCTAAGTTTTAATAGTGGATATGGGGAGGATTTGAGCTAGGCCATGGTAAAGTCTCATTTCCCTTTGTTCTCAGGGTCTTCATCAATGATGTCTTTCCTAGATGACGTATTTTGCTAAGGACTGTAAATGTCATTTTCTAATCATCTAATTCCTTTCCCTCTCATTAGCTGGGAGCCCTCTGTAAAGACATGTTTGTCCTGATCAACCAGCACTAGCTCGTTACCCTGCAATGATAACGATAATGATGGAGCCTGAGTCATCAATCATACAAAGCAATTTTAACCACTACAAATGTCTGGATTATTATATCTCTTTTGTTCCAATTCACTGCAGTCATTATCACGTGGATGCGTAATGGCTCTACCCTGGGACAGTGAGAACTTCAATCTTTAGCAGCATGTCTCAGATTTACTCTGCTCACTCCCTGACCCAGACCTGAAATCTGTTCTTTCTCCTTACAAGTCTGATTCTTTTTCATGAGAAAGTTTAGAAAGACCACAACAGAGTGTGGTGGCTTAAATAAGCATGCCCCTCGCAACCACTTCATGTATTTGAATACTTAGTCACCAAAGAATGGAACTCTTTGAAAGGATTAGAAGGATTAGGAAGTGTGGCCTTGTTTCAGGAAGTATGTCACTTGGGTGGGCTTTGAGGTTTCAAAAGTCCATGCCAGGCCTAGGCTCTCTCTGCCTGTGGGTCAGGAGGTAGCTCTCAGCTACTGTCCAAGCAACATACTCCCAGCCATGATGAGACCATTTGAAACTGTAAGCAAGCCCCCAATTAAGTGTTTTCTTTTATAAGAGTGCCTTGGTGCTGACCACTGACTAAGATAGGGAAGAAGATAGTCTTGATCTAACTTTCTTAACACGAAAATGCCAGCCCAAGGAAGACAGATAACTGTGTACAAATCCTAACTTATCAATGACCCTTTCAAGTCAAGACTTTGTGGCTCTTTTCTTTATCTTGTTTTAGTTTGTTTGTTTTGTTTTTATGTTAGCCGATTCCCTACTATATCTAAATTATATTCCAACAAGGACTACATGTTACTTGCATGTTTCACATGACACTGTATATAATAAATTTTTCCATTAATTATTTTATAAAAAATAATTACCTAGGCAGTGGTGTCCCACGCCTTTAATCCCAGCACTTAGGAGGCAGAGGAAAGTAGATCTCTGAGTTTGAGGCCAGGTTGGTCTACAGAGTAAGTTCTAGGAAGTCAGGGATACACAGAGAAACCTTATCTAGAGACCCTCCCCAAAATACTTAACACTGAAGTGCATGAAAATAAAAATGGGCTGGGAATGGTGGCCCATATAAGGCCCATCTAAGCCATGTGCTAGAGAGTTCCAAGCTAGCCTGAGCTAAAAACCAGTTAGGTAAAAAACATTCATCAAAATTCTGTTAATAAGAAGGAAATTAAAGCTAGAGAGATGGCTCAGTAGCTAAGAACACTCAATACTCTTCTAAAAGACCCAAGTTCAATTCCTAACACCCAAATCAGGCAGTTTCCACTGACATTCTCATTCTCTCTCTCTCTCTCTCTCTCTCTCTCTCTCTCTCTCTCTCTCTCTCTCTCTCTCTCTCTCTCACACACACACACACACACACACACACACACACACACACACGCTCTTAAAAAAATAAAAGGAAATTAGAAGTTAGGAGGTCACGCAGTGGTAAAGCATTTGTAGCATGTGTGAGAGCCCTTGGGTTTGATCCCAGCATGATGAGGGGAAAAATTAATTCCATGCATGTAACATATAAATGATAACTAGTTTGTATTAAGATTAGAAGACAGTGTAAAGGACTGGTGGACAGCTTCATGATACATAATACAGTTGGCATGCTGGAGACCCTGGGTTCAATCTCTAAGTCCTTATGTGCCCTATGAAAACATTAGCTCATTCTATATAACTACCTGAAAACCTTTGATTTGAATACATAGATTTATTAGCTCTTTTAATAAAATTAACCATGAAAATCTCCCCAAAGCAAAACTAACAATTTCTACATTAAATATTCCAATTTTAAAATGTTCTATTTGATGTTCTGAGAAACAAAAATTAAAAATCAAACCAACTTTCACATGTTAGAAACTTGCACATTAACTCCACAAACACACTAACCATTTGGGGGCCACTGACAAAGACCATACAGAGCTCTGCAAACAGCTGTAGAATTAAATTAACTCTTACTGGTGATGGGAGTAGCATTGTTGGGTGTGTCAGCTCTCAGGTACTGAGTCGTCTGGGTGGATGGCTGAGACAGCCCTTGGGAACTACTGCTGCCGCTGATGCTGCAAACAATTTTAAGAAAGAAACATTTGACAAGTGAACTTCAATGAGAAATTTCTTTTTTAGTGACAGAAATCACAATAAATGCATACATCCCCATCAGCACTCCATACTGAATTCCGTAGCTACTTCACAATATAGGACTCAATTTAGTTTTTCATTTGTACTTCCAAAATGACCGAGCATGTCGTCACAGCAGAACTGTTTGGAAATGCAGGTGGAAGTCCTCAGAGAGCACAGGGTATGGTGTTATAGAATATTATCTTAAGGTGTGTTATTTTATTTATGTTGCATTTGCCTAACTTTGTGAATCTGTGTTTCTGTGCCTGTCTAAAACACTTCATGGTCTAATAAAAACTCAACAGCCAATAGAAAGGCAGGAGAAGGGATAGGTGGGGCTGGCAGGCAGAGAGTATAAATATAAGAAATCTGGGAGGAAAAAAGTAGCCAGAGGAGGAGGAAGACATCAGGGACCAGCCACACAGCCACACAGCCACACAGCCACACAGCCACACAGCTACACAGCCACACAGCTACACAGCCAGCCTCAGAGTCAAGAGTGAAAGTAAGTTACACAGGAGTAAGAAAAGGTAAAAGCCCAGAGGCATAAAAATAGACTGGATAATTTAAAGTTAAAAAAGGTGACAAGAAACAAGCCAAGCTAAGGCCAGGCATTTATCATTAAGAATAAGCCTCTGTGTGTAATTTATTTGGGAGCTAGGTGGTGCCCCCACCCAAGGGCCAAAACAGCAAAGAATAAAAACAAACTACAGTATGTCATGGAAAAGAGCCCATGTCATTCAGCTAGACTGGCTTTCAGAGAGGGAAAAAGAAAGCTCTTTTAAGTCATGTTCTAAGTCAGACACTCCAATGAAGTAGTCACAATCTCATTCAGTGTGCCATGCACAGAGTTGGGAAGCAGCAGCTGATCTGACTCACTGTTTAATCATACATGTTTTCCCTCTGCACTTCCTTAGAATTCACAGAAATTCCTCAGAAATCTTACTTCTTGAAACACTACACTACACCACACCAAACTCCTGAGTAAGAGGAGACCCTAAGGCAGTGGTCAAAGACGTTAATCAGGTGTTTGCAATTACTATAAATCAATGGCTCCCAAACATTCTTCCGTCTTCTCGGTGGGTAACAACCCTGTCCCAGGTCACCCTTGAGCACATCCTGGTCTCGCTGCCTTATTTCTTTTAAGTTTGTAGCCAAGAAGAAGTAAAGCAGAGACTCTCAGTATAGAGAGTAAAACCAGCCAGTCAGGCAGGACCCTGTCACTACAGAGACAGTGGAGGCCAGAGATCCAAATTTCCTATGTGTGAACAAACTTCTGACTGACCGCTCTTTCTTATCTTCAAAACCTAGTGATTACACTGAAACTGATGATCGATCAACTACCATATAATCTGGAACACTTACACATGAGCTTGTATTTTATTTGAGAGCCCAAACATAGATGTGAAAAACATAAAACATCCATGCAACGAGTACTGTAAGCTCTACGTAGTCTTTTAGAGCTAATAACAAAATTTAGAATTACCCACTACTGTGGCTAAAGTACAAAGATGGGGTGTCCTCCGATAAATATCTGGAGAGCATCTATATACACAAGCCATTTTGCTCAGCACATCCTCCATTTGAAAATGCCTGTGTGTCTAACAGGATGCCTTGAGCGTGTCTTCCCTGGCGATGTTCACATTTCAGATTACTATCTTCATATGAGCCTGCAATCAGCTTTATCTCCAAGCAACTTTGTGGAAGGGACTTCAACTTTTAGAATATAACAAAGATTTGTCAGGATATCATGTGATCAGAGTTCTGGAAGTTATTAAGTAGTGATTTATGTAAGTTTACATATGTAGTTCGTCATCAGCAAATAGAGACCATAAACCCTTAAACCATAATTGCCAACACTACCAGCTGCACAGCTTAGGCAAGCTATTCAATCCTTCTGGAGCCTCATACTCTTTGGGGATAGAAAAGCCATAAAGTTACTCCCAACAAGATGCTAAAAGGGTTCCGTGGAAGATATGCAAGTACAGCTCTGAAGACATTGCTTGGTCCTCAGACACACTTATTAACTATTACTAACTTATCATGAGGAACATTACACATCACATCTCCAACCTTAGAATGATGAGAATTTATAGGGCACATGTTTTTGTTGAGTACTTTTCAAGAATCTCACTAAAAATCAAATTTGTTACAAGTTCAGTATTTGGTACAGGAGGAAAGAGTTGTATCTCGAAGGGGAAGCATGTGATGAATTCCTTCACAGAAGTGGAGCACAAAAACCTACCTCGAAGGATTTCTGTGAGGCTCAAATTTATGATGCATGTGAAAGTTCAACAAATATGCCCCACAAGCAACATACCTATGGCTGAATAAACTTAAACAACTGGACAGTAGGTGGCACTCTTGAGTCACCTAAAAATGTTTAAGATTGTGAGCAGTCAAACAGCCTTAGAGCTGAGTTAGACTTTCATTTCCTTAACAGTCATTGGGGAGAAATGCCCAAAAAAGAAATGAGCAAAGCAAGAGTGGAGAAAGAGACATTCTCTGGACCCCAAAACTACTGTTATGAGAAAAGCAAGGTACAGTCAGAGTCCTGCCCAGTTACTGACACCCAGTAAAGCCCACACCTTCAAAGCTACATCACCAGTGTTAGAAAACAGAATAAAATGTGTACTTGCAAACATTTAATAGTTTAAGACTAGTATAAATAATTGTGATTTTATAAGCAATTAAGCATCCTGGTTTAGAATCTTCAAAATACTGAATTCTTAACTCTATCTTTTAGTGCATCATCCATTCATTCAGTAAATATTTATCCAGTGTCCATCAGCTGACGGGTGCTGCTCTGGCTGCTGAGGACACAGCAGTGAACACAGTGTAGTTTCCCACCTTACACTACAGTTGGGACTTATTATTGAGGGTCTCACTGAGACAGACCACAGACTCTATTGGGACAGCTACGAGCCTGGAGCCTGTTGGCACCACCCTCTCCGACCTACAGCAGCACCTAGCGCAGTAAGCCAAGAAGGGCCCTAGGATACCCTGAAACACAGTGAGTTAACTACTTAGTGAAAGAGAAGGGAAGACAGAAACCAGGAAGAAGGCGGGCTTCTGACACAGGCTACTGATACGTGATGAAAAGGGAATTATTTCGTACAGTAAATTGGCTTTTCTGCTTCTATTCATCCTTCATTCAAAGGAGATGCTGTCCTGAATAGCCTTTTGTGAAGCGTAGTTTCAGAAGAAGGGAGTCAACTGAAAATGCTCCCATCACACTGGCCTGCAGCAAGCCTGTGGGGCATTTTTCTGGTTACTGTGGGTGATGTGAGTGATGCCATCCCAAAGCAGGTGGACCCAGGGTGTCTAAGAAAGCAGGCTGAGCAAGCCAGCAAGCAGCACCCCTTCCTCCATGGTTTCTGCATCAGTTCCTGCTGACTTCCTTCTGTGGGTGAATGTGGTCTGAGAGTTACTAACTGAAACAAACCCTTTCCTCCCCAGATTGTTTTGGTGGCAATGTTTGTTCTACAACAGCAATAGAAACTCTAAGCTGGGTGCTGTAGAATCGCAGAGAAACCCTATCTCAAAGAAGAAGAAAAAAGAAACTCTAGAACTCTGTTATGATATATGCCGGTCTGTTCCAACATTAGGTACCAAAGTATATATAGAAAAACCATGAGCACTTTGCCCCTGGTGATGTAGTGGAGTGCTGTGGGGATGAAAGGTAGAAAGGAGAAGGAAAATACAGCCAATAACACATCCAAGCATCTCATTCGCAAAGAATTAATTAATAATTTTTGGAGGCCACCAAGAGGGCAGCTTCAGATCCAGAGAGATGTCTCTAGGAGACAGATACGCTGCCCCTGCAGGACACACTGACCTGGGGTTAACAGATACATACAGATCAGTGTGCTGTGTTAAGACAGGGAAAGCCATGAGCATGGACTCCATATGTCTCCGGTGAGAGCATGTACCTCAGGGTAGCTACGCTCTCTAACTCTAAAGAAACTCTACTTAACAGGACCCTGGCTCCTCTCTAACACCACAGTTCCATCAAGCCTCCCAGGGAAGAGGCCTGGTATGCAGTAAGCATTTTATATAACTACAATACAGAAATGACCAGAATGCAGACTTCCTGCTTTACAGCAGTCATAATGGTACATCCCCAAGAGTCACTTTCTTTATGTCTGTGTCTGGATCCTGATTACACAATCAGCAAGAGGACTCTATGCAGAGGAGCAGCAGGTGTCTGTCTAGTGCTGTCAGGGTACTGCATAGGAACCTGGTCATCATCGCCATTAGCTTGCCTGGTGTGTGGGAAATGACAGCTAGGAGGAAGGGGAACCTGAAGCCACAATTAGCACGTTGACCTTTCTGAGAATAAATCTCCATGGTGGCAATTGCTGCATGTAGGGCTGAGACATACTACCCTCCTGGCTCCATTTCTTTAAACCCCACAATCTCTGCTCTACAGATAAGGAGGCTGTCTGGTAGTAAGAGAAGAGCTGAACATCAGATACAGATGGCCTGGCCCCAGAGGCTAGCTCTTAACTACCAGGCTGTGCCCAGAAAACAAGCAATAATATAAATTGCTTTTATTCATACAATATCTAGAAACCTGGAGAATTTAAAGCTCTTACTCATGTGTGGGGACTACTTACTTAGCAGGAAGACACATGCGTTTTAAGGAATCTAAAAGTTACAGCACAACTCAGGGCCTGTGTGAATTCATGGCCTTAACCAGCAGTCAAGGAAAATGCTACTCTGTGGGCATCAGGACAGATCTATGAACTGGGTGTAACAGCATGTATGTGCCTGGTAGGACAGAGAGACAGGAAGATCAGAGTTCAAGACCAAGACCAGCCTGGGTTCCATGAGAACCGCCTCAGAAAATTGAAAAATTGAATAAATAAATCAAGTATGACTTGTGACTATCCTGCTCTTCAGTGACTCCTGTCACTTATATCATCTCTCAAAATCGTATACAAAATGCTTGTTAGTACTTTTGTCTCAGCTGCTTCCAAATGCCAGCTCATCCTCTGTTAAATCAATAAACTTCATTATCACAGTGTGCAGCAAACATTCTGGAAGAGCACCCACTACCCTAGTTAGCTGTCAACCTGATACAGCCTAGGGTCATATGAAGAAGTCTCAGCTGAGAACTGCCTAGTCAGATGGGCCTGTGGCTATGTAGATGAGGAAATAAACAACCATGTAAGAGGGACCAGCCTACTGTGAGCATCACCCAGGCAGGTGGGCCTGGGATGTATGAGGAAGTTAACTGGACCAGGTGAGAAAGCAAGGCAGTTAGTATCCATTCTCTGTGGTTTCTGCCTCAGATTCCTGCCTTAATTTCCCTTAGTGACAGACTGTGACTTGAAAGTGTACAGTGACAATAAAGCCTTTCCTTCTCTAAGTGGTTCTGGTCAGTGTTTTACCATGGCAACGAAAAGGCCACCTGGAGCACGTGTCCCACTGCACTCCCATCTCTTCTTTCTCTCCCCATGGGAGGGAAGGCACAATGAAGACAAGGACTTAAGGGGGCTGGATCCAACTGCTCCCCGATCTTCCCAAGGAATGTTTACCTCACAGGTCTACCATGCAGAGTTTGGGAGAGAAGACACTGCTCTCTGCCTGGAAAAAGCCTACATTGTTGTTGTGGAAAAGATAATGATGAATTATGAAATAGGAACTATGGATTTGGTTTGGCAGAAAGTATGAAGAGAAGCTTTGAAGGGCAAGGTGCAGGGCAGAGTGAGGGGTAAGGAATCACCCCACAAAGCACAACTAAGGATTCAGCAAGAGAGGTAGAAAGGGTTCAGAGGTCAAAGTCAAATACAATGCTGAGAACATCTTTGGCGATGCCCAGAGTCACTAAGGACTGTGGGTTGTAAGCATATGCCTACTACTCCACCTTTATCTCTCATTGCATTCTGGCTACAGTGTCCTCTCTGACTCACCCAGGAGAGGCAGGCACCTTCTGTATTCCCACACTACATTATACATATTACAATCATCAATTCTATACTGTAATTATGGGTTAACGTCAAAGAATCTGACACCATGACATTTATCATCAATCTTTGTAATCCCAACACTTAGTGTGACTATCTACCCAGAGTATCTCTACTTTGCTACACATCAGGATCATCCTAGAAGCTTTAAAACACAGCAGATATTCAAGGGGGGGGGGGGCAGGTGGGAAGGAGGGACACAGGAGGGGGTTGGGAGGATCTAGAAGGAAGGAAAGGAACAGTTTCAAACAGGCAATTGGAGTATGGAGGCGAGTCAGGATAATGGAGATGAAAACATTTTGACCTCTACTTCTCCCCAGGTCATAACTCCACAAGATTTAAAAGATAGTAACTGGGGCATCTTATTTCCTCTTTGGCTGGGGTTTGATCATCCTCCCTCCTACCTGCATCAGTGTGTGTGGATGGGGGGGGGGGGAGACACTCATGCACATGCAAGCAACTGATTTTATTTTTTTCTTTGCCCAAACATGTACAATACCTGTCATCCAGTTCAATCCTTTTCATACTATGAAGGTGCAAAACGGCTAATATTATTGCTACAAGAAATATTACTGCACAACAAACCCCCACACTGATATAAAACACACGCGTTGAAGTAGTGGGAGCTGCATGTACAGGATCATCTGAAACAAAATGAAAAGCACATTAGGCTGCAGAAACAAAGCTGATGTCATGCTCTGTCCTAACACAGTGAGACCCTCTGTTCCTCACAAAAAGACCTACATTTCCTCACACCCATTCTTTGATAAAATCAGATAGTCACACTGCGGCGCTCACACAAATTTTGGTGTTTTCATTTATAGTTTTAACAAAAAACTTCAAATAAAATTTCTGGTTAGTAAGAACCATAGTCCCTCAAAGTGGCAGATACAAAATACCCCAGTACGTGAGGCATAGGCAGAGCCATCCCACAGAATGCTCTACAGTGAAGCCATGTTCTGCAGCATATTTACAGACACAGAGCAATGGTCATTTGCTGCCTTGGCTATGTGGCATGACAAACAATTAGAGTAACTTTATCATATTGTATTTTATATCTTGTTAGCGAATTTACAGCCTCAAGGCTACATACAGCTAACAGTTGCCCTACTGGGCGACTGCACAGTTCTTTTGATCAGTAAATACTATTTTGCCTCTTTGATATTTTAAAGGTTCTATTGACTAAATATGATTATAGCCAGCTAATGTTATTCTAAGACAAGAAACACCTCAGGAATAGGAAAATTAATTCAATGCACAAAAGAGTATACCACACACATACACACACATACACTCCCTCCCTCTCCCCCTCCCTCTTTCCAGGGCTGGTCAGAGGAAGGGAGAAGACAAACTGAAGGGATTCACAGAGACAAAGACACATATTAAAATCAAAACTGGTGAGACAGAGTTGCAGACGCTTCAGCTGGGTACTAACATTATAATCCTATTTTAAAAGTACCAAGGAATCGGAGTTTATCCCAACTGCGGTGAGCAATCACTACAAGGTATCAAGCAGAGCAGAGACACACAAGGTGCCTGAGGACTGGATGAACCAGCTGCAGAGGAGCAAGGGCAGAAGCTGGATGGACCAGAACATCACTAAACGCCCAAGAATGAGGCCATAGTGCTTTGCTGGGGGAGCTGGTGAGGGCTCAGCGTGAGTAGCTGGGAAGCAGAGACCCAGACCTTTATAAGGCTCAAAAATTAAAGCAAAGCTTTAGCTTGATACTACCTTTAACAAAGATATAAAAGAAACAGGTTGGAGAAGGCTGAGAATTTTTGGATGTTTCTTCCCCTTGAAATTACAATGTAGAGCTGTCATATTAAAAAACAGACACACACTGGGTGATGGAAACAGCTCAGTGAGTAAGGAGCTTGCTGAACAAACCTGAACATGTAACCTTGAAGCTCACATAGAAGGCCAGATGTGGTGGTGAGCACTTATAAGTCAGCACTCCTACAGCAAAGTGGAAGGTGGAGGCACAAAAATCGCCGCGAAGTCTATGGGCCAGTGAGTCTAGAATACAGTGTATGCCAGAAACGAGACAGACCCTGACTCAAACAAGGTTTGTGGTGATATTTTGTGTATCCTCTAAGAAATAAGATCGCCTGAACAAACTCCCCTAAATTCTTCTGACTTCTATGTGTGTTATGTGCACACACACAGACACACACATACTCACACACACATAAATATAAAAAGATAGATATAGAAATACAAGATAGGTCAGGGCAAAAAATGAAAAGTTACAGTTTTTAAAAGGTGGGGTGTGTGTAAGGGAAACCCAGTAGGAATGAGGTGGTGGTGGATGTAATCAAAATACATTGTGTGCATATGTGAAATTTTTAAAAATAACTAAAAATATCCTATGTTTTAAGATAGTAAAAGGAGAAACAAGGTTGCTGTCAAAAATTCAAACTTGCCGGGCGTGTCTCACGCCTTTAATCCCAGCATTCTCACAGGTGGGTCTTTGTAAATTTGAGGCCAGGTTGGCCTCCACAAAGAAACACTGTCTTGAAAAGAAAAGAAAGAAAAATTTTCAAACTCCAAACTGGTCATGGTGGCACTAGCTTGTAATCCTAGCACTGGGAGGAAGACTGGGCAGGATTCTGAGCCTGAGGCTAGCCTGTGCTACATAATAAAACTTTGCTCAAAAAACAACAACCAAACCATCAAGTGAGATGGCTAACTATGGCCTCTCAAGAGTTTCTGCAGGCCAAAGGAGAGTAACAGACTCTTGGGAGAGGTAGAAAAGACCTAAGGCCTGTGTGGACCATATGACCTCAGCAATGGTCAGAGCAGAACAGTCTGCTGGGCAGGCTGTTCACATGCACTGTCCAGACACTCAGCTGTCAACGTCTGCCACTCAGCTGTCAGAGCCCAGCTGCCCTGCAGGTCTCCAGCACATTCCTTAGACAGCTGCTGTCTCTGTCCTTCCGAGGAAGTTACCTACCCCTCCTCAGGGTTTCCAAAGCCCCTGTGCTCTCCTGATCTCTCAGCCTTCCATACCCGCTGTCACAGCTCGGTGCCTGTTCCATCTCCCATAGAATACTCTAAGCACTTAAAGGCTGGGGCTTTTTGTGGTGATATTTTGTATGTCCTCTAGGAAATAAGACTGCCTGAAGATCAGAGGGCAGAGCCAGCTATAGAGGTAGCCACAGAGCCAGGCAATGGCGGCATACACCTTTAATCCCAGCACTAGGAAGGCTGAGACAGGAAGTGATATGGCTGGACAGAGACAGGAATATGAGGCGGGATGAGGCAGGAGTTGGGCCCTTCCCCTCCCTTCCAGCTGAGGGCTCAGAGGCACTTAGTCTGAGACTTTCTGCTGAGGAGCTGGGAAGGTGAGAAGTGGCTGTGGCTTCTTCTCTCTGATCTGTTAGCATTTACCCCAATATCTGGCTCCGGGTTTTTATTGTAAGAACAATTAGGATTCGTCCAAGAGCTGGTGGCTCTGCTGAGTGCTCTGGCTGTCATATAACCCTATACATTAGAGATTCAATAAACGCTGAACAGAGAAGTTGGAAGGAAAAGACCAAGGAAGAGACGGAGACCAAGAACATCCTACACTGCTCTTACTGAGAAACACCTACGAGCAAAGGAAAAACAAGTACCAGAATTTCAGTAAACTTAGGAAGCAGAGACATTTACATTTCTTTCTTTTCATCCTTCCTGGAGATAAAGGAAAGTCTAACAAGTACATAACCTCTTAAATTATTTTGTCTTTAAAAAAAAGATATACTTTGGGGTGGATACTTTGTGCTCTGAGATGCTAAAAAAAGACAGAAAAAGCACACAGGACCAGCCATGAAGTATTCTTACCAAAAGAGGTAGTTCTAAGTCTAATCACATTCAAAATTTAACTACCAGTTATAAGAAAGAGTTAAAAGCAGATTAAGTAACACAAGAAGGATGTATACTCAGACAAATTCTATAGAACCCCAAAAAAAGGACACAATTTGATCACTTAATAAAGGAGTGTTTCTGGTGAATATAAAATATAAATTAGGGCTGGAGAGATGGCTCGGAGGTTAAGAGTATTGGCTGCTCTTCCAGAAGTCCTGAGTTCGATTCCCAGCAACCACATGGTGGTTCACAACCATCTATAATGAGATCTGGGACCCTCTTCTGGTCTGCAGGCAGAACACTGCATACATAATAAATAGATAAATAGATAGATAGATAGACAGACAGACAGACAGACACACAGACACACAGACACAGACACAGACACAGACAGATCTGGTCTGCAGTCAGAACACTGGATAGAGAGGGAGAGAGAGATAGATCTGGTCTGCAGTCAGAACATTGTATACATAATGGATGGATGGATGGATAGAATGGATGGATGGATAAAAGAAATAAATTAACCTAATACACTGTGTATAGGCTTCATTTAGGTCCTGAAGAAGAAAGGTAGCTAAACTTGAACACAACAGAAAGTTACTTAGAATTTCCTCTATTTTGCTATATGTGATAAATCACACTGACTGTGTGTTGGGTCACTAGGGTTTAAGTGACTTACAGGGAAATACTTGGGAGTAAAATAATATGGTGTTTGAGATATGCTTTATAATGCTTAAACACTCCCCGAGCCACCAAACTAGAAATAGTAATACATGGAAGAACACTGGTACATGGGACCATTACTTGAGACATGAATGTCCACCGGCACATACTCTGAACTGCTGCATACTTGCAACTTTCCTTGAAAATCCTGTCTATTGCTATAAAGATCATCTGGTAGTAATGCTACCTCAGGGGGGAAAAAACTCAATAATGTGTTCCTAAGAGAAAAAAGAAGCCTGTTAATAGCGTATAAATACTATCAATTGCAAAAGTAAACAAGCAAATTTAACTGGCCTAGCAAAATTACGTCTCTGTGTGCTTAAATAAGAAAAGCTTGGGCTGGGAGTACAGGTCAGTAGAGGGCTTGCCCAGCATGCATAAAACCCTGAGTTTAATTCCCAGCACTCCAGAGGTAGAGAAACAAGAATCAGAAACTCAGGATCATCGTCAATAACATACAGAGATACAAGCCAGCCTGAACGAGAGTGTTGGTGTATAGGTCTGTCTCAGCCTTACCAACATGTGTTAGTTATGTCTCTGTCACTGTGTCCTTAGCGTGTATGTGCGTGCCTGAGTTATATGCAGGTGTTTAAACATGTGTGCATATGCATAGAAACCAGAATTTGATATTCAGTTATCTTCCTCTGTCATTTCCTACCTTAGTTTTTCAGACAGGATCTCTCACCGAACCTGGAGCTCCCTGGCTAGCTAAGCAGGATACACAGCAAGCTCTAAAGATCTGCCTGCCTGCCCCCTTTACCGCCTCCCACCTTCCCATGCCACACAGTGATGACATTACAGGAATATACCACAGCACCCGGCTCATACATGGGTGGAAGGAATCTGAACAAGTCATCTCCTCTCAAAGTAAAATATAAATTAAGTAACATAAATTTGCATTTTCACCTAGATGAAATTAGCTAAGGGCTTGGCCCAGGCTATGAGTAATGAGGGTCTCACATATATTTTTTTTTAATATTCATTCCTTTATTGGGCCTACCAGAGTAAAAGCACAATATAAATTCTTGCTCCTAAAAGATATCTGTTAGTGCTATAAAAGATGTATGTATTTAATTTCTCAGAATCTTCACTATCCTAACAGCTTCATTAGGTCTTATGTATCAGTCTACAAAACACCAGCAGAATAAACAGCCAACTAACATCGGCATTGGAGCAGGCTTCAAGCTTCATGCAACCACACTCACACACACTCAGGCACTTCATTCTCATGGTGGAGAAGGTAACACAGTAATACTTACAAATAGTTCTGGTAGTGTTTTTGTCCAAGGCTGAAGTTTTTACTTCTTCAAGTTCTGGATTAAAAAGAAAATTAAAAGTACTTCATAAATTGTTTTCCGTAAGAATCTTTACTAACATATCTCTTTTCTGAACACTGAACTAAGTCACAAAGTGTTTGCTGTAAGACAATGAAAGCTACTGTGTCATTTTAATAATCACCAGGAAAGAAACAGCCTATGCGGGTTACTTATAGATTCCCAATGAAACGGGTTTCTGTGGTCAAGAGTGTAGAGAAACCCACAAACGTATACCGCCTTCACGGAAACTCCTAGCTCAGCCAGTTCAATAGAAAGGCCTGAGAATTCTGGAGGATGAAAACATCCTGAGCCTTAATTCTCACCAATAAGATAAAGAAACTTCTAGGGAATAACAGCTCTTAGCGTTTCACACAGCGCAGGAGTGCTTGCTCATGCAGCTGTTCAGTGCCATAGGCTAGGAAACCAGATAAATCCAATAGACCACATATTAAAGTAAGAGTCAAACCTGACTAAAGTGGACAAATTATGACCACCAAGCTAAGAAGGTGGTATACTCAGAAGTCAGGCATGGTGGTGCATACTTTAATCTCAGCTACCAAGGAGGCTGAGGCAGGAGGATCACAAGTTCAAGGCTTGACTTGGTCACACAATGAGTTCCAGGCCAGCGTGGGCAACTTAGCAAGACCCTGTCTCAAATAAAAATGCTTAAATAGTTCTGGATATAGCTCAGGGGTAAAGCACTCTCCTAGCACACCCTGGGTCCAATCCTAGTATCCATGTATCTACCCATCCAACCATCTATCAACACGTCCATCCATCTACCCACCCATCCATCTACCCATCCATCTATCTACCCATCCATCTACCCATCCATCCATCTATCCACCCGTCTGTCCATTCGTCCACCCGTCCATCCTGCCTCATTGACTAGCTACACAACACTAGGTGCCCTCTTCAAGGCCCAGTGTCCTCATGCCAATCACATAAAGAAAAGGCTGGAGCTGAGCCTCTATAGTATCCTTAGGCTTTAAACTTACATCAAAGTAAGTATATAACTCATAGAACTAAAACTGCACTAAAGTTAAGGTGCTAAGTTTTTATTTTAAAAATGTCTCTTTTCAATGCAATATATCTTCTTTGCTGGTATTTGACATTTGCCACTGTAACTCACTTGCTGACCCTGGGTATCTGAATTACAGCTAGCACTAATTTCAACTGGGAAATCTGTAAATAGACAGTTTCACAAAGAAGCCAAGAACATGGGTTTGCCTCTCAGCTACAGTACTCTGTCTAGCTTGGCCAGGTTACTCAGACTACCTAGAGCTGATGTAAGGACACATGGGTTTGATGCATGTAAAGCTTACAGACCATGGAAAAGCATCTACTGAGTTTATGGTTTGTTTTGTTTCTACCTTAAACAGTTCTACCTACTTGTAAATTCAGAATCTTTACCTCGATGCTATCTGGAGATTAGATGATCTTTAAGAATTCTTGAGGTTTCAAAACTCAGCTTTGGTGTACTAGAACACACTAGTGTCTGTGGTGGCTTCTTGAGCAACAGACAATATAATTCAAATCCCAAATAGCTAATAATTAAGTACCCATATGTGACATACTTATGCTAGGCTAGATTTAGTCATCCTTTAAACCCTCTCTGAAAAAGCGTCATGCATACCTTACAGATGAGAACCTGAGCCTCACACAGGTGCAAAAACTTATTCCCTATCCTGAGAAGAGCAGAGATACGGCTCCAACACAAGCCCATGTGAACCCTCAAAGGGAAACTCCTGCAGAAGCTAAGTTCATCAAGCAAACAGCTCATAGCTGCTCTGTGGCCCCTATGGGGTTTATCTTCCTTCTTAACCTTTCAGCCACACAGGCTCCACTTCAAACTCCTGATGGAAACATTTAAGCAGCTCCACAGAGCTGAGAACCAGAGGTGAGTGGGGGGGGAGTGAGATCCTGGCTACACACTATCTAGGGCTGCCCCAGAATTTCATCTACAGTTTGCCTTCCTTTTCTCACAACTTGAATAAAGATTTGGTCACGATAAAGTCTGTAAACAAACAACACACTCTTTCATTGACCTCTTTATTTTGTTAAATAAATTCCTTACTTTTGTAGCACATTTTCCTTCGTTTAAAATTTAAAACTGTAAAATTTTTTGAAGAATTTACTGTCAGGTTGAGCTGCATTAGTATCATCACTTCAGAGTCTACTTTGCCGGTACAGGAGAGCTCAACTCGAAACACTGTTTGAGAGAAGAAAAACAAGATCAATGCCCCATTGAATGTTGGCATTTATTTCTGCTCCCAAATAAAAGAAACAAACACATTTAAATAAGTGGACCAGACAGACAGTCCAGAGACCGAGTCACCACAGCTCTGGACATTTATACTTCGTTTACTGTAGATACAGGAGGGTGCTGAAGAGAAAAACCAGGACAGAAATGAAAACAATGACTTTCAAGCCTTGCTTATGATTCTGAACATGCCAGTTTGTCTTATATGTTCTCTTTTCCAATATACCAAAGCTACAGAATCTTAAGACAAACCAGTCTCACTAGCAACAGTAAAAAAATTACACAAAAATAAAAGGAAAGACTATGTAGTTCCAAATGCAATTATATATTGCTCCTAGCATTTAAGAATGCAAATGTCAGAAAGCAGTGTGTGCACTGCTGTCCGCAGAGCAGACATGAGATGCCCAAAATAAAACCTAGAGCAGGAGCATCCTTTCCTGTTGTCCAGCTAACAAAATGGGAGAAAACCAAAGCCACCCTTAACTGGACCCATGACACACAGACATGCAAACACATACATTAGCACACCACCAATGACAGACATATCCACAGAAAGAGTATGTATGGAAGCACTCTCGGTGGAAAATGTGTTTATGTATCTAGTAATCACATGTAAAAATTGTCTTTCCACAAGAGCAATTCTCCTAAGTATCCCAAGGAAATAAAGACATTGTTACTAGAGTAAATTATAATAAACCTACAAATGACACTGACAAATCTCAACTATAAATTAAAATAGAATTAGGTTTAAAAAGTGTTTCTAGTGATATTAATGATGAATATGTAGATTTTAGTAACTTTTTTACCTTTTAAGATTCCTTTCTTACAAACTGAGAAAATATTATTTCACCATCTATGAGTGGATCAGAGATACAGGTGTTTCTGAACATCCTTGCTGACCAACGAAAATTAAGCAGCCTCCCATCACTGTCTTAAAGCCTAGTGAATATGTGCCACTAAGGATGAGTGAATAAAGGCCCAGCCCACTGTAGGAAGTGCCAGCCATGGGCAGGTGGTCCTGGGTTGTAAGAAAGCAGGCTGAATAAGCCACGGAGAACAAGCCAGGAAGCAACACTCCTCCATGATCTCTGCTTCAGTCCCTGCCTTGACTTCCCTTGAGAACAGACTCCATAAACCCTTTCCTTCCCAAGTGGTATTTATGACAGTAACACAAAACTACCCAGGCCATTTCCAAAGGGTCTGCTTACAAGCTGTGAGAGTGGTGGGAATAAAACACTCAGTTCGCTGATTCAGTCACACATTGAGCACCTACTGCATACCAACTGCTGTGCAAGAAATCACCAGATACAAAAATCAGTTTATCAACAGTTACACACAAATTGGTATGGGCAGGAAGCAAGAAGGAGCTAACAACTGGAGGCAAACAGGAAAAGGATGCTGTAAGCTTTGCATTGTATAGAATTAATAGATGGGCATTCACAATCAGAAATAAAGGAAAGAGGGTTTCAAACTGAGGCCAGCATATACAAAGGCCAGAGTGTGAAAATTAATACAAACTGGAACTGCTGCAATGCTGGGGCATGTGCAAAGGCACATGGGAGCTGAACCCAGACTGGACTCTGGGTGCTGGAACATGGGCAGTGGTCAGAGGCAGGTGATCATGGATACAGGACAAAGCTTGAGAAGTCTGCAATGCGCCAGCTGACTGGAGCAGGAGGCACCAACAGACTTGATGCCCAGTGGTCAGATGCAAACGTGCAATGGCCACCCAAGCCAATGGTGGCAGTAAGATGTAAGTCAAAGGGGTGAGAGCAGAAGCAGGACTCAGATGGAGATGCCAGCAACACAAAAAAGAAGCCAAGAATGAGCTAAGCAAAGATGGTTCTACAAAGACATAACAGAACTCATTGCAAATACTCCTCAAAGCCAGACACTCAGTAAACTGTCCTTGTAGGGTATGGGGGAAACGGATGAAAGCAGTATGCGTAGTCTGTGTTCACTGGCTCACCTGATAAAGTGCGTGGGACTTCCCCTTGAGCAGAAATATTGACCTGGGGCATGCCCATAGCCACAAAATTGTCTACTTGGAATCCCAGCTTATATTCAACCTGTAAAATGAAGAAAGATTAAAAACATTGGACCTGTGACATCAGAAAAGACTTCATTAATGAGCTCATTAATTATTAGGTAGTACATGAGCTATTCATAGGTGCAAACAATCCCACTACCAAAAAAAAAAAAATTCCAAAGAGAAGGCCTCTAATCCCAGCTCTCAGGTGGATCTCAGTGAGTCTGACGCCAGCTTGGCCTATATAGTAAGTTTCAAGATAGTCAGGGCTACAAAGTGAGACCTTTTCTCAAAAAATAAATAAAAATAATAAAACTAAAATCATACTAGGAATTTTCAACCAGATAAAAATTCAACCCAAAGGCTACTTAGTATCTATTTGGTACCAGCCTTTCTGCTAAGATCTACCAGGTCTTCCTGAGAACAATAATATAGCCAGAATTTACTGCTACCCTGGAGAAGCATTCATTCTTATTAAACTCACCACACCATGACTGCCACCAAGGGGTGCTAGAGAGCTTTCCCCGAGGTACCCTAGGGCTTCCCAACAATAGACCATCAAGATGACTGTATAGTTATGCCAACGTTACCTCTGAATAGGACCAGAAAGCTGGGAAAGGTGTGTGAAGGAAATCAGCATGAATCTAGAACCGTAACGCCATGTGACCTCCACAAATAAGTAACTTTTCCAAGCTTCAGTTTTTAGAAAATGAGGATCACTCAACACAGGAACAAATGTGTTGACAACATAACACACCTGTGACAGTGGCTCAGGGCCCTTTGCTAACTGTAGACCCAGAGGCCTCAGAAGCCTCTCCCATCGCCAAGCTGCACTTCTCAGAAATCACTCCTTCCTGCCAACCCCAGGGATTCTCACACAAACCTCCCATGCTGTCAACACTGTTGCATTCCTTGTTCCCAACAGGAAGTGACTGTGAGAAACCTCAGGATTCTAGACAGCCTCTCATCCTCTCAACCTCTTCACGGCCATCTTCCTCATTCCTCATGGTCTCCCTCAACACTGTTGCATTCCTTGTTCCCAACAGGAAGTGACTGTGAGAAACCTCAGGATTCTAGACAGCCTCTCATCCTCTCAACCTCTTCACGGCCATCTTCCTCATTCCTCATGGTCTCCCTCATCGTGACTTTCCCTTCAGGCATTCTCCTCTTATTCCTGATAACCATGTTCTACACCTGTCTACATGTGAGGCCAGCAGCCCATGCCACATGCCATCCGCACACTAACACACAGGACTCTACAGAGGTTTTGACCACTGGCTCAATTTGTCTCCTGCCATCTTTCTGTGAACTTTGAGATGCAGTGCTCATTTACATCCCACCCAATTCTCCATGTCCAAAACATACTGTCCATGCACTATCTCTGACCACCCTCCTCTGGTCCCTAGAAAAGAAGCTCTTTGTGCTTACTACTTTAAGTCAGCCAACATTTATGAGGCATGTTTATGAGCCAAGGGCTGTGCTTATAGAGGGGGAAGGCAGTGGTCAATTAAACTACTTCCTTCCTCCCTCGCATAGCCAGGACCACTTGGTTTCATGTTCCGTAGCCTGTGCCCCAGCAAGGACATCACTGACACAGTCATTCTGACACCTTCAGCTGCTTCACTCCTTTGTTTCACACGCTTGGATGCAGCCCCTGCAGCCCCACTGCCGTTGGCTCAGCTTGCCGGGAGAATGGCATCCTGGGGGTCGGTCAGTGTTTACACATGACGAGACCACCCACCCACCCACCCACCCACCCACGCGCGCCCCGTGCTCAATGGCTGCTCTTCTTCAACCTCACTGACAGTCCTTACTGATGCAGCACATGCTACCTTCCCTGCTTCTTTTTCAGCTGGCACAGAGTAAGCCTCGGGCAGATCTGTCAGAACATCTCCCCTCTACACTCTGGTCCCAAGGAAAGCTCCAGCTTCATCATAGGATAAGCCCCTCTCTCTCTATGCTATGCTCCAACCCACTTCACCAGAGGAGATTTCAACTTGTCTTTCACTTTTACCTACTAGGCGTATCCATCCACTGTGTACCCTTACAGCCCCAAATCTAAGATTCAGAGCTGAGCTTCCCATTTCACCAAACTGACAGTTTCTGTAGAGCCTCCACAAGGAGGCACCCTACTGAGACACTGTGAGTTCCTAAACTAAAAAAAAGAAAAAAAAACCTCTGGGGCCAGGATCTCACCTGGGAAGTGAGTTACTTGGTGCCACATCCTGCTCCCCACTCCCTTTCCTGCCTCCTGCCTCCTGCCTGAGAATTAGAGAACCTGCCTATAGGTATATGCTTTAAACTTACTCCATCCTCAGATATAAAAAGGAGAGCCCACCTCTGTATATGGGCACTGACGCCTCTCTCCAGAGACCCTGCCATGCTGTTTGTCTCTGACGCTAGGGCCTTGAGGGCTCTGTCATATACTGTTGCCTCTCTGTCTGTCCATATTAATACTTTTCCAGAAACTCTTTACGCCCTAGGAATCCCCTGAAATGTCCCTCTTGAACACCCTCCACAAAACCCTTCAGTCTCCTTCGGTCAAAGTCTTAGTTATGACCAGAGGAATAGCTGTCCGGGGACCAAAGACTGGGTACAGCCAAGGAGTCAAAGAGCCCCAATGGCAGAGCTGAGGACCCGAGACAAGAGCATGGCAGAGTTCTCAGTGTAGCCACAGGAGCGGGAAAGGAGGTTAGAAATGATGCTGTGGGTGGAGGTGGGCAAAATGAGGAAAAACAGGTGACAAGGAGGCTGAGGAAGTCTTATCAAGGAACCATGGTGACATGGGAAGCATCACAAGGCAGCTATCTCCTCCCACTGGGGGTCCTTAGGATACCCAATTTTTAAATGTAGTTTTCGGAGTAAGAGAAAACTGCCAATTATTGAAATCCAACTTTCTCTACTTTGGTATACAATAATCTGTAAGGAATGCCACTTGTCAATCACCTTTGAAGAAACATCTATTTAGAAACTATCACAGACTACCAAACAAAAAACTCTGAACAGCAGTTGTTTATCAGAAAAGTAAGTGAGCCAAAATACTTTAGAAAAGTTACAGCAGAATATATAAATATTTGAATAAGCTAAGAAATAAACATGTTTGGTATTTTCCCTTACTTGGAACTCGTGGCTATGTGACTAGGCGGATGATGAGGACAGTCGTCTCCTTCTGGAACATAGATCTGAAGTGAATGTGCTTGCCTACAGTCCAATGGCCTTTTAATTCTCTCAAATTGCCAGAACTGCCTTTCTCAGAGCTCCTTGGCTCCAGTGGGACCCAGCCGGCTGGCCCCAGAGTCTGCTGCTGGAGCTCTGACAGGCGCCCTGCACTCTCCCGGACTGAGACCAAGGACGGTAGGTGGTGGAGTCTTCTGCCACCTCAGTGCACCCTGCCTCTTGGCTATCTAGCATATCCACTGACATTTAACAGGCACAGCTGTGTGGTTTTTGTTTGTTTTGTTTTTCTTGAACACTGGGGAGTTTTCTGGAACATACAAGAAACTAATTATCTGTTAAGACCGCCTAGTAGTCTACTCTTGTGAGCGAATCAATACCAGAGTTCTATTCCCATCTTAAAATACAATTAACACTTCTCAACCACTCACTAAGGCACGTGTGACATAGATGTTAAGGAAAAGACACACACAGCTCCAGCCTCTGAAGGAACT
This sequence comes from Phyllotis vaccarum, assembly GCA_033318265.1. Classification (NCBI taxonomy): domain Eukaryota; kingdom Metazoa; phylum Chordata; class Mammalia; order Rodentia; family Cricetidae; genus Phyllotis; species Phyllotis vaccarum. Next base: position 107,198,481 of record JARWLC010000004.1, read on the forward strand.
AAAATCCTTTGGCAAGACCAGTCAAGTAAACACTAGAGAACACTACCAGCAAAAGCTTTGATGTGGAAAACTGATGTTAAAATGTCTGCGCTGTTGAAGTGATGCACCAGGGAGTCTGGAGATCCTCACAAACAAATATTTCATCTTCTGGCAAGATCTTTAAAAAGCCCAAACTGAGTTTCTGATATAGTGTCAGAAACGGAGAGTGACAGCCATCCTTCTGAAAAGTTTATGACTGCATCTCAGAGCCAAATGATCAAGAGACCCCATGCCCTCTCGGTGACTTTAGTTCCCGCTTCTTCTGCCTCCAGACTAAAGTCCTTCACAAACCAAAGGAAAATGATCCATAAACCAAAGCACAGCTATCCAAAATAATATGATACAGTTATTTGAAGGGGGAAACACACAAATCAATTTGAAAGAACAGAGAACCTTTACCAGGACACATTGCTCAGAACTCTGCACTACACAAAAGCATGGAGCATTTAAGTGTGCACATGCACACTACACACACATACTCTCTTTAGGAGACAAGAATCAGGCAATAATACCTGATGAGAACAAAGATCTGAATGTGCTTTCTCAACATGCTATTATGACGGTGAAAAACCTTCCTTTTCGTTATATAATCTCATATGCCTTTGGAATTTGTACCATAACCATAATCAGTTAAAAAAAATTAACTTTCTAAATAAACTGCCATTAGTCAACCACGCTAAAAATCACCAGATACCATGACCTAAGAACTAAAGAACTGCAATATCATTAAGAAGCAGCCCAAAACTATAGTTTAAAAACATGCTCTAGCCAGGTGTAGTGGTACACAACTTTAATCACAGCCCTTGAAAGGCAGAAGCAGGTACATCTCTATGAATCCAAAGCCAGTCTGTTCTATATAGAGTTCCAGGACAGCCAGAGCTATAGAGTAAGACTTTGTCTCCAAAAGAAAAGAAAAAAAAAATCTACAAAATAATGAGACATTAGTCAGAAAGATGCTGGGATAACTGATAAGCTGTGGGTGCTCTGAGTTAGAACATTAAACTTCCTGATTCTGATAACTGTACTTGGATTATGTAAATAACACCAGTATCATGAAGACTAAAGTATTTAGGAGAGAGGAACACAATGTTTTCAAAGAATTTCCAAGAGTTCAAGGGCAAACATGGGCTGGGAATGAGGAGCAAATGGTACAAACTTTCATTTGGCAAATCTGGGAAATGAGGGTGTAAGATTCTTTGGGCTAGAAGAACCTAAGCAGTCAGAGATGTGAAGAAATCACCAACGAATAAGTTGCTAAATCCCTGTGTGCAGCCTCTACGGTTACTGGGGCTCAGTATGGTACATGTGGGAGATGCTAGTGCTACACCTTGCTTGCACTATGAATGTGGAAACTGTTCAAATCATCAATTGTGTCTGGAAGACCCAGCTGAGCAAAGCTTCTTCCCACGCACCAACACCCATCCTCCAACCATATATGGCTTCTCCATAACAGCAGGGTCATCATCAAATCCAACTGTCCTCTTCCCAAGCTAGATCCAGCTCCCAATGGAAAGGCCTAAAAGGACTCAGTCCTATGTAATGATCATCCATCTGGTGGCTACCTAAATCTGAAATTACAGGCTCAAGACTATCTGTGAGATGTAAACCTGAAAAGGCCCAGTGTTCCACAGTGCCTCGCCACTGACCCTTCTGTGGAAAGGAAGGCCATCCTCAGGGACAGCCCTTGTCTATGGAGAGTGGGTGACCCTGTTAGGCTGTCTACCAGCAGCTCTTACCTTGGACTTTGCATGCCAAGTGAAGTGAAGAAAGTTTGTCTCACTGGGCACTAGCAGGTTAAAGGACAGAGCGTAGTGACTAATAAGGTCATTTCTCACATAGTAAAGTTCTGCGTCAAGACCTAGAAAAAAGAAAGAAAAACAGTTAACCATCCAAATGTCTTCAGTGTATCAAAAATACTAATAGAGTGCAGAGATCAAACACTGATGCACAAGTGTGTGCTGTAGACAGTGACATGTGAGCAGCCTCACGAACAGGATACTGTGGTATCATAGCCCACAAACAGAGAAACTGGCACCTAAGTAGCTCTCCTTCTGAGACAGCCATGCCAGGACCACATGCAGCCACGTGCCACCGCTCTTTCTCCACCATTGGCCAAGGCTTAGAAGAGGGGACTGCAATACTGAGCAGCTCAGGAGCCGCCACTAGTCTATGCTCAACCACTAAGCCATCTCTCCAGCCCCGAAAGAAAACGTCCCATCTTCAGTGGAAAGTCAACTTCCTGTGAAAATCTACAAGATGGTTTATAAAATAAAAAAAAAAAAAAAGAGGAAGGAAGGAGGGAGGGAGGGAGGGAGGGAGGGAGGGAGGGAGGAAGGAAGACGGTGGTGGCTTTTGGGAGGTGGAGGCAGAAGCAGGAGGACCTCTGAGTTCGAGGCCAGTCTGGTCTACAAAGCAAATTCCAGGACAGCAGGACTGTTACACAGAGAAGCCGTGTCTGGAAAATAAACAAAGAAGATTGAAAGGGGGCACAGCACTGGGCTCAAGATGAAGACTCACTCACTAGTTAATAAGACTTGCAACTGGGATTCTCTACACTGCACAGAGACAAACAAAGCTTCATACAGAGGAAGCAAAAGCCAAGAGAGAAGACAGTAAGACATGGCCACAGACTAACAGCCCTAGAACCCAAGGGTAGACTCATGACTTGGACAATTATAAAATATGAAAAAGAGATTGATCATAAACTAAGACCAAACACTTTTTAAAAAATTCTTAACAACAACAAAAATATTATGTAGCCTGCCTTCTCTGGTCAAATATAACAAAAAAAATTAACTATAAAGACGAAGCCAAGAATGACTCTTTGAACATAGTTATAGCCTTTAAAAGATAGATTTTAAAAATATAAAATGCTATTACTAATATCAGAAATGAAAAGAAATAACATTACAGATGTTAAAAGTATAAAAAGACTATTAAGAACATTATCACAATAAGCTCAATGACTCAGATCAAAAAGAAAATCCTTGGCAACACCAGTTACCAAAAGACAATATGAAATAAAAAGCCCAAATGATCAAGAACCTACCCAAGGGGAAAGCTCCAGTCATCAGTAAATTCAAAACACCAATCTTAAATAACTATCAGAAAATAAGAGAGAAGGCCATTGTCTTACTCACAAGGGCATCACAAAGCCAAAAACTGTAATATTACAGAATAGAAAACTACAGATCAACATGTTTTGCAAGGACTCAAACATTCTCTACAAAATACCAGCAACTCTAATATAACAACAGTATGTGGAAGGGGAAGCATCTAATCAAATTATTTCCAAAGAGTCAGAATTCACCACATTAGTAGAATAAGAAAAAAATAATAAAGGCAGTTGTGGTAACTCCCACCAGTAATCCCAGCACTTGGAATTAAAGGGGTCAGGAAGTAGGAGGGTCAGGAGTTCAAGGTCATCCTTGGCTCAAGTTTGAGGCCAACATGAGACCTGGTTTCAAAACAAATGCTGAGGGCTTTCAGACTGAAAGCCTCTATGATAAAAATAGTCAACAAATAATGAATGAACAGATATTTTCTCAATCTGGGAAAGAGCATTTAGAAAGCCATATAGCTAGCATGCTCAATTCTTAAAATCATTTACAAAATCCTATTCAATTTCATACTAGGGGTCCTTGCCAGTGAGAAGACATTATAGGCATTAGAGGTGTAGAATACCATGAAAATCTACTAAACACTATGAAAAACAACTAGTGGAGAATTTGTGCTAGATAAGTGCTTTTAGGAGAAAACCCCACTTATGGGAAAAGATCTGCTGCCCCTTTAAATGCTCGTTAGCCTTCTTCCAAGATATGTTTTACATAGGGCTGCGCAAAGAAACCACAAGGAATGAGCTTGAGGGGGCCCAGGCCTCTTCTCAAGATCTAAGTAAATTTTGTTCTCAACCACACTGTATGAGTAGAAGGAAGATTGGAGCATCTCATAGTACGATACGTGGAGCCATGAAAATGTGAAGAGGTGCTAAAACATATCATCAATCTTCAGAGAAACAAAGGTTAAAATTACACTGAAAACCATTAGCACCCAAGAGAATAACTACAATTGATTCTGGCAAGGCTGGCTGGCAAGCATGAAAAAAATCGTTCAGCTGCTCTGAAAAGCTAACAGTTGCTTATAAATTAAACACACACCTACTCTGTGACCAATTCCGACTGAGGTAATTATGCAAAGGAAATGAAAATGCTGTATCCACAAAACACTGTGCACAGATGTTCATGGGCCTTTTATTCCTAATAGGCAGAAGTGGGAACAATGCAAATGCTTGAACTTGATACCAATTGTTAGCATTCAGCAATGGAGTACAGTTCTGCAATAAAAACAGGACAGACTTCTCAGAGTGAAAAAAACTTGACCCATGAGAATATCACCTATTTGAGTCTAGTTAGATAAAACTCCTAGAACATAAACACTAATTCATAGTAATAAAATTTTCAACCATGGTCATCTAGAAAAAAGAACAGGAGACTTGAGTGATGACAGGGAACTTCCTGCGATAAGGGCAATGTTCAATATCCTGACTTGAGTCTAGGTCACAAAGCTTTATATAAATAATTTATTTTATATTTAACTTGGGGAGGGGTTGCACTGTGAGTTCAGGTGTTTGCAGAATCCAGAAGAGGGTGTTGGGTCTCCTGGAGTTCGTTAGACAGATGTTAGTCTCCTGATGTGGGAGTTCTGCAAGAACTGAGTCACCACTCCTGCCCCAGGTGGGGGAGAGGGTGTGAGAAACTGGGCTCAGGGCCCTCCACAGACTAGGCAAGTACTCTATTGCTGAGCAGCATCCTCGGCATTCCTTAAAGGTCAATCTACTGAACATATAAAGCCCTTGCATTTAATTTTATATATATTTATATAAATTTTCTGAGAAGAGTGAAAGATAGTCCTCAAAGATTTTTACCCCTTCTTAACCTAAAAAAGAATTGTTAGTCACAAAATAGGATGGAACCAGCAAATATTAGGAAACAGATTAGTTATATAAGTAATCCATTTCCAAATTTCAACATCAAATATTATCCCAGGGAAGTAAGGAACTCTGTTCCTGAGAGCACAACAAAGGCCTGAGCCCGGAAGAGAATCCTCTATTTCAGTGGCAATGGCTCTCAAACCAACCTGGTTCCCGCCAAGCCAGGGCTCTTCCAGCTCCATTTCCAGACTATTAAAGGCAAATACGTGCACAAGGGCTCTCTCCTCAGAGGAGCACAGAGGGACCTGTGCGTGCTTCCTGGCAGAGCAAGCTGCACTTCCCCTGTACCACTCTTAGGGCAGCCCCACAGCTCACAACCACAGGCCTGCAATTTCCATCTTCTCACACGTTAATAGCTTTACTCTGCTCTCAGGCAGCCTTAGCCACAGTAAGTGGTTTGACTGGGCGACCCACCTTACCTCATAAGGTACCAATTATGCTTTTGTTAGTGCTTTCTGGTCTGAAATAGCAGATGCCTTGAGTGGTCTGCCCTGAACCTTCTTCACCATAATCCCATTATTTTTAGTGAAAAAGTACTCGTCAGAGTTTTTTTAGGAGTGGGTTTGATATTATAACAGAAATGGTATGTTCTTTAAATACAACACTGAATGGTGGCCAGGGTGTGGTGGCAATTTGTGACTATAAACATTTATGTAATATAAATTCCTAGCTTGCAAGACAGCAGTGATTAATAAGCCATGGTCACATCTGTAAGAAAACAATGATTCCAAACATTTCTTTCTTTGTAGAAGACCACCTGAGGTGGTAGCCCAGGGATTATGGCCGTTCAATCTAATCCATCCCCATTCATCCATGCAATACAGTAGACACCTGTTATGGTCTGAGTCTGGTCTATTACCACAAATTCATGCTTTAAATGCTAGGTCCACAGCTTAGGCTTCTATTTTGAAAGGTGTGAAGGAAGCCTTCAAGGGAGCACACCCTGCCTGTCAGAAGAAGATCACTAGGTAAGTAAGGCCTCTGGAGGAGGCATTGGCTCCTGGCCTCAGCCTGCCTTTCCTGCCTCCTGCCTGTGAACAAATTGCTCCCGATGCCCTGCTTTCCCTGTCAGACTGGACCCTCTGCAGTGCAAAGTCACATCAGCCTTCCCTCCTCAGCTTTCATCAGGTTTCTGGTTCCAGCAACACAAAGTAACTCTGATGGGAGGGAGGGAGGGAGGGAGGGAGGGAGGGAGGGAGGGAGGGAGGGAGGGAGGGAGGGAGGGAGGGAGGGAGGGAGGGGAGGGACAAAACTAAAAAAACCCTGATAAAAACTGACACCATGAGCCAGGCTTCTATAAATACAGTGTAATGAACAGAGTTTTGTCCAGAATCTAACCCTAAAGGAAAACGGACAAGATGCAAACAATATTCAGCAAATTTTCAAAAATGCATGGCACCTAAAAGTGTACAATAAATGTCCAAGAAATTAAAGTTAAATACATATGAATAATATATGAATATGAATGTTATGTATGTTTCACATTTTTAAAAATACTGAGTATCAGAATATACTAAGTCACTGATTATAAATAGTGCATTACAAGTGATTTTTTTGTACCGTTTATTCTGTTTTCTCCTTAAGTTTCCACTGAAGGCTGGGCATGGTGCTACATGCCTTTAACTCCAGCATTTAGGAGGCAGAAGCAGCTAGATGGTCATAGTGAGTTCCATGCCAGTACAGCCAGGACAATTTACTGAAACTCATTTTAAAAAGTTTACATTTTCTAGGAACTATAACTAAAAAAAAAAAAAAAATAAAAGTTTTTAAAAACATTTAAAGAAAGATGCATGTAGTGTTTATTAGCAAGTCACTAAAACTGAAATCCAATTATTTTCTGTGGTGGTCTGAATGAGAATGGCCCTATAGGCTCATTTCAACACCTGGTCCACAGTTGGGACGGTAAGGATTGGGAGGTGTATAGCCTTGCTAGAGGAGGTGTATCATTGGAGGCAGGCTTTGAGGTTTCAAAAGCTTATAGCAGTCCAGCTAGCTCTCTGCGGGCCTCGTGGGTGTGGATCAGATGTGAGCTCTCAGCTACTGCTCCAACACCCTACTCATTTGCTTGCTGCCAAACTCTCTGCCATGATAATTGAGGACTCACCCTCTGAAATTGTAGCAGACCCCCAATTAAATGCTTTCTTTTTTAAGTTGCCTTGGTTATGGTATTCCCTCAATGCAAAAGAAAAATCCATTAAGGTCTGTAAGAGCTAGGAAAATGGCTGTCCATGTTCTGCCATCCCATCTTTTTTCAATTAAAACAATTACTGTTTAAAGAAGACATCATCTTTGGTATATTAAAGTTAACACTAATAATGACAAATCATAAATAGTTAAAAATTCCTTCCTCTCCTTCAAAATATCTTGATATATCACCAAAAAAAAAAAAAAAAAGCAGCAAGATCTGGCAAAGTACCAAAGCAAAAGGCTAAGGTTTAGGAAGAATCTCCACCTATAGCACTGATGGATATTGTCACAAAAGAAAGCTTCAGACTAGTTACTGTGGAGACTAGCATGGAAAACCCTAGAATGCTGGAATAAAGCACAAGTTTTCCGGGGGGCGGGGGCATTAAGAAAGAAATCTTGATCCTATGCAAAGAAAGCCTATTCTCAGAGGCCTCAGAAAACAGCCAACTGCATATTCTTACCCCAGTAAGTAACTCTAAATCATACTGAGAGAGCATAATACTTTCTTTTTTTAACAAGGAATAGAAAATCCTTTATACTAAGATGCTTCTGATAAAATAAACATTTTTAAAATGTTCATTGGTATTTTTCCTGCGTGTATGTCTGTCTGTGTGAGGTTGCCAGTTACCCTGGAAGTGGTTGTGAACTGCCATGTGGGTGCTGGGAATTGAACCTGAAAGAGTAGCCAGTAACCTCTCGTCCTCTCTCCAGCCCCACTAAATGTCTATCTTCATTGCTCTAAATCACAATGTAAATCGTTTCTGGGGCTGGAGAAAGGCTCAGTGGTTGAGAGCACTGACTGATCTTTCAGAGCACCGGGTTTGAGTCTCAGAACTTTATGGCAGCTTACAACTGTCTGTAACTACCATTCAAGGGAATCTGATGCCCTCTTCTGATCTCCATTGGCACTGTGCCCTCATGGCGCATATTCATACAAACAATCACATACATCAACCAAAATAAATAAATATTTTTAACATAAAACATTCCTAAACATATTAATATAGAGAACCCAATGTTAAGTACAACTGGAGTATGAAATTAGTAGGCAGGGAACAGAAGACACATACATCTGGGGTTAGTATAGACGTAATTAAGGCACACATCAAGATGGGACACTTGAAATCATTTCCTCTCAAAGCACCCACAAGACAGTTATATAAAGTTATCAGCAGCCAGGATGGTGACACATAGAAGTTCCAGCAATTGGGGTGTGGAGGTAGCTGGAGTTCAAGGCATCTCAGCTACTACCGAGTTTTCAGTTAGTCTAGAGACTACGTAGGACAGTGTTCACAAACATAAGCAAAACACTGAGCCGATGAGATGGCCTGGTAGGTAAAAGTATTTGCTGAACAAGCCTAGTCAGCTAAGTTCAGCGCCCAGATCCCACGGGGGAAGATGAAACCTCTGACCTCCACACTGGTGCCACATCCCTCCTCAGAGCTATAAAATAACACCTTTTTTTCTAACTTTAAAAGTTATCAGCTATAAGAAAATGCACAATCAACTTCTTAAGGCAGGCCACAATTTGGTCAGCGGTGGGTGAGAAGACACAGGAACAGAAAGCCTAAGTGCAATTTTCGTCTCTATAAGTGCTCACCCACATAAAGGAAAACAAGAATGCAGACAACAGGCTAGAAACATTTACAAAGGTTAGTAAGGAATGTTTATTATTTTTCTTCTTATGATCATATAGGTTGTTTTGCATTCATATCCAGAAAATATATTTAGGAAAATAAAATGAATTTTAAACAAGTTTATCTTGATTTTCTGACAAATATTAAATTTGTGGGGAATATCATACTTTATATTTCTGGGTTTAATCTCTCTTTCTTTCCTTTCCCATCATACACTCAGAGGGAAAACAAAAAACAGCAAATGAGGATAATACAATCTACCCCTTTCCAACTGCTACCAATTATCAATGCTTCAACTGTGACCACAGTAATTAACTGCAGACTGAGCCCAGGGATGGGGCTGGCAGACAGAACTATGGAGAATAGTGGGGCATGAATGAACCAGTTCAAATAGACACTGAGCAGTGGTATTGAGGCAGAAAGGAAAATAACCCCACAGTGCATTAGAGAGCCAGTTTCACAGCAAGCCCTAAGTATAGGAATGCTCTAAGATCAGGAACCAGGAAAGGCAGTGGAAGGAGGGCTCAGTTCCAGGTCAGAACAAGAAGGGGATAGTCTAAAGGTTAGTTACTCCATATGTGCCCTTAGAAAGCCCTGGAAACCAGGACCATCATGATCCAAAAAGGAATAGCTGCAATAAATCCACAATAGATTCTGATATTTGTTTTCTTGGGGGGGGGGTAAATAAAGAAAATTGAGATTTAGAGAATAAAGTCTTTGGGGATCAATTTGTAGAGGTCTTCTGATTCCAATACTAATGGGCATAAGGTCATAAAGAGTAAAGATCAGACAACAAAAGAGGATTCCAAGTCACCATCTTGGGGCAAAATAACAGAAAGATAGAACACATAATAAGACCTGATTCCTCAAAGAATGATTCTGACAGAAGATTAAGAAACCAATTCCATTTATAGCCACATTCCAAAGGATAAAATACTTAAAAAGCAATTTATCCAAAGAAATAAAGACTAAGTTAAAAAATACAAAACATTCAAAGAACTAAATAAACAGAAAAAGACCATGCTTGTGGTTGGGAAGACAACAGGATTAGTAAGACGGCAATATAACTAAAATGTACAGATTCAGTGCAATCTCTATCAAAACTCCACCAGCCTTTTATGCAGAAATAGAAAAGCAGATCCATCCTCAAATAGACATGAAATTGTAAAGTTGCCCCAAATAGTCAAAACAATCTTTAGAAGGCACATATAAAAAAGATGCACATTTCATAGTTTCAAAACTCACTACAAAGTGACTTAGATCAAAAGAGTGGCAAGCAGACCATGGTGGTAACCAGCACTCTCTAATGGACTTAGGACCTGTTCAACAGAAGGAAATCATTCCTGGTACTGGAAACCTTAACACCGACCCAGGGCTAGTGACATCATAGATCTTGGCAGGGAACTTACACCTGCCACTTTACTAAACCAGCACAATCCCTAGTCAGAGTCTAAGTGTTTGTCCAACAACCACAGACAAGTCCTCATCCTTCATTGAGGAAGCTTCTGTTTTACAACAGAAAGAGACCATTACAGAAAGCCACAACCAAAGAGTTGTGAAGTCCAGTCCCAATATATATATATATACAAACACAACTCCTGCCACTAAGCCTCAGGGATCACTGTGGTAGACGGGAAGGAAAGACTCTAAGAACCAGAGAGACAAGAAGTTTGCTGTGAGAATGTTAGGATCTATACCCATAAAGTCTCACCAACATGACTGCTTAGACATGAGCTGAACAAGGACAATAGACATCTAAAATGGACAAGAGAAAGCTCATGAGGCCTCAACCCTACACCAACAACCACAAGCAACTAAGAAAAGCTGAGAGCCAGAAATGGTCTTCCCCAGGGACAAGCACACTCACTGGTTATTCCATACCAAATGATCAGCCCTGAAAACATACATAGTATGGTTATAGCATAAGGGTAGCCATTTAAACCACCAGAACAGAATTGAGCCCAGAAATAAAGTTATAAAATTCTGAAGACTCAAGTTTTGATAAGGATACCAAGATCATTTGCCAGAAAAAAAGGACTATTTTCCTTCGACAACTAATGGTGGAGTAACTGGATATTCAGTGAGAAGAATGAAACTGGGCCCCTACCTCACACCACATACTTCAAAACAGATCAATGGCCAAACACCAAGACTTAGAACGGAGACTCTTAGAAAGAATTAAAAGACAAAGAACTCTTAGAAAAAAAGTGCTCACCCACATAAAGAAAAACAAGAATGTAGAAAACAGGCTAGAAAAATTATTTACCAAAAGTTGGTAATGTTTATTATTTTTCTTCTTCTTTATGAACATATATCTTCATAACCTTAGATTTGGTAATGGACTCTTTAAGACAGGATGCCAAAGCACAAGCAATGGATGGAAAAAACAGATACACCAAAGTTGATAAAATTTTAAAAAGTTCTCTGCAAAAAAATAATCATAAAATAAATAAAGAAAGAAAAAAGAAACCACTATTACAAAGAACACAAGAATGGAAGACGGAACCTGCAAATCACACCTGGTAAGAGTCTAGAATTCTGGATATATAAGCAAGCCTCACAATTCAACAGAAGACTACTATTGTGAGTATAATCATAATAGTGTGATTCTAGCATAAGGGTAGCAATCCAAACTAACAGCGTAGAGCATTGGTCCAATCTAAAAATGGACAAGACCTTCAACACCCATTTCTCCAGAGAAGACACATAAACAACCAGATGAAAAGATGTTCATATTATTCGATAGTAGGGAAGCAGAAGTGAAAACAAAAACGAAGTCCTTCATCCTACCTAGAATAACCACAACCAAAAAAGCAGAAAATAGCAAGAGCTGGCAAAGATGAAGAGAAAAGGACCACTGTAGTCTTGGCAGGAATGTGAAACAGTCAGTCCCTGAAAATATTCAAGCAGTGCCTCAAAAAGTAAGACAGCGTTACCAGATGATTCATGTTTCTATTCTAAGTATATGTTTAACTTGAACATGTATCCACTTGGGTATTTGCATGTTCTCAGCACCATTACTCATAACAGCCAAAATGTGTAAGCAACTCAAATGTCCATGAAAATATGAAGAGTAAATTGTGGTATAAAAACAGAATAAAAGATATATATGAACCTCCACAACATTATGCTACATGAATATTTAGAGCAGGGACAGCGGAGACATTCAGCCAGCAAAGGTACCTGCCGCCAATGATGACCTGAGTTCAGTCCCCAGAAACCACAAAGTGGAGAGAACCAAATTTTGCACATGCACATACACACAAACTGGATGGAAGGGTGGGTGGGTGGGTGGGTGGGTGGATGGATGGATGGATGGGTGGGTGGGTGGGTGGGTGGATTTTGAAGACAGAATTTTGAAAATAAGAAGCACTATGAAGACTCAGAGACTCAAGGGCTGAAACCCTACCATATAAAGGGGGAGGGCCAAGAGAGGAGGGAACGAAACAGGGAAAGCAGAATAGGCAGAAAGGGCTCTGTGGAGGTAGACTAGGTAAATGCCACCAGCCATGAGCTGAATAGGAGCATTTTGTCACCAGAACACACTGAGTATTGCCATCCTGACTTAGGATAAACACTTCAGCCGTTCAACTACATTAACCAGACTTAAGTTTCTTGCAGCCAATTACAGCAAAGTAGGGATGTTGCTCTTTCCTACTATAATATTTGTTCATAATTTGATTTTTAAACAACCCATATTTAATGTTGAAAAAAAGTTATTCCAGCAGGCTGGAGACATCATGGGTTAGGAGCACTGGCTGTTCTTATAGAGAACCCGGGTTCAATTCCCAGCACTCACATGGCAGTTCACAACTGTCTGTAACTACTGTTCCAAAAGATCTGACTCCTTCACACCAATGCAGATAAAATAAAGTTAAAAAGTTATTCCAACAAGATTCTCAAAACCCTACCAAAAACAAAAATGTTTTTCACTATACAGAATTAAGTCCCAAATTAAACTTCAGGGTGTCCTGCCCAACTTAGTACAAAGTCTAATAACCCACCAATTAAATCTTTTCCAAGTGGGTTTCCCAATGTTGTCATTCTGTTAGCAAGTGAGCAAGTGACACATCAGTGAAGAAAACTCCCTTTATAAAAAGTGCCACTTTGGGGTCTGGAGAGATGGCTCAGTGGTTAGGAGCATTGATTGCTCTTCCAGAGAACAAAGGTTAGATTTCCAGCACACACATGGCAGTCTACAACTGCTTATGACTCCAGTTCCAGAGCATCCAACATCCTCACATAAACATATATGAAGGGGAAAAACACAAAACAAAACTACAAACTACCATGCATATAAAATAAAAATAAATAAATTTTTTAAAAAGGACCACCTTCACAGCACTTGACAATGCATCTCTAAAAGCTGCTCGCACGGCAGGCAACCTCCTCTACCTAGTATGCTTGCGGCATTCAACATCAGATGCATGAGTAGCTGTTGGCTGCTAAAAAAATCAATTACATCAAAGATGAATTTTAAGGAAACTTTTTTTTTTAATGTCAGAAATCAATCAAAATACAGGACAGAAGTCACATTGCGGTGCTGGAGCTAAAGCAACATCACAATGCAGACTTCCTTTTCTGGTTCTGAGACTAAGTACCTGAGTGGCCTTTGACACTCAGTTCCTGAGCCATCCTCTAGAAGTCAACTTTCTCAACTATAAAGCAAAAGAGGTAGATCAGATGATGCTAATCCTCCCTTCACTGAAAAATTCTGTAATTTTATGACATCACCAGTAGTTTCCAGATGTCAGCCAAAACTTAAGTATTCTATGATATCATCTATAATTCCTATATATCAATCAAAACTTAAAAAAAAAAAAAAAAGCTCATGAAACCAAGACAATCTTTAAGGTCTAATCAGCAAAAAGTAATCATATTTTAAACCACTAAATACACTTAGTGATGTAAAATAAAAAGCTCTTACTTCAAATGTTTATAAGTTATGTATGCTAACAAACTGAAAATAAGTAAGTTTGCTGGGCAGTGGTGCATAATTTAATCCTAGCACTTGAGAAGCAGAGGCAAGCAGATCTCTGTGAGTTCAAAGCCAGCCTGATCTACAGAGCTAGTTCCAGGACAGTCAAGGCTACATACACACCAAAAAACGCCTCTAATGAAAGACAACAGGAAAGAAAATAAGTAAGCTTGTTCATCAAAATCTAGAAAATCTATTTACATCCAAAGTAACACCTAAAAAACTTATTGAGAACTAATATTAACTACATACAGCAGAGATTGCCAAGCCTGGATGGCTCAGCAGTTAAACACACTGGCTGCTTGTCCAGAAGGTTCAGAGTCTAGTTTCCAGCATACACGTGGTGGCTCACAGCAGAGAACTGCCAACATTTGGTGGCAGGAAAGGGGTTTCGTTTCTCACAATTAAAAAGGTACACCATCTTCAAACCGCGTGGCTATTCAAGCACAAATCATGAAAACTGAGGACTGTAAGGTACTACTCAGCCACACTCAGCATTTGCTTCCTTTATTTCTCTTTCAACTTTAAATACCTTGGCAGAATTAGCATTTTATAGTTGCCTACAGAAGATACAAGGCAAGAATGGGTGATTAGAAAAGAGAGAGAGAGAGAGAGAGAGAGAGAGAGAGAGACCCAGGATCAATAAAAGATAACCATGTCTTCATTTTGCACTCCTTTTATTTCAGGCTACCTCCTTCAGACTAAGACCTGTCTCTACATTACCCATGGCAATTCTGTGATAGCTGATCACAGAAACTCAAAGCTATCCATCATAAAAGCTGTGTTCAAGTTTGTCTCTGTTAGTGTCTGGAAGAAGTTATCTAGACTGAGTAGAAGAATAAGGTCAAAGAAACATGCACAGGACAATTTCCCTAAAAAAAATGTGATTAAATGTACAATAGCTGAGAATGTAAAAGGTACTTCCCAAATCCTTTTCGAGGACAGCAACAGAGCGTACATAAGCCACATGCTCCAGCGTTAAAATGTAAAACACAACCTCCCTACCATGGAGACAGACTCTCCAGCATCTGGTAAGACAGGCACTCTAGACAATAATTTGTTGTTATTCTCTTGTGGAACAATCCTTCTGTACACTGTGATTGGTTTAATAAAGAAGCTGACTGGCCAATAGCTGGAAAGGATAAAGTTAGGCTGGAAAACCAGACTAAGGACACTGGGACACTGGGAAGAAGGATTGAGTCAGGAGTCCCAGAGAGACACAGGAAGTGCAAAATGAATGAGAAGTAACACCATAGGGCAGAACATAGGTTAACAGAAATGGACTAATTTAAGTTTAAGAGCCAGTTAGAAATGAGCCTGGCTATCAGCTGAGCAATTATAACTGAGCCTCCGAATAGATTTGAGAACAGACAGGTGAGAAAATCTGCCTGTACTGTTCCCTGACCTGACTGAAGGAAAGTGATTTGAGCAGTTCACACCTGTACCACCAACACAGTCAGAGACAGAGACTTGTACCCAGTGCTTCACAAGAGTGCTGCCCAGCTTCTTTCACGGCCACCCCTAACCGGAGCACACCACAGAGGTGGAGTGGCTCAGATTCGCCTGTTCATCGCTTCTCCTTGCCAGCAACATGAAGCAGAGTGCTACCTCAGGAATTCAACTGCAAAACTATGATTTATTTTTAAACCAAATCGCATAGCTCTCTGCCAAGTTAGTTCCACAAGGGCAGGCTCCTTATCTGTTTTATTCACCAAAAATATACCCCATGATACTAAAATAAGATCATGTTTCATATGCAAGCGAATATTCCTACTGAAGGCAATCAACCAAGAATCCAAATGTCCAGTGACCTAAGGCTTGGTCTGACTAACAGTGGCCTGAGGCAATGGGCCATACAGTGTTTCCTCTAGCAGTTGAAAATGAACAAAGGCGCTCAGGGGCTGCTGCAGTTTTATATTCTTCCTGGGATGATCAACAGGCTCCTTCTCTGTCACCTGCTGCTTATTCCAAGTCCTTCTCATAACCAAACACATGTGCCAGACTACACTCCTTGGTGGGTTCCAACCAGAAATGAAGCAGCCTGAAATGTTTGGATATTTGTTTTTATTACAAAGATATATAAATCCCCACCCGTGACTAAAATAAATTGTTCTGAGGCTCACGCAGGATGTCCAGTTGCATCACAGCACCTGTGCTGAGAGCAACCCTGTTGTAGATGGGTTTCTTAGTCCCGGGCGGCCAGAGGCCCAGACCCACAGACCTGCCGCACCAGACCCCTTAGCAGCCCGGGCCCCCAGAAATGACTCAGACGCTTATATTAACTTTATGCTGTTTGGCCTATGGCTCAGGCACATTGCTAGCTTCCTCTTACATCTTAACCCACTTCTATTAATCTGTCTGCCACGTGGCCCGTGGCTCACCTGTGTTCTTTACATGTTGCTCCTTGGGCGACTTGCTCGATCTGCCTGACTCCGCCCTGCTTCTCCTATCTATGCCCTGATTTCTCCTCCTACTTCTTCTATGGTGCCTGTCATGGCCCAAAACAGCTCCTTTATTTAAAGATTTAGATTCACAGCATACAGAAAGGCATTCCCACATCACTTCCCCCTTTCTGTCTAATCAAAAAGGTTTCAATTCATAGCAAAATTACATATAACAAAATAGCCACCAAGCAAGAATTACAGTTATAATATCTAGTCTATTTGTATTTAGCAAAATTAAAGAAAATACTCTTATCTACCTTATCTTTATGAATCTAAAGTTTCATATCCAATATATCTTTCAAATGACTAAGAAAAACTATAACTATAACTATCTAATCTTCAACTACATCAAAGACCACAGAAGGATATATTTACCCAAGTAAACCAGAAGTGCAAGTGACTTCTAAAATCTAGAAAGGACAGAGATGACACCTATCTGTCTGGACAGTCACTCAAAGTTCCTTTATAAAGTTGGGGCATCCATCTTCAGCCTACAGGCCCAGAGTCTCTTTTCATTTTAGTGAAGCAGGAAATCTGCTCTGCCCATTCTGGCACAGTTCATCAGTTGCTTCTCCTCGAGTCCTGAAGAATGTCTGACAGTTTTCTCTGTAAAGCAGGAACCTGAATGACCATTGCGGCTTGTTCTGCCAAAGTTCAGAGGTCATCTTCCTATGGAACCTGCATGTCCAGTTTAAACTGGGGGCGCGTGGCCAACCCCATTGATAAGGGGCTGCTAGGACCCCAGAAAGCCTGTTTGCCTAGTTCCTGGCTGCTGGAGAGACCGGTTTGGAATCCATCGTCCACTGTTCCAGACTCCAGTCCCTGTTCAGGCTCCGCTATAAGCTGTTACCTGTACCGTGCGTGTTGGTTTATATTTTAATAAATATCAATCTTGGACTGGTGCCTTCTAAGTAAAACTCCATCTACACAACCCCTCTAACTTAAGCAGAAAGGAATATCAGAGCATTAACTACACGCTCCTCCTGTTGCTTTTCTGTTGCTGTGATAACATCAAAGCAACCTGGGGAAGGAGGATTTTATTTCAGCCTAGACGCCCCAGGTCACAATCCATCAATGAGGGAAGTTCAGGCAGGAACTGAAGCAGAACACTGGAGAACAAACTCTCCTGCACCACTAGCTCACTCACTAGTTCCTGCTAGATAGCTTTCCTTTGTTTGCTTTTTGTTTTTTTCAAGACATGATTTCTCTATGTAGCTGTAGACCAGGCTAGCCTCCGAGTTTGCCTGATTCTGCCTTTAGGAGTTGGAATTAAAGACATGAGCCACCACCAACCAAGTGCCCAGGGATGGCACTACCCACAATGGGCTGGGTCCTCCCACATTAATCATTAATCAAGAAAATGCCCCACAAATATGTCCACAGGCCAATCTGATGAAGCAAGTCTTCAATTGAGGCTCCTTCCTCCTAGGTATGTCAAGCTGACCATCAATATGAGCCACCATACATGTCCACCCACACAGAGTGAAGGAAAGGATGGGAATTAACACTCAAACAGATAGATTCCCAACCCAATGCTCTCCTACACTTGCTATCTACTATCTGCTCACAAGTGTGCATGCACAAACAGATCCAAATCTTGCACATGCTTCTTTTAGCAGACGACTTCTTTCCTCTACTAAATCACTAAGGAATTAACCTTAGGGGACATACAAACAAAAAGCATTTAATTAGAGTAACAGGAGCTACAGTGATCCTCTCATCTGAAATAATCAAGATTGGACATAATTGATTCACTAGTTTAAATCACTCATCACCAGGCAACAGTGATCCCTGAACAAAGAACACAAGCAGATGACTAAGGTTACAGTGCGGAGACCGAGGGGGCTCAGGGCAAGTGAGATGGCTCAACAGGTGACCTCACCACAGTCCACAGTGTGAAGAAGGAACACAAATGCTGTCGTATGTGTGCACTCAGAACAGGGATGGATAGGTAGCCAGCAGACAGATGGGGGGAGGGGGCACTGAGGAAGAAACTGAGGTGACAAAGATAAACTAGGTTTGTGGGAACATCTGTAACCCCAGTGCTCAAGAAGCTAAGGCAAGAGGATGCCACAGTTTGAGAACCGAGCCTAAGCTAGAGTGAAGGTGAGATCTCAAAAACCCCAAAGATAAAATTATGTTTAAAAGATTAAAATCCAGAAAAAGAAAATCCTGGATATATGGTTCCCAGAACAAATTACTAAAAAGTAGAGCTAAACAAAGTAAGAAACCCAAGATCTGGAGAGTTGAGCTCCGGCATTCATGAGTCCTGATGGGGCATACATATAAGGAAGCCACGCAAGGGCAGAGAGAGGGTAAAAGTGAAGAGTGCCCAGCACTTGGAATTTGGATCCATTCCCACCAGCCTGACAGAAGGGCCTCAGGCTTCAAGGTTCATCAGGGTAGATAGAGGTGTCTTGACTCACAGGTAGGGGGTAATGAGCCTGATTACTTTGTATTGTTTCTGTCCCATCAAACAAGCAGCACTCAGAAGGCTCAAACTCTCTCCAAGTAATTGAACTATGTCCCAGAATAAAATCCAAAAATATCTAAAGGACTACATAAATGTTTAACAACCAGGCACACTGGCATGTACCTACAATTCCAGCATGTGGGAAAATGAAGCAGGAGGATCACATGTTCAAAGCCAGACAGGACTACAGAGCAAGTGTCTGTCTAAAACAAACAAAAGCAGAAACAAAAGGAAACGAAAGGCAGGTAGACAGGCTGGGGAGATGCTCATTTGGTAACACCCTTGCTACTCAAGAGTGAGAACCTGTGTCTAGACCGCAGCTGGATGCATTGTTATAGTATCACCTCTGGACAACAGCCTGTGTCACTTTAACTGAAGTGTATCACTAGCCGGAAAACAGCCTGTTAACTGATGGCTCCCACTGACTAGAAGACAGCTCCAAGTGCTTCAAGCTGTGCATCTTACAGTCAATGAAGCAGAGCATTCAAGCCAAAAGGCTCCATCTCAGATCAACTACAGGGGCTGAGGACCTGGCTCAGTTGATACCTGGCATTCATGAAGGCCTGGCTTACTTTCCAGCACCACATGAACCAGGGGTGGTGGGCACCTGGAATGCCAGGGCTTGGGAGGGCAGTCAAGAGGATCAGAAGTTCAGATCACTACACCAGCTCCTCCATCTAAGAATCTGATTGTTGCAGATCCCCAGATGATTTCAGTAGGAGCTGAACAGACTGCTAACCTTCCCAACAGAGTAGAAAGAATGCACTTCAGAGCTGCAAAACTGCACACACCTGTGACCTCCAGCAAATCGTGTAATCTGTAGAATCTCGACTGTATCTGCTTAAAAGGTAACCAATGGCAGCTGGAGAGATGGCTCAGACAGGCTGTTTGTTTCCAGAGTTCCTGAGTTAAATTCCCAGCAATCACATGGCAGCTCACAACCACCCAGTATGAGATCTGGTGCCCTCTTCTGGCATGAAGACATACATGCAGGCAGAACACTGTGTGCATAATAATCTTTTATAAATAAATAAATGTGGCCAATGCCATCTGACATTCTGAAGAATATGTGTGAAGTGCCTGGCATGTGTAAGATGTGTTTGTTCTCTCTAGATCACAGATATCTCCCTAGTTAAGAGGTGTGTGCATTGTATTCCAGCTTAAAATGTATGTAAGAATGGCAGACACTCTTGTCAATTCAGTAAGTATTTACTATGCAACCCTGTCCTACACATATTGGTTTTGGCAAGGAACATCTTAGGAAGTAATACACAAGGGAACGTTGTTTGGAAACAACCAGATTAGAACACATTTACATCAACAAGGATAACACATTTTAAAAAAGAGTACTTCCACTGTAATTTCAGAGTAGCTTAATGGTTTGGTCTCAAGTGCAGGATAGTCTTCCCTCTCAGGATGGAAGTTCTGTAAGCAGAAAACCAAATGCCGGGGAACTTCTCAATTCTGCCTGCTGGGGGGGAGGGGAGGGACACGACACGGGACGACACCGGGCACCTTCCACATACTCTTCAAGTGAACCTTAAAACCCAAGCAGCATTTTAGGCAGCACCTTCAGAATTCACTCATTAACTCAGGATGTGACTCACAGGGGACAAGTTTAGCCATAATTAGATAGAATTTTCCTCCATATGTGCAGGGGGGGGGGGGTGTTCAAACCCACAATTGCACAATGTCTCAGTCCCGCTCTCCCAATGAAGAACACATGGGCTCAGATCAAGCTGTGCCAATACCACCAACCCCAACGTAATGCCTAGGGTTAAGGGTTCACTTCAGGATGCTAATGCACTCTTGCCAAAGCTGCCCTGTGGCAGGTTATGCCAGTGCCGAGGACACCACCCCTCCCCATCAAGTATTCAGCCTGAGATTTTTGTAGAAGAAAGAGAGGAGCTTGGCCAGGAAGAGGCCTTGGCTCATCACATTTTTCTTTTCCTCAACTGCCTTTCCCATAAAGGCAGGGTCCTTTGGCTCAAACACCCAAATCTAAGCCATGGGCTCAGGAGAGTATCTTCTCTTTAGGCCCAGGTCTCCTTCCATTAAGCTTCCCAATTCTTTGCAATAAATTCACCCTACCTCTCTTCACCTGCTCCCCCATCCCTGTACCATGACAGGAGTCTTAACTAAGGGGCCACATGTCTTTTCCCTAACCCAGTACTGACTACACTCTCCCTTCTGCTTTACTTGTTTTGGGGTGTTCTATTGTGGGCTGGGTTTTGTTGTTGTTTTGCTTGGTGAGGGAGGTGAGTAGTCAAGTCTCACACACACTGGTCCTCCTGCCTCCACCTCTGGAGTATTGTCCAAATATTCCAATAGCTTTCCATTCCCTAAGAAACAATTCCACCATCCACTGGTCTCCCAGCTGTCTTCTCTGCCTCTTGCTCACTGTTCTTATCCCAGCCCCTTCTGAGTTCTGTTTTTCACACACATCTGCCTCTACACTCTATACCATACTCTGCCAGGCCTTCGATACTTCTCTCTTCTGCCTGCCCAGTTCAAGCTTGAGATGAGATGTAAATGATTTCTTTCCTGGGTTCTCTGTCCCAAACTCTCCAAGACTGTCTTCTAACAACCACAATGAAAAGTAACCCTGCCCATCACTTAGGCCTCTCAATCACAGTCAAAAGTGATCATTTCTCCAGTAACATATCAATCACAATGGAACTCTTTACCTCAAAGCTACAGTCCTACATGGAAAAACTCCTCAGCTCCTCATCAGAGGAATCTAATAACTTTTTAGGCATTATCTCTACAATACGAAATAGTTAATGTGGCATCAGTTTTCTTGCCCTGAACTACTCTGAAAAGCAAGTGTCTAAACTAGTGTGAACTGGCTTTAAATGAGATGTGAACAGCGTAACTCCCAGAAGCTATTTAGTGTGAACGCAGGGAAAATGTTAACTGGTCCATTTTCTCAGAAGCTGTCATCTCCCTATGGCCCACAATTCCCATCACAGCCATCACTGTCATCATGACTTCCTACCCAGTGGCATCTTCCAAACCTCTGGAACAAGATGCTGCTCTGGTGACTACGGAACACAGGGCTGTGGCAGAAAACCTAGGAGGGCCTGGGCTGTAACCAGGACCACAAACTAGCACTACTTAAGTTTTGCCTGCACAGGAGGACGTTGTTTGGTAACAACCACATTAGAGCACATTTACATCATTAACAAGAATAACACGTTCTAATCCCTAGCTGTTCCAGGGTTGCAGCAGGCATTCAGGTTCAGGCACAAATGAGTGAAGTCCTGACCTTCTCAGTGTACACAATGCCCCGAATCAAGGTCCACAAAGTTAAAATGTGGACACAGGGAGCCAGTTTTGAGTCTAAGAATAGTATTAAGAGCCACGAGGCAGGGCCCAGTAGCACGGGAAAACTACAGAGATTAAATACTCCAAAAATCTGGGAAGTCTTCAGAAAAAGTGGACTTCCACCAGGACTACATGCATAGACCAGGGACACACTACAAGCCTGTTCCCTGCTTACGTAAATAACCTCTGTATCCTCCCAGAATTCAGGTTACAATTCTAACTCCCATGGAAGACAGATAAGCAAGTAGGGCCTTTGAAAGGAGATTAGGTCATAAAATGTAAGTGGGATTAGTGCCCTTACAATGAAGACTACAGAGCTCATTTCATATTCCCACTGTGTGGGAATGCAGCTAAATATCTATGAAGCAGAAAAAAGCCCTCACCTTTCTGGTGAGCACTTTGATGTTGGCTTTCCCAGCATCCAGAACTGTGAAGAATACATTTCTGTCACTTCTAAGCACTTCAGTTTATAGACTTTTGTTTCAGTGGCCGGCTTGTGTGGCAGCACACACCTACAAGGATATGTATGTGACATGGGTAGACCACTGCCACCATCAGCAGCACTCTGTCCACCACTATTAACCACTACTGTCCTTGCAAACAGCTGCTACATGGCACCTTCAGTAAGGCCCAAGCTTAGCTGCCATTATACAGTTAAGAATGACCAAAGCCTTTGACAGTAAAGCCAGGATAGAAGGGGGAAAACATATACTTTATCAAACTTTTACATGACTAAAAATCCCTAAGAAGCTCAGCCCTGGAAGTACCTAAGGGATACCAAGGGTAGCCTAGAAGCTCAGGCCTCACAAGGAAGGAACCACTGTGCAAATACTCAAAGCTGCAGGTCCCCAGGTTCACTAGGAGACCCAAGGTCTAAGGAAATAGAGCCAAGGGGGCAAGGAAATTATAACCAGACGCCAGAGTCTACAGCCTGAAGGGTGATAATTTCCATTCTTCCCCCAACCAGGTAACCCAAATCCTGACAGCTGATTTATCATCCAGCATTCCAGAGCCAGGAAGTTTCTAAAGGCTTCTTCACCCGACACTGAGCAGATCCCTAATTAGATACAAATTCTGGTGTTTCAGAAAAGGCTTTCAATGCAAAGCCCACCTGCACTGCAGCAGACCTCGGAAGTCATTGACGTGTCAGTCCCAGTATCTCACTCACAAAGCCAGGGACCATCCATCTATGACTATAAACAGAGTAACTGAAACCTAAAGGCCACAGAAAAAGTAACACACACCTCAGAAAAATGAAGATGGTGCACTCCTAAGATGCAATGAATTGCAGAGAACAAAGATTCCAAAAATTACATTTTTTAAATGAAAGGTAGGAAGACAAAATTGGGGGGGGGGAGAGAACCCTCTGTTCACTGGAGAGGGGACACCTCTCTGTCCACTGGGGAGGAACCCTCTGTCCACTGGGGGGGACCCCTCTGTCCACTGGGGGGAGAACCCTCTGTCCACTGGGGGGGAGCCCTCTGTCCACTGGGGGGGAGCCTCTGTCCACTGGGGGGGAGCCTCTGTCCACTGGGGGGGTCCCTCTGTCCACTGGGGGGGAGCCTCTGTCCACTGGGGGGGAGCCTCTGTCCACTGGGGGGGAGCCTCTGTCCACTGGGAGGAACCCTCTGTCCACTGGGGGGGGAGCCTCTGTCCACTGGGGGGGCCTCTGTCCACTGGGAGGGGGGCCCTCTGTCCACTGGGGGGGAGCCTCTGTCCACTGGGGGGGGAGCCTCTGTCCACTGGGGGGGAGCCTCTGTCCACTGGGGGGAGGGAGCCTCTGTCCACTGGGGGGGAGCCTCTGTCCACTGAGGGGGAGCCTCTGTCCACTGGGGGAGGGAGCCTCTGTCCACTGGGGGGGAGCCTCTGTCCACTGGGGGAGGGAGCCTCTGTCCACTGGGGGGGGAGCCTCTGTCCACTGGGGGGGGAGCCTCTGTCCACTGGGGGGGGAGCCTCTGTCCACTGGCTTCAATACAAAGAAATAAACCGTGAAATAAGAAAACTTAAAATTCAATTTGGAGACTCAATAGACACAGGACAGCCATCTTGGAAAAATATATAGAAAAAAATAAGGTGTAGGAGATTATTTAAAGAGTGAACAGACACTCCCATAATCTGAAAGCTTTGCATCCAGATTAACAAATAAACCTATACGTCTGCTTATAAAACTTTAGAAGGCCAGAGGAAAACTGGAGAGGGGGATGCTAAAAATGACTTTGGACCTTTTCTCTTAAATTTTTACAAGAGAAAATACCATCAGAGCTGTTCAATCTAAAATTCTAAATCAGCCAGACCATCTAGAAATGAGGATAAAAATGAACATTTTCAGACACTCAAACATTTTCTCTTCCTCATGCACTGCGTTCTCAGGACTCTGCTGAGGGCACAAACAACAGAGGAAAACAGATCAGGAAAACAGAGGACAGGAGAGGGCAGGGCATTGCTAGGAAAAGTTCAATGGGACTAACAGATGCCTTGATGCTACCTGAAGGGGGGGGCACCAAAGCATTCAGCATGTACCTCGGGAAACAGATGAAAAGGCACACAGCAGAGTCATCAGAAAAGCTTAAAACCCAGCTACCTGCTCTGAGGCGGAGGCCAAGGAACCAGTTTCTATTTGTACACAGTAATATCAATACTGACTGCTTGCTTAAAAGTGCACTGGAGGGGCTGGAGCGAGGGCTCAGTGGTTAAAAGTACTGCTGCTCTCCCAGAGGGCCTGGGTTCAATTCCCAGCACCCACGTGGCAGCTCACAACTGTTTTTAAGACTCATTTTCCAACACTCTCATACAGGCAAAACTCCAATGCACACGAAATAAAAATAAGCAAATCATTTAAAGGGTTTTCTTTTTTTTTTTTTTTTTTAACTGGAGGGTATGGAGTACAGGGATAATTCTAGAAGACAAACGTTCATTCTGCACTGGTCTAGAAATTAAAAGAAAAGCAAGGGAAAATAAACAGAAGAACAGGTTAGAGAGTACTATGACCAGTGGAGAAGTGGGCCCAGGGGACAAAAGGCCAAAGGCAGGATGCTGAGTTTCTGGTTTAAGCCCGTTTTTACTATTGGATTGGTTTTTGCTGTGTGCTTGTAGTGACTTAAAGCCACTTCTATCAAGCACTACTAGTTCAACATAATGACTTCTAAGTATTTACGTAGCATTCTGAATTCACTGTCTTAGAAACGTTGTGAAATGAAGATTACCCTGTCTAAGCTTTAGGAAGGCATTCGACCTTTTAAGCATTCAAAAATACGTAGGAAAGCACTATTTCAAGTAGTCTTGCATACCATGATAGCCACGTTCAAGAAGCTCTATATACATCCCACTTTGCCACCCAGGCAAAGCCAGAGAATCCTTCAAAGGCAGTGCACCTAGGGGAAACAGAGGCAGAAAGAGGCCCTAGCTCTGGTAGATGAAAATCTAGAGGCCACACAGTAACAGGTCAACTCAGTTTGCACTACAGAAAATACCTAAGAATGGATGAGAGAGTTCAAGGAGTCAAGCTCCCGACTCCACCCTCACTTTTGGACATACCTGCCCAGTGTTCATCATCAGGAGCTTATTCAGCTACAAATCCTAAGAAAATAAGTTCCTGGCTACCAAGGAATCACTTCAAGTACTAATGAGCAGCGGTCTCTTTTCCAACACGCAATAATCAAACCTTTAAGGCACAATATCTTCATGCCTTAAACTTAGACTGCAGCCAGCAAACACTGTTTTGTCTGAGTATAAACTATATATGTGGTATATGAAATATGCCACGTTAGCTTAAGCAAGTTATTTAAAACCTCACTTTTCTCATCTCCCATGACATTTACCCCACTGGGTAACAAGAAATTGAGAAGTAACATGTATAAGTCCATATTGCTCTCCAGCAAGATAGCTCAGCAGATAAAGATGCTTGCTGTCAAGCTGGGGGGGGGGGGGGGTCATCTGAGCTCAAGCCCTGGGACCCATACTGTGGGGGAGGAAGGTCTCCCTGAAGTCCTCTGTCCTCCACATAACACATTGCCGTACACATACAAAAATAAATAAATGAGTGAATGCATAAATAAAATAGCAAAATTCTAACGTGAGATGGTAGACATATACAAGCACTCACTCGGTCCATGTCTGCAGCTAGCTGTCTCTGTTCCCCAACTTCCATCCTGGCTGAGACAGGAGGAGAGGAAGTACATGTCAACAAAGTCACAATTATGTAAGTTCTTTTAACAATAACAAGAGACAACACTTTACAAGAGCATGCCTACAAGTTGCTTTACAGATGGCTATTTCTCGTAAGTCCTTCTCAACGCTCTAGGAGTAACTTAGATGCAGTTTCAATTCTGCCAGACTATATTCAGTAATTCAACTAGCCTATAAGGAGGATTAAGACAGGGCGTTACAAAAACGTAATTCCTCTCTGGTTAAAAAGTAAGAACCCACACATATAACAATGTCTAAATAGTCTGCTAAAAGCAATTTTATTCCATGCTGAGCTCTCTCAACCTACCTTAAGAAACTCCACTAACAGACTAAGAGGAGGGTGGATCTCTGTGAGCTTGAGGCCAATCAACATGGTCTACATAGTGGGTTCCAATACAGCCCGGGCTAGATAGAGTACCTGTCTGAAACAAAACAAAACAAAAACCTCCTCTCCTTCCTTCCTCTCTCTCTCTCTCTCTCTCTCTCTCTCTCTCTCTCTCTCTCTCTCTCTCTCTCTCTCTCTCTCTCTCTCTCTCTCTCACACACACACACACACACACACACACACACACAAACACACGAGGGGGGGGAGAGAGGGAGGGGCAGAGAGAGAAACATGCGCACCCACTAAAATAAAAGTGACAGATATGGATGTTTAGAAGGTGAACTTTTCAATTCTAACACTCCACACAGAAACGCCACACCCTGAGACCAGCGAAGTGACTGTCTTAATGCACAAAAGAAAGTTAAAGTTGAGTATCCAACGACCCGAGACTTCCTTTTGATGGCTGGCCAGGCCTTCCTTGAAAGACCGACTTTCAAAATCCACCAAGTTGCAAGCGGAGAGGGAGAATCATTTTCCAAATGGACTCCCCAAGCAATAGAGCTAAACAGGTAAACGCAGCCTCGGACGGATCCAAAGCCAACTTGTCGCGCTTCAGGGTCTGCAGAGCAGGCGAGTGGCCTGGAATTGCAGCATCAAGTCCAACTCAACGACCCCCAAGACAAACCTCAAAGCGACAGGTCCGGTCGGCCCTAAGGTGTGCAGGATGCCACACACCCGGGGCGCCCGGCTCACCTTGCCCCCGCTCGCTAAGCAGAAAGCACGCGCGCAGCAGCGTGGCCTCTGGGCCACCCACAGCAAGCTAAAGGACGGCCACCCGGGTCCGGAGCCCCGACTCCGAGGCTCCGGAGCTCCGCGGCCTAGAGTGACACGCGCAGAGAGGCTGCGGAGAGAGAGAGAGAGCGCGCGCGGGCGGCTCAGCGGCAGCACCGTGGGGTTCACGAGGCCCGGGGAGCGGCGCCACTCACCGAGCAGCCGGCGCACCTCGTCCTCGCTCAGGTAGAGGCTCACGCTGGGCCCCGCAGGAGCGGCGGCCAGGGCCGGGGACCGCGGGGCGGCGGCGGGCAGCAGCGCCAGCAGCAGCAGCAGCAGCGGCGGCGGCGGGGCCCTCAGGCCGCCGCTCCCCGGGACACCGGCCCGGCCCGCGCGCATGGCCGCCGCCGAGCAGGAGCGTCCGCCGCCCGCCGCGCCGCCACGCCGCCGCGCACCCCGGCCCCGAGAGCCTCACAGCCCCGAGCCGGGGGCGGCCGGCCAGTTCATAGCGCCGCCGCTTCAGACCGGCCGCCCGGGAACGGGAGGGCCGGGGGACGGAGCTGAGGGCGGAGACGCGCGCGTGCGCGTGCCCGATTGAGTGAGGACACGCGCACGCACGCTCCGCCCGGCAGAGAGCGCCCCGGGTCTGGAGCGCGCGTGCACGCGGGGGGGGGGCGGTCGCAGACGTGAAATGGGGTAGGGGCCGCGAGTTGGGGTTGATAGAAATAGCGTACGTGGTTAATATGTGTGAAATGCGCAAAGAAAGGAAATGAGGTAAAGAAGTTAATCAAAAACTAATGAAGTGACCTGAGCAGGCAAAGGACTCTGGTTGCACCTCTGTAAAGATAGCCAGTCCCCTGGGCCACATTGTTGAGGCCTGGGGTTAATCGGTCCACTGTGAGCCTCCGGTCCCTTCAATCTTCCCCAGGTGCGCCCCAAATATTGGATGCATTTTATGAAGAGAGGCATACTGTTTTGTTTAATGTAGAGGTCAGCCTCTACATTTGCGAGTCGATTCCCTTGAATTTCTATGCCACACACTTTCCAGAAAGACCTTGGCGTTCTTTAGTAAGCTTGTTTTTATTCTGTATTTGGGATTTTGCTTTTTGTTTTGGCTTGCATTTTGTTCTTTTTGAGACAAGGTCTCGATATGTAGCCCTCACCAGCCTGGACCTCACTATGTATACCAGGTTGGCCTCGAACTCACAGAGATCTACCTCACTCTTCTTCACTAGCGCTCGGTTTAAAGGTCTGCACTACCCTGCCCAGCCAACTTGTTTTTATATGTGTCAATACACAAAAGTGTTTTTTACATTTCATCTCTTGCTCTAGGAAGCTCCCCCTAGACAGGTTAAGAATCTCTGATACACGTCAGAGACTGATGAAGAATGGGGGGGGGGGGCGCTACCATGACAGTCAAGCTCACTCCAAGAGCCATCATTCAGGTTGACTCCAAAGTTTCCCCCCTCAGTTCCTCCAGACCAGGGTCACCCCATCCTTGTGGCCTGTGCACTGACCTCGAGCCTTCTTCCTTGCCTGTGGAGAGCAGCTGCTCTCTGCCCTGCCCAACTCCAAGCTCACAGTTGCCCCCTCCACAATCAGGTCCTGAGAGATGCTATTTTTATCCCTGCCAGGCCAGGGAGAGAGATTGAAGAGGGAGGAAAGTATTATTGGACCATGATTTTTTTTTTTTTTTCCTCTCTCCTGTAGTGAGAGGGATGGATTCCATTTGGAGACAAGCTGGCCTCAATTTGTCAAGCTTCGATTCCCCGGCACAGACTACAGTGCCCATAGCCCTGAAGGAAAAGACTAGGAAGTGGTCATGAATTGAAGAAAAGCATGCCATCAGTGACTGATGAAAACATAAAAGTCAGCTGTGGCCACTGCTCCGTGCTAGGGAACCAGGGATCTACCGGGAAGAACCTGAGGCTGGGAACATTCTTTGTGAACAGAGGTCTCTCTACTCAAAAAAGGGAGGTGGTGGGGGAGGGTGTTCTTTGAGGCAATGATATGGTATCTACATTTTTGCAACAAGCTAATACTCCCCAAGAAAGGAAGCTGAGACTTCTAGAAGGCCAGTGACATCTTGAGATAAATGCATGATAAAATGTATCCCAGAGCTGTCAGTCAGACTAGGCTAGCTTCTGATATTTACTAATGGTGTGGCATTGGGAAAATTAAACTCTCTGAGCCTTGGTCTCTTCATTTTAAAACAGAAGTAGTAAGGCCTGACTTGCAGGGCTTTTACAAGGACTATAAATAAAACACCTGGGCAAGCACTGGGTAAGTGCCATACCTGTTATTCTTACTATTGACATATGAATCCTTCCCTCTAGTGACCCGTTCTGTGAGCTTCATCACCAAACACCACCAAACAGTTCAAATGAGAAATTTTCCAAAAGTTCCTTTGCTAAATCCCAAGCACGGCCAAGAGCCTATGTCCAACATACATTTTTTTTCTGGGCCTCATGTGAGGCCCTAGTGATTCAGGAAGGACAAAGAGCTT